>OY723408.1:56034589-57234589 GCA_963210345.1 Inga oerstediana | reverse complement strand
AACGTTAATTTCAAGTCGAAATTCATTATTTTATTTTTTTCCTTTGCATATTTGGTTTGTTTTAATTAATTTATCAACGGCAAGCAAATTGTATTGTTATTTTCTTCTAGAAACTTCAGTCATCATTACCATGTAATTATTTTGATTGATGGGGCTTGGCACACGGTGATGATTTGGGGTGCATTGTATTTGATTGATTCAATTAAAGGTATATCGGTACAATTACATGGCCATTATTTGAGTTATGATTCAGGATCTTTAGAAATATATTGTTAATAAAAAAAATTGATTAATATGTTATTAATAGTATAATAGTAAAAATTTTAAGCCATTAAAATTTATATTCTTCTAAATATTACTCAGTTTGTAATGGGGTGGAATTGAAAGACTTGTTTAAATTGATGATTAAAGCTTTTAAAAGCAGCTTTTCAATTATGATTTACTGTATAAAAGATAAATATATAAAAGGAGTTTTATTTCGACCTATGTGAACATACATACAATACGCAACTCTAAACAAGCAAGACATGTTAACTTATTGAAAAAAATCTCAATTGTGGCAAAGGAAAGAAAAATACTAAATAATTGAAAATATAAATAATATTGCAGAAAATTTTCTCATTACTAAACCTGTTGCCTATATAGATATATGAAATTTTTTTAAGGGCCCAGTTGTAATATATCTTTAATGGTTGTAACCATTTTTTAAATATGTGCAATTTATCTTTACTTATGTACATATTAGCTGAAGATATATTGCACAAGGTTTTAGAATATAAACATTCGCGCAAGGTCCGAAGTTCTTGTGTCCTTTTAAGTAATAAATTTTTGCAATTGATAGTAAGTCAATGAAAGTCAATCACGAAAGAAAGCAATTTAGATACATATCCTAAAATAATTTAGATTTTACTTTCAAATTGTTTAAAGAGGTCTATCCTTTCTAGTCCTTAATGTAAGATCTAATTTCTTGTATTAAGAATATGAGGTGATATATAAAAAAAGTGGGGGCATTCACTACCTATTTTGCTTTGAATGTGTATTTTTTAAATCATTGGAAAAGGGCCTGACAATAAGGCCAAAACAGAGAGGAAAGAATAAAATTATTTGTGAAAAAATAGTTCTCAATTGACAATCTCTCTAAAATGTGAGGTTCCTAAAACAAGGAAAATACTTATGTCAAGTTTTCTAATTACATATGACCATGTGTCATGTTTTTGAATTATTATTATTTAACTATAAGCTCATATAAAAAAATAGAATATGTGGTTATTTATGATTGAAAAACTTGACAAAATAGATATAAGGAATTTGATGTAATTATGGTCCCTAAGCTAAAACAAAGGAATGCGAAAATTTGACTTTGTTATTATGAGTTGGTTTAATAGGTACATATATGATATGATTTATCTTGTCTATAAATGACAGCTATCAAAAGTGGTGGTATAGTAACCTCATTTTAAGTTTAAGTAGCAATGCAGCATACCCGTCATTAATAACAAATTAATAATGTTATCAACGTGGAATATTGGCACCCATGATCAAGCGATTCAGAAAACAAATATAATGTGGGCTTAATCAATATGTGCATTCAACAAATTAAAAAAAAAAAAAACCATTCCATCAAGTTCGTGCTTGGTGATGATAATCTAACTTTTGCTACGTCAGAATTAGTTTCCCTACTAAGAGCTTTGCTTAATAAGGAGAGTTAAGCATATTTGGATTGTTTTGATATTAGTTAAGATATTATTTTTTTTAGGTTAATTTCATACCGTCAAAATATTTTTTTAAAAAAAAAGATAGACTTTTAAAAAATCAAATTTGGACCATTTCGATGACTCATACATATATGCTTAGTTCTCCCCGCTAAGCAAAATGCTTATCAGGAAACCCGTTTTTGTTACATAATGTTTATAGTACGTACCCACACATTTTTTAAGGAAAAAATTAATATGCAAACTTCTATCATTTTATTTCATTTTTTAATTAGATTACTGTGTGTTTTTTATTGAGTCTTTATAGTTTTCTCAATTATAGGTTAACCTTGATGTAACATAGTATAATTAAACAATAATCGATAATTTATAGATATTAGTGATTGATTAATCATAGGATGAAAACCACTTTTTTGGCTTTTTGAGTTTAATAATTGCGGGGGGTGTTTGAGAAACATCATAATCAACTTGAAAAAAAAAAAAAAACCTCTTTTAAGTTCTATAAGACAAAATTTTTTTAAACACATCCATTTTGTATAGCACATAATAACTAAAACTAAGCTTATCCACATACCCACAAAAGTGCTGAAATATAATTTGAAATTATTGTACTAAATAAATATGAAATTTTAATATATTTATTATTTACCTTTTCCACTTTGACTAGAATTATCTCTAAATTATGAATCAATTGATTAATATGATATTTTAGTAGCTATATATATATATTGCTGATGGATGATATTGATAGTTGATCACTTGATTGGTTAACAGAAACCACATTCACATTTTCCAAACGGAAGCCAGAGAAGGGGTTGAAATGTTTTAGATTTTCTTTTGAAAAAAATGTGAAGATAATTTTTTTTTTTAAAAAAGAGGAAGATAAATACGTAGGGCCCGTTTGGTTCGATCCCATTACACCCTGCGGTGTAGTGCAATGCGATGCAATGGTAATGCAATGCAATATTAATTACAAAGGTAGTGTTTGGTTTGATTTTTAAGCAACATGCAATAAGTTAATATTTTAGCAATTATTTAAAATTAATATATTACACAAAGTCTATTTTACCTCTTAATATAATCTTTGTAGAAAAAATAGTTACAAGCCGACGACGGCGGGGATGGAGGAGGAGGTAGTGGTGGTGGCGGGGAAGGAGGAGGTTGTGGTGGTGGCGGTGGGCGGTGGGGCTATAGGAGGAGGTGGTGGCAGTGGCGGCAGCTGAAGAGGTGGTGGTGGTGGCGGCGGAGGAGGAGGTGGGGGTGGTGGTGGGCGGCGGGGTGGAAGAGATGGTGGTAGGCGGTGGGCCAGTGGCGGCGGAGAGGAGAAACTAAAGGGTAAATTGGACTTTTTAAACCATATAATAGGATAGTAATGAAGATTCATAGGGGGAGGTATGAATGAGGATTATCAATTTTTTGGTAATCATCATTACCATGGTAAACCCTATTACTATACTAAAGAGTAACCAAATACTCTTCTCTTGATAATACAATCATGATTACCATTACAAGCATGCAATAGGGTTGAACCAAACGGACTCGTAGAAGGGAAGCTTGGAAAGCAAACTAAATATGAGGCGGACTGAATAATGATTAGAGCTAGGAAATGCGCCACTTAGGGAAGGTAGAATGACAATATTATCCATGATCCATTGATTTGCTCCCAAAAAGCACAATTGGGTTTGTCCTTTTTTTTCCTTTTGAGATTCCTAGCCGTCCAATTTGCGCTTTGCAATCTTCTCCCACTTTGACACCCTGGTCAACGATCTTGACACCCTGGTCAACGATCATGCCTCGCCAGCATAACATTACATTAGCAACCTTTGCCATGGGTGTTCTTGGTTTGAGGGGAGGGGTAAATTACAATTTTAGACGGGAGAAATCTAAAATTTACCTCTTCATTTTTTTAAATTTTGGATTCTCGCCTAAAATTTACCCTCTTATTCCTTTTAAATTATTAAAATTATTTTTTAAATTTTCCTTGGTTACTTTTGGCCTTCATTTATTTAATAATAAGTCCTTTCTTAATTTTTTAGAATTCACTTACTTGAAAATAAGTTTTTTTTAAATAAATTTATTTTCTTGAGGTCTGAATTAATTCCTTCAAACCTCCTCGACACTCTATAAATTATTAATTCAAAACTTAAAAGTTCAGATGTTAGAGAGAAGAAGACAATTGGAGAGAAGAATTGTGGATAATCACTAACATAGTGATGGGTGTGTCCGCGACATAACTTACCTAGGACTCTTAAAATTAGCCACAATTTGATTCGAAAAAGTAATTGGCAAGCAAAGATAAAACAAAACATACACATAAAAACAAACAAATAAACAAGTTAAAAAAAAAGAGAGAATTCTAATTAATTATAGCTAAAATAATCAAAACCAAAAACAAGTCTACCAAATCTCATTCCCTATCTAGAAGTTAATTTTATTATAAACTTATTAAAAAAATTACAAAATATATTATAAAAATTAAAAAAAATTAAATGCAACTAAAAACACTTGTTCAACTAAATTTAAGCTCGAATAATGAATGTGAATACAAGATATTTTCAAGAGTCGGTCAAATAATTAAATTGCATATTTTAATTTATTTGGGTTCAAAGAGAAGCTGTTCTATGTGAAATTAAATAAAGCTTTTATAATTATTTTTTTTCCATAGGGAATTAATCAACAGGAAAGAGAAAGTATGCATTATATATATATATATATATATATATATATATATATATAACATGTGGACTCGATCGTTATAATCTATTGTGAAAAGTACATACGTAATTTCTCACTTCAACCATACATAAGAACCCAAAGTTTATATACTCAAACTATACAGACTCAAATGCAATTACCAGGAGGTAAGCCAATTGATGGTTAAAAAAAATTTGCTTTCTCATTTTCTGATATGTGTGTGTGTGTGTATTATATATTATATCAAATAATACGACCTGCTTTATTTTTCTTCTTATAAGTTCCATTCACTTTTTACAAACACTTGATCCTAATCAAGTATATTTGGATGCAAACCTCTTTACAAGCATGAGTTTATTATATCTTTTTTATTCTTTTTCGTTGTTTTTTTAATCACTTTACTCTAATAGAAATAAATTGAAAATGAGATTTTGCTTTTCATCATTTCATTAATCACAGTTTTTAAATATAGCTACTAATTTACAATCCCAAAATATCGAAAGATATCATGAATTGTTGGTAAAACTATAATGACAGAAAGAAAGGATCACACATGATATGGTTGGCAGAAAATGAACTAACTGGACAGATTCCAAACAGCATATCAAATGCTTCTAAGCTCATTAGTTTAGATTTGTCATTGAATAAATTTAATGGAGCTACACCCAATGAGCTTGGAAATTTAACAAACTTGATGGCATTAGATTTGGATGAGAATTATTTGAGTGGGTTGATTCCTGATACAGTTAACAAATTACATAGACTTCAACTTTTAAGTCTTAGCGACAATAGATTGCAAGGGTTCATTATAAGTGAACTTTGCCAACTTAAAAGTCTAAGTGAGTTGCATCCTGATAACAACATGTTTTTAGGAGTGGTTCCAGAATGTCTCGGAAATACTTCTTTGCAAAAGTTGAATTTGAGCACTAACAAATTGGTTTCTCATATTCCCTCTTCTCTATGGGGTCTCAAAGATATCTTGGTTTTAGACATATCCTCTAATGCCCTAAGTGGAATAATTTCACCAAAGGTATCAAACTTGAGAGCACTTACACTGTTGAACTTGTCAAGAAATCAAATTTTAGGAAGCATCCCTACAACTATAGGTGACTTGCAAACTTTGCAAACCCTATCTTTGGCTGAATACAAATTAGAAGGGCCTATTCCTAAATCTCTTAGTGGCATGATAAGCATGAAGTCCCTAGATCTTTCCCATAATTATTTGTCTTGCATGATTCCAAAGTCCTTCGAGTCATTACTCTATCTTAAATACGTCAATTTTTCCTACAATTTATTGCATGGAGAAATTCCAAATGGTGGTCCTTTTCAAAATTTTACTGCTCAATCTTTTATGATGAATAAAGATCTTTGTCGGAAATCTCAACTACAAGTCCAACCATGTAGGAAAGGAAACAAGCACATATCAAATAAAGTGATGCTGATAATAAAATGCTCATTGCCTATCATAGTTGCCATTTTGATTGTTTCAGTCATTGTCTTTCTAAAGAATAAGAGAGATGATGATAATAATTCAACAAAGATGGATTTCATAAATTTGGATACACCAACTAGGATATCCTATTATGAGCTTCTACGAGGAACAAATGGATTTGATGAGAGCATTCTTGTTGGTTCCGGAAGTTTTGGATCAGTATACAAAGTAGTTCTTCCAAATGAAAAGATAGTTGCTGTCAAAGTGTTTAGTTTAGACATGGAACAATCATCAAGAAGTTTTGGATGTTGAATGTTCTTCCATGTGCCATTTACACCATCACAATCTCTTTAAGATCATCAGTAGTTGCTCAAATGATCATTTCAAATCTCTAATAATGGAATTTATCACTAGTGCAAAATACTAATTTAGCTACATGATTTTACATCAGTTACTTAAAGAACCGAAGTGATAATTCATGTGACATAATTTTGCTTCTGTTTTACGTGTAACTGACGCCGTAATGTACAATATGGCATCAGTTACTTGAAAAACAGAAGTGATAATTCATGTGACATACATTCGCTTCTGTTTTAAGTGTAACTAACGCTGTAATATACAATATGACATCAGTTGTATAGTCAACTGATGTCGTAATTAAGATGCTATGATAATAATTATTATGGGATCAATTTATTGAGCACCATAAGCCATAATTAATATAAAGTTTTGGAATTTACTTTTGAAATAAATAAATTTAAAATATAACATGTCATAATAGTAATTAAATACTATAAATAATTTTTTTCAAAATATAATTATATTATATGGAAAACGGGAGTCTTGACAAATGGTTGTACTCATAACAATTATTTAGATGCCTTGAGAAGGTTGAACATAATGATTGATGTGGTAGCTGCTTTGGAGTATCTTCATCATGGTTCTTCTACACTAGTTGCTCATTGTGATGTGAAACCAAGCAATGTTTTGTTTGACAAAGATATGGTGGCTCATCTTAGTGATTTTGGTATTTTTGAATTGTTTGGTGAAAAGCAATTAGAAATTTATACCAACTCTTTGGCTACAATTGGCTATTTGGCACCAGAGAATGGTTTAATAATAATATTTTGAATTTATTTGTATATTAAATTTCTAGCCAATACTTGACATCTTCATGTGCAAAGATTTAAATTAATGATACAAAAGAAAACTTAACCACAAACCTTACATTATTCACATAATCACTTCTATACTAATCATTCAATATGACATATAGAGTTTGGATCGAAAGGAGTTGTTTCCACCAAAGGAGATGTGTACATTTATGGGATTTTGCCAATGGAAATGTTTACAAGGAAGAAGCCAACAGATGAAATGTTTGTTCCAGGATTAAGTTTGAAAGATTGGGTAAGCAACTCCACACCACATTCGATCATGAACATTATAGATGCCAATTTGCTACACAGTTAAAATCAAAATACTGAAAATATACTACTTTATATGTCATCAGTTTTTGAGTTAGCATTAAATTGCTCCATTGACTTACTAGAGGCACGACTTACTATGATTGATGTTGTAGTATCATTGAAAAAAAATCAAGGCTTTGTTTATGGAAATTGCTTGAGACACCAGTAGTTGGATAAATGTTAAATCAAATTTTAGCTACTGTTTCTTTAACCTTGTGATTTGTTTACCAAGTAATCTTGTACATTTGAGTGGTTCTAAATATGATGTAATAATATATAATGCATTTGAAATTTTCTGAGTTGATTATATTGGTTTTGGATTTCTTCATATTTTGTTTTTCTGTTTTAACATTTTGGTTTTCAATTATAAGCACCTTGAATCCACTCTTTTTCTTAAAGCAACTTTATACAATTGGAATTTAATTTTGGAAGAAAAGTTTTAAGATTAATGAAAATGAGCCCTACATTTCTCTTTTTCTCCTCTATCCTATACTTATGTTTTTTAAACGTCTTGATATTAGAGAAAAATCCACTTAAATTTGTTTGAGAAATTAAATAATTTTTTTTTCTGTCATACCTTCTGATATTTACAAGTCAAAATTTCCAAATGGCTTATTTTACAATGTAGATTTAGATATCATACGACCAAGTTGGACATTTAAGAATACTCTCCCCATGTATTGGAATAAGCAATTAAGCACTATAGAACAAGTTGAGAGATTTTTATATTCCATTTCAATTCTTTATTCCTCCTCTTCTTTTTAGATAATTAGAAAAGTAGCTATTAGGTTCTAATCGAACAAAAGTAGTATCATAGTATTAGCAACTACAGAAGAGACCATCAATAGAGGCTTCAAATGTCCAAGAAAGTTTGAGTCATAACGTTCTTGTTTAAGGATGATTGCACCAGTAAACCATAACACTAGAACAAGAAAGAAGGAAATAAAATCAGTTAAATTTACCTTCATTTCTCCTAATCATTCTTTCTATTCTTTCTCCTCCTCCCCAGTGTCCTGCGAATTGTAGGAAAAATGACAGGGATAAGGTTTTAAAAAGCTAATAAAAAAGGTGACTTCTAAAATGACCATTTTACCCCTATTTTGCTATTCAATATAAATATTTCAACTTTTGAATTCATTTTTTTTTTTACAGAAATTTAGCTTAATGCATCTTTGATACTCCTCATTCCATAAAACTGTGTAAATGAAACAAACCCATTTGGAAGATCCCTTGTGGGATTCTCATAAATATCATATTTATAATTTCCTTTCTTTGAAATTTACAATTAAAAGAATCAATGTCTGAACATAGTTTTTGTCAATAAGAATTGGATATATAAATACCCTATTAGAATTTAGAGCTTCGTGATAATAGTTTCATTGCTTCCCTATGGAAACACTTCTAATCATGTATGAAATTAACATGAAGACTTCATAAGTAATATTTTCAAATTTTCTTGCAATGACTCCATATATTTAAATCATTATGTAAAATAAATAACAAGTAAAATTATATAAAATAAATAATAATGTTTTAAATTTATTGAAACTCTTATCACTAAGCCTCTAATATCACAAAACTTTCTTAGGAAGAAAACTCAATTGAGCATCAAATTTGAATATAATCGAAAAGGCCTCACATATATATGAAGTTTTTTTTGTTGGTACAAACAAATATATGAAGTTAGAGTAAGGTGTCATTCACTTACTTGATAAGTTTTATTTTGGGCCAAATAATAAGTATACTGGCACGGTTTGCCATCACAATAGACTTTTGAATAAGAGTTCACCCTTGTCGCTACCTGAGTACCTAAACCAACCTTCATCATGTCACCTATCTTATACTCACATATTTGCTTCAATTCACTAACAATTCTCCTCAATCATAAAAAAATTTCCTTTTCAAAATATCACTAAATTCAAGTCAAGAATAATGCACATTCACCATTCAAGACATCCTCAGTTTTTGCATTCACAAAAATTTTATAACATTTTTAACTTGATTCTTGTTATTTGACTCTTTAACCATTCCAACAAAGCTTTTATAATAATATCTCGTTTTAATTTAATAACACCATTGAGTGAAATCTAATCAAGGTTACATTACTCATAGCAAGGTGTAAGCTTTAGTTAGAACTCTTTTCTTTCAAGCATTTCAACAGACAATTGATCAGCAATTTATAATATATTCATTAAACAAGCTCCATAGATAAATAAATTAATTACCATATATAAACAAACAATTTTCCAAACAACATCCATTCATGCATTCAAATTCATATATATATTTATAACAAGATATACTAAATATTTAAAATTTGTTTAATTTGAAATTAATTTATATTGAAAAAATTACAATAAATATATAAATTTTAGTTCAAATTTTATTTAATTTATTATTAGTTTTTAATAATTTATTATATATATTTATATATAATTTATTATTTATGATTATATTATATGTATATATATATTTGTAATAATATTTTGTAGGTTCTCCTTGGCCCAACTACCTAAGGTACGCACGGGTATGAGTAGGAGACTTGTGACAATGAGAGGAGGGGACATGTGACACACTACAAGGCTACTGCCAACGATGGGGTGGCGGGTGTTGGATGTGGGTGCCGGAGCTGATAAGTGGTGGTTGTTGGCAAAGGATCTAGCAATGAGGTGGTCTTTTACGGACATGATACGTGGCTTCTCTTGAAAAGGTCCTCGTGGCATTTCAAAATTAAAAAATAAAAACAATTGGGGACAGTCACAAATTTCCAATGGAATTCAGTGGAAAATTTGCAATGGAATTGGAATTCTGTCGAAAATTGATTTACCACGCATCTATTAGCTAGGGAATGGACTCCATTAGAAAACTGTTTCCTTCACAAATCCATCAGAAATTGTGAATTTTCATGGCAAATTTTGTTCGAAGTTTAGTGTTTTATTGCTGCAATTTTTTGAAATTGAATTTTATTTTTAATTAACATTAATTAATGACTAATAATTTAATATTATAAATATTATTTTTACTATAAAATTATAAATATAATTTTAATAAATAATAATATAATATTAATAAATAATAATTTATTTTTAATTAAAATTAATTATTAAATAATATTATTTTTTATATAAACTTTATTAAACGTATAATAATTTTTTTTCCACGAAATTTGTCATAGAATATTCACAGAATTTTTCGTGGCTAATTTTGCCAAACTAAATAAATTTCTTCTGAATAAAATATTATTTATCCAAAAGGGAAATTCCCATTCAAACCCATTTAAAATGTTTAAATTTAAATTGAAGCTTATACTTACAAATCCCTAATCAAGGCTAAAAGGCTTCATTAGATATTTTTGAATATTGTTAAAAACCATAATGCCTCTCTAATTAAAATAAGAAGAGAGCATCGCGTCACATCATGACATTTAAACTAGCTCTTGGTTTTTGATAAAATTGAATAACAATCCTTATTATTAAGAAACTTTAAAACAACATTAATTTGGATAATACAATTATAGCTAGCAAATACTTGTTTAAAATTGCGTTTTAGTTCACAAAGATGTACGAAATAGAACTATTCAAGAATAAAAAAATAGTACTTCTCCGATCTTAAATATAAAATAAAGTTGACTTTTTTGACTAATTAAATTACTTTAGAGTGTTTATATTTTTATTTTTTTTCTCCAAACTAAGTAGTTTGACTAATAAACTGATATATAATCTAAGAATATAATATAATAAAAAAAACTTATTTAACTTTCTTAATCTCTCTAAAAAAGTCAACTCGGTCTTATATTTAGGACTGGATGAGGTAGCATTTAAGTGGTAATTACTGTGAACAATTCTCATCACAAGAGATGTAGATTGTAATAACACGCTCTTCACATCTAGGCAAGTCTCACCAATCCTAATATTTGATTTACTTTCTATCTTCAATTGCTTAACAAAGAAAGATAATCAGAAACCCTGTAAAAGGAACCATGGCTAAGACATGAAACATAATTATAATGCAGTACCGGAATACCTATCTAGCTAATCCACTATTATCACGAGAGAAATTAATGATGATGTTTCCAAGATTCGCTTACAAGAACTTGCATTTAAACAAAATAACTCTTTTACAGGCCATTTAAATGTCATTTTGAAAGAAGACTTGGATCAATCACACAAGACATACTCCGGCGCCCTCCGCTTCCCAAGAGTTATTAACCTTTACCATCATGCTATATGTGTGTGCATATATATATATATAAATATATTCAAACAATAACTATGCTACAGGAGTGTGCATATATATATTCAAGCAATGCTATGCCCTTTTAAGTTTCAACATAGAGTGTGCATATATGTGATGAGTTTGTTATCTGTGGGAGTAAGAAAAGGAAAGTAGGTGTGGCTAATTGCTCAGTGTCTGGGTTGAACCAACCATATTGGCCCGCACCATGTGAAACTACTTGGCACCATTCAACCTTACCATCCCCATCGAACCGACCTCAAACAACCTCTTCCTGCATTATTAGCATACCCTCATCATACTAAACACGACCACCTATCTCTGTCTCTCTTTTGGACTCTTATAAACCGAGTTTTCGTGCCATTTTCATTTTTAAATTTACTCAACACAGTGACACTGACACGTCCACTGATTTTGCTCTTTTCTTTTTTTCACTATATAGCCCTTAATTACACTTTTATAAGCCTTGTCCGTTGCTTTGGCTGGGATAATGTGACGCACATGCGGATCCATGTGATTGGACCCATCATCTTTTTACATATACATAACTATTTTCTAAATTCTAATAAAGAAAGACTGTGAAATTCTGAGTTGAATTACAAAGTTAAGCAAAAATGAAAGATTCCATCGTTACATTGCTGAGGCAGAGAATGATAGTGTAACTTTATCAGAACACTGAACACGGTCTACTTGGAAAAGAAACACAGAGAGCTTTTACTTCGCAGCAGGCCTCAGAAAACTACAAAAATTGTGGTCTTTTCTTTTTTGGGCCATTAAATTTTTTATCGTTGATAATTCAATGACCCCAATGATATTGGCCCAATAAAAATATCGCTGACCATTTTGGGCCCAAAATCGAAAAAGGAGCCGACAAGGCTTGTCTGTCCTTTCTTCTCTCCTACATCACGCAGGCCACAGAACAACACCAGGAAAATAAACACACGGCAGCTACACAGAAGCAAGGAAGGAGAGAAGTTTTCGGACATACTGACACAAACAGAGCACTGAAGAACAGAGTTGGAGGAGGCAAGGTTGGTGTGTGCTAAAGAAGATAAAGAGGATGAAGGTGCCTCACGCACACCTACGAGACGACGTCGTTTTAAGCAGCAGAAGAAGAAGCATGGCTGACCAGAAAAGGAGAAAACCCCAACACCGTTGTTGCGCCGGCAGCCTCTGATTCCTCAAATAATGGACTGACGAGAAATATCTTTTTAACACCTTCTCTATACATAACTACTAAACCAAATTCTGTTCTCTGTCTTTTTTATACATACAAAAAAAAAATTCGGTGGCGACTCTATTATCATTTGATTTTCCATATTTAATAATTCAAAATTTTGGCACCACACACCTATTTATTGCATGATTTATTTTTATTTAAAAATATCAACATGTTAAAGAATTAAAATATATGTAAGTATGTTTTGTCGGTGTTTAATTGCTCAATCATCACTTAAAATTGTTAAAGCAGCTTTTCGCTAAATGAGATAAACAATGTTAAGATTAAGGACTAAGACTACATTTTATAAATTTAAAGGACTAAATTGAAGCGGGAGGTAAAATTAAAGGACTAAGCATGCATGTAACACCCGAAATTTGAAAAAAATGGATCCGCCATCAAAATTTTAAAATAGGATAATTTGGAAACTTTGTTTTAAGTAGAAACTGGTTTTCAAAACCCAAACCTCGACAATCATAACACTATATCGTATTATTTTAATGGAATAGCATACCAATAAGTCTATTGTCGAGCAGTAGAATATTATTTGCACCAAAGCATGACATGACTCTTAGAGTCTATTTGGTGTGAGGGATTTGGATGGGAAGGGAAGAGAGGGAAAATTTTTATGAGGTGAATTTTAAAAGATTGAAGAAGTGGGGTAATAAAAGTTTAATAAAGAGAATGTATAAGATAAAAGAGTAAAAAAAATTAATTAAAAATTTTTAACCCCACTTCTCTAATTTTTTTAAATTCAACTAAAAAATTTTTTCCCTTCGCCCACTTTCCCGCCCATCCCCTCAAACCAAACAAGCCCTTAGACAACATCGTGGAAGAATTCGGGATTTCTCCTAAATTACAGTGCGTTCGTCAATAATAAAGTGATAATAATCATGGACACGTTCACCCCATGCTCTAGAGTCAATCCGGTAAGAAGATACGATTGATGTTCAGTGAATCTGGAAAGGAAAGCATCCATTGCTTGCTCAGAGTGTAATACTCTGAGTATAAATGCACCGTATGAAACCACAAATAATTATTGTTAAAGAGTGAATGATATCGTGCAAGAATTACTAAAAAAAATTAATACTATAACTGTGAACCCTTTTATCATAGAAGATAATCTCGGCGCCGATAAACTGACCATCAATTCGAGTCCATGCATCATTAGTTCTATTGATTTCTCGGGTGATTAATCGATCCACCATTAGATGCAGACGACAACGCCTACATGTAAGTCTTCGATAACTGCTTCACGTAATTCTTCCATTATATACAGCAGACACTGCAACATCGGTGGGACTGTTGTATATAGTAAAGAGTTTACACCAATTAAAGATGCACACTTCTCTCACGTATGATACATCAGCATGTCAGTTTCTCCTCTGTTTATATAGGATAGTTTCTAAAAAACACAACTTTTCAGTTTTGCGAAACTGATGTGAAACAAAACTGAATAAATGAGGTATATTATTTAAATAGTGTATATCTTTATTTTGTTTTTTTTATTTTTTGCCATGGATATATCTTTAATTTGCTAATGTATATAATAAGTCGAATCTGGACAGTATAAACATGAACCCAAATGATCAAACCTGTTCACGTGAATTACGAACAACTACGCGAAAAATTTCTCTATGGCATGAAATCGCTCGCTTATTTGTCCTAACTGTAATAAATAGTCTCCAATTGACGCGTTGGCCCATACTGTCTGAAGTCATGTACTCTATCAGATACATCCGCACAATGGACGCCGTATGCACGTTATTTTGTGTTCCAAGGGTCATCTCGTCTGTCTATTTTTTTTTATTTTTTATTTAAACATGAATCTCACTGACATGTGATACTTTATATGATTACAAATATAATATAAGAATATCTTAATGATATTTGTGTTCTATGTATATTCTAAACTTGAATTAGAAAATGAATGATATTTGTGTTCTTCATGGTAAAATAACTTGCACTGCCAAACATAATGATATTTGTGTTCTACGTAGTTAATTTCTAAACTTGAATTAGTATGCTGTTACAAAAAATATTTCAAACAACATGACTTCAATAATATTTTTTCAATGCTATTAATTTGTTATAACATGTAGCTATTTTAATATATTTCAGAAAATGAAGTAAAAAAATACAAAATTTGTAAACAATATCTTCTTGCCCTTTCTTCTTCCATTATCAAGATTCACATCCAACAATTTCGTGACTGTGTGTGTGGAACTCACGTATCTTACAATTTTGTGCTAAACGTTGGATCTTTGCCACGTATCACGGTCCAATCCACCACACATCACGCCGTTAGATTGCAAAGACATTATGAAATGTTCTGATAAAATAAAATATATTTAAATTTTAAATTCATACGCTATGAATCTATGATACACAAATCAATAATCAGTTGAACATTTACTGTCAAGGCCGTTTGAAATACCAAAACCGAAGCTTATTACATCATAGCTCCATTTTCGGAAGACCTTTTTCTTTAGCCATAATCACCACTTTCTCTGTCATGTTATATATAATTTTTAAAACAACTAATGCTGCTAATTATAAAAGGAAAACATTTATTTAAATGACGTAATGAAAAACAATTTATGAGTAACTATGAAATTTAGAATTGTAGATAGTTTTCATCAACAACATTTTATAGTTTTTTTAATATAATCTTATATTTAGTTTTTTTAACGTTTATAATGCAATTGTACAATATTCAGATAAATCAATCTTTTACTCATTACCATCTGGTTAGGTTGCCCTTTACCCTTGGACTAATGGTGAATATAATCTTGCTGGGGCAAGGCATCAACTTTATATAAATTTGCAATAGATCAATTATAAGTTTTAAACAAAAGCTACCTATTTATTAGAAAACTACCTATTAATAATTCACGATGATTCATATGTTATAACATGTACATACTATGATATATTCCGATTAAAAAGTGAATATCACAAAATTTATTAAACCTTCTTCCACTTACATAGTAAACAAACTATAGGAAATTAGCTATTGCTCAACAAATGCATATATATATATATATATATATATATATTACTATTGTCAACGGCCTAAAAATCTCATATTTAACATTTTAGCACCGTAACTAAACATGCAGATAACAACTAATGCAATTTACCTCAACTCACTGGCCTGTGCAACATAACATATATTAGTGAGTTTGAATGTCAATAAAGCTATAATTCTTCATATGTAGAACCGAGAATTGAAATGTTTAAATATGTAGGAAGGAGAATTCAAAAGTCGAAATTTGAAACACAACACCGCACTTACTACTATCATGGCATATTCGTATTGCACACAATTTCAATCATATCAAATACCCAGAACCAAGGCTACCAAAATATGAGCAATATAGTGTTTGCTCAAGAGAACAAAATAATCGTTCAGCTTTACATCTCATTAAGGCTGGGCTTCATATAATTCTATTCAAACCTCATCAGTATATATAGGGGTTATCTTTGATTCAATCTCCTAGAGCTTTTCAAAGTATGGTTTAACATGAAGTCTTGTAGCTTCAGAATATGATCTAAAATGTTTAACATGGCCGGGTTTCTGGCCACAGGATTAACCAGAATAAATCTAAAATGTTTGTGTCCAGGAATGTCCACTTTAACAGAGCATACGAGATGAGCCAGATTGTGGGGGGTTGGGCTCACGGCCGACCTTGGGAAATATTTGGGTGTTTCCCTCTTTCACAAACGTATGGTTAAGATGACCTTTGCTCCGCTTCTCCAAAAGGTGAGATCAAAGTTGTCTAACTGGAAGGGCAAATATCTAAGTATGGCAGGCCGGACAGTACTCATCAAGTTAGTTCTGTCTGCCATTCCTCAATATCAGATGCAATCAACTTTGGTTCCGAAAGGAGTCTTATCAGCAATTGAAAAACTAAGTAGAAACTTCTTTTGGAATCAGCATGACGATACCAAGAAAATGCATCTGATAGCATGGGACGTTCTCAAAAGAAGGAAGCATGAAGGAGGCTTGGGAATAAAAGACCTTCGCTGCCAAAACAAAGCTTTACTTATGAAATTGTGTTGGAATCTAATCACAAATCCTGAAGTTCTGTGGGTAAAATGTTTACGTGCTAAATACTCTTGTGGCTTATCTTTGGTTCCTCAAGTGCAAAGGTGGCACAGCCAATCGGCCGTGTGGAGTGGAATTGTAGCAGTTTGGGAGGATTTCCAAAGGGGGCTTGGCAAGAAGCTCAGAAGTGGAAGGAGCATGCAAGCTTGGCAGGATTGCTGGGCCTCGCTTGACAAGCCGCTAAAATTTTTCATTGAAAGGAATATGCACCTTGTAGATATGGAAGCTCCTGTTTGCTCCTTTACTTCCCAAACTGGTCATTGGGACAAGGCCAAATGGGAGACCTTTCTTCCTAATTAGGTGGTTGATAAAATCATGATGCTCTCCCCTCCAATGGGCACTGTGGATGACGTTGTTTGTTGGCGAAATGCTCCCGATGGTAACTTCAGCGTGAAATCTGCCTACGAAGGTATCTACCACCAGCAGTTCCTCAATCATCCATCTCACTGGTGACATCTATGGCACTGGGGAGTTCCTGAAAGAGTCAAACATTTTATGTGGCAAGTTTTTCATGAGAAGCTCCCAACAAATGAGATTAGAGCGAGACATAATCCAAGTGTCCCAAACACTTGCCCTTTTTTAGTGTGAGAGTGAAGAGAGCATCCTTCATGTATTGAGAGATTGTGAGCAGGCCCAGAGAGTGTGGTTTTCTTTAACTAACCATCTATACTTTACTATGTTTACTTCTGGTAGTTTGCAGGATTGGCTTAAATAGAATTCACAGCATTACCCAGGTAACAAGAGGATGGCTAGATGGTCATGGCAAAGAGTATTTAGTACCACATGCTGGCTCCTTTGGAAGAACCGGTGTTGTCAGGAATTTGAAGGTAAAGCTGATAAACCAAAAGAGTTAGTTCACAAATGCATCTACCATCTTTTGGAAAGTGTGGAGAGCAGGCGCTTTCATCACCAGATATTTCAAGTTCCTAAGAGAGGTCTTCTAAACTGGCAACCCCCAGAGGAGGGCTATCTCCATATTGACGTCGACGGTTCGACTGCTAGTGATGGTTAATCAGCCTGTGGAGGTGTCATCCGTGATCACCAAGGCAACTGGATACATGGATTTCAACAGAAGTTAGGACATTCTTTCCCAGCTGCTGCGGAAATCCACGCAATCCAACGAGGACTTCAGCTTTGTAAACAGATGGATCTTAAGAAAATCAGATTGTTCACAGATTCTCTTTAGGCCATCCACCTACTATCGACACAGTGTGGGATTGATCACCCTTTATACGATGTTATCTTAGATACCAGGTCCCTTATCTATGTAGACTGGGACTTGATGATTTTCCAAACTTATAGGGAGAATACTCGTTGTGCTGATTATCTTGCACGAATGGCTCATATGAATACCTAGGTTTACGCCGAATTAGGGACATCCCCTATGGAATGTATCCATCTTTTTGCATTAGAGTGTGGTTTGTTGCTGCATGAACAATCGGTGGGATCTAGCCCTTTGATTTTGTAATCTTTCAAGCTTTTCTTGCCTTTGTATCACAAAAAAAAATGATCTCATTGTTGGAACACCTATGACAAATTGAGGCAAAATCGACTATTAATTGTGAAATTGCAACATATAACACTGATGACAACTGAAAAGAAAAACTTTAAAATCTGGCATCACAAACCGTCTGAAAAGCTATATCGTGGGGCTATCAAATAAAACTAAGCTAAATGCATTATAGGGCAACTAACCTAGGTCGATCTCTACGTGGAGCCTATATTTAGTTCTTAAGTAATCTAGTGTAAATAGAAAATTAACCAAAGAGTATGGGATGTGAGTTTCATCTATCTAATTAAACTAAAGAGCTACTTGTTTATGAATTTTTCAATGTATAAAGCGTTAGAGCAAGCGTTTCACCCAAGAGGGGGGTGAATTGGGTGATACTAAAATTTCGTTGCAAATATAAAACTTGACGGTGAAATTGAAACAGTAAAGAGTAAGGAGAAATATCACCGAAGTGTACACCAGGAGTTATACTGGTTCGGCCACAACCACTTTGACCTACGTCCAGTCCTCAGAGCTTCTCTGAGAGTTTCACTATAACTTCCAAGATTCAGTGGGTTCTTGGCACCTCAGTACAAGCAAGTTCCTTGACCTGGACACTCGCTCCCCCTTACAAGTTGTAATCCAATCCCAACTCAAGGTTCCACAACCTTAAGTTATCTCAATAACAAATATTGAGTTTGAATGAAATATCTCTCTCTCAGAGTGAATAAGAATCACTGAAGTATAGGATTACTAAAATGAGTAAAAACAGAGTAATGAACTTGATGATACGTTCGTGTGTGTTCTTGTTGTTCTTCTCTGTTTGGATGTTCCCATTTATATAGATATGTTGGTGATGACCGTTAGAACATTTTTCTACTCGTCCGTTGGAAAGTGCGTAGCCACTATTGACTTTTCCAGTATTTGAAAAATATCCATTGGCGGTAGGTGGCATTTGAACTTTTCATTTGACTTTCCTTATTTGATATGATTTCTTCATTATTTATCTGTAAATATGCTAGGAATACTAATACAATGAAAGGTTAATCATATAGGAAACAAATCAATGAACGTTTGAATGATTTCTAAATTTCTGGGTTTCCATACTCGAGTAGCTACTCGAGTATTTATTAAAGTTTACTCGAGTACTTACTCGAGTATCATCGGGAAAACTTTGATGAACTGCAAGTCAACAAACAAATATAAGATTACTCGGGTAGTGCATGGAATAACCAAAATATCAAACCTTTGGAAATGTATGTTTACTCGGGTACCTACTCGAGTAATGCACTCTTTTCTTCCTAGGTTACTCGGGTACCAACTCGAGTAAACCTTCAAATAAATTTTTGGTTACTCGATGCTTTACTCCAGTAATGTTGACAGGATTTCAAGGCTGAGAGCACTTCAAGTCTGATTACCATGTTACTCGAGTACATACTTGAGTAAACATAATTTTTCTGTATAGCTTACTCGGGTAATGACTTGAAGTTTTTCTTCAAAAATAACTCTGCATACTCTAGTACATACTCGAGTAATCCACTTAAAATGAGTCATTAAATACCTGTATACTTGAGTAGTGCCTCGAGTGAAGTGTAATAAAAATAAAACAAGTTATTCGAGTACTACATTCAGATTTTTGCTTACCACAATGAGTTACTCGAGTAGCTCCTCGAGTAACGTTGGCAGGGTTCAAAATGCCGAGAGCAACATATTTCTTGAAACAGGGGACTCGAGTACATACTCGAGTATCATTGGCAGGCCGAGAGCAACTAGAAGATTTTTACATGGTTACTCGAGTATCTACGCGAGTAACATTGGCAGGCCGAGAGCAACTCAAAGTGAATTACCTGGTTACTCGAGTAACTACTCGAGTATCATTGGCAGGCCGAGAGCAACTTGAAAATATTTACACTATTACTCGAGTACTTACTCGAGTAATGTTGGCAGGTTACTCGAAGGTGTCTCTGGTTACTTCAAGTTTTGTCTCATTACTCGAGTACATACTCAAGTAATGCCTTAGAAAACTTGCTTCTGATCAAGTTTCTCAGCTTTTTCTCTCTGCCTTTCTTCATTACTCCAATGCTTACTTCAAGTGATGCTTTTCCCTGTTATTACTTTGTTCAAACTTATTTAATCAAATCTTTTTCATACCATTCTTTGTTATCATCAAAACATGAGATCTAACATTCTCCCCCTTTTTGATGATGACAAAACTTGGTAATTTTGAATAGGGTTTTTGAGATTGAATTCTCAATTAAATACTTCTTGTATTCAAAGATTATTTTGAAAAACTTATTAAGTTTAGATTAAAAGTGTTTTAAAAGAGAATGAAATCATTATATACACCTTGCATACACAACAAACTCATTAGTCCAACAATGTATCATAATTTAAAACTTAAATGGACATGAAATAAAATCATAACATAAATTAACTTGCATTAAACTTAAGCTGCATTACAAGATGATAAGATGAAAAACTTAAAATTCAAAATACTTTCAAAAGAAAAAAAAACTTAAAAACTTCCTAAAACCCATATACATCCATATATCCCAAAATAGACACTCCACAAAATCACACTCAAGCTCTTCTCCCCCTTTTTGTCTTCATCAATCAAGTGGAGGACTAGAAGGCTTGACCATGGAAATAGGTGTCACAGGAAGAACCATAGAAGCTTTTGAACCAGAGGAATCAAATGAACTATAAGAGACTAGTTCAGGAAGGTTAACTGGAGGGATGTGGATATCATCTTGGTGAGGAATAGATGGAGACTGGTAGACGATCATAGTAGTGGTCTCAACCTCTGGAGTGGTTTCAACCTCTGGAGTGGTCTCAACCTCTGGAGTATGATGATCAGAGGATGAGGAGGGAGATATTTCCTCAGTATGGGTAGGAGATGGAATAGGTTTAGGAGCGGGTTCAGGCTGTGGTTTGGGAGGTGAATCATCAATGATGATATGAATGGTCTCATTGGTGTCGGGGTTATCCACTAAATATAGAATGTCTTTGGGTTGTGGCTCAGGTGGACTAGAGACCGGAGGGATAGAGGGTTCAGGCTCAGAGAGAGGAACATCAGAAGGAATGTTCTCTGGAGGTGGTGGTGGTGCAGAAGATGGTATATGCTCTGGAGAAGAAGAGGATGGACCGGTAGAAGGTCCAGGACCTAAGGAATCCAGTCGTGCTAGAATCAATCTCAGTGTCTCACCCTGGGCACGTTGCTCAGCTAGCAACTCCTCGTGCCTCTTATCCATTTTCTCAACCAACTCCGCCATCATGTAATTCATGTTGGTTATCAATTCAGCATTTGTGTTGGCAATATCAACATGGAATCCTCAGAGCATATTCTCTATAAAATGCTGAAGTGTGGCATTGAGGAAGGAGGGTGATGATGTGGTGGCAGCTGGAGCCGATGACTGAGTGTCATCCATCTTGCTAGTCTCGGTCTCAGTCTTCTTCTTCTTCTTTGACCCAGACTCCAGAGGGCCCTTGAGAGGTATATCAATGTTAAGCTTGCCAATCTGATTTCTCCCAACCGGAGTCATCCTCTCAATAGGTTCCTTGCTATCCAGATACCATATCTTATTCTCCTTCAGAATGAGTGACACAATCTGAGGATATGGCATTGGTGTGGTAGCCTTCCCATCCACTCTGTATCTTTTCATCTCAGAAAAGATATACTCCCCTAAGTCCTTCTGTTCCTTCAGGAGAAGTGAAGCAAACCATCTAAAGTCCCTATCAGAGAAGTGGGTATAGTTGTTGGCCTTGTTCACAAGGGATCTAGAGTAGATGTACCATAGAACCCTGTGATTATCACACATATCACTCGGTTTGAAATTTAAAGGGCCAACTAACTTATCAGGTTTAAGGACAGAAAATATTTGGTTTGGTTCAAGTTGGGAGTAAATATCATCTGGGGGGTTTTCTATCCCTAACCACATATTTATCCTAGAGGATGAAATAAGAATCTTTTGGCCTCTCACAATGGTGGTCATCTCTTCCTTAGCTGAGGTTCTGTTTGGTTCATCTAGGATCTCAAGGTTACAGTAAAAGTGTGTGATCACTTTTGTGCAAAAAGGTAATCTAATCGAAAGCCAAGGCATAAAAGGTTCTAAATAGGAACTGGATCATGCTTCAATACCTCCTGAAGTAACTTGAGGTCCACATAGTGTGTCTTACACACTTTCCTCCTGGAGAATTGAGTGAGATACTTTGGGGACTCCTCCAGTCTGTTGACATTGAACCCCTTTGGAGGGTTGGTGATCTCCTCTTCTGGCAACTTAGACTTCTTTGATGATTTCCCCTTCTTCATTTGATCTAGAATGCTAGCCATTGCCTTAGCCACATTGTTATCATATTTGGGCTTTTTAGAAGGCTTTGGAGTGAAAGAGGGAGTAGAGGAATCAGAGGGTGTAGGAGAGGGAGACTTTGTACTTTTGCCTCTCCCAGTAGAGGTGCTCTTTTTGGATTGAGCCCTTGTAACAATAAGCTCTTTGATCACAACCCCTTTTGATTTCGGTTGAGGTTGAATTTTGGCTTTTGATCTACGGGTAAGTTTTCTTCTCTTTGTGGGAGGAGAAGAAAGAGGATCAGGGTGTTGTTGGGATTCAGAGGAATCTGTGGGAGTAAGGTTTTTAGTTCTCACCATTCTGAATGAGTGAAAAAAATGAAAATTTCAGAAAAACGGAGTCAGTCGTGAGATTAGGGCACTAAGAATCTGAACAGAATAGGATGTTTCTGGGGTTGAAATCTGTTGGGTTTTGATGGAAATGATGCAAGGAATCGATTGTGAAAAGTTTTTGTGAGAGAGTAGAGTAATTTACTCGAGGAGATTTTATGGAAATGACCGAGTTTGCGACAGATAAAGACCTAAAACCCAACATTACTCGAGGCCTTACTCGAGTAAACTTCAAAGTTACTCGAGTCCTTACTCGAGTGATCATACAGAAAATCTCTAAAATAATTCATTTAAATTGCGTACCTGGCATGAATAATATTGTAATTATCCATGTATGTTCCCTCGATCATTTATAACTAATTTGGAGCAGATTTGAGTTGTTTTTCATCAATTTGAAAATCTGGACTTGCAGTTACTTGAGTCCTTACTAGAGTAAGCTTCAAGTTTACTCGAGGCTCGCCTCGGGTAATTTGTCTTTTCAACTTCTGACTGTTCATTTCTTAGTAACTGAACTGTTTGATTTAAATTCCAGGTAACTTGATCCGTTACTTCCATTTTTGGAAGTCCATTACTCGAGTAAAGTGCTTCTTGACTTCAAGTTGTTCCTCGGGTAATGGTTCTCTGTCAGTCATTACTTCAAGTTGGTACTCCAGTAAATGTGTCCTCTGATAACCTCTGTTTTTGTTTCTCAAAACAGAATTTCTACCTTCCTGCAAAACAATTTTCTATACACTCCGATGCTTAAATTAATAATCATCAAAACATTATCAAATGACTTCATCTAATATTATGAGAAATTGAAATAACTTACAACTCATTGGGATTTACCATTCCCAATTCTCTTCTAATGTATAGAAATTGATCTTTTGCAAGGGGTTTTGTGAAGATATCAGCTAATTGAAGGTGAGTAGGAATGAATATCACTTTTACATCTTTCTTTTAGACATGATCTTTGATGAAGTGATGTCTGACATCAATATGCTTGGTTCTAGAATGTTGAACTGGATTTTTTGCCAAGCTTATCGTACTGGTATTGTCACAATAGATTGGTATTTCTTTAAGATAAATACCAAGATCTTATAGTTGTTGTTTTAACCATATCACTTGTGCACAACAACTTGAGACTGCAACATATTCAGCTTCCGTTGACGAAAGAGACACTGTATTTTGTTTCTTGCTAAACCATGATACAAGAGATCCTCCAAGAAATTGTCCTTGTCCGCTGGTGCTCTTTCTGTCTGTCTTGTATCCTCCATGATCTGAATCTGAATATGCAATAAGATATTCACTTCTTCCTTTGGGATACCACAGACCCAATTCGGGTGTGTCAGCATGGTATCTAAAAATTTGTTTGACCGTTTCAGCATGTGATTCCTTTGGTGCTAATTGATATCTTGCACATATACCAACACTAAATTGGATGTCTGGTCTACTTGCCGTAAGATAGAGTAATGATCCAATCATTCCTCTATATTTTGTGATGTTGTAGTCTTTCCCTTTGACATCAGCATCAAGCAACGTAGTTGAACTCATAAGCGTGTCCGTGCCATTTGCTTCATCCATTCCATACTTCTTGAATAGCTCTTTCAAATACTTTGTTTGAGATATGAAGATTCCATTCTTTTTTTGTTTGATTTGCAAACCAAGAAAGAAATTCAATTCTCCCATCATTGACATCTCAAACTCTCCCTGCATTATCTCAGAAAATTCCTTATACAGAGATTCATTAGTAGCATCGAAAACAATGTCATCAACATATATTTGAACAATTAAAATATCATCACGTTTTTGTTTTATAAAAAGTGTTGTATCAACTTTTCCTCGTACAAAACCTTGATCAATAAGAAATTTACTGAGCCTTTCATACCATGCTCTAGGAGCTTGTTTTAAACCATATAAAGCCTTTTTGAGTTTGAAGACATGGTCAGGTTTAGTAACATCCTCAAAACCTGGAGGTTGTTCTACATATACTTCTTCCATGATGTATCCATTTAGAAATGCACTTTTTACATCCATTTGATAGAGTTTGAATCCTTTGATGCATGTAAAGGCTAAGAGTACGCGTATAGCTTCCAATCTAGCCACTAGAGCATACGTTTCCTCATAATCAATCCCTTCTTCCTGATTATAGCCTTTGGCCACCAACCTTGCCTTGTTTCTGACAATAATTGCAGATTCATCGAGTTTGTTCTTGAATACCCATTTAGTTCCAATGATCGGATGATCCTTGGGTCGAGGTACCAAATCCCAAACTTGATTTCTCTCAAATTGATTTAGTTCTTCTTGCATTGCTATAACCCAATCATTGTCTGATAGGGCTTCATCAATGTTAGAAGGTTCAATCTCAGAAATGAATGCAGAAAAATTTACTTCATTGAAAATTTTATTTCTAGTTTTGATCCCTTCATTCACATCTCCTATGACTTGATCTAAGGGATGACTTTTATTATATTTCCAGGCTTTAGGTTGACCTAGTGATTGCTCTTCTTCCTTAGTTTTATCAACTTCTAGAATAAGAGACTTAGAAAAAGATTGACAATTTTCTTGATTTAAAACAACTTCATGTTTTTCATCAAAGGTTTTGTCAGAGGATTCAAATTCATCAAATACAATATGAACTGATTCTTCAACAACACATGTTCTTTTATTGAAAACTCTATATGCTTTCCTTCGGTTAGAATATCCTAGGAAAATTCCTTCATCTGTTTTAGAATCAAATTTTCCTAAGTTATCTTTACCATTATTATGAATGAAACACTTACAACTGAAGATGTGTAGATGAGCAATGTTCGGCTTTCTTCCTTTGTACAGCTCGTATGGTGTCTTTCCAAGTTTTGTTCTGATATAGGCTCTATTTGAAATGTAGCATGCTGTACTTATAGCATCAACCCAAAACACTTGAGACACGTTCTTTTCATTCAACATTGCTCTAGCCATTTCAGTGAGCACTCTATTCTTGTGTTCCACAACTCCATTTTGTTGAGGCATCCTTGGAGCAGAGAAATTGTGATCATTGCCATTAGTATCACAATATTCTTCAAAGGCTTGATTTTCAAATTCTCCACCATGATCGGTCCTAATACCTGCAATGGTCATACCTTTCTCATTTTGCACTTTCTTGGCAAAAACAATAAATTCTTCAAAGGTTTCATCTTTTGATAATAGGAAAATAACCCATGTAAATATGGAGAAATCATCAATAATGACCAATGAATATAAGTTGCCACCAAGACTCTTTACTCTTGCTGGGCCAACTAAATCCTTATGCAATAATTATAGTAGTCTATTTGTTGAAATTTCATTTTTCAATTTGAAAGATGATTTAGTTTGTTTACCCTTTTGACATGCGTCACAAATCAAGTCATTTTTGAAAGATACTTTGGGTAAACCAAGAACTAAATCCTTTTTGAGTAGTTTGCCTAATTGATGCATATTGACATGAGCCAATCTCTTATGCCATAGCCAACTTTCATCAGCATTACTCAGAAAACAGTTTTCATATTCATTTCTACTAATATCTAGAGTATAGAGTTTGTTTACCCTTTTGACATGCGTCACAAATCAAGTCATTTTTGAAAGATACTTTGGGAAAACCAAGAACTAAATCCTTTTTGAGTAGTTTGCCTAATTGATGCATATTGACATGAGCCAATCTCTTATGCCATAGCCAACTTTCATCAGCATTACTCAGAAAACAGTTTTCATATTCATTTCTACTAATATCTAGAGTATAGCAGTTACCTTCCCTTTTTGCTCTGAGCTTAGCCTTGATATTCTTCTTATCAAGTTGTAAGTCATTCTTGTTGATAATTAAGCATTCTTCTGAGTCAAATATTACCCAGTTGTCTTTATCTGCACATTGACTTATGCTCAACAGATTGTGACACAAGCCTTCAACATAGTATACATCTTTGACTTGTATTCCTTTGTCATTTTTGATTTCACCAATTCCTGCTATCTTTCCGGATTGATTTCCTCCCAATTTTACCTTTCCACCTTTCTTAGGTTGCAATGAGGTAAAACTTTTGAAATCTCTGATCATATGTCTAGAGCATCCACTATCTATGTACCACTTGCTATTTTTGGATGCTTTGAGACATACCTGCATTCAAATGACTAAGTCTTAGGTACCCACATCTTTTTGGGTCCTTTTGGGTTAGTACAAATAATTTTCTGAACATATGAGCCTTTAGGTACCCATTTGTAGGTTCCTATTGTTCCTTTCTTCTTATGAATGCATGAAGAAGTATAATGTCCTTTTCTATTACAGTAGTTACAAAATACAAAAGGATTTGATGTATGCACAGAATGCTGGAAATAATTCAAATATGACTTACCTCCTGCTTTCTTTCTACCTTTCCTTCTATCTAATTTTGGATCATATCCAATTCCAGATCGGTCATTTACAAATCGTTGAGCTTTTAAAATAACATTTACCATCTCACTTCCTTGTGTAAATTTTTCAAGAGTTTTTGTGAGATCAATGTTTTTGTTTTTCAAAGAAGAACAATTTTCACAATTCTTTTCTGAATGTTCTTTAAGCTCAATTTCAAGAGCTTTGTTTTTCTTTTTGAAAACAATTAATTCTTTAACTACTTTGATGAATTCAGAATGTAAAGCATTATATTCAGAGAGTAATTCATCATAGGTAGGATCAGAATCATTTACCTCTTCTTCTGTTTCTTCTTGAGCGATGAGACATATATTAACTACTTCTTCCTCATCACTTTCTTCGTCAGAGGAGCTATCACCCCATATAGCATATACGAAGGGCTTCTTTTTGTTGAAGAATTTGCCTTTTCTCTTTTCTTTGCTCTTTTGATTCAGTTCTGGACATTCTGATTTGATATGTCCTGGTTTTCCACATTCATAGCAAATTATATGATCTTTGCTGCTATTTCCTCCTTTTTGAAAGTGTTTGAATCCTTGACCTTTCTTATAGAATTTTCTGAATCGTTTTATGATTAGACCCATTTCGTCATCGTCAAACTCCTCATCCTCATCTTGATTCTCTTCTTTTGCTTTTAGTGCTAGACCTTTCTTTTTCTTGTCACCAATGTCATCTAGTTCTCGTTTGAACTTTAGTTTGCTTTCATATTCAGAAAGACTTCCAAATAGAGAAGCAACTGATCTCATTGATTCTCCTTTTGCTTCTTCTATCGCAGTGACTTTGGCCTCCCATTCTTTAGAAAGAATATTCAAAATCTTTCGTACTTGAGCATGCTGATCATAGACTTTCCCAAGAGCTGCAAGTTGATTAACAAGATAAGTATATCTAAGTTCAAATTCAGATATTGATTCACCTGATTTCATTCGATGTAAATCGAATTCAGTGACCAAGGTGTTGATCCGATTCTCCTTTATTCCCGAAGTTCCTTCATGAGCTATTTCCAGAGCTTCTCACATTTCCTTTGCTGTTGGGAGTGTGCAGATTCTGAAATATTCACTTTGACTCAAGGCACTTTGTAACATCAGAATTGCCTTACTGTTGAGAGTGATAAGTTTCTTATCATTCTCATCATATTCCGCTGGCGTCTTTGGAATTTTCTGAGAATCTACAATCTTTGTAGGTTGATAGTTTCCACTCTCAATTACATCCCATAGCCCATATCCAGTAGCCATCACGAACACTATGAATTTTGCTTTCCAGAAAGAAAAGTGTTCTCCACTAAAACCGGGAGGTCTAGTGATGGATGCTCCGTTAGGAAGAATTCCTTCACCCATGCTTGCCATTGGATCCTTCTTAGGTTGTTATACCTTAACAAGAAGACCTACCCTCTGATACCAAATGTTAGAGCAAGCGTTTCACCCAAGAGGGGGGGTGAATTAGGTGATACTAAAATTTCGTTGCAAATATAAAACTTGACGATGAAATTGAAACAGTAAAGAGTAAGGAGAAATATCACTGAAGTGTACACCAGGAGTTATACTGGTTCGGCTACAACCACTTTGACCTACGTTCAGTCCTCAGAGCTTCTCTGAGAGTTTCACTATAACTTCCAAGATTCAGTGGGTTCTTGGCACCTCAGTATAAGCAAGTTCCTTGACCTGGACACTCGCTCCCCCTTACAAGTTGTAATCCAATCCCAACTCAAGGTTCCATAACCTTAAGTTATCTCAATAACAAATATTGAGTTTGAATGAAATATCTCTCTCTCAGAGTGAATAAGAATCACTGAAGTACATGATTACTAAAATGAGTAAAAACAGAGTAATGAACTTGATGATACGTTCGTGTGTGTGTTCTTGTTGTTCTTCTCTGTTTGGATGTTCCCATTTATATAGATATGTTGGTGATGACCGTTGGAACATTTTTCTACTCGTCCGTTGGAGAGTGCGCAGCCACTGTTGACTTTTCCAGTATTTGAAAAATATCCGTTGGCGGTAGGTGGCATTTGAACTTTTCATTTGACTTTCCTTATTTGATATGATTTCTTCATTATTTATCTGTAAATATGCTAGGAATACTAATACAATGAAAGGTTAATCATATAGGAAACAAATCAATGAACGTTTGAATGATTTCTAAATTTCTGGGTTTCCATACTCGAGTAGCTACTCGAGTATTTATTAAAGTTTACTCGAGTACTTACTCGAGTATCATCGGGAAAACTTTGATGAACTGCAAGTCAACAAACAAATATAAGATTACTCGGGTAGTGCATGGAATAACCAAAATATCAAACCTTTGGAAATGTATGTTTACTCGGGTACCTACTTGAGTAATGCACTCTTTTCTTCCTAGGTTACTCGGGTACCAACTCGAGTAAACCTTCAAATAAATTTTTGGTTACTCGATGCTTTACTCCAGTAATGTTGACAGGATTTCAAGGCCGAGAGCACTTCAAGTCTGATTACCATGTTACTCGAGTACATACTTGAGTAAACATAATTTTTCTGTATAGCTTACTCGGGTAATGACTTGAAGTTTTTCTTCAAAAATAACTCTGCATACTCGAGTACATACTCGAGTAATCCACTTAAAATGAGTCATTAAATACCTGCATACTTGAGTAGTGCCCCGAGTGAAGTGTAATAAAAATAAAACAAGTTATTCGAGTACTACATTCAGATTTTTGCTTACCACAATGAGTTACTCGAGTAGCTCCTCGAGTAACGTTGGCAGGGTTCAAAATGCCGAGAGCAACATATTTCTTGAAACAGGGGACTCGAGTACATACTCGAGTATCATTGGCAGGCCGAGAGCAACTAGAAGATTTTTACATGGTTACTCGAGTATCTACTCGAGTAACATTGGCAGGCCGAGAGCAACTCAAAGTGAATTACCTGGTTACTCGAGTAACTACTCGAGTATTATTGGCAGGCCGAGAGCAACTTGAAAATATTTACACTATTACTCGAGTACTTACTCGAGTAATGTTGGCAGGTTACTCGAAGGTGTCTCTGGTTACTTCAAGTTTTGTTTCATTACTCGAGTACATACTCAAGTAATGCCTTAGAAAACTTGCTTCTGATCAAGTTTCTCAGCTTTTTCTCTCTGCCTTTTTTCATTACTCCAATGCTTACTTCAAGTGATGCTTTTCCCTGTTATTACTTTGTTCAAACTTATTTAATCAAATCTTTTTCATACCATTCTTTGTTATCATCAAAACATGAGATCTAACATAAAGTGAGTGAGTGGTTGTAAATGCAAGATATGAATGTTCTAGGTGATTGAATCCACTAACCATCCATGTCCAATTTTAATTTTGAGTTCTTCCCTTAACTAAGCACAAGGACTAGTAAGAACCCTTACTAATCAATATTCCTAGCTTCTCAATTTAATCTAAACATAGACTCAATTGATCAATTAGGAATACCTTGAAGTACTTAGCTTATGATAGATTCATAAAAGATCATCTCTACAACCAATTAATTCCTAGAAACCTAGCAAACAATTGATTTCAAGAGAATAGAGGAAAGAAATTGAATAACAAAAGAGTGCTATAGTTCAATCACAATCCATGAGTACAAAACTAACACAAGTTTCACCATCCAGATTACATCAATCGATTAAATCCTCAGCCATATACACAAATCATAAACTCTAGCAACCTAGAATCATAATCTGCATATACATAGAGTGGAAGATGAAATTAAGATACAAAGATCTCCCCTAATTGCTCAAGGACTCAGGTTAGCTTCACCATCGCCATCGGACGAAAGAGTCTAGTTGCTCATGATTTGAAATTCAGCTCCTCTGGACCTTTGGACTATCATCTTCATTGCAGGTGTGAGAAAACAAAGAAAAACAGGGAATTAATCGGTACAAGTGGAGAGAGGAGGAGAAGTGGTGGTTGGTGGGAATGAATAAAGATGGAATGGGAATGGAGAAAATGGAAGGAGAAGACGAGAGTGAACTCCCAAAAAGCTCCGTCCCAGAGATGAAGAAAAATGCTCTCTCCAAAAAAATGTGATATCCCTTCCATACGATTTTTTTCTCTGATTTTCAAGTTGGGACAGAATTAAAAATGCTTTAAGGGCATGTTTGGCAAATAGAAATGAAGTGGGTAATTTAAGAGTTAATTCTAGATCTCAAAATCAGCTTCCAAACAGCACCACACTCTTTTCTGATGCCTATTAAAATTAGAAAATTAGGAGTAAAATCTGCACATGTGCTCTCCTTTAATTCCATCTTTGCCCTCCATTAAGCTCCAATGTACCATGTCATCACCTACATTTATGAGATACAAAAAGGTAATATTATATGTTCACAACTAAGAAATAATGAGAATAACAAATATTACTTAAAATATATCAATTTAGCCAATTTAATTCCCAAATTACCTTTGCACTCAAATCTCACATTAATACCTAATTATACCCAAAATAGTTAATCAAATCCCACAAAAACTTAAGTTTAATCACCAAAAGATATACAAATATTTAGCTCTTATCACCGTCTAGTGTGGGTAATCCGGTGACGTGGTATTTAATCAGCACAAACTCACAATATCCCTCACCTTGTCAATATCTTCCTGCATCCACTCAACTAAAGCTCCATGAAGAATAACCACGATCTTATCCTTTATCTTATCAGAGTCGATAATTTTTATTACTTTTTTGAAATTGACAGTAAAATGTGAAGGATTAAATAACATATTACAATATGAAATAAAAAAAACCTTCTTTTTCCGATCCTTCTAGTCTGTACAGTCAATGTAAGCTCCTTCTGAGAAATACCCATATACTTCACCATGTTAATATTTGAGGTGTGCGTCAGGTATCCATATACATCTATAAATTTAATAACAATTTATACTCTACAATACGATTAATAACAGATACACTAGCTTTTTAGATATTGATATTAACTTTCGGGGCATAACCAACTAAAAAAAAGGGGAACGATTGCCTTTGTTAAGTGATTTACCGTATAAGCGTTCATCCTGAGGAAAGAAAGATACTAAATTAGAAGGTTATTTTAGAACAAACAATTCCTCTGGCACAGATGCAAAACTTTCATGTACTACAGTGTCATCTGAGAACACCAAGTGAAAGAAATCATGGACCTTTTCTCCGCCGTGAACAACGTTGACTTTAGTAAATATCATACGGACGATTCTCAGAAAGTCGCCATAAGAAATCATGGACCTTTTCTCCGCCGTGAACAACGTTGACTTTAGTAAATATCATACGGACGATTCTCAGAAAGTCGCCATAAGAACTTCCGCCTACTAACCCTAGAGTGAAAGCAACCAACAATCCTCGTCCCCTACCCATTACCTACCCATTACATTTAGCTTTCTATAAGTTCATAATGAAATAAAATTTATAAGAATATCATACAATAGACCGAACAACATACCAGTTTGTCTAAAACACGACATCAGATCCAACATATTAGATTGTTTGTTCATCCGCATCTTCATCAAAATGAACATTCATCCTAGTGATAATGAGGTCGACAATGAGAGCGAGACGACTATCGACAGTACCTTCTTCAAGATCGTCAATAAATTTCTTGGAGAGATGATCCATATCGCTGAAGAAAAACTGTGATGCAGGGTAGAGTTTCCTAATTTTGGTTTGCAGAAGATGAACAAACAGGAACAATATTTTTACTTAATCATAAAATTGAAGTTCGATTGTCAGAACCGTTCGATGCAAACTATTCAAATCTATCATAACCTTTCGATTAGTGCCATGTATCCAAGTCCACTCCTTCTTTTTTTTTGGAATATATCGAAGCCCATCCCACCAACCATATCGCCACGTATCCAAGTCCACACTCCTATTTTTTTTTTGGAATATATCGAAGCCCATTCCACCAACCATATCACCAGTATATCGAAGCCCATCCCATCAATCATAACCTTTCGATTAGTGCCACGTATCCAAGTCCACTCCTATTTGTTTTTGGAATATATCGAAGCCCATCTGACCAACCATATCGCCAGTAGATTTCAAACACGTCCTCGTACCTTATAATTACATTACATTTTTTTAAAATCTGAAAAAGAAACTCATTGAATGGCCAAAACGTCGACAAAAAAAAAGGGCAAAACAGAAAAGAGACAAATGTAAGTTGTCAACGCTGTTCAAAATTCAAATACCAACTCAGGAATTTTTAAAGGCAATTACTCTGAACTCTGAAGACCTGGAATTAATTAGTTAGGTACTAATTGTAATAAAGCAAATTAACGGAAAAAAGGCAAGAAATGTTGCACTTCTGTTGGTTATCGTAAATGACCAATTACAACATATTTTTATCGGTGAAGATTAACTGCAACATTTGAATAGAGCTAAATTACAATATTTAAAATTACAACATTTGTTACTTTTTTTTAATAATAAAGACTAACCTTGATATTTGTCTCATATATTAAATAAATTACAAGCTTGTTACGTATACCATAAAAATTAACAACACTAACAAAACTTCAACGTAATATATATCTTAAATTATATATAAAGACATAATGTTTAATGTTTGCACATTGCATTATATTACGTACACTAACTTTTAAATTTTTGCGCAAGCTTGTTAAACTTTTTTCTAAATTGTATTTTATCTTCTTCATAATCAAGTTCTTCTTCATGTCTCAAAGAAAAAACTACTTTTTATTTATACTCTCTATTAAAGACACATCTTTATACTCACATCATTACACAATATATTGAGATGACGTGAAAATAAAAAAACGTGCAAATATGTCCATTATGAAAAGTGACAGTGAAAAGCTAAATCATAAATATGATCTTAAATGTTATTCCCTCCGATCTTATTTATAAGCAACTTTCCCCTTAATTGAGTAAAATGAATTGGTAGTTAAAAGTAATAAGTGTGTCAAAAATACTATATTTTTTCCATATATGTGTAAAATAGAAAAAAGAAGCTTACATCTTCAGAAATAAAATAAAAGTTGTTTATAAAGGATCAGCTCCATAAAAGAAAATGTTACTTATAAATAGGATCAGGGGGAGCATAAACTAAAACCATTTAGAAATTGTAAACTTAGAAATACAATACATTAAACACCAATTTCATTAGAAATAAAGTAAATTAAAGAGCAATCTCATTTGTAATAAAAAAAAATTGATACATATCGTTTTTATAAGCATTTGTTTATTGATCAATGGAAGGAATTTTGTTTAACATGTTATATTGTGCGAGTTTTTTTGCCTTGAGGACATTATGTTAGATCAGTTCTGACTCATACTACATACAACTGCATTTTCTTTTCTACAACATCATCTCAAACATATAAGCAAGTTATATGATCCATATAACAAACTGTCTTTCAACATACTTAACAAAATAAAAATATACAGATATTAATTAAAACTAATAACAACTAACTTAAACATGAAACTTAAATAACCTACCTATTTGATATTCAAACTCAAACATCTACATATAAGTAAGTTATAGACTTTATATAAGAAATTTGTTTAATATACTATCTTGTTTAGCCTGTCGAATCCTATTCAATGAAATGGAACGATTTGCCTCATTACGAAATGCAACGACATCTGTAAATTGAGGATCGAAATGCACAGTTGTAGCAGTTGCAAAATTCGTAACCATTACTTCGCTTTGCATAAAAAGAAGAAATTAAAATGGCATTCTTATGATCAAACGAAAAAAGAAATTGTTGGCAAAACTTAATATTCACCATTTAAAATGTCAACAATGGCAAACTGCATGAGCACAATCAATGGATCATGGTTTTTATAATATTGATATTCTATCCATGTGGTCATCGCTAGGATCCCATACAGTAGCGCTTTGATACAATTGTTCCTATATTAGGAATCATAACTGAGTTACCCACTTAATTACACACCATTACTGATGCATATTGAATCTAGAAAAATCTAGAACATAAAGTGGAATGACTCAACCAAACTGTTGTCATATATCTTGAATGTAACATGCATCGTGTTCTTACCTCGTATATTAGCATCACACAACTCATCCATGGAGACTAATTTTCCAATAACGCCTATATCAACAAAAAAACTTTCATCAGTACATGACAAAGAAAAAAACAACAATAAACAAACATCTTAAAGATTAGCATCATTTTCTAACCAATTTCCCTAGGATCACATGGGCGAATCACTTATTTCAACAATCGATTTGAGCCTAAACTTGTGAGGTGCTATATAGCAAGAGCAAGAGTTACAAAACTATTATGTCTAAGCTGTAACTGATATTTATCGTGGATGGCGTTAAATAGCTCAAGGATAATAAAATTAGATATATAGTATGAGCCATCAGTTGTAAATAGAGGTTGATATCTATTAACCAACTCTTCATTTGGACAACAAATTTTCATGGTCGCACCCTGCGATGATATGAACAGAAAGATCATTTCCATATGATAAGCTATTCGACTAATACTTGTTTTGTGAAGTGCTTAATGGACCCCTATCTTCACTTTCCTAATGCAATTCCTTGGTATGTTTTTATGAAAATTTAAATGCATGATGATTGTGAAAATCAAGGATTTCCTAGTGTGATTACATTATGCTTGAGTAATCCCTTTGCTTGATTCAATTGAGTGAATGGAGTGTCTTTAATACAATTTTATTAATATGGATGCCTAGCTTGATTTTAGGAAGTTGATATGGTAGAGAAAAACCTTATTGGAAGATTCTTGAGCCTTAATTCTATTTTCTCATCATGTGTGTGCATTCACCTATTCTCTAATTAATCTCTAGAACTTGTCTAGGTTCTTTTTCAAAGCTACAATAATACCTTGGATTTATAGTATGATAGGGGCATTCATTTCTAAATCCATTGACCCAAACACAAATCATTCATCATTTACCTTTGATTACCCCCCTTGAGCCCTTCACTTTTATTTTTATTTTATTATACAAATGCTATGTTTGCATCATTTATCAAGTTCTTCCTAGCACTACGATATAAAAAAAAGTACTATTGTATATGAGAATAGAAAATAAGAAGAAAAAAGAAAAGAAAAAAAAGTGTGAAAAAAAAGGAAACAAATAAGACACTATGGTAAAATATGTTAATTAAGTTTAGTTCTGTAGTTCTAAGTGATCTAGCAATTTTTTGGGTGCAAGCATAGAGTTTGTTACATTATCCTTCCATTTAGCCTTTTCAACATTATAACCCTAAGAAGTGAAACAGAACAGAGTGAATGTGAACAGAGCAGCCAACGTTGACATGAAAATATTGCTTATGATGTATGCACTGACGTTGTGAACAGGGAACAACGACAGAGGGGTTGGTGAACGGTTGCCATGTCTGACTTTTGCATTATTTTAAAGAATTTATAAGGTTGTGATTTTAGTATAAATAGGTGTGAGACTTTCATTGTAATGCATTAAGATTTGTAATAAACACATTTGAGTTTGGTTTCTATACCATTTTGGTACCAGATGTAACCCCCTGCCGTAATTATATCCGAAATACGCGATTTAAAGTGAAATAGAGACCAATAATAAACAAATAACATTTACTAACCCATCACATGACGGGGTTTTCACAATTACCTTTCGAAATCATTTATAAACTTGGTCTCATAATCACTTTTCGAATACAATTACGTACTACGCGGAATATCACATCCATAACAAATCAGAATACACAACATTAATCCCGGCAATCCCGGTTTCCATATATTAACTCAAGCTTTACAGGGCATAATCGCCCATACAAGCCCTCAGATGGGGATTACACAAATCTTTCTCATACACATAATCAAATCCTCATCCACATACATATATACACATCCAAATACAAATATCCCATCTGGGATGATAACCAACTACCAAAACGACTACCGAAGGAAGTCCTCATCGCCCTTGGCTGCATGCTCCATCCTCAATCTACTACCCTGTCTGAAAGGTTAGTAGGGGAGGGTGAGATTCGAGAGAATCTCAGTAGATAAACAATATCAATATGCATGTATGATAGATGTTTAATGCATGACATGCTTGCATCACACAACTCATGATAACACAATGACAATTTGCAAGCTCAATGCTTCGAACAATATACCTATGGCCATAGCATAAATTGAAACATAGCTTCAAATTACACACAATTATGCAAAGCTAAGACATGCACCAACACATTAACACATATATCAAATACAAGCAGAAGAGATATGTTCCCTACTCTCTTTCCACGTATGCTCCAGCTCCGGCTGCTCACGATCAGGGCGAACACCAAATCCTATAACCAAACAAGGACATAGGGTTAATCCCTTTTTCCGATTCCTTAACTCTCAAACACTTGAGTTGGTTATCATTTAACACCTTTAGGTGGCTAATCAAAGCCCAAACATATGCCTAAAGGCTTGGGAAACACTTGACCAAAGATCACCTTTTAAAAGTGTAAAATACTGATTTTTGGGGGTGGGCCGCGGCCCAAAAATCCACGGGCTGCGGCCCAAAACTGCCCAGAGACGCTCAGAAACATTTGGGCTGCGGCCCAGAATCCACGGGCTGTGGCCCAAAACTGCCCAGAGACGCTCAGAAACGTTTGGGCTGCGGCCCAGAATCCGCTGGCCGCGGCCCAGGAAATCCAGTTTCTTGGCTGAACTTCCAAAAAGCATAACTAATTCCACAAAAATCGAAATGAAGTGATCCCAAAGCCAAATGAAATCTATTCAAGTCCTTTACACAGGAAAAATATTGGCCAATACTGGAAATCACCACACAAATCCAGATTTACACAAAATCCAACATTACTCCAAAACAGAATCCAGTTTCGTCCTCAAACTTTGGACAAACATAAATCCCAGTTCACAAAACGAAATGACACATATTATATGTCCATTTTGAAGCTTAAGATGTGAACTTCAAGACTGGAAAGTTTCATAATTTTCTGACTTCATTTGCCCAGTCAAAACGCTCACACAAACTGACTGCCCAGAACAGAACTTTAAAAGACAGAATTCCAAATTTGCACAATTGGCTTCCAATGGTCCAATTTTCATATCAAACATCATTCTCACACAAAATTTCACAAGGAATCCATTGGAAACACCAAAACAACCAAATTCACATTATATTGACATGTTTTACCAACATTCACAACATGTCATCACAAATCACAACACATATACCACATTGCCATTCTTTTCATTCCAAGTTCTCAAATCAATTCCAATGACCAAATACCACAACATGGCACCATTTCCAACATAAAACACAACCCAATTCATCCAATCCAAAATCACAAGAAAATCAGGGCAAAATTCGAAATTCACAAAGCTCATCCACAAATCACAAAACTTAGATCAAAAGGCTTCAAATACTCACCTCTTCCTCTTTCCCAAACCAATTTCTTGATTCTCCATCTTTCCAAATTTCCTCAAGCCATCAAACACCTCCAATCAAGAATCTTAAGCTTTCTCTTTCTTCCTCCAAGCTTGCACGTCCATGGAAACATAAGAGAGAGAGAGAGATGAGTGGATGATGAAGATGAATAAAGTGATCAGTTTTTGGGCAATTAGGCCCCCCAAAAACGTCCAAATAAGGGAGAGAAAAGAGAGGAAGAGTGTTGAATCTTTGACCCAAGATCAAGGGTCCAAAACTTGCCAAGTGTCAACATCTCAACACACCTCCCATGAGCTCACATGAGTACACCACATGGGATTCCACCCTTTGATCTATTACACAATTCAATCTCAACCATTGATCTTGAAGTTACCAATGAGTTTCCTCTTCGGTAACTGACCAATCGGTCGGTAACTTTACCGTTTTGCCCTTGATTATGGCAATTCCTCCTGAATCACCATCAAATACATTTTCTCATTCATTTTCTTTCACAATGCGCCCTCCCCTTATTTTTATTCAATTTAGATGTTAATCCATAATTGAACTCAAATACAGGGTTTTGGCGCTGCTCACAGCACATACGAATCACATTCGAAACTCAAATCACATTGGATTCTCCAAAAGGGTTCATTTATCACTAACCACACCCACTTTTGGAGTCATTATCTCTTAATCTCAATTTGGGATCCTGCTAAACCAGGGCTTAGCAGTCCACTAATCTCAGGCTTATTCTCTAGCCTTAAGTCTCAGAATTCGGGGTATTACACCAGAGCTGAGTTCTAGAGTGCCAGAGAGCGAAAGAGTGAGGAGTGGGTGAGAAACAAAAAATGTGAGAAAAAGGGGGTGTCGGATTTTCACTCTCGGAGCGTTTTTTGAAGAAACCGACCTCACCATCGTGTTCAGAAGGCCGAAAAACCTAGGAATAGCCTAGGTCACCACCGCGAAACACCGCCACGCGCCTCCACGGACGTCACCGGAAAAGTCGACGGAATTTCAGACGGTCGCCGGAGTTCAGAGGTTGAAGACGACACAGTCAGCTGCCATGTCATCACTGTTGACCAGTCAGCGCCACGCTGTCCAATTAGATTGCGCCACGTGTCAATATCGCCACGCCAGCATCACCGTCAGCATTGCCACGTCACCCAATTCAATCAGCATCCACGTCATCGGTCAACGCAATGTGGACTAATCACGGACTGCCACGTGTCACTCTGGCCACGTCAGCATAACGGTCAGCTAGAATTTTGTTAAAATTACCATTTTGTGCCCTAAATTCTGCGATATTTACATTTACACCCCTGAACTTTCTGAAATTTCATTTTGACCCCTAGAAAATTGCCAAAATTACATTTTAGGTCCCTGAAATTTTTGAAATTTCATTTTGACCCCTAGAATTTGCCAAAATTAGATTTCAGACCCCTGAACTTTCTGAAATTACATTTTGACCCCCAGATTCTGCCAAAATTACATTTCAGACCCCCAAACTTTCTAAAATTACATTTTGACCCCCAGATTCTGCCAAAATTACATTTCAGACCCCAAACTTTTTGAAATTACATTTTTACCCCCAGATTCTGTCAAAATTACATTTCAGACCCCCCAAACTTTCTGAAATTGCATTTTTAACCCTTTAACTACCCAAATTTCCTATTTTACCCCTGACTTTTCCATAGACACAAATCCTTCCCCTACCCTTTACCTTGTACTTAATAACTGTGTACTTGAAGTTATAACATGTCAAACAAACTGCAAAATGCCTCCAAGATGCAGAAATAGACATGAGATTGAGATGGAAGAGATGAGACGCCAGATTCAAGAACTAGAGGCCACTATAGCAGAACAGCAAGCCTTGCTCGAAACTCGTAGAGACCACTCAGAAGATGATTTGAATAGTCACAGTTCGTCATCCTCTGACTACCGTCATCGTCCTCGCCAACAACTATTCCGCCTTAATGACATTAAGGTAGACATTCCTGAATTCGAGGGAAGACTCCAATCGGACGAATTCATTAACTAGCTACAAACAGTTGAACGAGTCTTTGAGTACAAAGAGATTCCAAATGAGCAGAAAGTTAAAATTGTTGCCATCAAATTGAAGAAACATGCCTCCATATGGTGGGAGAATCTCAAAAGAAGGCGTGAAAGAGAGGGAAAGAGCAAGATACGAATGTGGGACAAGATGCGACGCGAGCTCTCACGTAAGTTTCTTCCAGAAAATTATTATCAAGATAATTTCCTTCAGTTACATAATCTCCGCTAAAAGGCTATATCTGTAGAGGAATATACCAGGGAATTCGAGAAACTTATGATGAAATGTGATATACAAGAAAGGGAGGAGCAAACAATAGCTCATTATCTCGGAGGGTTAAATACAAACATCGCCCATCCAGTACAACTCCAGCAATACTGGACTCTGGATGATGTCATCCGTTTAGCCATCCGTATTGAGAAGCAGATGCCCAGAAGGCCTCCATACCAACCGTCTTCCTCAACCAGAATTCCTTTTGAAGGGAATAAGTCACAAATACATCATCCTAGCTCTTCAAATGCGCCTCCACCAAAGGCTACTAGGGAATTCAACTCCAAAGCACCTAAGTGCTTCAAATGTCAAGGATTCGGTCACATCGCTTCTAACTATCCTAACTGTAGAGTTGTCACTATTATGGAAGGAGAAGCTTCTGCAATATTTGATGAAGAAAGGGAGCCTATGCCAGAAATGGAGCCAATATTTGATGAGGAGCCAATATTTGATGAGGAAATTACTCCTGCAGATCACGGTGAATCACTTATTATTAGGAGAAGTCTGCATACAGCCACTGTGAAAGAAGAACCTTGGCTACGTCGCAACATTTTTCATACCCGCTGCACAACTCAGGGTAAAGTCTGTGACGTCATTATTGACAACGGAAGCTATGAAAATGTAGTCTCCAACTACATGGTAGAAAAATTGTAACTACCGACTCACAACCATCCGAGCCCTTACAAGCTTCAATGGCTTAACCAGGACAGCGAGGTAAAAGTTTCAAAACGATGCCTTATTACTTTTTCTATCGGTAAAAGGTATCATGATGAAGTTTGGTGTGATGTTGTTCCAATGGACGCTTGTCATCTTCTTTTGGGGAGACCTTGGCAATATGATCGACATGTTCTGTATGACAGTCACGCAAACACGTATTCCTTCCAGAAGGATGGCGTGAAAATTCAACTTGCTCCTTTGCCACCTGATAAACACAATAAAGGCAAAAATGAATCTAAACCATTAGTGTCTTTAGTTGAGAAGGTGACCAAAACAGAAAGCCAAGTAATGGGTTTTCTTCTATTGCTAGAGACAAATAACGGAACTGTCATTCCACCTGAAGTGCAGTCATTGTTAGAAGAGTTTCCTGATGTGATTCCAGATGAAATTCCGTCGGGATTACCACCCATGCGAGACATTCAACATGCTATGGATTTTATTCCAGGAGCAGTAATTCCTAACAGGCCAGCTTACAGAATGTGTCCTCAAGAACATGCTGAAGTTCAAGGCCAAATTGAAGAATTGCTTAAAAAATGATTGATCCGTGAAAGTGTCAGCCCTTGTGCCGTACCTATACTCCTAGTTCCCAAGAAAGATGGAAGCTGGAGAATGTGCATAGATTTCCGTGCAGTCAACAAGATCACAATTAAGTATCGGTTTCTGATACCCAGGCTTGATGACATGCTCGACTAGTTATATGGCTCTACTATCTTCTCTAAGATTGACCTTCGTAGTGGATATCATCAAATCCGAATTCGTCCCGAAGATGAATGGAAGACCGCTTTCAAAACCAGAGATGGGTTGTACGAATGGAATGTGATGCCATTTGGGTTGACAAATGCTCCTAGCACATTTATGCGCCTGATGAACCAGGTCCTTCGTCCTTTCATTAGCAAGTTTGTTGTTGTCTACTTTGACGACATTCTTATCTACAGTAAGAGCATAGCAGATCACTTAGAGCACTTACGTCAAGTATTGCAAGCTCTTCGTGAACAGAAACTTTATGCCAATTTGAAGAAATGCACTTTCTTGACAAATGAAGTCATTTTTCTGGGTTACATTATCACTGCAGAAGGTGTACGAGTTGACCCAAGCAAAATTAAAGCCATTAACAGTTGGCCAACTCCGCAATCTATCCAAGAAGTTCGGAGCTTCCTTCTATAGGAGGTTCATTCGAAATTTTAGTTCCGTTGCTGCACCCCTCACGGATTACATCAAGGGAGACAAGTTCCAATGGACAGAAAAGGCTCAAATAAGTTTTGAAGAACTGAAGAAACGCTTGACAGAAACTCCTGTGCTAGCTCTTCCTAATTTTGACCAAGTGTTTGAGGTCAGTTGTGATGCCTCTAACACTAGGATTGGTGCTATTCTGAGTCAAGAAGGCCACCCAATTGCTTTCTTCAGCGAGAAACTTAATGATGCTAAGCTTAAATATTCTACCTATGATAAAGAATTCTATGCTGTTGTTCAAGCTTTGCAACATTGGAGCCACTACCTGTTGCATAAAGAGTTTATTCTCTATTCTGACCACGAATCACTCAAGCATTTGAATTCTCAACAGAAGATCAATCGAAGGCATGCCGCTTGGAGTAAAATGTTGCAAACCTATCCATTTTTACTCAAACATAAGGCTGGAATCCTAAATTCAGTAGCTGATGCGCTTAGTCGTCGCCATGCTTTGTTAACAACTATACAAACCAAAGTAGTGGGCTTTGAAACTATAAAAGAGTTGTATCAAGATGATCCATATTTCCAGGGTGCCTGGAGTGCCACTGAATCTCAACCCTTTCAGCAGTATTACAGGGAAGAAGGATTTTTATTCAAAGGAAAAACTCTTTGCATTCCTCGTTGCTCACTACGAGAAGCTATAATTTGGGAAGCACATAATGGCGGATTAGCTGGTCATTTTGGTAGAGATAAAACTGTAGCCTTAGTAAAGGAGAACTTCTATTGGCCAAGACTTGAACGGGATATCAACAAGTATATCCAAAGGTGCAGAACATGCCACCTGGCTAAATCCAAAAGCCAAAATACTGGGTTATACATGCCATTGTCAGTACCCAAAGCACCTTGGGAGGATGTAAGTATGGATTTTGTCCTCGAGTTACCTCGGACCCAGAGACAAAAGGATTCTATAATGGTGGTTGTTGACCGTTTCTCAAAAATGGCTCACTTCATTCCTTGCTAGAAGACTAATGATGCGGTTCAAGTTGCAGATTTGTATTTCAAGGAGATTGTTCGTCTCCATGGAATTCCAAAAACCGTCACCTCTGATAGAGACATTAAGTTTATAAGCCATTTTTGGAGGACTTTATGGAAAAAGATGGGAACAAAACTTCAGTTTAACAGTGCTAGCCATCCACAAACTGATGGACAAACAGAAGCTGTTAACAGAATTCTTGGAAATCTTTTACGAAGCTTTGTTGGAAAGAACTTGAAGCAGTGGGATCTTATTCTTGCTCAAGTTGAATTTGCTTACAACAACTCAGTCAATCAAGCAACTGGAAAGTGTCCATTTGAAGTTGTTTATGGCACCCGTCCTCTCAGCCCACTTGATTTGACACCATCTTCTGATAAGCAACAATATAGTGTCAATGCAGACCAGCGGGCCAAGGAAATTAAGAAATTACATGAGCAGGTCTGTCATAGGATTCAGAAGCAGAGTTTGAAACTCAAGGCACAATGAGACAAGCATCGAAAACATCAAGTTTTTAATATGGGGGATTTAGTCTGGATACATTTGAAGAAGGAACATTTTCCTAAACAACCAAACGCCAAGTTATCTCCGCGAGCTGATGGACCATTCAAGATCGTACAGAAAATTAATAATAATGCTTACAAAGTGGAATTGCCTGGTGCCTACGGTGTTTCCGCCACTTTCAATGTTGCGGATATAACTCCATATATTGATGATGTTGATTCTGACTCGAGGACGAGTTCTGTCCAACCCCGGGGGAATGAAACAGAACAGAGATAATGTGAACAGAGCAGCCAACATTGACATGAAAATATTGCTTATGATGTATGCACTGACGTTGTGAATAGGGAACAACGACAGAGGGGTTGGTGAACGGTTGCCATGTCTGACTTTTGCATTATTTTAAAGAATTTATAAGGTTGTGATTTTAGTATAAATAGGTGTGAGATTTTCATTGTAATGCATTAAGATTTGTAATAAACACATTTGAGTTTGGTTTCTATACCAAGAAATCCCCTTGACTATGGATTCATGGTAAAATTAGTGGTAGAGATAGTAGAACCTTCACAAGCCTATGGTAGATACTAGAATAGGTGAATTAAGTGAAATTCCCCATAATTTGAGAGATGAGAGAAACACTTGTTCCCTTGGGAGTTCTACCATATCTATCTTTCTTGATTTTGTTATGTATTCAAGTTAACTTCTTTGCATTAAAAATTCTATGAGCTTTGATTGATTTGGGATTATGATTATTCAATCTTTATGTAATTGCATTCTTGAATAGCTTGGTGATTATAATATTAGGCATATTTTTGAAAACATTGATTCTATTTTACCCAGGAGTGCAAAAGGCTATGTGTGGGGGAATTGACAAATCCCTATTTTATTATATATTTTCATATTTTATTTGAGAATTTTGTCATGATAATTTAGCTTAAAATGTCTCTTTTGTGACTAATTGTGATTAAATGTGTTTAAATGAAATTAAGGTTGAAAAAGGGCAAAATTGTCAAAATAATTTCAATTACTCTTAACCATTGATTTTTCTCAGAATATTTGATGATGGCTAAATTGTTTTCAATTAAAAATACTTGAAAATTTGGATTAAAACTGAAAATGGCAGTTTTGGGCTTGAATTTTGGAAATGACAATTTAGTCCACCAATTTTGAGAAATTCCAGTGTGCTCCACTGAATTCAACACATCATTTTGGCATAGGTCAGATTTGAAGCAGTTTGGAGAGACGAGGGAAAAGGATATTAAGACACAGAGGCATAAAGCAGAGAACCAGAAGCCGCAAGCTTCGATCATCGTCATCACCAAGCATCGTCTTCAGCTTCTTCTTCCTCTCTTGCCGGCGGCACCACCCACCACCACAGCCACCGGCGAGCTCCATTACCTCATATCAAGAGCTGCAGTCGTGAGAGCACAGACCACAATACTCTAAAACAAAGGAGGCCGAAAGCTGAGGGAGAGAGTTAAGAGTGATCTTCGAGATCGGAGAACGGCGGAGATCAGACCAGAGGGGCAGAAAGCTGAAGGAGAGAGTTGAGAACCTGTTACTAGTGATAGCCGAGACTCAGAGGAGGCCAAATCAGGCACCTGGGATCATCATCTCTTCCATCTCCAACGGTTGTCCTTGATTTTCCAGCATTTCTGGTAGCTTCCAGAGCAACGTCCACCACCACCCTTCACCGGTTCTTCTTCTTCCTCCTCAAACTTCGGAGCTGCTGCGACATTTCAGCACTGTTTCTGAATTTTGAATCGCAACCGTGACTTCCCCTATTTCTGAGTTCAATTTTAGTCCCTGATTTAATTGGTTTAGTGCTAATTTGTTACTTTAATCAATGGTTAAAAATGGCTGGAATTGTGAAATTGGTTGGTGAAGCTGAATTGATGGTTAGCAGTGGCTAATTTCCCTAATCCTTTGTAGCAAGAGGCAATGGTATGAACTTGGGCTTCAATAGGGGAGTTTTTACTCTTTCAATTCTCGATTTCTACATTATATTTGTGATTCTTAGGTCTTAGAATGAATTTTATAATATTGAATTGATTTATTTTAATGTATTTTGGAGAATTGGACGTGATTTGAACCATTATTAAACACTTGATTAACTAGCTTAATTATCATTTCCTTGTACTGGTTAGTCATTAAATTGACAATTTTGTGAACATTTTACGCTAATTTCAAGTTGGCTTGGTTAGTGAATCAATGGTGTCTTGTATTTGCATTGGTTAATTGAATGTGAATTTATTAATTATATTTAGCATTGGGTTTTTGTATCATTAATTTTGATTTTTCATATGGGTGGCCATTGTTAAATTAAGATTAATGAGAAAATCAAGTGGTAATGCGAGGTGGCTCGGTTATTAGATCAAGAGCTAAATATGATTGTTAAGTTCATTTAATTGCTAGAGTGCCCAATCAACCTAATTTAGAGAGATTAATATGCAAGGTGGCTTGATATTAATCAATCTATATTAGGCCTAGTCTATGGAGGGCCTTTAGAGTTATTTTAGAACTAGTATGATTGAATCTCTCATAATCATTTAAGTGTTGATTGCTTGCGCCATTGCTATGAGGGATTACTTATTCCATTGTTGATTTCTTTATTTCTTTCATTTCATTAATCTCAACATCATTCCTTTCCACTTTTATTCCAACAAAAATCCAAAAAAAAAATTGTTTTAAAGCATTTTAGTTTAATTGCAACTTATTTGTTAGATAAAAAGCTAAAAGATTATTTTTAACTTGTTTTATGTCAATCGTCACACTTAGTTTCTAGGTAATTAATAAAAGGCTCTTTGAGAAATGATCTGTGTTTGTACTCTACATTGCAATCCTTGTTTATTTTTGAAAAGGTTACCAAGGCAAAAAGCCGACAACGCCTACTCTTCAAGATCTCAAAACTTTTGTTGCTCAACACTTTGACTAGGACAAAATGAATGGTCAAAACAAGTTTGGTTCATAGCAAAATCATCTCCCACATAATGATTAGTTGTACTATATGGACAATGCTCATATAAATGACTCTCTCCACAATAAACACAAAAAAAAAAATTATGAGAAGAATCAACATTTTCATTCCAACTAGTGTTTGCATATGTTTGTCTCATCTAATCCACATGCATTTCTACTAAAGAATAAGGATTTAACAATCTATTAACAAATGAATGTCGTAAATAATCCATTTTTTTCTTTTTTTGAAAATATGAGTAAAAAATAATAAAAAATTCACAAAACTCAAGCTTAAACTACTAATGCTCAATCAATTCCAACCAAAAAGTGTGAGCACACAAATCCCTGGCAACAGCGCCAAAAACGTGATAGGGGCAAAATAAAGAGCCTAAAACTCCAAAAGTGCACGGGCCGTATCAAGTAATAAAGAGTGAATAAGATATCATTCCCACGAGAACTTGGTGCCAACAATGCAATTGAGCAATGACTTTATACTTTTGGTTAAGTTGAGTGAACACAATTTAAATCAAGATATGAATAAAACTAACTAAAAAAAAGGGAAAATTAAATCTAACTACGTTTTAGGCTAAGGGTAATTCTAGATCTTAAGTTGTGACTTAGATTATTATAGCTTTGATTACTTCTTAGTGTCTAATTTCTCCCATGAATTACATTTAAAGTTATAATTGCTAGTCTAGGACTCTTATTTACCTTATAGTGTCTTTCAATTCACAAAAAAACATTCCAACTATGTTAATCCCTAACGTAGTACTTAATTGGATTCATTTAAGTGCAAGTCTAATGAGACTATGTAGGGCCAGTAGGTATATATTTATCCTACAAGCAAATTAAATCAAAAAACATAATCCTACACGATTCAATTGAAGGTCTAGTCTAAATTTCCTATGTCTAGGCTCCTTTAAAACACCAAAATAATCCCAATAAGATGTCTCTTATTTCAGGATAATCAAACACACAATTAAATCAACAAATATAATATTACAACAATTAACGGAAAAAATTATAATCCACTAATTCAAAATCAAACTAAATAATCCAAAACCAAGGGTTTAGCTACATAAACTGAAAATTGTCATGACCAAAATAATAGCTAACCAAAAACAAAATAAAGAAGAGAAAGGAAAGGAGAAATAAAAACTCAATGCCGAATTTTTATCTGTGTTGTCACTCTTCTGCATCTCCAAACTTTAATCTTCCTCCACTAAAGCTCTTGCATTGCCATCACCAATCAGGAAAATAGAACACACCTCCCTCTTGCTACTCCTAGAATATATATAGGTATATATCGCCTCATTGATTGCGTCTTGATCACAATATCTTGATTTATCTCTTTTTTGTATTATTGATTATCTTATAATATAGATATATTATATTGATATTTTGTTATCACTTGAATCTTATAATATCTGCTGTAAAATAAATTAGGATATGAGTAGATTGTATATTAAAATATCCTTTTATCCTATAATTAATTAAATGATAGAAAAATATACAAAAGATAATTAAATAAGTATAAAAAATAATAAATTTAATCAAATATATCCAAAATCTACACTTATTTAATTATAAAATATATACTTATCATATGGTCATTCAACTTTTATGTATTTGTATTTTCTAAACTTTGGGAAGCAAAAATAAATATGCAAATAAAAAGATTATTCAGATATAAGAATATTATATCCCTAAATATAAATAGCTAAATGCAAACGATCGCTCAGATAGAGATATCAATGATAACAGTCATACTCCACCATTTTAATCCAATCTAACTCTAAGTAGTGTTGTATGGGGCCCTTTTATAAGGTTAATTTCCTTCAGGCTCCCTATTTCTTTAATGATTGAAAAATATTACCATTTTATTCATATTCACTTTGGGGTTAAAAGAAAACATCGCGTTCTATGTCTTTAAAAGTAATATAGCAAAATCATTATAAAGTAATGTCTTATGAAATAATGGAATAGAAGTTAAGACAATGATTATATAATTAAAGCTCTTACCTTTCAAGTTGTTGTTCGTAAGATATAGCAACTGGAGTTTGGTCAAATTTCCAAGTTCACTTGGTATTTTTCCTCCATTGAATCTGTTATCACCTAATGATAACTGTGCTAATTCTTTGCATTGATGCCAAACAGAGGGTATTTCGCCAGACAATTCATTTCCATGCACTTCAAAGCACACCTTTTTTGGGAGACTATCAGATAATTGATTTATTCCAAGAGCAATCCGTTGTAGTGATGAATTGTTAAATAATGAAGATGGTGTAGAACCAGTGAGATGATTTACTCCAAGACGTAACATCTTTCAGTTGTGAAATATCACCAATTTCATTTGGAATACCTCCTTCAAATATTAATGGGTCGAAAAGAAACTAATGTCAGTAACAATTTATTACATGTCACAAGTTATTAGGTACATGAGATAAATTAATATTCTATAGAAACACGTATAATAAGACTTGCACATTTTTAAAGAAATGGCACATATATTAGTAAATGATAAAAACGCAATAAAACGTATAACGCTTTTAATTCGGGTGGGCTAATAACAATAGATTAAATCAACTCACTAGTACATAAAAAGGTTTTTAGACCGGTTAAAATCGACTTTCTAGACCGGTTTTGGATCCGGTCTTGATACAGCCGGTCTTAAAAGTATGTCATTTTTAAGAAAACCGGTCTTAAAAGTCTAACTTTTAAGACCGGTTGTCATGAGCACCGGTCTTAAAAGACCTCTGGGGGAAGGGGTTTTAGAGAAATTTTTAAGACCGGTTGTTAAAAATAACCGGTCTTAAAAGTAATTTTAAGACCGGTTGTTAAAAAGAACCGGTCTTAAAATTAAAATTTTTAAGACCGGTTAGTTTTAGAACCGGTCTTAAAATTACTTTTAAGACCGGTTATTTTTATAACCGGTCTTAAAAGTGTTATATTTTGTTTTTTTTAAATGTGTGTGATTAGGTTTTTATCAGAACGCATCCTTGAATTGCTACCTGCAATGTCATACTTGTTAAGTGCCATATGGTGTTCAGTTTGCTTCCACTTACAATGTCCTTTTGCTTTAACTTTCCACTTACCATTTCCTTTTGCTTTATCCTTCCGCTTACCAGTTCCACTTACAATGTTCAGTAGGCATAAATGAATTCAACCATGTCATATATATCATGCATCCAACAAGCTAGTGAATTCATCAAAATATACAAAAATCATCTTAAAACCAACAAACATGTCAAATCATGCAACCAACAATATTTGCACCTAATTAACCACCATGTCAATTCATCAATATACAGAAAACAATTCCTCAGTTTTACAAGAACTCACTGTTGTAAAAGTTCATAAATGAATTCAGCACAACATTTGCAAATGTGCTCAATATCTTCTTCTGGAAAAGGGTCAGCAAGTTCAAATATCTGAAACACCAAAGCCAGGCAAAACATTAAATTCACTTAAAAAAATAATAGTACAAAATTTTTGAAATATATATATACATTTACCTCTTCAGTAAGTTCTGTCATGCCTAGGGTAATAATATTATACATGTGCCTCAGAATATACATCCCACAAAAGTTGGACCCCGGTGGTTGCTTAAGGGTTTGAAAAATAATATGATATCGTTAAAACAAGTATAAAATTAAAGCATGACTTATTATTGAATACATTCTTAAAACAAACCAATATGTAACTAACCTTTGGTAAGATCCATGTAGGGTCTTTTACCTCACGCATAGGCCTACCACAAGTGTGTTGGAATGTCCGCATAGCCCTATATCATCAAAATCATAAAGCTTACTTATTTTACACAAATTCCATAAATTTTGCACATGAAAGGTAATTAATAATGCAAGAAAACTTACGAGTTCAAGCTTTTCTTCAATTCACTAGTTGGCTTGGTGTGGTAGAGGGAGCATAAGAGGATGACAGAATAACTCCTCTTGCACAAAATAGCCAACTGCCAATGATCACTGAAAAAAGGGAAAACTTTTAAGCAAATATAAAATATTATGTATAGTATGAAATATAAATTTGTCTTACCCATGCAAATATGGAGCCAAGAAACACTCAATTGCGGTTTCACTAAGCCTGTGCGATAAGTATGTGTGTCTGATAGAAGAAGTGGTCCCTTTGTCGTAGTGTTGATGAGGGTATAGGAGTCCAAATTTATCGGTTTTTCCAGAGTCAACCAACCTGCGATGCATCAACCTACAATAATTCAAGCAGGGACATTAAATCAAAGTTTAACGGCGTAATTTGTAAAATATTAACTTCCAATTTGAGAAGATACTTATATCAAAAAGAGCTGGACAATCGAAATCGTAAGCTGTTGTAGAGGAGCTACCAGGGACATTAAATCATCCCTCTCAAGATAGCAGTGTGCTCCTGACTTGCCAACAGCTGACTCAGTAGCCCAATTTCTTGTTGCAAAGGACGTATCATATGCCATCAGAATCACTTGTTGCATGACATTCAATGGAGGCTGTGAAACATCTTGAGTGGAGGGAGGTGGAGGTGGAGGCGGAGGAGGGGATTCCTCAGCTCGATCAGAAACAAGGTTCTTTGGCCACAAGATGAAAGAGTTGATGACATCGCCCACAACCTTGAAGTCATCAACAAGGATAGGGAGAGGTGCATCTACAACGATCACCTCTTCAACTGCCACTCTGACTTGATCATCCTTTATTTCTTGGTGGTGGACATTTGATCCCAAGTTGTGCATGCTCCCCTGTGCAACTAATCGTCTCAGAGGATCCTCCACAAACAAGTCACAAGGCTCACCAATTTAGCCTCCAGGACCCTCTGATGACTGACCAATACAACTCCCTTTAGTGCTCTGTTTAGGGTTTAGGGAATGAGCCTAGGGAGCACTGGTATTTGCTTTACTTGTGGTCGTCATGATCATCCATTCCTCCTTCATCTTGCTGAACCTTTCTTCAAATCGTGTATCAAATGATGCTTCTACCTCGGCTCTAGCTTCCACCCTCACAGTGGCCAATATACACTCCATCTCCTCCCTAGTCACCATACCACTTGAGGAACGGCACGAGGGTGCTCCAAAATAATCCCTTATGCCTACCCTCCTCCAAGCCCCCTGACACGGCCGGGATGCTCAGGTTTTCCTGTAGCACGGTCAGGATGTCATTCCTCCTATCCGACCTAAACGATCCCTCAGGTTGTTTTTTTTGAAGCTCTTCCTATAAGACAGATGACAAATGTTAGTAATGAAATTTTTTTACTAAATAATTAATAACAACAAGTTAACAACAATACTTACAATTTTCTCACCGACTACACGAGATTGTTCACTCGTATAAGACCCACTCCTCTTTTGGCGAGCGAACAACCACTTCTCTTCTCGACGTATCGGAGATGGTGGAGAAAGAAGAACAGAAGGATCGGATTGAGTTGCTTCTTCCAATCTCTTCTGTTTGGCCGCCAACAAGCCTTTTTCGGCCTTCGCATACCCCCCACGAGACATTGTATGGGGGCAATCATTCTTTCTACTACTCTCTTGGGCCTTTTTCCTTTTTTCCTGTGAATAAGAAATCAAAATTAAGTCATTGTAAATCAATAAAGACAATTCATAATTCATAAGCAAATCAATTGCAAAATAAGTCAACAACTCACCAATGCTTCTGGAGTAGTCTAAAGCCGTCTAAATTCTTGCCAAGTCTGTTCGTCAATAAAAGAATACTGATCGCACGGATTAGGAAGAGGCTGACCTTCTTCCACCACGATACGCATGTAATTGTTGGCTAGATTTGTCTTAAACTTCCTCCAGCATTCATCACAACACGTCATTGTCTTGTCATACAAGCCTTTACTCTCAGGAATGTCGTAAGTGAGCTGGATAGTTTCCCAAATATGTCGCTTCACACCTCTATCGACTACTGCTCTATCAAGATGCTAGGCTTGTTGCGTGCTAGGAGGCCGACAAAACTCCTATACCGTTGGGCATTAGGCCCGATTGGTTTCCAATATCTATCAAACTCAATCGGAATCTTTCCCCCGGTATTTCGATTGAGAGGAATGTCTCTCAATCGGGTGGCTCTCCTACCCCTTCATCTAGGCCGGTTACATGACTCATTGTGTTTCTGACTCGGAGCATTGCTAGGCTCGCTTTGATTTGGATTAGTTGGATCGGGAGTACCCTCACTAGGACGACTTATTGTCTAAAAACACTTTAAGAACACTATTTAAGGCAATTTTGCTACACGGTGCTTATTGTTATAACACGGCACTATCTACAAAGGAATCGTTCAAAAGCAATTTCCAAGTTATGCAAACATGAACAAATAATTGCAATGCATAAGGTAAAGATTTTAAATTCAAATCGCAGGGCCGAATCAAAAGAAGGAAACCAGAAGCTACAAAATCAATATAACAGAAGCAACAAGCTTAAACCAAACAAAACAATATAACAGAAGCTACACCATTAGAAGCAACAAGCTTAAACTATAGTCTTCAACATACTAGGATCAAAATCATCACTACGACTCTCAAAATCATCACTTTCAAATGGAATAATTAACCCAAGTCTACTAGAAGTAACAAGCTTAAACTATAGTCTATAATGCAAATGGAAAACCACCAAAATAAACCCACGTCCTCAATTTCAGAATAATTCAACCGTACCTTAAACCTTTGCTTGAGGATCCTCTTATTCCTCTGGATTTGAATAGTCCTTGGCCACTTGCTGCAGGAATCGAACAAAGAAAATGGAGGATAAGTAATCTCACAATTTCAATGAAAAACCCAAAAACGAAATGGAAACACAAACCTGACAATAAAAACGAGGTTGAGAACAAAACCAATCGGAGGAAAAAAATGATGATAGCCTTCCGACAATGAATTCAACAGTAAATCTCTGTTGACGGCGGCGAAGTTAAGGACGGAGAAGAGAAGGGGAAAGGAGGAGCTGCCGCGAACAGACGCAGGGGTTTCACTGATGTGCTTGAGTCTTGAAATGAAATTTCAGAGCTAAATTTAGGCGGGTTTTAAAATCCAGGTCAGTTTTAAGACCGGTTGTCAATTAAAATCGGTCTTAAAAATAACATTTAAGACCGGTTCTTTTTTAAAACCGGTCTTAAAATATATATTTAAGACCGGTTATTAATTAATAACCGGTCTAAAATTTTGAATTTTTAAGACCGGTTCTTATTTACAACCGGTCTTAAAAATAATGAACATTTTATTTTTATGATTGTCTTTAACTCAGATAATATTTTCTAGACCGGTTATTTTTAAAACCGGTCTAGAAAATATATTACATATTTTTATTTTTTTTATTGCATATATTTTAAGACCGGTTGTTTTGTAACCGGTCTGAAAATTATTTTTAAGACCGGTTGTTACTATAACCGGTCTTAAAAGTATTTTTAAGACCGGTTATATTAATAACCGGTCTTAATATTTCATCATAATTACAAAAATGCCACCGGTCATATTTTTAAGACCTTATCCGATGTAACCGGTCTAAAAACCCTTTTCTGTACTAGTGACTGGTTGTGTTCGGTTGATAATTTTTTATGGATTCAAGATGATTAAATCTAAGAGACAAACTGAAATCCAATTAGCCCTTCCTTTTCATCATTCCTATCAAAACACATATTTCTTGGGAGACTCCTAGAAAAAATCTTTTTGTTGACTCTACACACTTTTTAAAAATAATAATTACTAATAAAAATGAAATTAAAATATAATGTATATTGTCCAAATCAAAATTAAACGTTTCGGACATGTTCAATGTAAGGATTATTCAATATGAAAAGTACATGAGTACAAGACTTAGATGAGTGATTATTTATCAATGATGGATTGCTTTTGTGATGAATTTTGTTGCTGAAGCACTTGGATTTTATATTGAATATATTTTCTCATGTTTTAAATAAGATTATGCATTGTATGTGATTACTATGGTATGTAGTTAAGTTAATTCATATTGAATGTCATGATTGTGCTCTCATTTAAGAGAAAGCAAATGCTTTAAAATGATTTTCAAATACACATCAAGTGGGATTTAATAATTTATCTAAAAGATGACTATGATGCAATTGTAAGATTAGTCATTTGATGCAATTGCTTGAGGTTTTTAATTTTTATTTGATAAAAAATTAACTCCCAAATTATTTTTAAGAAGCTAGGAAACCCATCAACTTTGCTACCAAGACTCATTTTATCTTGTAATCCTTTTCAAACCAAAACAATTCTTCATTATTTTCCAAATATGCCAAAAAGAGTAGAAATAGCTTTATTTTCATGAATTTTAGCTCAGAGAAAAATAATTTCAAAACCCCCTTTTTTAACCATGCTTTTGGCAATTAGTTTGACCTAGAAAATTCAAAATAAAAGCTTCTTTGATAAGAAAATAATCCCAAATTGTTTGCATTATATAACATTTTAATTTGAGGTAAAATTTATGATTTGACCTGAGGTAGCTAAAGTTCTTGTCAAATCAAGACAGGCTTTAGAAAACTTTTTCTACTATTTCATGTGCCATATTAACATTTTTTAAAATTAATCAGATTAAAAAATTAGCAAAAAGTATCCACAACAAATTTATTAAATATGTTTCCAAGGACGGATAAACCCAACCCCGACAAATTTCTTAACCCCTGGCCCTCACCAAAACTTGTAGTTTAATTTTAGTGATTCAACATTTATTTCTTCTCTTATAAGTTATAGCAAGTTTTTTTAATCAAATTTTGTTAATAGAGAAAATTACTACTGTGAAAGCTTTATAGTCGTATACATAGATGCAATCCCACGCTCAATCCAAATTAATTGAGGCACAAAATATTTATGTATTTTGGTCAAACATATATCATATATGTATATATCAAGTTTTACATTTTGAATTTAAACAACCCAAACAAGTATTTGCGTAATTTAATATTATGTATTTAAAAGTTTTATATTTTATATCATTTTTAAAAAAATAAATTAATTAATATGTAAATGTTTTGTTAAGTCTGCTGATAAAAACTGCACAGGTCAATCCTATCACATTTTCTATCCCTCTCATAACGTCATTTCCAACTCACAATCACAAAAAAACAGTGACTTCCAAGTCTTTTAACGTAAAAGCATGGCAATATGCCTTTTCATTGGATTTATTTTTATACTGCTAATCCTTTTATTGTCTTGTTGTTTTGTTTTTCCACGATAACATGAACGTCAAGATACAAGTCATAGTTTTAAAAAAAGCAAAGGCCAATTCTATCAAATTTTTTTGCCCTCTCATAACGACATTTCCAACTCACGAAGTTATTCACAAATAAACATTCACTTTCAAGTCTTTTTACTTAGAAGACATGATAATGCTTTTCCTATGGTTTGATTTTTCTTCTCCTAATTCTTTTAGTGTCTTCTTGTTTTTCTTTTCCCCCTTAACGCGGACGTCCAACTACAAGTCATTATACCAAAAAAAAAAAAAAAAAAAACCAAGAAGCTTTATGTTGCTTCTTTATTAGTTTGATTTTTATTCTCTTCTGCCTCACATTGTCTTGTTTTAATCTGTTTTTCCATGAAACCACTTCCAGATCGAGATTAACCCGAATTATATTAAAAGACAATACAATCTCTATTAAATACTCCATTTTTTGTTCCTTTAATTTATATATCACTAAAATACCCCTTAAAAATTATGCAGTTTATGTTTTTGAATTCCCACGTTGTGCGTAAAAAGATTATTATGTGATGAGGGTATTTGTGAAACTATAATCCGAATCTCTAAAAAGTTGTGTAAAAAGTAAAGGCAAATATGTATATACTTCATTGGTGTATAAATACTCATTATTATAATAATAGAATTATTCAGTTTTCTATCCAATCACTTTCAGTCACATGGTATCCAGAGCCTAGTCTTTTCCTCTTGATTTTTTTTTTCGCCTCTGCCCTTTTGTCTTTCGTCTTCTTTAACGTTCTCCTTTTTCCTTTCCTTCTTCGAGCCTCCATGGCCAGCACCTCTGTCCTTGATTTGAGCAGCCCTTACTATTGATACGAGTTCAGATGATCAATTAAATAGTGCAAGTATACACTGTCGTAATCAAGTAATATAGAAGTAAGTAGAGTATCGTTCCCACGAGGATTGAGCACTAAGTACCAAAATAGGTAATTTTAATTCTATTTAGTCGATCGATCAGTTGGTGATTGAGAGTACAAAATAAAAGAAAAAACAATTAAATATGAGTGCAGATGATAAGAAAACAAATATAAGAAAAAAGCCCTAGGGGTCATATTTCACTTAACAAATTCCGGATTGAATCAATTATATATTCTAGCCCAATTTATTCCACATGATTAATAGTCGAGTTTCCCTAATTTAATTACTAGCCTCTTCCAAGGTCAAGCAATTCTATAATCAATTGCTAATCCAATATATTCCTATATGAATTTAAGCAATCACTACTACAAAAAAGGGTTTTAACGTTCCTATTTTGGCACTTTTAACGTCCAAAAACTGGGGGACGTCTATGTAGGGGGCGTAGTATGTTTTAAGAAAAGACGTCCCAAAAAAAATGGGACGTCTAAAGTGAGACTTTAGACATCCCAAATTAAGAATTGGGACGTCTAAAGTCAGGACTTTAGACGTCCCAATTCTCAATTTTGGGAGGTCTAAAGTCCTCCATTGGGGGACTTTAGACGTCCCAATTCTCAATTTGGGAGGTCTAAAGTCCCCCCGTGCAGGACTTTAGACCTCCCAAATCTCAATTTGGGACGTCTAAAGTCCTTCACAGGGGGACTTTAGACATCCCAATTCTTAATTTGGGACATTAAAAAGTTTTATTTTTTTTAAATTATTATTTATATTCTTCATTACCCAGCAAATTAAAATTGCAGAAACAGAATTGAAGATGGATTCATAAACCACAAAATATCCCTTACAAAATGATAAAGACATCTAGCATTGCAATCTTTTTACTATATATATATATATATATATATATGTATAATAACAACAACTCATACAACCTAATATTATATATGTATAACAACAACCAGAAAGTGTCAAAATATTTGTCACTAACAACTATAAACTAATTGTTATTCATTTCATCAAACTAAATATACATATGTATTTCCCTCTATTTCCAAGCTCCAAACGTATAAAACAAAAACATTATTAGTATTGCATAACTACTAACAACTAGTTTATGATTCTGGAAAAAAAAACAATCAAGGGAAAAACACTCCAATAACTAGAATCATGTAAATAAATTGAAAGCATTATAATAATTTCACATTGCAAGTTTAACTTAATTCTTCATGTAAATTTATATTTAAAAAAAATAAACCTGATGAAAGTAGGGGAGAGGGTAGCCAACGGTATCTATGTGCTTCCAAGGTGGAGAGAAGACATTGGAGGAGTTGTTTATGCACAGTGGAGAGGAGAGGTACGCCGAAGGCTGAAAGCAACGATGAAAGTGGGAGGTCTACGCCGGAGGGGGGAAAAAAGGTGGAGGAGGCGTTCGCCGGAGGGTGAGAGCAAAGAAGGTGCTATGAGAATGGAAGGAGGTGGAGGAAAAGGGAATGGAAGGAGGTGGAGGAAAAGGGAATGAAGAAAAGGAAGAGAGGAAGACAAAGTGTAATGAAGAAAAGAAAATAATGAAAAAGCATACCCATAGTGTAGATAGAGAAGACGAAGTCACGGGAATGAAAGAAAAAAGGGAAGAGAAGTCATGGGGGATGGGAAAGATGGAAAAGGAGGGATGGGTTTCTGACATGGGAATGAAGAAAAGGGAAGAAAAGTCTTACGCATGTCAGAATTTCTGACATGACTTTAGGAGTCCCAAATGCCATTTGGGACTCCTAAAGTGACTTTAGAAGTCCCAAATTTTTTTGGGACTCCTAAAGTCTTGACTTTAGGCTTCCCAAATGCCATTTGGGACGCCTAAAGTCTTACTTTAGGAGTCCCAAATTTTTTTGGGACTCCTAAAGTAAGACTTTAGGCGTCCCAAAACCATTTGGGACGTCTAAAGTAAGTTAAATTTTTTTAATTTATTTTTTTCGCGCCAGTGGAAATCTTTAGGCGTCCCAAATTTTCTAAAGGTTTCTCTACGTACACATAATTACGAAAATGCCACCGCCTTCCTTTTTAACCACCCAATTTTAAAATTGGGACGTCCATTGGGGTGGTTATATCATAATTCTGTAGTAGTGAATTAATCATGCATTAGGATTTATGGAACTCAGTAAGACTACACAACTCATATGAATATATTCCTATTACATATGCAAGTTATGATTTTAATTATAGGGTCTACACACATGTATCTCCTTCCGGTCTCAACATGCATATTGAAATCATTCAAAAGATGGCCAGTCAATCAAAAGCATTAAGAATAACAATTAAAACTAAATCATGAAGGAGAAATTTAAACTAGATTTAATAAGTTAAGATTCAATCCGTCATTAGTAAGCTACGTCATCACCCTAGGAAAATCATTAGTAAGCTACGTCATCACCCTAGGAAAATGAAAGTTTAGCACATGATGAAATTAAAAACAAAACAAAAATAAATTGACATTATATAAAGCTAGAATGAAAGCCTCAGAAATACTGCATAAACTTGAATATTAAATTCTCAAACATAAATATACAACCAAAAGATGAATGAAAGATGAAGAAATCTAACCGTCCATTTAGGAGGTAAAACCTTCCATGTAGGCGGTATGCAAAATGTAATAAAATCCTAAGCCTTCCAAGATGGAGGCATGCAAAAAGTAATACGATCCTAAGCCTTCCAAGATGGAGGCATGCTATGCATGAAATTAAATCTAAGAAAACAACACAAAGAACTCAGAAATGTTAGAGAAAGATCTCTCCCGGTCAGAGAAAGATCTCTCCCGGTCGGAGAAGGGCCTCTGCTTCTCTTCCTCTCCTCCTTCTTTTGAGCTTGGCCTTGATCTCTATTTATAGGGGAAAAAACGTGTGCTACAGTACTGCTATAGTGATCTGGCGGCTGCTACAGTGCCGTTGACCTGCTACAGTGCTCGGTGGCTGCTACAGTACTTTTATTTATTTATTTTTATTTTTTTTAAAATGCTGTTTATTCCAAAAACAATATTTATTTATCAATCTCACCCAAATTTATTATATTAAACGCAAATATCGTCCATAAAATCATCATATAAGGGAAAATAAATATGTAAATATTTTACTTATCAACTATATTCATCCTAATGAAAATCCTGCTCTAATCTTGGCTGTGCCGCCTCTGGATGGCTCAAATTGTCAAAGTTGGGCCTGTTCGATGCGAATGGCTTTGCTTTCCAAAAACAAGCTCCAGTTCATCAATGGTTCTTTACCTTCGCCGCCGACCACCGATCTTCTGTTTCTAGCTTGGGAGCAGTGTAATAATCTTGTTCAAGGTTGGTTAATCAAATCTCTTTCTCTAACCATTGCGAAAAGCATTTTATGGTTCGACAAGGCTTTAAAAATTTGGTATGATTTGCACTCGCTTTTCTCTCAATTGGACATCTTCTGCATTGCTGATCTTTAAGAGGAAATTTATAGTCTCTAGCAGGGCAATTTGAGTGTTAGTGATTACTACACTAAACTCAAGATCCTTTGGGACGAGTGTTAACTCTCCGAACTTGATAATATTCAAGCATATTTTCTTCTATTTTAAACTATTTTTTGAATTCAAATTGAGTATAGAAAGAGTTAATAGAAGAAAATGTGCATATCATAGTAACAAGCTAAAGTTGAAGTAAAACAATATATTTGTGGGTTTTAGTTCAAAGGAAAAGTTAGAACTTATGCATCCTCTCTTTTGTAGGAGGATAGAGACAAGTTTGGAAGCTTTTAAAAGATTGAAGATCAAGAGGGTGGAAAATGACAAGTCAAAAGCTAGCTCATGGGCGAAGAGGAAGTTGTTGTGTTGTTGACTTCAGCCAACAATACATGTGCTGAAGCCAATGGACTTTCTGGACTTTCTGTGCTATATGCTTTAGCACTTGGTGCTGTGCTGAAGCCAACGAGAACCAGAACCTACTGTGTCATATGTTTCAGCACACTAGTGTGTGCTGAAGCACACGACTGAAAATGCAACCATGCGTTTTACTTGCTAAAACACATGTGGAAGGTATTTAAGTAAGGGATAGGCCGAAATTAGGTCATTCTTCAATGTTTAAGTGTTCCTAGGTGTTGGGTGTGATAGGGTTTTGCCTCCTTCAAGAGTATTGAGCTTGGATTGAAGTCTAGAAGAGATTTAAGGCTCCAATCCTTGGTTTTTCTCATTCTTCTTCTCTTTCTCTGCATAGTTATAGCTCTTTCATGACTATGTGTAGCACTAGGCACCTTACTTTAAGGTTGTTTGGAACCCTTGTATGGATTAAATACTCATTTTCCCCTTTATATTTGTGATTAATGTTGAGATTATGCTGATTTCGCTCTTTACTTAATGCTTCTTGTTGATTGGCCTCCAAAAAGATTGTTGGGTTCACTTGATTAATGCTTGAGAGAGCTAGATTGAGTGTAGAACTTGAGTTAAATTGTGTGAGAGCTTGAAATTTACTAATTGAATGGATAGTTTTGTTAATGGGGTAGAGATACAGTCATTGACCTCGCATAACCAAATAGGATTTGTTATGAAAATCAGGGTTTAATTAGTTAATTAAGAGATTAATGAGTAAATTAAACTATACACCTATTTGGAGACTTAAGATAGCATTTATAGGTAATTTAGTATCCTTGGCTAGTATAATGTCACATTAAGTAGCAAATATTAGGGGGGATTTAAGTGATTACTTTTGAAATACAAGGGGGATAAACAATCCTAAGTTCCATTTAATACTTGAATTTTAAAGAATCATTTGCTTTCATAATTTTTTAGTCTAAAAATAGTTTTTAATTTCTCTTTCACCTCAACAACATGTTTTAGCTCAACTGAATTGAATTCACTAAGTCCATTGCTTGACCAATTTGTTACTCAAATCCTCGTGGGAAGGATCTTTACTTATCACTTTATTATTTGACGCGATATGTGCACTTGCGGTAGAGAACAAGTTTTTGGCGCCGTTGTCGAGGATTGGTTTAACAAATCCTTTAGTTAACCTTAGGCTTATGTTAGTAAATTTTGCTTGAGCCCTTATTTAGGTTTACAATTTTTCTTCCCTCTTCTCTTTGTTATTTTTTTGTTTTAGTTTGATACTTGTTGTTTGTTTCTCTTGTAGGTACCATCTCGGTATATGCAACACTTGCACCCGGACGAATTGATAGTGTACTTAAAGGATTACCTCGCACTGAAGACGAGACTGAGTCTGAATCTGAAACTATGGCGGATGATGAATATGATAGGTCTACAGTTAATGACTTTGCTAGCTAGAATATGTGGGGGTACTCAATCCTGCATTCGGATGCCGGAGATGCAAGCACACACTTTTGAGATCAAGCCAGTCATGATTACAATGCTTCAAATGCATGGGTTGTACCATGGTTTCTACAATGAAGATGCCAACAAGCACTTGATGTACTTCTTGGAGGTGTGTGATTGCTTCAAGCAAAATGGAGTGCCCCAAGATGTTTTGAGGCTACGGCTATTCCCTCCTCTCTACAAGGGAAAGCTAGAGATTGGTTCAACAATATCCCAGAAAGATCCATAAATTCCTGGAATGATCTTAAGGCTAAGTTTAGAGCTCGATTTTTCACTAACGATAAATCTGTTAAAGCTAGGGATGAGTTTCTAAGCTTTAGACAACATCCGGATAAGCATCTTTATGCCACTTGGGAGAGATACAAAATGTTGATGAAGCAATGCCCTAATCATGGGGTGAACAAGTGGGTGGTAATCCAAATCTTCTGTACTCGCCTTAATCCTCAATCTAAGGCAAATGTTGACTCTATAACCAATGAAGGTTACCGGAATGTTCCTGTCAATAAGGTGTTTAGGCTCTTGGATCAACTATCTGCAAACAACACTCAAGGAAATGATAGAAGGATTACCCAAGCCATACCTACTACAAAAGAAGACTCTTCATCACAAATTACAGCAATTTTATTTGCTTTGAACAATCGTTTCGATGTGCTAGAATCTCAAATGCAAAGGAGCACTTCTCATGGTGTGCATTATGTTCATGCCACTCCTTAATAGAGCTCAATATTTATATATTTTTATTAATTAATCTTAGGCTTTTGCGGGATTTAATTGAATATTTTGGGCATAATCAAGTGTTAATGTGAGATTTTAGTAAAAGAATAATTTAGGAATTATAGTGGTTAAATTGTTATATTTTAAATTAATATTTGTTATTCACATTATTCTTTAATTGTGAGCAAAAGATATTATCTTTGTGAATAAAATTTTGTAGGTGATGATGTGGCATAATTTGAGTGGTTAAGGTCAAATATGTTATTTTGGAACTTAATGAAGGATAAGAGTGGAACATCACAAGTACATAATTTATTTTCACATTTTTTCTAAGAGGAGGTTAAATGAGTAAGGGCCTTATTTGGTAGTTGCAATTTTATGTCTAATGCCAAAACAGACTTTTATCTCTTATCCAAACATACCTTTAACTCATTTTAACCTAAAGACAATTGAAAAGAGAGGAGGTGGCAACTAAATCATGAGCAAGGGAGCTGGACCGAAATAAATAACAAGCACAAGTGAACTTAATTGAAGGATTGGGACAGCTGGACCAAATGAAAAGAATAGAAGAGAGAGCCGAAATGGTTGAATTGAAGACAAGATGAGCTGAACCGAATTAGATAATTGAAGAAAGAGGAGGCAGCAGCTGGACCAAATGAAGAGAGCACCGAATGTGAAAAGGGAATAAAAGAGGAAAGGAGGGAGTTGACCGATGAATGAGAAGAAGGCAGCTGGACCAATTAGGAGGAAAAGGCTGAACCGAAATGGTTGAATGAGAAAGGGGAGCTAACCGAATTAAAGGCATGAATAGATTATGAAAAGGAGGGTCTGGACCGATTGTGTGGTGTGGACCGAAGAGGTTGGGAGAAACATGAAATGAAGGAGAGGGAAGCACAAATAAAAGGAGGCGGCTGATATGAAAAGGGGGCAACACAATAGAATAAAGGAATAGAAGGAGAGGTGTGGCGGCTGCAGAATGGAGACCAAGGCCGAGTGTGAAAGGAGGGGAGGCAACCTAAATTGTTGACAAAATGGAATTGATTAAATAAAATATTGAAGAAAGGCGGCTGGGCATAACAAGAGGAGCTACACGATGCAACTTAGAGAAAGGAAGGAGGAGGCACTGTTTGTGAAAGGAATTGCAAGGTCAGTTCAGTGTACTCAATTATTCTCTACGGCCAACCTCTTCATTATTCATCAAGCTTAATCTTAATCCTCTTCCATGAGTAGCTAAAGTTTTGGTGATTTCCTTGAGTTGGGTAATGGTTTGAGCTTCTAAACTTCAATGGAATTCCTTAAGCTCTCTTTCTATTTCATAATTGTATGGCTTGGTTAAGTATATGGTTGTGATCTAGATTGTTATGCCAAGTGAATAAGCTTGGTGGTTGCGTTAGGAGTTGATTAATTAAGCTTTGTATGATTCAAATTAGGAGTAAGTTGAGTTGTTTATTCCAACTTGGTTAAGTGGATTGCAATGACTAAACTGAATGCTTTGAACTTTTGTAATGGTAATTACAAGCTAGAATTGGAAGTTAATTATTCATCTCCTTGAGTCTGAATTATTTGGTGGTATTCATTTAATTGCTTCGGTAGAATGAATTAAATGATTATTGCAAGTATAGAGCTAGTGGTAGCTTAGTTCCATCCTCTTAACTCATTATGTAATTCATATCATTAGTAAGCAAGGAAGACTAAAACCTCAACTCAAGGAAATCTCATTTCATTATTATTCTAGTTTATTAAATTTTCTTTATTGTTATTGTTAATTTTGATTCCGTTTGCTTCTTTGTCTTGACAACCGAAAAATACAAAAATATTGCTTTAGCTTAGTTTACCTCATTATTTTAAAAATGCAATTTCTCAAAATGATTTCTCACAACTTTAAGGTATTTATCACTTTACTATTTAAAAACTTGAAAATTTATCTCCTCACAAGAACGACCTAGGTTGAGCTACTACGCTACATTTTCAAACCTAGTTTTATTTTGAGAACTCACACGACATGGGTTCATCACTCCTATAGTATGTGATCAATGCAATGATGTCCACATGCCTGACTATTGCCCTATTTACATGGCTTCATAATTTGTCAACTACATGGGCAAGTTTCAACCTTCTTAAGGGAACCTGTATTCACAAACTTACAATCGTGCTTGGAGAGCTCATCCCAACTTCTCTTGGAGCCAAGGTAACACTTTGAATCCACCACATGAGTCTACTTTGGGTACAAAGTCTGTTCCTCCACCGGGTTTCCAAATGCAACAAAGGAAAATTCCTATTAAGGAAGAAGAGTCTAAAACAGACAAGATTCTAGCTCAAATATTGTCCAATATAGAATCTTCAAGAGCTAAAAACAAGGCCACTTTCTCTCTTTATGAAACGGCAATTAAGAACCTTGAAGTGCAAATAGGGCAATTAGTATCACAAGTGAATGCCATGTCAAGAAGGCCTCTCCCCAGTGACACCATTCCTAATTCAAAATGGGATGGAAAGGAGGAATGCCATGCCATTTACTTGAGAAGTGGCAAAGTGTTACTGGATGTGCCTAGCTCAAGCAAACCAAGCCCCAAGAAGAAAGATCACGTGGTTGTTGACACTAATGAGGAGGAGGTCAATAAAGAGATTGTAGTTGAAGACAAAGATAACAAGAGACAAAAGCAAGTTGAAGTGAGCTTAAATGATGTGGTGAATGGTAAGATGGTAAATCAAGGATGAAAGATGAGAAGAAGAGGAAGACACCCACTTCTAATGTTTTGATACCTCCACTTCCATTCCCTCAGAGATTCAAGAAGAAGGAAAAGGATACTCAGTTCAAGAAGTTTGTGGATATGTTCAAACAACTTTATATTAACATTCCTTTTGCTGAAGCATTGGAAAGCATGCCCAAATATGCTAAGTTCCTCGAAGACGTTTTATCAAAGAAGAGAAGATTTAGTGAGTATGAGACTATAGCCTTAACTGAAGAATGTAGTGCGGTTATCCAAAGAAAATTGCCACCTAAGCTCAAGGATCCGGGGACTTTCTATATCCCTTGTAATATTGGGACTAATTTCAGTGGTAAAGCTCTTTGTGACTTAGGTGTGAGTGTGAATTTGATGCCCTTTGTTGTTTATAACCAATTAGTGTTGGGAGAGCCAAAACCCACTACTGTCACACTTCTCTTTACTGATAAGAGTACTTCTCAACCTAGAGGGATTATTGAAGATGTTTTGGTTAAAATGGATAAATTTATCTTTCTGACAAATTTCATTGTCATAGATTATGAAGTTGATTGGAACGTCATTCCTCTAATCTTTGGGCGTCCATTATTAACAACTGCTAGAACCTTGATCGATGTTGAAAAGGGTGACATTACGATGTGAGTTGAAGATGAGCAGGTGACTTTTAATATGAATGAGCTAATGACGTCCCCTAATGAGGCTAAACAATGATTCTTAGTTGATACAGTTGAGCAAGTAGAGCAAGAGGAAGTCAATAAGCCAATTCATAATGAGCTTGTTGAAACCTTGTCATTAGAAGTTCAAATAGAGGGTCAAGTAATGGAAGATGTCATAAGCATCTTGAAACTAACATCGACTAATATTGGGAGTCGGGTACCATTGAAATCATTAAATTTCACTTCCTTTGATAGACCATCTTTGAAGTAATCTATTAAAGAGGCATGGTATCCTAATTTGAAGAAGTTACCATTTAACTTTTAGCATGACTACATGAGAGTTAACAATTTACCATTGGATATAGCTTCAGAATTAGCCATTAAACAAGAAGAACATCTTTTGGAAATTCTACAAGCATGTAAAAGAGCTATTGAATGGGCTATTGATGTTGTAAAGATACAAGAATGGTTGAGCAATGAAGACCATAAGGGATCTTAAGCTAGTGGCCATGGATCAAAGCACAACTGTGATGGAGTGGTGGACCATCAAGTTTTCACCTTATCTATAGATGATGTGACTTGAGGAGATGAAGAGTTAGGCTAAAGACTATAAACTAAGCGCTTCTTAGGAGGTAACCCAAGTTCTTAACTCAATCTTTGTCATTTTTGTGTGTTTTAACGTTTTTAATAGATTTATGTTTGATCTTTGTGTTTTGTAGGAAGGAAAGATACCCAATAAGGAATGAGCAAAGCTAATGCAGAGGAGGGATTTTTTGGGTTAGAACATGAAGTTGGTGGAAGGATATGAGAAATGCATCTCAGGGAAATGCACTTGACTATAAGCTTATATATAAGATTTTAGGGTGCGTATATGATTATTGGTCAATGTTGGGTAATACTGAGGCTACCTTGAGAATGTGGTTGATTCTAACTTTCATCTTAATTATGGATGACATGAACTTGTGGTAGTGGTATTTAATGTGTTGAAAGTTATGAAAGCTAGTAAATTTTATGATTAACCTCAGGTTCTGGTGCATTTTCTATATGTAAGAGAGTTTTGATGTGATAAGTTGATTTTGGTATTTCAATGGATGTATGATACTTGTTTGATGGTGTTTTGATGAGTTTTGGGTGTGGTTGTGGTCTTTGTTCTACTATTTGAAACTGTCAAAAATTGGCTTCAGCATATCAGGTGTATGCTAAAGCCAAGCTGGTCTTTTTCTGAAGTATTGTGCTCATTGTGTCATTGGCTTCAGCACACAGAGTGTTGGCTGAAGCCAAAAATATGCCTTGCGTGAATGCATGCTTTCTGTGTTCAATGTTTCAGCACACAAGGTGTGTCCTGAAGCCAATTTCTTTTGCGCCAAGAAAGCACTTTCTATTTTCAATGCTTCAGCACACAGCCAATTCCCCTGTGCAGATGATGCCCTCTTTGTGTCTTTGGCTTCAGCACATATGGTGTTGGCTGAAGCCAAATGTTAAAAAAAAAATCTTCTTGTGTGTGTATGCTAAAAAAATTTGATTTTTTTTAAAATTAAAAAAATAAAAAAAAAATAAAAATAAAAATAATATTATTAATTTCCTCCTTTTATCCACTTCTTTTCCATCTTATTCCAATTTTATCTCTTTAAATTTAGTCCTCCGATAGGTCCACATTCCTCCCCAAATTAAAATCCCCAAATCCTTATAGATAATTTCCTCTACACCTCAAACCCTAATCTCTCCCTTCCCCGCTCTCTCCCTTATTCCACAACCACCGACTCTCATCTCGACTCTCAGGTTCACTCTTTCCTCAGTTCCCTCAATCCAAATCCATCACCGCCAAAGCTCACAGATCCGCCACTACTCCTCCTCCTCCTCCGTCGTGCTCTCTCTCGCCTCTATCTCTCTCAGTCACCGTGAACCTCTGCTCTCCCTATTTCCTCTATTCTCCACATCGAAACCCTAACCTCCCATCTTTTTTTTTCACCACTTCGTGTTGACGGAGTGGCATGACCGCCAAAATCGTGATGTTACTCACCACCGCTCAACTTCGCCATTGCAAGATGTCGCACCACCAACTTCGAATCACAGGACCTGAATCCACACCACCGACTGACACTGAATCTCCCTTACCATCGTGTCTTCTTCGGCTTCACTACCTTTCACCGTCACAGATCCTCTGCCCTCACTCACTATTGCTGTAGTTCTCTCTTCCTCTGTCTTTCTCTTTCTCTCAGTTTTCCCTGTCACCACAACCAGCCTCATCACGGTCCTCGCACCCCTGTCAATTTCTCTTTCCCGTCACTACCTCTGTTCTCTTGGGCGTTGGAATTTCTGTTCACCAACGGTTTCAGCTTGGGGTCACTGCCTTGGTAACTCAGAGCAGCTCTTGTTTCAGTTGCCCTAGTCTTAGGCTGGTGTGCTTCTGTTTGTGATCTTCATGAGTTGTGAATGTTGCTCCATGTTTCTGGTATGTTCATGTTCTTCTTTTCTGAGCTTAAGTTTTGCTTGTCTCTATTTCGGGATAAGTTTGGCTAGGTTAAAGTTGAGATTATGGTGAGGATTGCCAAATTTGGGGTGATTAATGTGGGCAAATTGCAGAATTTAAGGTTGAACTGTATGGTTGATTTGAGGATTAGCATCGGTTGTCTGTGAATATAGCCACTGTGTTTGTGCTTTGCTCTGCTTCGCCCATTAGAATATGATAGCTGTAATAACTTGTGTGTTGGCAGGGTTACTGCAGGCCTTACCCTGTAGTTCTGGCTCAGTTTCCTAGTGACTTTGTATATGTGTTGCCTATCATAAGAACTGAACAAGCTCTTGTAGTTCTGAAACTTGTGGTTGATATGGCAAAAATTTCAAATGTGAAACTTAGAGTTGTAGATCCTGTGGAAACCACATTTCAATCCCAAGTTTTCAAAACTTCAAGATGGATCTTCCTGATTTAAACATGCTAAATTCCATGTGAAAGTGTACACTTTTCATAGTGTTCATGTTTGGCAATGCTTTCTTGATTATCTGCTTAGGTTAAGTGGTGCTGAAAATTTACTCCAGAGATGTTATAAGGACTGATGTGAACTAGGCTTGAACTTAAAATGTGGTTTGAGGATTAGTGCTAGCACTTTCTGATCCTAGCTTAATTGTTAAATAGTTTCTGAACGAAATGGGTTGCTGGCTTAATTTCCCAGCATTATGGCACAAGATTGGTTAGCTTGAAAACTGAAGTATGTGGACAGAACCTAAAAGCTCTGGAAACTATATTTTCATTTTCAAGTTGTAATAAACTGAGTTTCAAAGTGTTTAAATCATCACCAATTCCATAGAATTTCAGAACATGCTTTAAATGCATGAATTAGAAACATATGGCCCTATTTGGCCTCTTTTACTCTGTTCTGCGCTCTTGTTTAAGTACTTTGTTCTGTTCTCCAATTGTGATATACAATTCCATTGTAGAAAAATCACATTTTTATTCACTGAGTTAAAAATGCGCTAAAGAATCATTTAGAGATTCTTTTGTTTTCTGCACTTTCTGATGATTACAAGTGTTGAAATCAATTTAGGCTGTGGATCATGTGATTTGGACAAGATAAAAGCTTTTGGTCATTGAAATAAACTTCTGGTTATTTCAGTTTTGATCTGGATTTCCAATAATGCTTTGCTACAAAAAAAAATAATCTTAATACAATGACCTTTTTCTTTTCTCTTGCTTTTGAAGGGATCTCTTATTGAACTCATTAGGTTTGTTTGGTTTTCTACAATGGAATGGTTTTTATCAGTTGAGTCTTTACTGTTATACATTTTCATTTTGAGATGACCAAAGGATTGTGAAAGCAGTGAGGATAGGTTAAAAAAAAATTTTAAGTTGACTTAATGTACTTGGTTGGCAATGTTCTCTTGATGAACTGTATATGCTGAATGGATTAGGTAGAATGGTTCTGCCATAATCCATGACATGCTGAAATTTAGGCTTGAATGGAGTTTGTGATTTGAGGATTAGTGGCTAGCAATTAGATCATGATATTGCTGATTCATTCTGATACATTTTTCCATATTTCTTTAAGCATAATTGGTTAACTAACCATTGCTTTTGCTGCCAAATAATGATGTTCTGACAATCTGAGTCGCTGGTTTTAATTTACACATGTGTACTGAATTTTTGACTTGAAAAAAACAAACAAACCCCATTTTCATGTTGATATGCATGGAGTGACTTTTCTTGTTTTTGGCACCCCATGTTGCCCAATTAAATAAGGTTTCAGAACACATTTTGCAATGCATAATCTAAAACCATTTGGATCATTTTAGCAGTATATGAATTGGTGCTTGGTTAATGAGTTGTGCTTAAAGCATTTCATTGTGGAAAACCCAGATTCTGTTCACTGAGTCAAAGAGGAGCGTTGCATTTATTGAAACTATTTACTGCCTTGGATCAGTTGATTTTGGTTGAGAAAAATTTAGGTCATTGAAATAAAGTTCTAATTTGATATTTATTTGCATTTCTAATAATGAGTTTTTGTGTGTATATATATATATATATATATAAATGTGTTTCCCTTTGACCTTTTGCTTTTCTTCTGCCCTTGACTTGATCTCTTCTTGAACTACTTTGGTTTCTCATGTTTCAAAAAGTTGAGATAAATGTTTGGATTGATCAGCTACATCTTCACTCTTTAAAATCCTCATTTTGTGAAATTAAAAGGTCATCTAAGGTAGTGAGGTTAAGGTTAGGCTTGGAATCACAACTGAAAGCTTTGGAATTAGATAGAATTCAAGGTTGGGGGTATTTTTCCTTCCTTTTAGAATAGTTTCAGTCAGGTTTGTTTCTTTTTCTTTGATTTCATTTTTATTTTTGGGTGTGTTTTATGTTCTTTTTAGGACTATAATAACACTGATAACTGCTACTTCTATCTTTTGCTTGAGCTCCAGTTAGCCCTATGAATCTATCGATAACTTGTGCTTAATGTGCATATTCTTGGTGCCTGTTTTGGAGTGGTATATTTTGAAATTTGGCATATGAATGAGAATGCTACTACAGGATACTGAATAGTTGATGCTTGGTGCTGGCCACTGATGGCCAATACTCTTTGACATTCTTGTTACATGTGAATATGATTTTCCTAGCTACTGATGGCTAGTTTGAGTGGTTCATATAATTATCTCTGTCTGCTGACTGGCGTGCTGTGATTGTTAATTTCCTAGCTACTGATGGCTAGTGATGGCCTTATTTCCTGGTCTTGTAGGCTACTGAGGGCCTAATCTTTGTTAAATAGTAAATGGTGTAAATGCTGTGGATATGGTGCTATACAGGTGCTGGCTATTTTCTCTCTCATCCTTTTTGTTGACAATGAGAACATTGTCAATTTTAAGTTTTGGGGTGAGAGTGCTTCAATTTTGAAAGTGCTTGAAATTTTGACTTTAATTTTGAAACTTTTTGAAAGAAATGGAGGGCATAGAAGAATTTTGAACATGTTTTTCAAGAAAATTGTTGGAATGTTTGAGATTTCTCATATTTAAGTTTTTGCTTGTTAAAAATTGTTGAAAATGAGCTATTAGTTTCGGTTATTTGTCAAATATTATTTGGATGATCCTATGATATAAATTCTGCTTGAGATGTTATATTAGATAGGAAATTTTTATTAATATGCATGGATGAGTGCATTGTAGTGATAAAACATGTTCAAGAGTTTTTAAGTATCCCACCCACTGTTGGAGTTAAATTTATTGTGGATGTGCTGGTTGAAAGACTTTGTGGCAAATTAGGTTATATACCTGTGTTTTAAGTTTTTTAATTTAGAATCCTCTTTGGAATTCTTCAAAACTTTTTATTTACTTCACAAGATTTAAAAAATGATTGGGGCAGTTCACAAAATGTGATTGAGCCTTTCAAACTGATCCAATTGATGTGATTTCTGTTTGAACCCTTATTTTAAGCCTATTTGAAAAACCAATTATAAATTTTTATTGGAAAACCTAACACCTACCTACATCAACCAATGTGGAAAACCATGATTCCCTTGCTTTGAGATAGATGATAATTGATTGGGTGGTAGAATATGGTGATGTTATGTAATGTTACAATAGATTGGGAAATGAGTGTTGAAAGTAAAAGAGTTCACAAGGTACATAAATCAAGCAAAAAGAAAAGGAAAAAGAAAAAAAAGGAAAAAGAAAAACAAGAAGAAGAAAAAAAAGAGCGTGTATAAAAAAAAAACAAAGAAAAAGGCTTAAAAAGAAAGCTTGATATGAAAAGATCAATTTGGTTCAAGTTTAGGGGAGTATATTTCATGAGAAAAGAAAGAAAACCCTTGAATGATATCATCTATTTTAAGGTATTTGATTGATTATCCTTTCCTTTTTCTTTTGAAAACCTTAACCCCTAACCCTATTACAAGCTAAGAAAAGTTCCTTTGATTTTTAAGTTAAGTTGAGTGAATTAGAAGAAAAGAGGAAGGAATTAGGGGATGATAAAATTATTTGTTTGAATATTGGTATATGATTTGAAGTGTTGCTTTGAATTTTAACTTGTGCAAAGGGAATAAATGTTGAATCTATACACACACACACTTAAGAATTCTTGAAAATCATGTTTTAAATCTATGAAGTATTCATCTTTGCATATTGTACTCATTTCTTGTTTAATATAACTACTTGAGCAAATGATGAGGATAATATTGTTCATACATAAGTGATGAGTAATTGATTCATTTAGTGAGGATAAACTTTGCTTGAAGACATGCAAATGTTTAAGTTTGGGGGTGTGATAACTCTCAGAAATTGATAATATTCCAGCATATTTTCTTCTATTTTTAATTATTTTTTGGATTCAAATTGAGTATAGAAAGAGTTAATAGAAGAAAATGTGTATATCAGAGTAACAAGCTAAAGTTGAAGTAAAACAATATATTTGTGGGTTTTAGTTCAAAGGAAAAGTTAGAACTTATGCATCCTTTCTTTTGTAAGAGGATAGAGACAAGTTTGGAAGCTTTTAAAGGATTGAAGATCAAGAGGGTGGAAAATGACAAGTCAAAAGCTAGCTCATGGGCGAAGAGAAAGTTGCTGTGTTGTTGGCTTCAACCAATAATACATGTGCTGAAGCCAATGGGCTTTTTGGATTTTCTATGCTCTATGCTTCAGTAGTTGGTGTTGTGCTGAAGCCAACGAGGACTAGAACCTACTGTGTCATATACTTCAGCACACTAGTGTGTGCTAAAACACACAACCGAAAATGCAACCATGCGTTTTACTTGTTGAAACACATGTAGAAGGTATTTAAGCAAGGGATAGGCCGAAATTAGGTCATTCTTCAATGTTTAAGTGTTCCTAGGTGTTGGGTGTGCTAGGGTTTTGCCTCCTTCAAGAGTATTAAGCTTGGGTTAAAGTCTAGAAGAGATTTAGGGCTCCAATCCTTGGTTTTACTCATTCTTCTTCTCTTTCTTTGCTAAATTTCTGATATGGCTGTAATTATTCTGCATAGTTATAGCTCTTTCACGACTATGTGTAGCTAGACGCCTCACTTTAGGGTTGTTTTTAACCCTTGCATGGATTAAATACTTGTTTTCCCCTTTATATTTGTGATTAATGTTGAGATTATGCTGATTTCACTTTTTACTTAATGCTTCTTGTTGATTGGCCACCAACAAGATTGTTGGGGTCACTTGATTAATGCTTGAGAGAGCTAGATTGAGTGCAGAACTTGAGATAAATCGTGTGAGAGCTTGAAATTTACTAATTGAATGGATAATTTTGTTAATGGGGTAGAGATACAGTCATTGATCTCACATAACCAAATAGGATTTGTTATGAAAATCAGCGTTTAATTAGTTACTTAAGAGATTAATGAGTTAGTTAAATTATGCACCTATTTGGAGACTCGAGAGAGCACTTCTAGGTAATTTAGTATCCTTGGCTAGTATAATGTCACATTAAGTAGCATATATTAAGGGGGATTTAAATGAGTGCTTTCGAAATATAAGGGGGATAAACAATCATAAGTTCCATTTAATACTTGAATTTTAAAGAATCATTTGCTTTCATAATTTTTAGTATTAAAATAGTTTTAAATTTCTCTTTCACCTCAACAATATGTTTTAGCTCAACTTAATTGAATTTACTAAGTCCATTGCTTGACCAATTTGTTACTCAAATCCTCATGGGAACGATATTTACTTATCACTTTATTGCTTGATGCGATCCGTGCACTTGCGGTAGTGAACAAGTTTTTCGCTCGCTTTTCACTCAATCGGACATCTTCTGCATCGCCGATTTTCAAGAGGAAATTTATAGTCTCTGGCAGGGCAGTTTGAGTGTTAGTGATTACTATACTAAACTCAAGATCCTTTGGGACGAGATCTCTAATATCCATCCTCTTTTGCCATGTGCTTGTGGCTCTCCTGGTCTTGCAGTAAGGCATCAGGAGGAAGACTATGTCATCTATTTTCCTAAGGGCTTGATTGAGCAATTTGCTTAGATCAAGTCCCAAATCATACTTCTTGATCCACTACCGCCAATTCATCGAGTCTTCTCCTTCGTTCTGCAACAAGAGCACGAATTTCCGGTTTCCTCTGAACCAAAGATTTTGTTAGCTTCCAGCACTGCTAAAGGTTCAAAACCTTTCTCCTCTAGTATGCCACCTCCTGCTACTCGCCAATGTTCTTATTATGGCAAGCCTCGGCATACTGAAGCCACCTACTATCGTAAGCATGGTCTCCCTCCTGGTTTTATGTTCCGAAATGGTTCTTCTGCTATGGTCAATAATGTGACAACTCCAGCGTCTGTTTTGGTTCAAGATTTTTCCTCTGCTTCGTGCCTCCCTCCAACGTCATCCTCTCCGGCTTCTCTTCTGCCTCCTTTTTCTCCATATCAATATCAACATCTACTGAGTCTTCTCAATACTCCTTCTCCTTCTATATCAACTTCTGTTCCTGCCTTCGTTAATCATTTGACTACTTCAGTGTCTTCTATTAACGGTAATTGTTCTCCTCTTTCTTTTACAAAGTCTGTTTCGTGGATTCTTGACTCTGGTGCAATTGATCATGTTTGTTGCCATCTTGATTTATTTTCTAAGTATCATTCCATCTCTCCTATTTTTGAGAGTTTACCTACTGGTTCTTCTACCATTGCTTCTTTTTTTAGTACTATGCATTTTTCCCCTGATTTGGTTCTTCATAATGTTCTTTATATTCCTTCGTTTTCCTTCAATATTATTTCTATTTCTTGCTTGACTATTTCACTTCATTGTCATTTCACCTTTTCCTCTACTTGTCAGATACACATACTTCGACCTTCGATGATTATTGGAATAGCTAAAGTCTTTGAAGGGCTCTACGTCTTACATGCAGATATGCTTTCTCCTCCTTCCCCTTCAACCATTCATATGGCCACTTCTTCTCCTACTTCAAATTTCACCCTCTGGCATATTCACCTTGGTCACTTATCAACCTCTACTTTTACTGTTTTACATAAGACTGTCCCTGAAATTTCTTGTATTCCTCAATCCCTTGCTTGTGACATTTGTCATTTTTCCAAATAGAAATGGAATTTGTGCCCTGTAAGTTTGAGTTCAAGTAATAACATCTTTCATCTGATTCATGTTGACATCTGGGGTCCCTTTTCAAAACAATCTGTTCATGGTTATCACTATTTTCTCACAATTGTGGACGATTTCTCTCATTTTACTTGGGTTTTTATGTTGAAACAAAAATTTGATGCTAGACCTCGACTTAAAAATTTTTTCACTCTTGTTTAAACTCAGTTTAATACTTCTATTAAGACTTGCGTTCTGACAATGGTCCTGAATTTAATATGCCTGAGTTTTATGCTTCCAAAGGTGTTTTACATCATACTTCTTGTGTTGAGACTCCTCAACAAAATGGCCTTGTTGAGCATAAGCATCAACACATTTTAAACGTGGCTAGAGCTTTGCTTTTTCAATCTTATTTACCTATTGTTTACTGGTCATTTGCTATTCAACATGCTACTTTTATCATTAATCGCCTACCTACTCCTATTCTTTACAATGTCACACCCTTTGAAAAATTGCACACCTTAACTCCTAACTATTTTGACTTTAAAGTTTTTGGCTCTTTATGTTTTGCTACCACTTTGTCTCATAATCATTCTAAATTTGATTCTCATTCTCGTAAATGTGTTTTTCTGGGTTACCCTTCTGGTTCTAAAGTTTACATTCTTTTAGATGTCAATACTAATCAGATTTTCTTATCTCGAGATGTTATTTTCCATGAACTCCTATTTCCTTTTAAATTTGACAGTGTCCTTTCCCCTGTTATTCCCACTTCTGAACCCGCTTTCAGGACTTTCCTACCTTTCTTGATGATGATGGCCCTTTTTCAGATCCTATTTGCCCTCCTATTTCTTCCTCCTCTATTGCTTCTATGCCCTCTCCTCCACCTATTCGTCGTTCTACTAGACCTCATAAGCCCCCTTCATATCTTCATGACTATCATTGTGCTCTTCATAGCTTTACTCACCAATCCTCATGTGCAAGGCATCCTAGATATCCTTTATCCTTTGTTTTATCCTATTCTTCACTTTCACCCCGGTACAAAGACTTTGTCTGTACTATTTCCACTACTCTTGATCCTAAAGGTTATAGTCAAGTGGTTACCCATTCTGTTTGGAGGGATGTTATGCAAGCTGATATAGAGGCACTTGAACATAATAAGACATGGATTTTAACATCTTTACCACCTAGCAAGCATACCATTAGTTATAAGTGGGTTTTAACATAACAACTTGGAATAGTGTTGCTCCAAATGTAGCTCCACCTGTATATCCCAACACCATAGGTTTCCATTCAAATTCAAATCCAACTTCACAACTTTAAAGTGGTTCTTCGCTCTCCTCATAAGTGGTGCACAGAATCTTAAGTTGAAAACCACACAACTGTGTTTCCTTCAAAGGAATCACTTGAGAAAGTCTCAAATTGTTGGTCCCTAGGAATACAACCTTCAAGTTGATTTTCTGGAAGGTTCAAGACTTCGAGAAAATTGAGATTAGTCAACTCTATGGGAATTTTTCTAGTAAATTTGTTTGATGACAAGTCCAACCATTCTAGATTCTACAAATTTCCCATTGAGGCAGGAATTTCACCGGTGAGCCCGTTATGTGAAAGATTGAGCCCTTTCAACGTAAGAAACTTTGCAATAACTTGTAGAATCTCTCCCTTAAACATGTTGGATAAATCAATGCTTGTGAAAACAATCAAGATCTTTTCTAGATGAATGTCCAATCCTTTCCAACTTAACTCAATAGAGTCATGATAATACCAATAGTGTAGATAGGGCTTCCATAATTCAAGTAGTGCAAGCAAGTTTTCCCATCTAATTTATTCACAGCTTCAAAAGATTTGAAGAATGATGCAGGTAAAGGACCATTTAAGCTGTTGCTAGATAGGTCAAGTACTCTTAACTTAGGGAAAGCGGGGCTTCCATTGTCCCTAAATTTGGGGATGAAATCGTGCAAGTTATTCTGTCTAAGAACATGTACTTGCAATTCTTCTAGAACTTGTAGCCAACGGGGAAATACATCCTCTATGTTATTGTTGCCATGATCCAAGACTCTAAGCCTTGTGCAATTGACCAAAGATTGAGGTATTGACCCTTGCAAAATATTTCCATTAAGATTGAGGGTTCTTAAATTGTTTCACACTTCGAATGATTGTGGCACAATGCCATAGAAGTTATTCATTTGTAAATCCAACACAAAGGATGAGATTAGAGCCAACAATACAGTGTGGAATAGTGCCGATGAAGTTATTATTGAAAAAGTTAAGAATATCAAGTTTTCTTGCATTACAAATAGAAGAATGGAGCTCTCCTTGAAGGAAGTTGTGACTTAAGTCAAGAGAATACGTGTTTTTCCATGAAAAGTAGTGCAATAACACATTTCCAACGAGAAAGTTGTGAGAGATTCAAGAATGTAAGGTTTTGAAGATGAAAAATTGACCTTGGAATTGAGCCATACAACTTATTATTAGACACATCAAGAATTTTTAGTGAATAAGTGGATATTTCACCAATATAACCATTGAATTGGTTAGAACCTAAATGCAGATAATTCAAAGATGGCAGACTAAACAACCAAGAAGGAATGGTTCCATGGAAGCCATTGTTTGATAAATCTAGACCTTGGAGATTTTTAAATTCTGAAATGGAATACAAAAATTGGCCAATAAAATTATTTGAAGATAAAAAAAGCCAAGTGAGATTTTGAAGATTCGAAAGTGATGATGAGATTTGACCAGAAAAATTTTTGTTTGAGAGGCCCAAAGAAGTAAGTTGTGTAAGGTTCCACAAGGATAGTGGAAGTCCTTCAGTGAATCGGCACGATGAGAGAAACAATTCATTTAATGATTTTCATAAGGCCAATGGAACGAGGCAACTTTCTTGTGAAACTCATGTTACGGAGATTCAAAATTCTAGTGGAATTGTTTCAATTAGATTTGGGAAGATGGCCTGTTAAATTTTGATTATATCCCAAACATATCTCCTGAAGGTGGGGGAATGAAAATAACTTTTCATCCAAATTCCCTTGTAATCCAGCCTCAACAAGCCAAAGAGAGACCAAAGAGAAAATATTCTTTAATAGATGACTGAAAGGTATTGATGACTTATCCACACCAACCAGACGAAGATCCTTTATTTGAGTGATATTTGTTGTGAGTCTCTCCCAAGTTTTTTCGTTAAGAATTAGATGATTGAAGTCCTCAAAGATATAAAGTGAAACCAATTTGTGAAGATGAGCAATCTGAGATGGAACTTCACCAATAAAATTACAAACACGCAAGGTTAGGTGTGTTAAACTTACAAGTTGTGAAAAAGTAGATGATATTTGAGACCCAACAAAGTCATTGCCACTAAGGTCAAGCCTTTGAAGATGGGTAAGCTGGAAGAGAGCATTGTTGGGAAGGAGTTTTCCATGAAGTCAACTACACATAAGATTGAGGCCAATCATATGACCCAATGGATTGCAAGTGACACCATCCCATAAGCAACAATTTGTATCATTTATCCAAGTTGATGTCTTTAGGTATGATATGATTTCATAAGCATGACAAAGCTCAGAAGTTAAACAAGAAGGAAGGGGTTTTTGAATGGAAAATGAGTTTTTGAAGTGTAACAAGGTTGAGCTGATGGGAAAGCAAAGGAATAATGTGTGTGTGTGTGAGAGAGAGAGAGAGAGAGAGAGAATGGAAAATGAGTTTTTGAAGTGTAACAAGGTTGAGCTGATGGGAAAGCAAAGGAATAATGTGTGTGTGTGTGGGAGGGAGGGAGGGAGGGGATAAACTCCTCAATCTATGATTACTAATTCTATACATGCAACAAGTGAAGAGAAACAAATGTGTTTATAGCTAAAATGAGAATGAGTAGATTTATATCTATACATGGAAGCAGAACAAGGTTACGTTGGTCCAAAGAAGAACGAAGCACTGAATAAGCCTCATATGGGTTGACTAGTGTATTCGGTTTGTGACAATTATTTTAATTCTCAAACTCCATTCCATATTTTTAATACATTACAAATGTTTATATCTCTACAATATTACAATGAACAAGGCTCAAATAAAAGTCCATAGTACATATGTGATTTATGCTCAAATTCATGAAATAACAAAAAGCTCATAAATAATTTTCTTAAGGAAAAAGATGGCATTACCTAAAATGACCCCGCGCGTACTTGTCATGTAATTTTAAAAAAGAAACCTGAAATATTGTTGTAAAAAAAAATGTCTCAATTTTTTTAGTTGCTAACATGGATCCTTTTATTAGTGGTAATTTTGTTCAAGTCACAACCTAACACTTTAATTTGATTTGTCATGTTGTAAGACCATTGCATAACTAAAATTTAATTAAAAAAGAGTTAAATGAAATTTTTAATTATCAATAAAAAGCGAGTTTTCTGTCTATGTGTTTGTAAGATGGAAATTGTACACCTAGTATTGAAAAAAAAAAATCAAACTAAAATTTAATTATCACTTAATTTTAATTATGACAAGAAAATCATATACTACACTAAAATAGATTACTAAACGAGATAGGGGCCAATCAATACAAATCAATAAATTACAAACCCTGTAAATAGCTAAAGTTATTGCTAAAAATTTTAAAACTATTCTTTGCTCTTATTGAAATTATAATTCATTTTTTGTATTTTAAAAAAAAAAACATCAAAATAAACTCTTTATTTGAAGGACTCCAGCGTTAGGAAGTGGCATGTCAACCAAATAAAGCGGAGGGAAAAAGAACACAAACTGACCACAGACAAACATGAATTGACCTACAAATTCATTATGCATTAAAGATTTGGTTTAATTGTTCTTCACCTAATCCTTTCCTTGCGTTTAGTTTCATATTTTCATGACCTAGTCCATACTAATCAAAACAGAATACAGCCTCCATTGCTATAAAGCCAAGGTTCGTGAACCAAAATGAATGGAGGAGGGAACACAAAGTTATTCTTCTGGTAAATTAAAAAATCAAATTGAATTAAATTTTGACCATATAAATCTAATTTGAATAGCTGAAATTATTATGAGCAACCCATGAGTATGAAATGCGATTGTAATTGTGCCATATTTTCCCCAATGTATAATTAAACATTGTACTTATACACGTCAATATTTAGCAAAAGCGGCTTTGGCAAAAAAAAAAATTTAGCAAAAGCGGCTAGTCAACTATTGGTGTCTAGTTCACAAGTCTATTCACATACAAACATAAACTTGCAAAGTCATTTTACAAAACAAATTTGGAAGGTAGCATGATGATACTATTCATTTATATAGAACATTTTCCATGTGGTGGATAATTTATAAATACTTTAATACATATCTTTTAAACAGTAAGAACTAGGGGGAAACAAGCAATACTCCTTATAATAAAAAGGGTTAAGGTGCGCCCACTCCCGCAAGTATTTTTTTGGGTGTACTTGTATCCTAAAGTTTTTTATGGTGTAATTTCAATAATGAACTGATTCGGTGCAATTTAATCTAACCACAAAAAAAGTTTAACTTTTACCAATAAAATGCTGATTAGACAAACTTTTGAGTAAAAAATTATCCCCATGGCATCTGAGTGGTACTTTATTTGGTTGTTTCTCTACAAAGCTCACAAGGACTCACTTCTCTCTGAAGAGCTTCATCAACGCGTTGCGGATCTATTATATCTGAATCGCCTTCAATCCATCCACTAGACCCAATTTGATCTCATTCTTCTCCGGATCCCATTTTGTGTTCTCTTGACCTACGCCCAGACACAAGTTAATTCTTGCTTTGGGATTTTGCTAATTTCATCATAGGAAGGATTTTTACATTGTTCTTAGGTTGTGACTAGTGACCGTGGTGCAAGTGACTATCAAGGATCACATAAGGCTTGTGCTTATTCCTCAAGTCTTGCCTTCTATCCTTGGGGAGGTGAAAATCCCTTAAGGGGAGAAAATCCCTAAGCCTTTGAAAGGCAGAGGGGGGCACAATTCCTGGCCATCCAAAAGACACCGCTTTGTATCCCCTTGGGTGGGGGGCCGTGCCATTACATAAAAAGGCACCTTCTTATGTAACTGTACTCACCCCGCCTCCCTAAGGTCTTTTGGCACAGGCAGGAATTGTCCTCTCCTCTAGAGGATTTAAATCCCCTCCCCAAGGACTCGAACACGCTAGTTGAGGATAAGTAGCGCCCAAAGAGTCACTTGGTAACCACTCACACTGATTAAGGTTGTTGTTTTGGTGGTTTTGTGGCTGGAACAAGAGAAATTTGGTCAGAATATTTGTCACCGAATATTTGCAAACCAGTGATTGTGTGACTATTTTGGGGTCCTTTGGTTTTGAAATTTGATCATTAACCTCAGGACATATGTGTAGGAGAGTATAGAGTTAAAATTGAGTATAAATTCATGGTTATATGTTAGTTTTCGTCACCCTGTTTTGCTGTCCAAAAAACATAGTACCTAACTGAAAGTTACAGAAGCTTAAACTGAAGCTATAGATGGAATTTTTGATTGGGTCTATTTGTATAGACAGTTTAGGATGTGTATTTAATGATAGAATCAAGAAGAGTACAATTTGGAGTGAAAATGAATGAGTTCTTGATTTTTGAAGTCAGACTATCAAAACTGACGTTTTTGGGAGACAATCAGCTTTATGTTGAGTTTTGATCAGACAAACCTTATTCACCATTTATGAAATTTTACAGGAATATAGTAGACATTCATAGCTTTAAAATCAGTTCAAGAATGCATCATTTGAATACTTGTAGAGAGAGTTATGATTTTTCAAAATTAAGTCAGCAACAAGGGAAATTTTGGACGTTCAGGTTCTGGTAGTTTGGTTGTGTGATGCTTTTTATTACTATAATCTTGTTCCATGGCCATGAAACTTTGCATAACTAAAGTATACATGATAAGCTTTAATTTGATATATAATAGGTGTTGTTTGAATCAGTATACTAAGATATATGAATTTTTGAAATTTAGTTGCTGACAGATTATGTTTCTAGAAGTCAGATTGATTGTGGTGAAATTTTGGAAAACTAATCTTTGACAAAAAATTATGAAACTTTCCAGATTTAAAGTAGATATTTTGTGCTTTAATTTGATAGGTAGAACATAATTTTTGGACTAGTAGATTGAAAGATATGGATTTTTTAAACTGAGCTTTATTTCTGGAATGTAATTTGGAACAATATTGGTTGGCCAAATTTTTGGGCAAAATCTATAATTAGTGACTACCTTTGGGTACTTTTCCATTAAAGTACATTTTAAGAGCTTCATTTAGACTTTGGAATCGGTCAATTTGGAATCTTCTAGAATTAGTTATGAAATTTCAAAGTTGATTGAAAATCTGTCAGTTTCTGGAAAACTGTGAAACTGCACGTGCAGAATCGTACTGTGTAGAAATTGTTAAAACTGTGATGGATAACCAGTTGAATTTGATTTAAAGGCAGTAATGTTACAAGTAATAATTAGTTACTTATAACTCTAATTTTTATAGGAATTGGAAATAGCCCGAGCCGAAATAAGAGTATAGGATGGATATTGGAACTAAAAAAGGACTCAGGTAGTAACTCTTTTTCATAAACTATGTGAATATTTTATATGTTTTTGTGTGCCATCTTCTGTGATATAATTAATGAGCATGGTTTTGCCGAGGAGGGCAATTTGCATGTGGAGGCACACTTATCTAGTTGTTGAGTAAAATCCCAACCGAGGTGTATGGAGAGTAGGGGATTGAGCCCTTAACTCACATATACATGTCGTGATGTGATATTGTTGTTAAGTGTTGCATAATATGGAGCATGACACATTTACTTTTTGCATTTTATATGAATGATTGTATGTTACTACTGAGATTCTTTGAATCTCACCCTTTTTCAAAATTAAAAATATTCCAGTAGAAGGGCAAAACAGCGAATACAGGCAGTTAAGGTGTGCGGACCCTGAGATAGGAGCTGTTTGGTTATATCTAGTTTATTTTTGATATTTTGGATAAATTGTATATATATTATCAAACCCTGAGAGACTTCTGTATGTAAACAAGTACTTCTTATCAGTATATTTGTGTTATTTCTGTATGCCTATGGAACTGTGCCTTTATCACTTTGCATATATCGAAATGTTAAGGCGTTTGACATTTTTGGTATCAGAGCATGCAGTTCTGGCAATATCAAAATAGTATACTGATATATGACTATGTGAACTTTTATAGTGAAACATAAAGATGGCGAGACTAAGACTATGTGTCCCAATGTAAAGGTATGTTGAATATTTGACCCAATTGCTCCTTCTTTCCTTGTCCTAATCGTCCTTATTGAACCAAAAGGTGAGGAGTATATCTTAATTCAATTCCCTCTCTCCTTTGCTTGCTGTTGACCGACTTTTGAGTACAAAAAGATTAGGAAATATGTTAGCTACCCTCCTCTCTCTCCTTCTCTTATGCTTAGCCTATTTTGTTGACTTAAAGGGAAAGAACATGTCAAATAAACTCTCTCCTCTCTTGCCCTTTGTTGCTGGCCGAAATATGTGAGTAAAGGGATGTGAGTAAAGGGAAGAGAAAATATCAACTCAATCTTACATATGTGAACATGAAATGTGAGGGTGACATGTGTCATGAAGCCTAACTAAAATAAAACTAATTTTTTCCTCTTCTAGTTAGCCCATAAGGACGCCTAAGAGTCATTCAATTAGCCCAATTAGATTTTCTCCATTGATGTCATATTTATAATATTGCCATCACATTTTTATTCAATTTTCGGATTTTTTGGCAGATTTTCTGTTCAAATTTTGAAAAATCATAACTAATTCTAGAAAAATCGAATTGGAGTAATCCCAAAGCCAATGGAAAGCTATTTAAGTCCTCTTTACTGGAAAAATATGGATCAATGCAGTTCATAGCCACAAAAATACAGAATTGCACAAAAGTCCATACTGCTCCAAAACAGATTCCAGTTTCAATTCCAAACTTTGGAATATCATAACTCTTAGCTCAAAAATTGAAATGACACAAATTATATGTCTATTTTGAAGCTTGGCATGTGAACTTTAAGGCTGGAAAGTTTCAGAATTGTTTGACACCATTTGCGCATTCAAAACGTCCATACAAATCAACTGCCCTGTACAGAGTTTCAATGGACAGAATTTCCAACTTTTGCACAATTGTTCCCAATGGTTCCAATTTCACAACAAACACTCTCCAAACACAAATTTTCACATCGAAGCCACTGGAATCACTAAAACAACCAAATTCTCATCACATCCACTTTTGAAGTCATTAACCCTTAATCACTTTTTGGGATATTACATTAGGTATATTGACTCAACAGTAGTCTACTATGAATGAGATCTGGGAAGAGCTACGAGATGTGCAGTGGAGGTAGGATCACCTGGAAGAGTTGGTGAGAGGGGATGGGCGAGAATAATTCACCTGAAGGACCTCAACCAAAGGATATTTTGCCTGATCCTGAGGCTGACATACAGACATGGGTAGGGAGGTTTAGTAAGCAGCAACCTCTAATCTTTTGAGGGAAGTTTGATCCACAGTTAGCCGAAGATTGGCTCTCAAGATTAAAGAAAATCTTCAACATTCTATTGTGCCCTGATGAAATTAAGGTCCTGCTAGCCAGTTATAAGCGTAAGGGTGATGCAGATAGATGGTGGAATAATACTAAATTGATTCTTCGGGGGAGGAATATTCTAGTGACCTGGGAATTATTCCAAGAAAAATTTAATGAGAAATATTTTCCCCCTTCTGTTAAGAGAGAAAAGGAAAAAGAATTCCTCGGCATACAATAATAGGACAAGGAGAGCTTTGATGACTATTTAGCTCTGTATATTCAGTTGTCTCAATATTGTGCATACCTCAAATATCGAGACGATGAGGGATAGAGTGTGGATATGATGATAAAGGGATTGAAGCCAGAGTTGAAAGAAAAATTGGTTTCAAGGCGTTACACTGAGTTCAATAAAGCAGTTGAAGAATGCCGTATCATTGAGAGGAACATGTTGAGCCTATCTTCTGCTAGAAATAACTAAACCAAGGGTGTAACTGGTAGTGACAGTTCATCTCAGAACCGTAAAGACCAAGGTGGACCATCCAGGGGTGACTATAAAAGGCCAAACCAGGTTAGAGACCACAAAGGCCAGAGCTTTTCAGGAAATAGAACCTACTGGCATTGTCATAAACCAATCCACCCTGGCACAACTTGTAGTGGTGCTCTAATGAGACCGGATCCAACCAGTCAGCCTTTTTGTTATGTATGCGATAAACCAAGACATATTGCTAAAGATTGTCAGCAAAGACGTCAGACAGAGGAGACAAGGCCCAAAGTTCCAGGCAAGGTCTATATTATAACACAAGAGGAAGCTAGGAAATCTCCTGAACTGATATAAGGTATAGTTTCCCTTAATGGCAATTCAGTACAAGTAATGTATGATTTAGGTGCTAGCCATTCATATATTACATACGATTGTATGAGATGGTTAGACATGTAAGGACACAAATTCCCTTGTGATCTGGTTGTATCTAGGCCCACGGGTGTTAGAGTTGTTATGGCCGATGTCTATCTGAATTGTGTGGTAAAGGCTGAGGGGCATGAATCAACCGTGGATTTGATTTGTCTACCACTGTAAGGGTTAGAAGTAATACTCAGGATTGACTGGTTAACTGTGAATGGTGTAATGCTAGACTGCAAAGGGAAGAGGGTTATATACCCTAATCCGTAATCTCCAGCCAGCATAGAAATCAACCTTAATTTACTTTCGGCCGCTGAAGCTGAGAGATGTTTGTAAAAAGGTTGTTAGGGGTACATGGTATTCTTCTCCATGCAATCAAAGGCTGGTATAGCATTAGAGAGTATCCCTATAGTAAATGAATTTTCTGACATATTCCTAGAGGATATTAGTGGATTACCCTCGGACAAGGAAGTGGAATTTGCAAGTGATTTTAGGCTTAAAATAGGTCCAATATCCAAAGCCCCATACAGAATGGCTTCGAGTGAAACGACAGAATTGAAGAAACAAATTAAAGAGCTGTTAGAGAAACGGTTCATTTGACCCAGTGTCTCACCATGGGGAGCTCCAGTGCTCTTTGTTAAAAAGAAAGATGGAAGCCTCAAACTCTGTATAGATTATAGGGAGTTGAATAAGGTAACGGTCAAGAACAAATATCTACTCCCTAGAATTGACGATTTGCTTGATCAGTTATCTAGTTCCTGTATATTCTCAAAAATTGATCTGTGATTGGGATACCATCAACTTTGGGTAAAAGCAGAAGATGTGCCGAAAACTGCTTTCAGGACCAAATATGGCTATTACAAATTTCTTGTGATGCTATTTGGGCTGACCAAAACACCTGCCGTGTTCATGGACTACATGAATAGAATATTCCATCAGTATCTGGACGAGTTCGTAGTAGTCTTCATTAATGATATTCTGGTATACTCATGGAGTAAAGCCGAACACGAGCAGTATCTGAGAACAGTATTGAATGTATTGAGGGATAGGCAACTCTATGCCAACCTAAGCAAATATGAATTTTGGCTTTTAGAAGATAAATTTCTAGGCCATATGGTCTAACAACAAGGGGTCTCAGTAGATCCTAATAAGGCAGAAGCAGTATTGAACTGGAAGAAGCCAGAGACTATTTTTGAGATACGCAGTTTTCTGGGTCTTACCGGGTATTCAGGCAGTTTATAAAAGATTTCTCCAGAATAGCTTGCTGTTGACAAAGTTAACATGGAAAACTCAACAGTTTGTGTGGGACAGCAGTTGTGAGAGGAGCTTCACAAAGCTGAAAAAGAAATTAACAACAGCACCGGTGTTAACAATCCCAGATCCGCAGATGGCCTTTGTGGTCTACGCAGATGCCAGTAGGCATGGATTGAGATGTATTCTGATGCAGTAGGGCCGAGTAGTGGCATATGCATCCCGTCAGCTAAAGCCTCACGAACAGAGATATCTGATAACTTCCCATTTTTAATATATTTGATACACATTTTGATATAATTGGGGAGTTATCACTGCTAATTTAAGATGATTTTCTTGAGATTTTATAAGATATCAAGATTGTGCATTATTTAGGGATTTTATTTTAAATATTATAGTTTTCAATGTTTTGAAAATAAAAAAATAAAAAAAAATAAAAAGATGCCATATTATATTTATTTGGCTTTATGTCAGTTTTGTTATTATTATTACATAATTCTTTTTCTTTCCTTAGGTGATGAGGTGACGTGGATTATATGGGGTTGAAAAGGTATTTTTTTTTAAATGGAAAGAGATGAAGGGAACGTCATCGTTTTTGAAACAGGAGATTAAATGAAGACCTAATGCAAGAAAGAAAGGAAAGGAGCAGCCGCAATTATTAACTGGTGGGAGGGATTCAACATTCATCATCTTCCTTGGAGCAAGACAGACGGCAGCCAATATTGAGAGAGAGCTAGGAAGCAGCGGAGATTGCTCTTAGGGGAAGTCTCTATCATCGCCGGAGATTAGAGTGTCAGAGAGAGAGCCATAGGAACAGAAGAGCTGGAACTTTGAATGTTCATCATCAACTGAACTATAGATGGAAGCTCTGACGCCATTATCGCCGGAGTGAACTAAGGAGAGGAGCAGCATTCAAACACGATTCCATCTTCTTCTTCATCGGGCTGGACAAGTGAGCTAAAAATATCATCAGTGTTGAAGAAGAGGAAGCTTTTGTGTGTCAATTTCATTGCTCTGTATTATTCTGATCTGTGTTATTCTATTGCTCTTGATTTTCATTATGGCTCTGAACTCTGAATTTGATGCTACTGCGATAACTGTGTTTAAAGGCATGTGTGCCTAGGCTCTTTTGAACCTAGAGTAGCTATGAACTAATTTGAGAATTTCAGCATGTATGAACTAATTAATTGTGCTTTGTGTTAATTTTGTTTACTTAATCTGTTTTGTTTTACCTGCTTAATGCTTGATCACCACTAAATTTGGAATTGGAAAATTTAGACTAGCCTTAGGAGAGGGATCTTAATTAGGCAGTAAGATTAAATAATGTGGGATTAGAATTTATTCTAATTTGCCAATAGGATAGGAATATACCTATTGGACCCATATAATCATAGTAGAGTGAAATTGGACAATTATTGCCTCTTGAGTGAATTAGTTAGGAATAACAATTTAACTTGAGAGAGGGGTATAAGTGATTAGATGATACTTATATCTATTTGAACTCTAGATTAACAAATTAACATTAAGTGCTTTTAATTGGGTAAATACATGCTCTAATACTTGAAAAAGGGATTAGCTACTCTAGGTTGTTTTCCTCCATTGAAATCTTATAAACATTAAAATTAGTACTTTTGCTTTTGTTTAAATTGATTTTCAAATTCGTTTCCTTCTTTGATTTGCTTAACTTAAATGAAATTGGAAATTTTAATGCCTAATTATCTATTACCTTGAATCTCTGTGGGATGACCTTGATTTGCTATTATATTATTTTAATGGCCTATACACTTGCGATGCTTATTTAAATTTTAGTAGCATTAATATCATACACACGATCTTGAGTTAGCAGTGGTTGTGTTCGCATTGAAAATCTAGAGACACTATTTCTATGGGATGACCGTGGAGCTGTACTGTGACCACATGAGTTTGAAATACCTGTATAATTAGAAAGAACTCAACATGAGATAACGCAGGTGGATGGTGTTGTTGAAGGATTACAACCTAGAGATTAAATACCATCAAGGGAAGGCCAATGTAGTTGTAGACACATTGAGCCGTAAAATAGTACAGGTTGTAGCTTTGATGATACATGAGTACAAATTGATCAAGGATTTCATAGATCTTAATTTCTTCAATCACATGGTGATTTGTGGCAACAATATTAGTGGGTCTGAGAATGACTTGAGAGCCAAACTTAAAGAACTCAAATTTGGATAGAAGAGCACAATACATCCGAGATATGATTAATATGCGTGAAACTCAGGAATATGATTTGTCACCAAGTGGAATGGTTAGATACAACAAGCGATTATATGTTCCACCACAGATAGAATTGAAGTGGAAAATCTTGGAGGAGGCTCACAGGAGTAGATATACTTTGCATCCAGGAGCCATTAAAATGTATCAGGACTTGAAGTCCATATATTGGTGGCCAGGCATGAAGAGAGATGTGACAAGGTTCGTTGCTTGTTGTCTTACTTGCCAGAAAGTGAAAGCTGAGCATTAATGACCATCAGAACTTCTGCAAAATCCTGTAATTCCTAAGTGGAAATGGGAGAGTGTCACCATAGATTTTGTGATAGGATTACCCAAGGTCCGAAATCATGATGCAATTTGGGTAATAGTGGATCGATTCATGAAGACAGCTCATTTTCTCCCCATCAATATTCACTACTCTCTTGATAAACTTGTAGAAATCTATATCAAGGAAATTGTGCTTATACTTGGTACACCAAAGAACATCATATCTAATAAAGATCCTTGATTTACTTTCAAGTTTTGGAAGGCGATGCATGATGCTTTAGGTATCAAGCTCCAATTCAGTACGGCCTATCATCCTCAAACAGATGGACAAACAGAAAGAACAATCCAAACACTAAAGGATATGATCAGGGCGTGCATGATAGATTTCAAAGGTAGTTGGGATCAATTCCTTCCCTTGGCGGAATTCGCATACAACAATAGTTATCATTCAACCATTCAAATGGCTCCCTATGAAGCATTGTATGGAAGGAAGTGTCAATCGCCCTTATGCTGGACAGAGTTGTTTGAGAGATAAATGTATGGGTCGGATATAGTCAATCAAACCATGGAGTAGATAAAGCTGATTAAGCAGAGATTGTTGGCTGCTTAGAGCAGGCAGAAGAGATACGCTGACAAGAGGTAGAAACCCTTCGAGTTCGAAGTTGGGCATTATGTGTATATGAAGGTTTTGCCTATTACAGGAATTGGCAGGGCATTAAAGGTGAAGAAGTTGAGACCTAGGTACATTGGTCCTTTTGAAATTTTGTCTAAGATTGGGTCAGTAGCCTACCAAATAGCTTTACCCCCAAGTTTAAGTAGGTTGCATGATGTCTTCCATGTCTCACAGCTAAAGAAGTATCAACTTGACCCTGAAATGTAATTGAATACGAAGAGCTAGACGTACAAGATGATCTTATGTATGAGTTCACACCTGACTGAATCCTTAATCGGAAGAAGAAACAACTACATGAGTATTCCATTCATCAAAGTAGTATGGAAGGAGTTATCTTATAGAGAAGCAACTTAGGATGCTAAGGAAGACATAAGGAGATGATATCTAGAATTTATGTCTCCATAAATGTAACAAATTTCAAGGAATAAATTTATTTTTACTGGGGAGAATTTTAATATCCCAAAATTTAATAAAAGGCCTATTTTCCCAAAAAAAAATTCGAGGAACAATAATTAGATAATAAGTCAAATTATGGAACCTACGAAATTTAAGGAATCTTAATCAAATTAGACAAAGGGAAAAATTAGAGCCAAGTGTGTGTAATTAATAAGATAAAAATATACCTATATATATACACATAAACTTACCGACACAAGACATACACACAGACATATGTGGCACTCTCTTGGACAAACACACAAACACTTCACACATTTCTCATTTTCATTCGAACAACGCGCACACACACTCAACACCCTACACACACAATCACTTATTAATTCCTCCAACTCTCATTTACATCTACAGCCAAAATAAAATAGAGAAAGACATGGTGAAAGAAAGAAAGAAACAGAATAAAAGAGAAAGAGAAAAAAAATGTGAATGAGAGAAAGTTAAAACCGGAGGAAGAGAATCCTACAAATCACACATGCAACTCCATATTTTTGAGTAGGTGAGTCTCTTACATCTTTAGCTTGTTTATACTGTTTGGTTTGAGTGGATTTGAGGTTGTTGTTTGGGTGGTTTTGTGGCTGTTGGTGTGCTCTTATAGAATGCAAAGTGTGGTGTGTGTTTGTCAAAGAGAGTGCCACATATGTCTATGTGTGTGTGTCTTGTGTCGGTAAGTTTATATGTATATATATAGGTATATTTCTATCTTATTAATTACACACTAGGCTCTAATTTTTCCCTTTGTCTAATTTAAGATTCTTTAAATTTTGTAGGTTCCATAATTTGACTTATTATCTAATTATTGTTCTTCAAATTTTTTTTTTGGGAAAATAGGCCTTTTATTAAATTTTGGGATATTAAACCGTCACTTCTATCCACTGTTTTGTACCTTCTCGGATTTTCATCTTTATCATCATTCTTCATCCTTTTTCACCATTCTTCCAGTAGTTTCTTCATATTTCCGTCATCACCCCATGATTGATGTATTGGATAAGAAGGTGGCTTCCGGTTTGATGGCAATTTGTGGCTGAGTTTGTGATTCTCTAAGGCAATGAGTGATGCCCGAGCTTGGAGCTAAAGGGAGTTTAGCTCTTCCTATCTTATATTTCCTCTTTACATATTTGATTTTTTAATTTTAGGATGATTTTTATGGTGTTGATTTGGTTTGTATTGATGTATTTTTGCGATTAGTTGTATCTCTCGAACCTCTGTTGTGCATTCTAACACTGAGCTATATTAGCTTTAATTTCTATGCATTTTCTGGGTCAGCACTCTCAGCAATGTATGGAGATTATTGTGAATATTTTGTGGTAACTCAAGATGGCTTGGTTATTGGATCTTATGTGTTGAATGCATTTCTTGGTTCTTTAATTGGCTAAAGCTTTGAATTGGATTTCGGTTAGAGGAACTAAGTCTCACCCGGTGTGAGGATTTGATTCTCCTAACTCAAACTAGTCCAAAGAGCCTTTTAGGCACATTTTAATTAAACAAGCCAACTTCCATATTATTTGAAGTAAGGCAAGCCATAACTCATTTGCTAAAGAGGATATCCATTTCATTCCCATATCCACTCATTTCCATTCACCATCTATTATTAAAAGGGAAAAAAAAACAAAAAAGAGCATTTTAGATTGCATTTAATTATTTTTGAAAAGTAGTTGTCGAAAGAAAGCTCAAAACTTTCTCCCTTGTCAATTTCATGTTTTTATCACCTAGTTAGCTTAGGAATCCAAATAAAGGCTCCTCAAAGTGAAACAACCTAAGATGTGCTATATTGCATCGCTTGGATTTAATTGTTGATTGTGTGGATCTCAAGGCATTACGACAAATGTCTTCTTTCAACTACACCCAGCAAAATCACAAAAAATGTTTGGATCTAAATAATATTAAAAATTTAAACTTATATGCAGCACAAAATATTATTAAAATTTTTTTTAAAAAAAATATTATTAAAAATATACCTGTATAGGTTCAATCAATTTCTTTTCGAGTAAAAAATTAAGTTCTAATAGAAATATTTTATCATTGAACAAAAAAAATAGAGATATTTTTATTTAGTACCGTGTTAAGGGAACTATTAGGAAAAAACTATACAAATATGTTAATTTTCAACATTTTTACCCATGCATCGCCTAGGATCTGTGCTAATTATTTTTATAGTAAAATATATAAACCTCCCTCTATTTACTTTAAATTACAAAGACCTCCTTTTATTTTGAAAATATATACGGATCTGTCTTAAAATCAAAATATATATTGCATAAACTTCCCTTCTAGTTTTGAGATTCAACTTCCATCTACTCAACCATTATTTGACTATTAAATCACATCATTGACTCGTTATTTTGACCAAAATGCCCCTCCTTAAAATAAATATTACTTAATAATCATGTAATCTTTAGCTAAAACATAATTATTTAATTAATCACATATCTTTATCCAAAATTAAAAAATAATTATAGTATATATTCTTAATTTTTTTCACACTATTAAATTAATTACTATATCACAAAATTAATTAATTTTATTATTATAATTTTTATTTTTTAATAACTTTAAATGTTTAATATTATTTATTTATTTATTAAAACCTACTTACAATGTAATCTTTCAATTGTATGTCGCTAAAATTTTTGAAATCATGTGTGTGTATATATATATATATATATAAATTCAGTTAGGTCATAAAATTATACATATACTTACATCAAATTCCTTATATCCGTTATATCAAATTCTCTAATCACACATAATAATGTGTCCCATTTTTTATATGGTTTTATAACTAAATGATAATAATTCAAAAATAAGATACATAGTTACATGTGATTGATAACTTGACGAAATGGATATAAGGAACTTTTGAGATTCTTATAGTAATATATTATAATTTAAAATTCTTAAATGTATTTCATTAAACATATTTTTTTAAAAAAATTACTTAAATTTTTGATGAAGTTGATAATATTTTTCACTTAAAAATTACATAAAATTCTTTCTAATTGTAGTAAAAAATTAAATATATGCCAATAAAGGTTGGTCCATTTGGTAAGAGGGTTAGCTCATAACTATAAGATTGTAGGTTCAAATCCCATTGATGTGAGGACATTGTTGGTTGACGATATATAAGTATCTTTGTAAGCGCTCTTTGAGCCCAGAGACTAGGCATGCGCTGACTCTAATAAGCTCCCGGAACCCAACTCATATAAACTTTTATGTACCAAAAAAATTAAATAGATCATTAATAAATATTAATTTTAAAAGATAGATTAGGGATTTGGTACAATGACGAGTAAATTAGTAAATAACATATATTTTAATATGGTTTTTAATTTAAAAATATGCTTGAAGAATCCTTTTAGAATATTTTTTTAATTATATTAATGGTTTGGACTAAAGTGTATATTTCCAAATTAGAGGGGAGGTATGTGTGATTAAGAGAAAATAGAATGGTAATTTTAAAAATAAGCTAATGTTGTGAAAAAAGACATGCATATCAGTAGTGCACTGATTTTTCCCCCTCTCAGTAGGTGCACTGAAAAAAGCTTGAAAACAATGTTGTGGTTGAGAAAAGAAAAGGACAAAAAAGCTTGAAAATTAGTTGTTGCAACACCACATTACTAGATGGGGTCTTAGAAAGAAAAAGAATTGCTTGTGTTCATCTGCATCAGAATGCACCTTTTGGGGGTCAATTAATTGTGATTAGGCACAACAGATGAGGAAGAAGCTCGAAAAAATTACATTTAGGTATGGACAAGAGAAAATATTAATAATAGTTTCTTGAAATCTTAAAATTGTATTTAACTGCAGTATGTTTTTCTTGCAATAAATTTCAATCATGAATTTGTCAATGGATTCTTAAGAGCTTGCCAATGGACGCCCCTGAACTTGTTAATGACACGCTCTTGAACTTCTTAATGACGTGAGCGAACGCCCATGGACTTGTCAGTGAAATTGGAATTTATTATAAAAAGTCCTAAAAGACTTAAATGCAAATTTGGAATTTTAAGGACCATGTTTTTATATTTTCTCTGGGACCTGAATGTAATTTTCCCAAAAAGCTTTGACTCCTCTGAATCTGGATCTCATTGACCCCGATACCGTGGGGTTTTACATAGAAGCTCGAGAAAGAAATACCCATGAAAGAAATATTTGAGATGAGGCCAAAGATTTACCTTTTCAGTGATTTAATCACGTAGGAATCCTTTGACATCGAAGGTTGGGGTGGGCACTTCTCTGGCCAATCATTTCGCTTGCACAGTATGAACAAAGTCAAACACAGACTATTTGATTGTTTCTTGTCTTGGCATTGCTTCTCTGTAATGGTTTTGACCAACTTCGCTGAGTATTTTTGCTCGTTTATTTTTCAACTTGGGTTTTGGTCAATTATCAGGTGGATGTGGTGCTAAGAGGGTACAGTGGGTATAATATGAGATAGGCACTGAAGGTTTTGGACAGAGTGTTCCCTGAGAAACTAGATGATGATGAAAGTGAAAGCGAACCAATAGATGTGACTGTGTTCTTTGGGACTAATGACGCTTACCTCCTAGATAGATGCTCAGGGTTTTAGCACGTGCCTCTCTATGAATATAAGCACAACCTTCACTCTATTGTCGTCTTCTTCAAGGTAAGCCTCCTCTCTCACTCCATTGTTCGTGTTTAATTCCAAGGATAAGAAAGTTGGAGGGACAAGAAACTTGGAAGTTGTTGAAACTGGAATGGTCAGTTTTTGTAAAATGACCCAGGTTTTGGGCTTATCATTAGCACCACTAGATTGTAATGTTGTGCGAATTATCTAGAAGATGAATTTGGATCCCTAAGAATCTTTAAAGCTGACAGTTTGGTAGTGAAAGACGGCAGAAGGGGTTGGTCTAATCGCAATAGGTCTTTTAAGCATTTAGCTATAGTTTCAAATTTTGGGTCCCTGTGTTTGGGTGACCTAATTATTTCCTAGATTTTACTTGGCCTGCACTTTGACTTTTTTTTAATTATTATTAATTGAAAGTCCTAACTTTGAAGTTCATACATCATTTTCCTATTATAAATATGCTATATGTGTGTATAATATATATATATATATATATCTTACAGTTAATTTACTATTCTATTTTTATGTATAGTACCTCACAAGAGGAAGTAGAAACTGTGCCCTGTTTCTTAGCTTTCCAGGAAATAAGAGAAGTATCAAGGAAAACACAATATCCAGTAATTGAACGGTGAGATCAACACAAGAAGCCCAATCACTATCACTGAAAGCTTTCAAACAAAAGTCAGACTGAGATGGAAAAAATAGACCCATAGAAGGAATAGAAGGAGCGGATTTAAGATAGCGAAGAACTCTATGAGCATCCTGAAGATGTAAGTTAATAGGGTTAGCCATAAATTGACTCAATTGTTGTGTAGCAAAAGATATATCCGGCCGAGTAGTAGTAAGATAAAGAGGTCGACCTACCAGTTGTCTATAGGCTGTGGGGTCCAAAAGAGATGTGCCAGAATCAGAACTAAGCTTACAGTGTTTGTCCATAGGAGTAGAAGCAGGCTTGCAGTCAAGATATCTTGTCTCAGTGAGAGATCAATGACAAATTTGCCCTGGCATAAAGAAAGGCCAGCCTTACTCCTTGCAACCACTAGGCCAAGGAAATATTTAATGGGACCAAGATGTTTAATTTTGGAATGAATGTCCAGATTCCGCTTAATAGTCTCAATGGCAACCAAATCATTACCAGCAATTAGTATGTCATCAACATACACCAATATAACAATAAAACTCAAACCAAAAGCCTTGATGAATAAAAAATAACCAGCTGTAGACTCAACAAAGCCATAAGATAGAAGAACAGAAGGAAGTTTTTGAAACCATTGGCGACTGGCTTGTTTTAAACTATAAAGGGAATTTTGAAGTTTACAAACCAAGGTAGAATCAGCAGAGTAAAAACCAGGAGGTAAAACTATATAGACCTCTTAATGCAAATCACCATGTAAGAAAGCATTGTTAACATCAAGTTGCTGAATATGCCAATTGTTAGCAGAAGCTAAGGCAAGAATTAATATTACAATAGTCATTTTTGCAACCGAAGAGAATGTATCAAAATAATCAACTTCCTCTATTTGTGTGAAACCTTTGGCAACCAACCGAGCCTTATAGCGATCAAGGGTACCATCAGAATTATATTTTTTAGTAAACACCCATTTACAGCCAATAGGACGTTTCCCATTAGGCAAAGGAATGAGGATCCTTGTGTTATTTTGTTCCAAAGCATGTATTTCAGCATCCATGGCATCCCTCCTAGGTTTGTATTTAGAAGCTTGGCGATAGGTAGTAGGAATATCATCAGAAGTAACATTTAAACATAAATGAGTGTAAGAAGGAGAAAGAGACGGAGAAGTAGAAGAGTAAAAAGAGTACTTATCACCAGAAGAGAATGATGCAGTTGAAGTAGTAAATGAGGAACAATAATAATCTTGCGAATAAGTGGGAGATTTATAAGGCCTAGAAGAGACTCGAGGAGGAGGTTTGGATGCAAGAGTAGGTATAGGGGAAGAAGAAACATTGTCAATGGAGGTAGGTACAAAATGAGAAGGTAAAAAGGAGTAATCAAGAGGAGGTGTAGCAACAGGAAGGGGAATAGAGGAATCTGTTGTAGCTTGTGATGTAATAGTACGATAAGGAAAAAAATATTCATAAAAGACTACATCCCTATAAATGAAAATTTTGTGAGAATGAAGATCTATAAGAATGGAACCCTTAGTAGTAGTAGAAAATCCCATAAAAACACATTTAGATGCTCGAGTATCAAGTTTAGACCTATGGGCTGAAATAGTGGATGCATAACACAAGCAACCAAAGACCCTCAAATCAGAATAAGATGGAGATATAGCAAAAAATAAAGAAAAAGGAGTTGAATGATTAAGAAGGGGTGAAGGCAAGCGATTAATGAGAAAAACATAATGAAGAACAGCAAAACACCAAAATGTTTTAGGAAGTTTGGCCTAAAATAAAAGAGCACGTGCAACAGATAAAATGTGTTGGTGTTTTCTCTCAACAACACTATTTTATTGAGGAGTTTCAATGCAAGAAGTTTGGTGAACAATGCCTTTAGAATTATAGTATGATGCCATTGAAAATTCAAATCCATTATCAGAAGGAATAACCTAAATTTTGGTATTCTGCTGTGTCTCAACAAAAGCAATAAAAGCTTGTAAATGAATATGAACCTCAAACTTAGTTTTCATAGGAAAAATCCAGGTAAACCGGCTAAAATCATCGACAATGGTTAAAAAGTATCTGAAACCACGAATAGAAGTAACAGTAAAAGGCCCCCAAATATCAGTATGAATCAGAGAAAAAATTTTATTTACTGGAAGAATGACTTACAAGAAAAGACAACCTTTTCTGCCTTGGCATATGGCATACATCACAAGGAACAAATTTCATGCTAGAAGGTATAAAAGGAAATTGTTGGTGTAATGTGTTCAATGTATAAGAAGAAGTGTGACCTAAATGATGATGCCACAAATCAAACAGAGGTGAAACTAGCTGAGTAGGTAAGGTAAAAATGGCCAAAGTGAGGTAAGACTTTGTAGAATTAAGAAAATAGAGTTCTTCAAATACTTTAGCTATACCAATCATCCCCCAAGGCGAAAGCCCCAGAATGAAACAAAGAGAGGATAAGAAGATGAAACAACAATTGATAGAACCAGATAGTTTGGTAACGGAAAGAATGTTGAAAGTAAATTCAGGAACATAAAAAACATCATGAAGGATCAAGGAATTAGACAAGCAAACAGTTCCTGAGATGGTGGCATTAAGAATACTATGATTTGGAAGTTTGATTGGTATGGGACTAATTTTTTTGTAATGAGAAAAATAAGACAAAGTATGACAAACATGGTCAGTAGCACTTGTATCAATGAACCATGAGGTGCGAGAAGAAAAAGAAACAGTAGTGATGATATTACCTGAAGTATAATGAGAAGAGAGGAATGAATATTGTGTACAGAGGAAACCGGATGGGTTGATGGTGTAGAAACAGATGGAGTAGTAGTGGTTTGAACCAGAGCAAGGAGCTTGGGGTATTGCTCAAGTGTGAACTGAGTGGAAGGAGTTGGTAGAATGCTAGTAGAGCTGGATTTATCCTCTGTCACAGATGAACTAGGATCCAGTGATTGGAAAATATTAGCTGAGGCAGTCCCTTGATTTTGAAACTTAAAACCTGATGGAAAACCATGTTTCCTATAACATGTATCCACGATATGACGTGGTCTATTACAGTAGGTACAAAACTTTGTGTTTCCCGATCCTGAACCAGTAAAACTCTTTGAACTAAAACTTTGGTTAGTACCAAAAGGATGAGACGATCCTTTAGAAAAAAGAACCGTGGACTCAATGTGTGGTTGCATTTCTCATTCTTGTTGTAATAACATGGAGAAAACCTTGTTAATAAATGGCAAATGATCCATTAACATGATTTGAGATTTGACTGAAAGAAATCTATCACTGAGACCTTTTAAGAATCGAAGTGTATAGTCTTGTTCCCGGTAAGCAACACAAGAACAGGTAAAATTGCATGCACATCGTGTAATTGGACGAAGAATGATAAACTCATCCCAGTAAATTTTCAATTTCGTATAATACTCACTAATTGAAAGATCACCTTGCCTGAAATTGTAGATCTCATCTTGCAATTATGCAACACGAAACACATCGCTTTGAGCAAAACGATCCTTTAAATCAGACCAGATCTCATAAGCCTTGTCAAGCCACAAAATACTTTGAGCTATGGTAGGAGAAAGCAATTTTGTGAGTGTGAACACTCTATTTTGTCTGGGCCCTACTCAAAAATTAAGAAAACTAATAAAAAAACAAAAATAAAAGAAATTCCTCTCATTGATGATGATTGATATCTAAATTGGCAATCATCATTAAAGGGAAAATTAAAAAATACATAAAAAACGAAAATAAAAAAAAATTCTCCCACTGATGATGATCGATGTCCAAATTGGCAATCATCATTAAAAGGAAAAAAACTAAAAACGAAAATAAAAAATAATCCTCTCATTGATGATGAGTAGTGTCAAAATTTTCATTATCATTCATTAAGGGAAAAAAAATATAAAAAAAATTCAAAAAAGTATCTCCCATTCACAGGTTTAAATTAGGAAGTTGCTTGTGGGGAAAATATATTAAATAAAAAACAAAAATTAAAAATTAAAAAAATCTCTCATTTATGTTGATAGGTTTAAATTAGGAAATTACTTGTGGGAAAAATTAAAAAAAAATTAATTAAAAACGAAAATGAAAAACAATCTCCATTGATGGTGATTAGGTCAAGCGAAGAAGTTTATTGATAGAAAATACAAAAAAAAAAATAAAAAAAAAATAAAAAAAAATCTCTATTGATGGTGATTAGGTCAAGTGAGGTAGTTTGTAACATAAAATACAAAAAAAAATTCAAAAATGAAAATTCAAAAAAAGAAGGAGCATTTATAAAGAAAACCTTATCTTGAGACTATAAATAAGAGTGCAAGGGTTGAAGCAAGACACACAATTTTTAGGAGAAAAAGGGAGACAAGGTATAGAGAGTTAATTTTATTGCTCATACATAATTCTCATGAGGAAGGGTAGCTATGGAGAGAGCCATTTCATCTTTGTTTAGAAGGAGATCTTTGCCAAGCCAATGAACATCTCTACATAAAGATGGAGGCATTCTTACTGAGATATCAGACAAATCTCCACAAGTATATTGCCTCTTGTTGCTCCTTGCTTGTATTATTTTGTTCCTTTCACTATCCTTTTTTTTTGACCCAGAAACGTTCATTTTCTAAAATAATTTCTTGTTGACTAAGGTTATGCTTGTGGGCCATGCGTACTTCTTGAGGTGTCTTGCTTGCATTTTAATGACCATTGAATGCTTGCATTGCATGATAAATATATTAGTTGCTTCATCTATTGTACTGCTCCACATTTTGGCTCACTGTGCTTTCATGATCTCACTCTTGTCTTTATGCTTGCCTCATGTGTGCATAAATTACCATAGCTTTTTATATATGTTGGGGCTGCTCAATATGATAGATCAGGTGGCCAATAAGTATGAGGATGAATGGTATGTGTTGGTCTCTTTCATATTCTAGGAATTATTGTTGGTATGGAGGTTCTAATATTATGTTGCCTTCTTGTGTGTATGGCTTACAAGGATAAAAGATATGCAAAGTCTCCTCATCTTTAGCTTTCCATTCTTTTAACTTGTGTTTTTGTTTCCTTCTTTTCTCTCTATCCCTTTCTTAGGTTCTCTTTCAAAAAAATGAAAAAATATATTTTAACATATTTTTATAAATGAAAATAAAATGGAAAAACTCTCTTTCATGAAAAAATAAAAAAAATTACTTTGATAAATAAAAAACATAAACTAAGTAAAAAATTATTTTCCCCAATAAATTAAAGGAACTTTTCCCTTAAAAAACACAAACAAAGTAACACGCATTTCTACCCCCGAACTATGTTGGCTTTGATTCCTCTAAAGGGTACGTAGGCCCTAGGCTCTCTTCTAGGTCAAGTCCAACTTTGTAAATAAATATATTTTTTCTTATTTTCTTTTTGTAAATAAATATTCATTTTTTTCTTTAGTTTTCATTTTATTTATTTTTGTAAATATTATCTTTTTTTATTTGGGTAATTATCATAAGATTAAAGGCCATAATATTTTTAAATAATTAACTTAGGGTAACCATTCTTATGAATGGGTGTTGTGGGGTGCCTAACACCTTCACCATACACAATCGACTGCCGAACCCTAAATGGTTTTTATAGATCAGTTTCCATTTTTCAAACAGGTTTCTAAAATTATCCTTCTTCAAAATTTTGGTGGCGACTAAGTATTTTTCAAATTTTGGGCGCTACAGCTTGACGACTCCCCTTGGGACGGTTTGAGAGTCAAGCCCATTTAAGTTAAGTGTTTAAAAATAATTTGGCCTTAATTTTATTTTAATTACCCTTTTTATTTCTTTTTTTTTTGTGTATAGTTGTTTTTATTTATTAAATTCCTTATTCATCTATTTTTTTCTCTCTTTTCTATCTATCTTGTGATCTGGTTAGCAGATGAGGGTTGGGTAGAACCTAGGCCCACAGGTTGGTATGCTCTCCACACACACTGAACACATATACTAGTTTCCTCACATACATTTTAGGCCCTATACCCAGGTTTGTGAGTTCCTTAGGCGAGTGGAAGTTTCTAGCGGTCTCCCTGTGGGGTTTTCAGAATCCCCTGAGGTTACTGTGAAGACTTCATCTTAGTTGTTACTCATTTGGAGATGTTGATCCCTGTGGGGTTTTTAGAACTCCCTGAAGGTCAATTTCTTCAAATGGGATCTTCATCTTTATGATGGAGGCAGTTAGGAGACCTTTATCTGTGAGAATCAGAACAACCTTGAAACCATTGCACTTATTAGTGGAAATTATCAACCTACCTAAGTAATTAGTACCTGACTTAGGATAGATACTGTTAGAGCAAGCGTTGCACCCAAGAGGGGGGGTGAATTGGGTGATACTAAAAATTTTGTTACGAATATAAAATTTAACGGTGAATATAAAACAGTAAAGAGTAAGGAGAAATATCACCGAAGTGTACACCGGGAGTTATACTGGTTCGGCCACAACCACTTTGACCTACGTCCAGTCCTCAGAGCTTCTCTGAGAGTTTTACTATAACTTCCAAGATTTAGTGGGTTCTTGGCACCTCAGTACAAGCAAGTTCCTTCGCCTGGACACTCGCCCCCCTTACAAGTTGTAATCCAATCCCAACTCAAGGTTCCACAACCTTAAGTTACCTCAATAACAATTATTGAGTTTGAATGAAATATCTCTCTCACAGAGTGAATAAGAATCACTGAAGCATAGAATTACAAATATGAATAAAACAGAGTAGTGAGCTTGATAATGCGTTCGTGTGTATGATCTTGTTCTCTTCTCTGTTTGGATGTTCCCATATATATAGATGTGATGATAGTAACCGTTGGAACATTTTCTTCTTGTCCGTTAGAGAGTGCGCAGCCACTGTTGAATTTTCCAGTATTTGAAAAATATCCGTTTGCGGTAGGTGGCGGTAGGTAGCATTTGAACGTTGCTTTTGACTTTCCTTATTTGGTAAGATCTCTTCATTGTTTATTTGTGGATATGCTAAGAATACTAATACAATGAAAGGTTAATAATATAGGAAACAAATCAATGAACGTTGAAATGATTTCTAAATTTTTGAACTTGCATACTCGAGTAGTTACTCAAGTTTCATTTAAGTTTACTCGAGTACATACTCGAGTATCATCGGGAAAATTTTGATAAACTGCAAGTCAATAAGCAAACATAACATTACTCGGGTAGTGCATGAAGTAAAAAAAAATTCAAACCTTTGGAAATACCTGTTTACTCGGGTACTGACTCGAGTAAGCTAAACTTTACTTCATAGGTTACTCGAGTACCGACTCGAGTAACCCTTCAAATAAACTTTAGGTTACTCGATGCTTTACTCTGGTAATGTTGCAGGATTTCAAGGCCGAGAGCACTTCAAGTTTGATTACCTTGTTACTCGAGTCCTTACTCGAGTAAACATAAATTTTCTGCATAGCTTACTTGGGTAATGACTTGAGGATTCCTTCTAAAAAACTTTGCATACTCGATTACTTACTCGAGTAATCCACTTTAAATAAGTCATTGAATACCTGCATACTTGAGTAGTGCCTCGAGTGAAATGTGATAAAGCCAGATCAATTTATTCGAGTACTACCTTCAGGTTTTTGCTTACCACAGTGAGTTACTCGAGTAGCTCCTCGAGTAATGTTGCAGGATTGAAAATGCCTAGAGCAACACATTTCTTGAAACAGAGTAACTCGAGTATCATTGGCAGGCCGAGAGCAACTGGAAGTCTTTTACATGGTTACTCGAGTAGCTACTCGAGTAATGTTGGCAGGCTGAGAGCAACTAGAAAACTTTTACCTTATTACTCGAGTACTTACTCGAGTATCGTTGGCTGGTTACTTGAAGGTCGACTCTGGTTACTTCAAGTTTTAGTCCATTACTCGAGTACATACTCGAGTAACCCTTTAGAAAAATTGCCACTGATCAAGTTTCTCAGCTTTTTCTCTTGGCCTTTCTTCATTACTCCAATGCTTACTTCAAGAGATGATTTTTCCTGTTATTACTTTGTTCAAACTTATTTGTTTATCAAATCTTTTTCATACCATTCTTTGTTATCATCAAAACATGAGATCTAACATTCTCCCCCTTTTTGATGATGACAAAACTTGGTGATTTTGAACAAAATTTTTGAAAGTAAATTATCAAATAACCACTTCTTGAATTCAATGATGATTTTGAAAAAAAAAAATTTTTTTAGATTCAAAGTATTTTGAAAAAAAAATAACATGCACCTTGCAAACATAATAAACTTATTAGTCCAACAATGTATTATAATTTAAAAACTTAAATGGACTTGAAATGAATTCATAACTTAAATAAACTTGCTTTAAAATTAAAGTTACATTACAAGATGAGAAATTGAAAAGCTCCCTAAATCCCATATACACCCATATACCCAAAAAGAAACACAGACACTCCACAAAATCACACTCAAGCTCTTCTCCCCCTTTTTGTCTTCATCAATCAAGTGGAGGACTAGAAGGCTTGACCATGGAGATAGGCTTCACTGGAAGAACCAAAGAAGCATCTGAACCAGAGGAATCAAAAGAATTAGAAGATTCTGGTTCAGGAAGATTTAGTGGAGGGATATAAATGTCTTTTCTTAGAGGGATAGGAGAGGGCTGAAAGACAATCATAGTGGTGTTCTCAACCTCTTCAGTACCACCGGGAGTATGATGATCAGAGGATGAAGAAGGAGAGATTTCCTCTGTATGGGTAGGAGATGGAATAGGTTTAGGAGAGGGTTCAGGCTGAGGTTTGGGTGGTGAATCATCAATGATGATATGGATGGTCTCATTTGTTTCGGGGTTATCCACTGAGTATAGGATATCTTTGGGTTGTGGCTCAGGTAGACTAAAGATTGGAGGGATAGGAGGCTCAACCTCAGAGTGATGAAGGTCAGATGGGATGTTCTCTGGAGGTGATGGTGTATGCTCTGGGAATGGCTCAGGTGTATAAGATGATGGACCGGCAGAAGGTCCGAGACCCAAAGAATCCAATTGTGCCAGAATCAATTTCAATGTCTCACCCTGGGCATATTGCTCAGCTAGCAACTCTTCGTGCCTCTTATCCATTCTCTCAACCAACTTAGCCATCTTGTGATTCATGTTGGTTATCAGTTCAGCATTTGTGTTGGCAATGTCCATATGGAATCCTCTGAGCATATTTTCCATGAAGTGCTGAAGTGTGGCATTGAAGAAAGAGGGTGATGATGTAGTGGCAGCTGGAGCCGATGACTGAGTGTCATCCATTTTGCTAGTTTCAGTCTCAGTCTTCTTCTTCTTCTTCGACCCAGACTCCAGAGGACCCTTGAGAGGAATGTTAATATTGAGCTTGCCTATTTGATTTCTCCCAACCGGAGTAATCCTCTCAATATGTTCTTTGCTCTCTAGATACCATATCTTATTTTCATTCAAAATGAGTGAGACAATCTGAGGATATAGCATAGGTGTGGTAGCTTTCCCATCTTCTCTGTACCTCTTCATCTCAGAGAATATGTACTCCCCTAAATCTTTCTGTTCCTTCAGGAGTAAGGAAGCAAACCATCTATAGTCCCTATCAGAAAAGAGGGTATAATTGTTGGCCTTGTTCACAAGGGATCTAGAGTAGATATACCATAGAACCCTGTGATGATCACACATATCACTAGGTTTGAAATTTAAAGGGCCTACAAGCTTACCAGGTTTAAGGACAGAGAAGATTTGGTTTGAGTCAAGTTTGGAGTAAATGTCATCTAGAGGGTTCTCTATTCCTAACAATAGATTGAGCCTAGAGGGTGAGATAAGAATCTTTTGGCCTCTAACAGTGGTAGTCATCTCTTCCTCTGCTAAGTCTCTATTGGGCTCATCAAGAATTTCAAGATTACAGTAAAAATGTGTGACTACCTTGGTGTAAAAAGGAAGTCTAATAGAAAGCCAGGGCATAAATGGTTCTAGAAAGGGACTAAGATCATGCTTCAATACCTCCTGAAGTACTTTGAGGTCCACATAGTGTGTCTTGCATACTTTTCTCTTGGAGAATTGAGTGAGGTACTTCGGAGACTCCTCTAGCTTGTTGACATTAAACCCCTTTGGAGGTTTAGTGATCTCCTCTTCTGGCAGTTCTGATTTCTTTGAAGACTGCCCCTTCTCAAGCTGATCTAGAATGCCAGACATTGCCTTAGCCACATTCACATCATATTTGGGCTTTTTATGAGGTTTTGGTGTGAAAGAGGGAGTTGAGGAATCAGAAGGTGGAGGAGAGGGAGACTTTGCACTTTTACCTCTCCCAGTAGAGGTGCTCTTTTTGGATTGAGCCCTTGTAACTACTGGCTCTTTGATAACAACACCTTTCAGTTTCGGTTGAGGTTTGGGTTAGACTTTGGCTTTGGATCTAGGAGTAAGTTTTCTTCTCTTTCTGGGAGGAGAAGAAAGAGGGTCAGAGTGTTGTGGGGATTCAGAAGAATCTGTGGGAGTAAGGTTTTTGGTTCTAACCATCTTGAATCAGTGTAAACTTGAAAACTCAGAAAAACAGAGTTTGAAGTCGCGAGTTAGGTCAGGAAGAATCTAAACAGAATAGGACGTTTCTGGGGATGAAATTTGAAGGGTTTTGACGGAAATCAAGTAAGAAAGTGATTGTGAAAAATTTTTGTGAGAGGACAGAGTGATTTACTCGAGGAAATTTTGTGGAAATGACCGAGTTTGCGACAGATAAAGACTTAGAACCTGACATTACTCGAGGCGTTACTCGAGTAAATTGCATGTTTACTCGAGTCCATACTCGAGTGATCATACAGAAAATTTCTAAAATAATTCATTTAAATTGCGTACCTGGCATGATAATATTTTAATTATCCATGTATGTTCCCTCGATCATTTTGTAGCCAATTTAGAGCAGATTTGAGTCGTTTCCCATAAAATTGGTAATCTGGACTTGCAGTTACTCGAGTCCTTACTCGAGTAAGCTTCAAGTTTACTCGAGGCTCGCCTCGGGTAACCTTTCATTTTCAGTTTGGACTGTTCAGTTCTCACCAATGAACCGTTTGATTCAAATTCCAAGAAACTTGATACGTTACTTCCAGTTTTGAAAGACCATTACTCGAGTAGTTACTCGAGTAAAGTGCTTCTTTACTTCAAATTGTTCCTCGGGTAATGCTTCACTGTCAGTCTTTACTTCAAGTTGGTACTCCAGTAATGGTGTCCTCTGATAACCTCTGTTTTTGTTTCTCAAAACAGAGTTTCAACCTTCCTGCAAAACAAGTTTCTATATACTCCGATGCTTAAATTAGTAATCATCAAAACATTATCAAATATCTTTATCTAACATTATAAGAAACTAAAATAACTTACAATTCATTGGGATTTACAATTCCCAATTCTCTTCTAATGTATAGAAATTGATCTTTTGCAAGGGGTTTTGTGAAGATATCAGCTAGTTGAAGATGAGTAGGAATAAATACACTTTCACATCTTTCTTTTGGACATGATCTCTGATGAAGTGATGTCTGACGTTGATATGCTTGGTTCTAGAGTGTTGAACTGGATTCTTTGCCAAGCTTGTCTGACGTTGATATGCTTGGTTCTAGAGTGTTGAACTGGATTCTTTGCCAAGCTTATCGTACTGGTATTGTCATAATAGATTGGTATTTCTTTGAGATAAATACCAAGATCTTGTAGTTGTTGTTTTAACCATATCACTTGTGCACAACAACTTGAGACTGCAACATATTCGGCTTCCGTTGACGAAAGAGACACTGTATTTTGTTTCTTGCTAAACCATGACACAAGAGATCCTCCAAGAAATTGTCCTTGTCCGCTGGTGCTCTTTCTGTCTGTCTTGTATCCTCTATGATCAGAATCTAAATATGCAACAAGATATTTACTTCTTCCTTTGGGATACCACAGACCCAATTCGGGTGTGTCAGCAAGGTATCTAAAGATTCGTTTGATAGTTTCAGCATGTGATTCCTTTGGTGCTGATTGATATCTTGCACATATGCTAACACTAAATTGGATGTCCGGTCTGCTTGCCGTGAGATAGAGTAATGATCTAATCATTCCTCTATATTTTGTGATGTTGTAATCTTTTCCTTTGACATCAGCATCAAGCAATGTAATTGAGCTCATAGGTGTGTCCGTTCCATTTGCTTCATCCATTCCATACTTCTTCAACAACTCTTTCAAATACTTTGTTTGAGATATGAAGATTCCATTCTTTCTTTGTTTGATTTGCAAACCAAGAAAGAAATTTAATTCTCCCATCATTGACATCTCAAACTCTCCCTGCATTATCTCAGAAAATTCCTTACACAGAGATTTATTAGTAGCATCGAAAACAATGTCATCAACATATATTTGAACAATGAAAATATCATCACTTTTTCGTTTTATAAAAGGTGTTGTATCAACTTTTCCCCGTACAAAACCTTGATCAATAAGAAATTTACTGAGCCTTTCATACCATGCTCTAAGAGCTTGTTTTAAACCATATAAAGCCTTTTTGAGTTTGAAAACATGGTCAGGTTTAGTTACATCTTCCAAAACCTGGAGGTTGTTCTACGTATACTTCTTCCATGATGTAACCATTTAGAAATGCACTCTTTACATCCATTTGATAGAGTTTGAATCCTTTGATGCATATAAAAGCTAAGAGTACGCGTATAGCTTCCAATTTAGCCACTGGAGCATACGTTTCCTCATAATCAATCCCTTCTTCCTGATTATAGCCTTTGGCCACCAATCTTGCCTTGTTTCTGACAATAATTGTGGATTCATCGAGTTTGTTCTTGAATACCCATTTAGTACCAATGATCGGATGATCCTTGGGTCGGGGTACCAAATCCCAAACTTGATTTCTTTCAAATGATTTAGTTCTTCTTGCATTGCTATAACCCAATCATTGTCTGATAAGGCTTCATCAATGTTAGAGGTTCAATCTCAGAGATGAATGCAGAAAAACTTACTTCATTGAAAATTCTATTTCTAGTTTTGATCCCCTCATTCACATCTCCTATGACTTGATCTAAGGGATGACTTTTATTATATTTCCAAGCTCTAGGTTGTCTTAGTGATTGCTCTTCTTCCTTGGTTTCATCAACCTCTGGAATAAGAGATTTAGAAATAGATTGACCATTCTCTTAATTTAAAACAACTTCCTGTTCTTCATCAATGGTTTTGTCAGAGGACTCAAATTCATCGAATACAATATGAATTGATTCTTCAACAACACATGTTCTTTTATTAAAAACTCTATATGCTTTACTTCGGTTAGAATATCCTAGGAAAATTCCTTTATCAGTTTTAGAATCAAATTTTCCTAAGTTATCATTACCATTATTATGAATGAAACACTTACAACCGAAGATGTGTAGATGAGCAATGTTTGGCTTTCTTCCTTTGTACAGCTCATATGGTGTCTTTCCAAGTTTTGTTCTGATATAGGCCCTTTTGAAATATAGCATGCTGTACTCATAGCATCAGCCCAAAAAACTTGAGACACGTTCTTTCATTCAACATTGCTCTAGCCATTTCAGTGAGCACTCTATTCTTGTGTTCCACAACTCCATTTTGTTGAGGCATCCTTGGAGTAGAGAAATTGTGATCAATACCATTAGTATCACAATATTCTTCAAAGGCTTGATTTTCAAATTCTCCACCATGATCTGTCCTAATACCTGCAATGGACATACCTTTCTCATTTTGCACTTTCTTGGCAAAAACAATAAATTCTTCAAAGGTTTCATCTTTTGATGATAGAAAAATAACCCATGTAAATCTGGAGAAATCATCAACAATGACTAATGAATATAAGTTGCCGCCAAGACTCTTTACTCTTGCTGGGCCAACTAAATCCATATGCAATAATAGTAGTGGTCTATTTGTTGAAATCTCATTTTTCAATTTGAAAGAAGATTTAGTTTGTTTACCCTTTTGACATGCGTAACAAATCAAGTCATTTTTGAAAGTTACTTTGGGTAATCCAAGAACTAAATCCTTTTTGAGTAGTTTGCCTAATTGATGCATATTGACATGAGCCAATCTCTTATGCCATAGCCAACTTTCATCTGCATTACTCAGAAAACAGTTTTCAGATTCATTTATACTAATATCTAGAGTATAACAATTACCTTCTCTTTTTGCTCTGAGCTTAGCCTTGATATTCTTCTTATCAAGTGGTAAGTCATTCTTGTTGATAATTATACATTCCTCTGAGTCAAATATTATCCAGTTGTCTTTATCTGCACTTTGACTTACGCTCAGCAAATTGTGACACAAGCCTTCAACATAATATACATCTTTGACTTGATTCCTTTGTCATTTTTGATTTCACCAATTCCTGCTATCCTTCCGGTTTGATTTCCTCCAAATTTTACCTTTCCACCTTCTTTAGGTTGCAATTTGGTAAAGCTTTCGAAATCACCGGTCATATGTCTAGAGCATCCACTGTCTATGTACCATTTGTTATTTTTTGATGCCTTGAGACATATCTGCAATAAAATGACTAAGTCTTAGGTACCCACATCTTTTTGGGTCCTTTTGGGTTAGTACAAATAGTTTTCTGAACATATGAGCCTTTAGGTACCCATTTATAGGTTCCTATATTTCCTTTCTTCTTATGAAGGCATGAAGAAGTATAATGACCTTTTCTATTACAGTAATTACAAAATGCAAAAGGATTCGATGCATGCACAGAATGCTGGAAATAATTCAAATATGACTTACCTCCTGCTTTCTTTCTCCCTTTCCTCTTATCTAATTTTGGATCATATCCAATTTCAGATCGGTCATTTACAAATCATTGAGCTTTTAAAATAACATTTAGCATCTCACTTCCTTGCGTAAATTTTTCAAGAGTTTTTGTAAGATCAGTGTTTTTCTTTTTCAAAGAAGAACAATTTTCACAATTCTTTTCTGAACTTTCTTTAAGTTCAATTTCAAGAACTTTGTTTTTCTTTTTGAAAAAAATTAATTCTTTAACTACTTTGATGAATTCAGAATGTAAAGCATTATATTCAGAGAGTAATTCATCATAGGTAGGATCAGAATCATTTACCTCTTCTTCTGTTTCTTCTTGAGCAACAAGACATATATTGGCTACTTCTTCCTCATCACTTTCTTCGTCAGAAGAGCTATCACCCCATATAGCAGATACGAAGGCCTTCTTTTTGTTGAAGAATTTGCCTTTTCTCTTTTCTTTGCTCTTTTGGTTCAGCTCTGGACATTCTGATTTGATATGTCCTGGTTTTCCACATTCGTAGCAAATGATATGATCTTTACTGCTAGGTCTTCCTTTCTGAAAGTGTTTGAATCCTTGACCTTTCTTGTGCAACTTTCTAAATCGTTTTATGATTAGGCCCATTTCATCATCATCAAATTCCTCATCCTCATCTTGATTCTCTTCTTTTGCTTTTAGTGCTAGACCTTTCTTTTTCTTGTCACCAATGTCATCTAGTTCTCGTTTGAACTTTAGTTTGCTTTCATATTAAGATAGACTTCCAAATAGAGAAGCAACTGATCTCATTGATTCTCCTTTTGCTTCTTCTATCGTGGTGACTTTGGCCTCCCACTCTTTAGAAAGAATATTCAACATCTTTCGTACTTAGGTATGCTGATCATAAACTTTCCCAAGTGCTGCAAGTTGCTTAACAAGATGAGTATATCTAAGTTCAAATTCAGATATTGATTCACCTGATTTCATTTGAAGTAAATTGAATTCAGTTACCAAGGTGTTGATCCGATTCTCCTTTATTCCCGAAGTTCCTTCATGAGCTATTTCCAGAGCTTCCCACATTTCCTTCGCTGTTGGAAGTGTGCAAATTCTAAAATATTCACTTTGACTCAAGGCACTTTGTAACATCAGAATTGCCTTGCTGTTGAGAGTGATAAATTTCTTGTCATTCTCATCATATTCCGTTGGCATCTTTAGAATTTTCTGAGAATCTACAGTCTTTGTCAGTTGATAGTTTCCACTCTCAATTACATCTCATAGCCCATATTCGGTAGCCATCATGAACACTCTAAATTTTGCTTTCCAGAAAGAAAAGTGTTCTCCACTGAAACCGGGAGGTCTAGTGATGGATGCTCCGTCGGGAAGAATTCCTTCACCCATGCTTGCCATTGGATCCTTCTTAGGTTGTTATACCTTAACAAGAAGACCTACGCTCTGATACCAAATGTTAGAGCAAGCATTTCACCCAAGAGAGGGTTGAATTGGGTGATACTAAAAATTTCATTGCGAATATAAAATTTAATGGTGAATATAAAACAGTAAAGAGTAAGGAGAAATATCACCGAAGTGTACACCGGGAGTTATACTGGTTGGCCACAACCACTTTGACCTACGTCCAGTCCTCAGAGCTTCTCTGAGAGTTTTACTATAACTTCCAAGATTCAGTGGGTTCTTGGCACCTCAGTACAAGCAAGTTCCTTCGCCTGGACACTCGCTCCCCCTTACAAGTTGTAATCCAATCCCAACTCAAGGTTCCACAACCTTAAGTTACCTCAATAACAATTATTGAGTTTGAATGAAATATCTCTCTCACAGAGTGAATAAGAATTACTGAAGCATAGAATTACAAATATGAATAAAACAGAGTAGTGAGCTTGATAATGCGTTCGTGTGTATGATCTTGTTCTCTTCTCTGTTTGGATGTTCCCATATATATAGATGTGATGATAGTAACCGTTGGAACATTTTCTTCTCGTCCGTTAGAGAGTGCGCAGCCACTGTTGACTTTTCCAGTATTTGAAAAATATCCGTTTGCGGTAGGTGGCGGTAGGTAGCATTTGAACGTTGCTTTTGACTTTCCTTATTTGGTAAGATCTCTTCATTGTTTATCTGTGGATATGCTAAGAATACTAATACAATGAAAGGTTAATCATATAGGAAACAAATCAATGAACGTTGAAATGATTTCTAAATTTCTGAACTTTCATACTCGAGTAGTTACTCGAGTATTCATTTAAGTTTACTAGAGTACATACTCGATTATCATCGGGAAAATTTTGATAAACTGCAAGTCAATAAGTAAACATAACATTACTCAGGTAGTGTATGAAGTAAATGAAAATTCAAACCTTTGGAAATACCTGTTTACTCGGGTACTGACTCGAGTAAGGTACACTTTACTTCATAGGTTACTCGAGTACCGACTCGAGTAACCCTTCAAATAAAATTTAGGTTACTCAATGCTTTACTCTGGTAATGTTGCAAGATTTCAAGGCCAAGAGCACTACAAGTTTGATTACCTTGTTACTCGAGTCCTTACTCGAGTAAACATAAATTTTCTGCACAGCTTACTCGGGTAATGACTTGAGGTTTCCTTCTAAAAAACTTTGCTTACTCGATTACTTACTCGAGTAATCCACTTTAAATAAGTCATTGAATACCTGCATACTTGAGTAGTGCCTCGAGTGAAATGTGATAAAGCCAGATCAATTTATTTGAGTACTGCCTTCAGGTTTTTACTTACCACAGTGAGTTACTCGAGTAGCTCCTCGAGTAATGTTGCAGGATTGAAAATGCCGAGAGCAACACATTTCTTGAAACAGAGTAACTCGAGTATCATTGGCAAGCCGAGAGCAACTGGAAGTCTTTTACATGGTTACTCGAGTAATATTGGCAGGCCGAGAGCAACTAGAAAACTTTTACCTTATTACTCGAGTACTTACTCGAGTATCGTTAGCAGGTTACTTGAAGGTCGACTCTGGTTACTTAAAGTTTTAGTCCATTACTCGAGTACATACTCGAGTAACCCTTTAGAAAAATTGCCACTGATCAAGTTTCTCAGCTTTTTCTCTTGGCCTTTCTTCATTACTCCAATGCTTACTTCTAGAGATGATTTTTCCTGTTATTACTTTGTGCAAACTTATTTGTTTATCAAATATTTTTCATACCATTCTTTGTTATCATCAAAACATGAGATCTAACAGATACCCCCAACCTAGGGTTATTCCTAAAATAGGACACTGGAGGGCATATATTTATTGATTGTTTATAATATTATTTGTCAACCATGCATAATTAAGGAAACCCCTAAGATAAGCGGCTAATTGTCGCTTCACCTTAGCATGTATCTAGCATCACTCCTCATATAGATACATCACAAAGAAGGTATATGTATTAGATAGCCAACCGAAGTCTTAAGATTTATGACCCCTAAAAGACTATAAGTTTCATTAAATATATCATGTTAGAAAATATCTCAATGGGAGATAACCCTTTAGGGATCGTGAGGCATCAGTACATCATTTATAGGCATTTTAGCTTCATTTGATATGATCCTTGGATGTAATATCCTGACTTGTGATTTAGGGCTAATTATGATCTTAATGATGTATTTATTGTTAATCTTGTTGTTAACATGTTGTAAGCAAAGTTTAAGTTTGTATTGTAATATAGTGATGATTTGGCAAAGGTTATGATAGTCAGGGGTAAAATTGGAAATTTACCGACCGATTGGTCAGTTACGAGAGAGGAAACTTCTTAGTAATTAAGATCAATGGCTAGGATTGAAAGAACAAGAGGTTGAATCAGGAGTGTTGGAGAGCATATGAAATCATGGTAGGAAGAATGAGATGGTGCCAAGTGGCAAAATATGGACCTTTGGATCAAGGTCAAAGTTTCAAACTCAAATTTCTCTTCCCTCTCTCTCTCAAGTCGGTGAAGAAGCTTGGGAAGAAGTGAAATGTGATCATCATTCTCTTAATTCATTTTTCTCTCTCCATTCTCTCCATCCGGTGCAGCTAGGCAAGAAAGAGAAAGAAAGGGTTTAAATTCTAGGTAAGTATTTGACTTTAGATGCTCACTTTACCTTCATTGATTTTGTACAAATGGTAAAGAGCTTTATCTCAATGTTTTCAAACTTTTGATTTGTGGTGTGTGGAAACTTGAGGAAGTTTGAAAGTGGAAGAATCAAAGTTTTGATTTCAGCAAGCTTAGGAGGTGAGTTTTTGATGAAGTTTGATATAATTGTTTTGGCCATTGGTTTGGTTTGGTAAATTCTGGATTTTTGCCCTGATTTCTTTTGGTTTTAGAAGATATGAATTAAGTAATGTAATGTGGTTAAATGGATGTCAAATGGTGTATAGAAGTCAATAGTTTTGGTTTGGATTTGAAAAAAGGAAGTTTGTTAAATTGTGGTTTGGGAGATCTTGTAACCTAGAGGTGAGAATGTGTTGTTTGAGTAGGAATTTAGTTGTTTAAAGTTACCAATAGGTTCCTTGTGCTAAAACAAGTGAGAATGAGTTGTGGTATAAGTCTTAGGACCATTGGTAGCAAATTGGTCAGTTCTGGAAAACCATATCAGTTGCTGCGATTTAGCATCTGATAGGCATCACTCGAGTGAGGGAGGATCTCACTCGAGCATGGTATGAATTTTTGGGAATTTTGGTTAAGTCTTTAGACAGAAACTGCGAGCACACTTCCTGACTTGCGAGTGAAATATGATCCTACTCGAGTGCGCATGGGCATGCTCGAGTGAGGTTTTGCCTGGAAGTAGTCTGTGCTCTCGGGCAAACACTCTTAGTGTTGCACTTCTTGGTGCTCGAGTGCACTAGAGGTCATTGCTCGAGTGCAGCTTCTTGTGCTCGAGTGAGTGTGAAAGATATTTTGAGGATTTTCTCTCGGGCAAACACTTTATGTGTTTCACTCACTGGGACTCGAGCACAACTGAGGGCGTCACTTGAGTGAGGTGGTTGTCACTCGAGTGAAGTAGCCCAAAATTGGTGTTTTGCATCCGAAAAATGTATCTTCTGGGTAGTTTCTTCCAACCCTTTGGGGATATGTTTAGGCCTATTATAGCCACCTAAAGAGTCTAAATGATAACCAACATAAAGTATTATGTGATTTGGAAACTTGGAAAAGAGATTGATCTATTGTCCTTATTTTGGTTATAGGATTTGATATCTGCCGTCCTCGCGAGCCCACTGAGCCAGCAAAAGTCAAGAACGAACGAGGTAGTAACTTTTCTTTCGTACCATATGTGATGCATTGTATGTGTGTATTATCATTGATTTGTGATAAATTCGTATGCTGCGATATTGTGAATATATGTAAGCACCGTTATTCCGATATCCCCTGAGTAGCTAACAACAGTTCGGGTTAGGACCAATATGCCTTCCCGGCGAAGAAAGGGGATGAGGATGAGGTATGACTTTGTGATTATGTGAAAAGTCGAAAGGCTATTTGTGAAGGCCGATGGGCCATTTGTGAAAGCCGGATAGCTATATGAACTATAAGGCTATGTGTATGCACTTACACGCCAACAGTCCCTGAGTAGTTAACAACGGTTCGGGTTAGGACAGTGTGCCTTCCCGGCGGAGAAAGGGGATGAGGGTGGAGTGTGATTTGTGCTGCTGCTGCTGTATGATGATTTGCTTACATGCTGTGTGCTTATGTGTGGTATAAATGTTTTGTTACTACTGGGATTTTCTTGAATCTCACTCTTTCCTTAAACTAACCTTTCAGACACGGCGAGTGGCTCCAAGGAGAAGCGCACGACTTGGAGTGGTTAGAGCCCTGTAGGGACATTTTCTTTGGTTATGTTGGTTAATCATGTTGGACAGAGACCTTGTAAATTGTTTTTGGGTTGTAATTATTAGTTGAATTTAGTTGTGTTGTGTAATCCGCTTTATAGGAATTATAACCCCTTTTATGAAGGAATGGAACCCAGGGGTTGTCAGGATTTTTGATTATATACTCTGATGTATATGAATGTAAATTATCTGCATAGGTGATTATATTCGATAATTGAACTTGAGACCGGAATCGGAAAGAAGTTCTTGAAAACTTTGTAAAGTCCCTACTATTTAGTGGGCGTGTTAATGAGTTTTGAACTATCTGACGGTCTCTAACCCCTTTTCACTATGCATTATCGAATTTTAATTACGCTAATTAAGGCAGGGGGTTACATTGGACATAATCACCATTTTTAAAACCCTCAGCCACGTGATGGCTTAGGCCATTCGCAGGTTAATGGGCACTTCATTCTCCCTATAAGGTAATGGATTTCTTAAGGAGGTGAAGTTCTTTTTCTTAATGTTCATGACCCATATTAAAAATTGAAGTACAAGTCATCATTCTTTTATGTCTCATGAGGCATCAATACATCATTTATAGGTCTTTTAGCTTCTTTTGACATCGGCTTTGGACATAATCATCATTTTTAAAACCCTTAGCCGTGTGATGGCCTGGGTCAGACGCAGGTTAATGTGCACTTCATTCTCCTTATAAGGTAATAGATCTCTCGATGAGGTGGAGTTCTTTTTCTTAATGTCCATGAGCCATATCAAAACTTGAAGTACAAGTCATTACTCTTTTATGTCTTATGAGGCATCATTACATCATTTATAGGCCTTTTAGCTTCATTTGACATGGGCTTTGGACATAATCATTATTTTTAAAACCCTTAGCCATGTGATGGCCTGGGTCAGACGCAGGTTAATGTGCACTTCATTCTCCTTATAAGGTAATAGATCTCTCGATGAGGTGGAGTTCTTTTTCTTAATGTCCATGAGCCATATCAAAACTTGAAGTACAAGTCATTACTCTCTTATGTCTCATGAGGCATCATTACATCATTTATAGGCCTTTTAGCTTCATTTGATATGGGCTTTGGACATAATCATCATTTTTAAAACCCTTAGCCGTGTGATGGCCTGGGCCATTCACAGGTTAATGGGCACTTCATTCTCCCTATGAGGTAATGGATCTCTTAAGGAGGTGGAGTTCTTTTTCTGAATGTCCATGACCCATATCAAAACTTGAAGTACAAGCCATCACTTTTTTATGTCTCATGAGGCATTTTTACATCATTCATTGGTCTTTTTGCTTCATTTGATATGGGCCTTGGACATAATCATCATTTTTAAAATCCTTAGCTGTGTGATGGCCTAGGTCATTCGCAGGTTAATGGGCACTTCATTCTCCCTATAAGGTAATGGATCTCTTGAGGAGGTGGAGTTCTTTTTCTCATTGTCCATCACCCATATCAAAACTTGAAGTATAAGTCATCACTATTTTATGTCTCATAAGGTATCTTTACAACATTCATTGGCCTTTTAGCTTCATTTGATGTGGGCCTTAGACATAATCATCTTTTTTAAAATCCTTAGCCGCTTGATGGCCTGGGCCATTCGCAGGTTAATAGGCACTTCATTCTCCCTATGAGGTAATAGATCTCTTGAGGAGTTGGAGTTCTTTTTCTCAATGTCCATCACCCATATCAAAACTCAAAGTACAAGTCATCACTCTTTTATTTCTAATAAGGCATTCTTGTATCATTCATTGGCATTTATTTTCATTTGATATGAGCCTTGGATATAATCATCGTTTTTAAAACCCTTAGCTGCGTGATGACCTGGGCCATTCGCAAGTTAATGGGCACTTCATTCTTCCTATGAGATAATGGATCTCTGGAGGAGGTGGAGTTCGTTTTCTCAATGTTCATCACTCATATCAAAATTGGAAGTACATGTTATCACTCTTTTATGTCTCATGAGGCATCCTTGCATCATTCATAGGCATTTAACTTCATTTGATATAGGCCGTAGACATAATAAACTTTATTAAATAAAGAGACAAAAAGAGATAAAATGAGCATGTAAATAAAAATAAAAATAATAATACAATCATATATTTAGTTAATAATGCTTGCGTAGAATATCTTTTCTTCAAAATGACTTCATTTACCTTTGTCCATGTCATCCCTCCTTCACATAAATGGTTGTTCCTTATTCCTGATGCAAGGTAAAGATTTTTGTCTCTCTTTTCACTTTCTGAGAGTATTATTCTTAATTGAAGGAAACTGTTAAGGATCTAAAAGCTTGTTTTATACAAGTTACTTATATTGAGGTGATATCATACTATGGAGAAATTCAGTTTTGAAAATGACTCGACCCCACCTTGATGAGGTTAGTTTTAAAGGGTAAATTGTTTAACTTGGACGCAATGTGATTACACAAGCCATGTGAGGATTTGAGCCTATTGATATGATTTCATTTTCATGTGTGTACCACTTATCCTTTACCCAATCTAGAACTTGGCATGTATCTTGTTTGAGGTCAGATTTGATGTTCATTTGCTTGATATAAAGAGGACTAAGGCATTCATTTTTCATCAAAAAAGCCAAATAGCCACCCTTACGTGATAGACATTTGAGCTTATGTGATAGCATGCAGAAACCACAAATATATTCCTTACCTTTTATTCAAGTTTCCTTTTGCTTTCTAAGAGGACTCATTAAAGGAGCATGTGTACACTTTAAAAATTGTTAAGGCTACAAGGTGAATCTTGTTGAAAAATGAATAGTTGAAAGAAAAAGAAAAAAAGAAAAGAAAAAAGTTCGCTAAGCTGAAAACCCGTAAAGGCAGCTTAAACAAATGTTAGAGTAGAAAAAGAAAACAAAAGAAAAAAAGCTCGTTAAGTTGAAAACCCGTAAGGGTAGCTTAGGTAAAAGTTAGAGTTGAAAAAAGAAAAAAGAAAAGGCGAAAAGCTCACTTAGTTGAAAACTCAAAATGGCATCTTAGGCAAAAGTTAGAGCAATAAAAAAGAAAAGAAAATAGAAAAAAAAGTTAAAAGAAAGATAGGCAAATACCAAGGGAAACACGGAAAGAGCTTTCTTCAGTTCTTCTTTTGTTTTAAGGCTTTTAGAGTGTACACTTGCCTATTTGGTTCTTACTTCTCTTAGTTATCATGAGTATCTACTTTGGTCCTTAGATATCATCCATCTTCTACTTACCTTTTATTCATGGTACTTTTGTTTTCTAAGAGCATTCAATATTCTTGGTTAGGTGAGTATGTGCACATTCCTACAATTTTTGAGTCCGTCAAGGTAATCTGGTTGTAAGGCTGCTCTCTTTTGAATATTTTAAAAAAGAAGAAAAAGGGAAAAAAAGAAAAGAAAAGAAGCTTGCTAAGTTGAAAACCCGTACGGGCAGCTTAGGCAAAAGTTAGAGGGGAAAAAAAGAAAAAGAAAAAAGCTCGCTAAGTTGAAAACCTGAAAGGGTAGCTTAGGCAAAAGTTAGAGCAACAAAAAAGAAAAGAAAATAGAAAAAAAAATGAAAAGAAAGATGGGCAAATACCAAGGGAACTATGGAAAGAGCTTCCTTCAATTTTGCTTTTGCTTTAAGGCCTTTAGAATGTGCACTTACTTGATTCTATGTTTGGTTCTTATTTCCTTTAGTTATCATGAGTACCTACTTCGGTTCTTAGATATCCTTTATCTTTTACTCAAGGTACTTATATTTCTAAGAGTACCCTATCTTCTTGGTGAGGGGAGTATGTGTACATTCCTACAATTGTTTAGGCCATCAGGGTCATCTGGTTATAAGGTTGTTCTTTTTTTGTGTGGATATTTTAAAGTTTGAAAAGTGGCTAAAACTAATGAAAATCAAAGAAATAGTTGAAAAAAGTTGAGAAAAAAAAGAACAGGCAAAAAGCTCGCTAAGTTGAAAACCCAAAAGGGTTGCTTAGGCAAAAGTTAGAGCAAAAAAATAAAAAATAAAGAAGAAAGGAAAAATCATAAGGAAAAAATCAAAAGAAATGAACAAATACATAAGAACAAGAATTGGATATTCTCCATCTGCTCTTTACCCGTTGTTTGTACCCCATGCCCATGTAAAAAGTCCTTGCGATCTATGTTAGCATATGGCTCTTTTAGTGATGGAGAACTTAGATTATTTCCAAGCTTATGGAACAGGAATTGGATAATTTGGATATAGAGAGCAAATACTAACCCTCAAAACATTGAGTAATGAGAGTAAACACTATATCTGGTGAGGAAATCATTGGGGCATTGCATTCTTGCTAAACCTTTTACCTTGATGCTAGCTAACTTGACGTGGGTGAGATGATTTAGATGCATTGATATATCTCTTGATCCTTTATTTTTATGACTGGAACATTATCTTCTATGTTTTAATTCCTAAGATTTCATGACCGGATATTAACACCTTACTAGGTTTCTTGAGCCATGCTCAGATATCTTTCCTTAAACATTTGGATCTAAGGAATTTTTCCATTTCAATCCTTTTTTACTGCTAATGTGGCATGTGAGCCTCTCCCAATTTTGTCACTCCATATTTGGGACATTACCTTCCTTCTATTTGCCTTTCAATATAGGGAACTAAATTACAATTTAGGGCTTCTCCTCAATTGTGTTGCCCCCACCATTTCGCAGGACAACATTGACATTTTTAAATGAAGTTTTAATAAAAAACTTGACTATGCAAGCATTAAAGATGAAGATAGATAAAAACAATTATGTGCTACACAAATAAAAATAGGCCAAGGAAAAAGTTGAATATTCAAAATTTGGTTTATTTGATCAAAAGTCCTTTCATTTATCTAAAGTTAGCACTAAGTTATACCCAAAAAATATTGTAATATCTTATCATATTGGAAAAACCTTTCTTGCATTGGGCTTTGCTGTACCCTCACCATACTTATGATATATTGCATGCCATTTTTGGGGGGCAAATTTGGAATTAATTTTTCAACTAAAGAGGCTTCTATTAATATTATACCATGCACTGCCTCAAAATGTGCTTTTGCTAAGGCTGGGGCAGCAAACCTAGAAGCTTCTCAACAAGAGTCATAATAGCCTAAACAAGAATGACATCCTACATGAACCAGTAAGTCAAGGGGTTTGGAATAAGACTGAGCCAAAGCGTGGGCAACATCATTTGTTAGGTATCTTGTCAACATTTTCATCATCCTCATCGTCGCCGTCATCATCATCATTTCATAATTTCCATTATCATTTTTATCATGATTATCTTCATCTCCTCATCATCATCTTCATCCTCATCCTTATTAGCCCTTCATCATTTTTCATCATCATCCTTATTTCATCATTTCCTTATCATTATCATCAGCTCCTTATCATAATTATCTTTATCATCATTAGCATTATCATTGTGTTCATCATCATCATCATTATCAATGCCATCACCTTCATGATGATTGCACCATTTTCATAATCTCCTCGTTATCATGGCCATCATCATCCTCTTTATCATCATTGTTATCATCCTCATTAGAATTTCATCATCACTGTCATCATCATTATTAGTGTCATCACCTTCATCATGACTTAACCATTATCATAATTTCCTCGTTAGCTCGGCAATATCCATCCCCTTCATCATCATTGTTGTCATCCTCATTAGGATTTTAACATCACTACCATCACCTTTATTATGATCATTTTCACCATTATCATAATCTACTAGTAATCATGGTCATCACCATCCTCTTCATCATCATTGTCATCATTAGTATCATTATCATGTTTAAGGGCACTACATGCCTAGTGTCACATCACCACCACCATTATCATCATCATCTATGACTTCCCCATTAAGGCATTATCTTCATCATCATTAGTGTCATTATCATATTGCGTGTTTGGATCACTACGTGTTTAGTGTCACGTCATCACCACCATAGTCATCACCGTTTATAACTTCCTCATTAACACTTCATCAATATTTTCATTATCATCATCTCATTATATGGGGCATCATACGCTTAGTGTCACATCATGATGACTATCATCATCATCATCATTCATGACATCACTATAAATACTTCTTCATCATCTTATCACTATCATCTTTATTATCAATGTCATCATCTTCATTGGCATTATCATAAGCACTACTTCAAGAGGCATCACATATTCATAGCACCCTTTCAAAAGCCCTGTACTAGCAGGCACCCTTTAAGCCCAGTAACGGCTGGCACCTTTTTCAAAGCCCTGTACCAGCAGGCACCCTTAAAGCCCTGTACCGGCTGGCACCCTTTTAAAGCCTTGTACCGGCAGGCACTCTCAAAGCCCAGTATTGACTGGCACCCTTCCAAAGCCCTGTACAGGTGGGCACCCTCAAAGCCCAGTAACGGCTGGCACCCTTCCAAAGCCCTGTACCTGTAAGCACCCTTAAAGTATCTCCCATTCATAGGTTTAAATTAGGAAGTTGCTTTTGGGGAAAATATAATAAATAAAAAAAATTAAAAATTAAAAAAATCTCTCATTTATGTTGATAAGTTTAAATTAGGAAATTACTTGTGGGAAAAATAAAAAAAATTAATTAAAAAATAAAATTAAAAAAAATCTCCATTGATGGTGATTAGGTCAAGCTAAGAAGTTTATTGATAGAAAATACAAAAAAATAAAAACGAAAATTAAAAAAAATCTCCATTGATGGTGATTAGGTCAAGTTAGGTAGTTTTTAACATATATAAAATACAAAAAAAAAATCAAAAATGAAAATTCAAAAAAAGAAGGAGCATTTATAAAGAAAACCTTATCTTGAGACTATAAATAAGAGTGCAAGGGTTGAAGCAAGACACACAATTTTTGGGAGAAAAAGGGAGACAAGGTAGAGAGTTAATTTTATTGCTCATACATAATTCTCATGAGGAAGGGTAGCTATGGAGAGAGCCATTTCATCTTTGTTTAGAAGGACATCTTTGCCAAGCCAATGAACATCTCTACATAAAGATGGAGGCATTCTTACTGAGATATCAGACAAATCTCCACAAGTATATTTCCTCTTGTTGCTCCTTGCTTATATTATTTTGTTCCTTTCACCATCCTTTTTTTTGACCCAGAAACGTTCATTTTCTAAAATAATTTCTTGTTGACTAAGGTTATGCTTGTGGGCCATGCGTACTTCTTGAGGTGTCTTGCTTGCATTTTAATGACCATTGAATGCTTGCATTGCATGATAAATATATTAGTTGCTTCATCTATTGTACTGCTCCACATTTTGGCTCACCGTGCTTTCATGATCTCACTCTTGTCTTTATGCTTGCCTCATGTGTGCATAAATTACCATAGCTTTTTATATATGTTGGGGCTGCTCAATATGATGGATCAGGTGGCCAATAAGTGTGAGGATGAATGGTATGTGTTGGTCTCTTTCATATTCTAGGCATTATTGTTGGTATGGAGGTTCTAATATTATGTTGCCTTCTTGTGTGTATGGCTTACAAGGATAAAAGGTATGCAAAGTCTCCTCATCTTTAGCTTTCCATTCTTTTAACTTGTGTTTTTGTTTCCTTCTTTTCTCTCTATCCCTTTATTAGGTTCTCTTTCAAAAAAATGAAAAAATATATTTTAACATATTTTTATAAATGAAAATAAAATGGAAAAACTCTCTTTCATGAAAAAAAATTGCTTTGATAAATAAAAAACATAAACTAAATAGAAAATCATTTTCCCTAATAAATTAAAGGAATTTTTCCCTTAAAAACACAAACAAAGTGACACGCATTTCTACCCCCGAACTACTTCGGCTTTGATCCCTCTAAAGGATACGTAGGCCCTAGGCTCTCTTCTTATGTCAATTCCAACTTTGTAAACAAATATATTTTTCCTTATTTTCTTTTTGTAAATAAATATTTTTTTATTTAGTTTTCAATTCATTTATTTTTGTAAATATTCTCTTTTTTATTTGGGTAATTATCATAAGATTAAAGGCTATAATATTTTTAAATAATTAACTTAGGGTAACCATCACTACAAAAAAAAGAGAATTAGAGACAGAAATTAGTGACGGAATTAATTCCATCACTATTCCGTCATAAATTCTGTCGCTAATTTTGGGGATAATTTATTCCAAATTTTTGACAAAAATTTAGTGACGGAAAATAATTCTGTCTCTAAATTTCGTCACTATTCCGTCTCTAATGTCTGTCAATAATTATTTCTGTCTCTAATCCGTTACTATTTCTATCGCTAATTTGAAATTTTCAAATTTTCATCATTAAGAGAATAAATGATAATATAATAATTTAAAACTTGTTGAGACATCATGGAGACGAATTCTTAGGAAATTTATTCGTATATCATTAAAACGGATTCATCATGTGACTTCGTATTAGCTAAACAAACAAGGACATAATATATGAAGTAATGTGTTTTAAAAATTAACATAATAAATGAAGAAATAATAATTGTATAATGAACAATAGGCTTTGAGATAATATATGAAGTAATCTCTTTTGTCATTGATTTCTTCAAGTGCACATAAATAGGATAAGAGTGGTAATCAATAGGCCAAAATAAATAATAAAGTCAGTGACTAATGAATTTTAAAAAGAAAAATGTTCTAAAGTGTGTATATATATAGATAGATATAATTTTTTGAATATAACCATTCATTGCTTTGAAAATACAACTAGATAGTAGTAGTAGTACTGATTCCTTGAACTTTATTAGATTGGTAGTCAATTTATTCATACACTCATTTATTACTGTTACTAATATGATTTCTTTAATGAAATAAAAATGCAATAATTGTTTTGGAAGCTATATATAGTTATGAAATTCATAAATAAAAATTAAACAAAAATAAAAAAAAGAACACTAATAGCTAAAAGATAAAATTCATAACAACTCATTATACAATTTATAAAGTATAAACAACACAACTTATTTCTTGAGTTTTATGCAAAGCACAGGATTTTATTTATAAGATATAAAATTTGTGATAAATTGCAATAATGCATTCTACGATTTCAAACAATATATAAAAACACTTAAATAATTACTATTACATCTATTTATCAATGTGCAATTAAATACTTATTTGATTTACAGTATAAGTTCAATCTTACATTCGCATCGAAAAAAAGTTCAATCTTGCATCTAAACCTAGCTATTTCAAAATGGAAAAATCCCATATAAAGTGTCTTGAACTAATGAAATTCAAAATCAGGTTGATAAATTCCACAAATCCTTAATTAGGTCATAGACTCAATTAAAATTTTAGAATGTAGGTAAAATGACTTTACAACCCTTTTCTTTCTTCTCTTCTCAAGATATTTCCCTTCCCATTCTCTGACTCTTTCCCTATCTCTCCCCCTACAACAACCTCAATTGTATTATTTTTCTCAACAGTGTTATTTTTTTGGCTGTCGTTGTGAACCTTTACATCGATTAGCATATTTTGTGATGTCTCCTTTTTTTCACACGCGCATGACAACGCTTATTCAATCCTTTTGTATTAAATGTCATCTCCATATGGTTCTTATTTCACTCATCTCATAATTTATAAATAAATATGCAATAAGTCGTTTCAACTCAAAAAACAACTTAATTGTACTCTGTATTGAGAAAACAACACGGTAATTATGAAGTATATGTGCCAAGTCGAAGGAACCTGTAAGCACATATATAAATCATTTCAACTTAGAAAGATTGGTATTTCATTTGCTTCATAATTCACTATTATAAGACCCAATTGACTAATTTGACAAAATTAGAAAAACTAAATATATCATTTTAAAGTTTTTATATCTATAATTTTTCTCCAAATTAATTTATGTGACTTATAAATTGATATATAATCTAATTATATGTAAACTAATTAGTTAACTGGATCTTATATTAAGTACATGAGGTAATCTTGGTGCTTAAAAAAACCTTAGTTCTTGTATGGTTTGAAAAAAAAAGTCAGCCATTAAATAAATCCCTCCCACATGAAAATTTTGGCTCCAAAATTTTTTTCCCAAATTCAAATATTTCAATTCTCAAGTGGTTAATAGGCCCAAGAGAAAAAGACTCAGATAGGAATTTAGCGGGGCCTTACACTATTAGACAAAGTCTGTGTTGGTGAGGCTATTTTCTTTCTTTTTTTATTATTCTTTTAGAAAAATTTAATTAATATTATTTATTTATTACTTTACTTACTATTTATATTTTAATTTAAAAATAAAATATTTACAATGAAATTCCCAAATAATGCGTAAAATTGATATCTTGTTAAAATCTCAATAAATCCCTTTAATTTAATATTAATAACTCTTAAAATGTATTAAAATATATCCTAAATCTATTAAAAAAGAGGTGACACAGTGGAAAAGCTATTTTTTTCACGAAAAAAAAAACTGTCAAACATTCTTGGTTTGGAAACAAATACCAGTGAATAAATAAATCCCTCCCACCTGAAATTTTGGCTCCAATTTTTTCCCCAAACTCAAAAATTACACCTCCCACTTAAACCTAAGTTCTGTCACAATCATTTGTAATCGCCGCCCAAGTACATTTCCCCTGTTACACACTGATTGAACCATAATTTTATATGATTTTTCAAGGTTAATTTAGGACTTTTAATGCATTTGCTAGAATATAATTGCATGATTAACCACTATTTTTAATTAGAGACATTTGTATTGAATTAATTGTAAATAGGGGTAAAATGGTCATAAATTTATTAATTATTCATACAAATGTTTTCTTGTACTTGTGATATTATTTTGTGCTTAATTTTTGCATTGTAGGTGCTTAAGAAGGAAATTTGAGATTTTGGAGGTTCAAATTATTAGGCCAAGTGGAAAGAAAGAAAAAAAAAATGGAAACAGAAGCAAGGTGGACTGCAAGGAAACCACAGGCCCAAGAAGAGAAGAGAGGGGAGCTGCGGACTTGGAGCAGCTGGGAGAGCCCAAAAGATAAGGAAAAGAGACAGAAACGCAGCTGGGCCGAAGAAAAAAAAACAGAGAAAATAGGCCCATGAAACTGAAGCCAAGCCCATAATAGATATCAGGAAAAAAAAAAGAAACAGAAAGCATAGGCCCAATGAGACAGATCAGACCTGAATGTGATCTGGGAACAGAAACGGAGGACCCGGTGGACATGCAATATGGATATGTTGAGACTCGACTGGAGGACGCAGACCCGAGACCAGCTGAGGGAATGATATAGGCAGAGAGCAGCGCCGCAATCAGAGGACGATCATCAATGGACATCATCGCATCATTACCTTCAGCATCTCATCACGCATACTACCTTTGCCCTCACCGGCGACCTTCACTTCTGTGACAAGAATTAAGAGAAAGAAATTCTGTATATTTCTCATTAAATGTGTATCATATATATACAAGCTAATGTAAGCTGGAGAAGCAATTATGAATATAACTAACTAACTTAAGTTACATAACAAATAACAAATAACTAATAACAAATAGTTTGTTACGTATTGTCTAATACAATGCTTGACACCCCCCACAAGCTGGAGCATGGATATTAGTCATGCCAAGCTTGGAAATCAACTCATGAAACTTGGTAGGATGGAGAGGCTTAGTAAAGACATCTGCCAACTGATCACAGGAACGCACAAGCATAAGATGAATGACCTTGGCTTGCAATTTCTCACGAACAAGATGACAATCTAATTCTATATGTTTGGTCCTCTCATGAAAGATGGGATTAGAAGCAATTTGTAGCACTGATTGATTATCACAGTAAAGAAAAGCTGGATGAATATGATGATATTAAAATCTGTGAGTAAGTAGAGAATCCATTGCAATTCACAACTGGTAGAGGCAAGGGCTCTATATTCAACCTCAGAGGAAGACTTAGAGACAGTAGGTTGTTTCTTGGCTTTCCAAGAAATTAAGGAATTGCCAAGGAACACAGCAAAACCAGTGACAGACCTTCTTGTGTCAACACAACTAGCCCAATCAGAATCACTAAATGCTCTGAGTTGTAAATCAGAATCAGAGGCTAAGAAAATACCTGCACCAGGAGAAGACTTCAGGTATCTTAAAACACAATAAGCAGCATGCAAATAAGCATCCAAAGGCCGAGACATATACTGACTAAGTTGTTGTGTTACAAAACTTAAGTCAGGCCTAGTTGTAGTCAAATATTGTAACCGGCCAACCAATTTGCGGTACTGAAGTAGATCAGACAGTGGAGTACCTTTGACTTTGGAAAGTTTGAGATGAGGATCCATGGGGGAAGAGGCAGGTTTACAAGCTAAAAAACTAGAATCTTCAAGAAATTCCAAAGCAAACTTACGCTGAGATAGAAAAATGCCATCTTTAGACCGTGCTAATTCTAAACCAAGGAAATAGCGTAATTCACCAAGGTCTTTAATAGTGAAAGTGGCATGTAAGTTCTGTTTGATGTGATTGATTTCATCCAAATCATTCCCAGCCAAAACAACATCATCAACATAAACTAAAATGGCAGTAAATGAAGTAGAAGAGACTTTATAAAATAAAGAGTGATCTGAAGGTGACTAAACATATCCATAGGAGAGCAAGGCAGCAGACAACTTAGAGTACCATTGGTGGCTGGCTTGCTTGAGGCCATAAAGAGATTTGGTGAGTTTACATACCAGATTTGGCTGAGGAGGAGTGAACCCTTGGGGAAGTGCCATATATACCTCTTCATGTAAGTCACCATGCAAGAAAGCGTTGTTGACATCCAATTGATGGAGATGCCACTGCTTGGTAGCAGCTATAGAAAGAAGAATCCTCAAGGTAGTCATTTTAGCTACAGGGGAAAATGTGTCAAAGTAGTCAACACCCTCGGTTTGGGTGTAACCCTTGGCCACAAGCCTAGCTTTGTGTCGCTCAATCTCACCATTGGCTTTAAACTTAGTTCTATAGACCCATTTACAACCAACAATGTTCTTCCCAGGTGGTAAAGAAGTAAGTACCTAAGTGTGATTTTGTTCTAAAGCTTGAATTTCAGCATGCATCGCATCTCGCCAAACAGAGTGTTTAACAGCTTGGTGATATGTTTTAGGATCAGAAACAGAACTGACAGATAGTGCAAATTGTTTATAGGAAGGTGTGAGATTAGAATAAGATAAAACAGAAGTGAGAGGATACTTACAAGAACCTTGACTGGATGATGGGGCAGAAGTAGACATAAGAGCACAATAATAGTCACGTAGATAGGATGGGGGTTGATGAGAACGAGAAGAGCGACGCAAAGGAGGGGAGGTAGGGGCGGTGGAAGAGCAGAAGCAGAGGAAACAGGGGAGGGAAGAACTTGCTGTGCTAAGGGAAGAGGGTCATCGAAAAAGGTGGGGTTGGACTGAATGGTAGGTTCAATAGGCAAATGAGGGGACAAAAAAGAAGCATCAGCAGCGGCAAAGGGGAACACAAGTTCATGAAATATGACATCCCTGGACAGAAAAATCTGATTGGTAGAAAAATCAAGTAAAACAGAAGCTTTGGAACCAGTTGGGAATCCTAGAAAAACACACTTCTTAGCTCGAGGATCAAACTTGGTGCGATTGTGTGATAGTGTAGAAGCATAGCAAAGTGAACCAAAAACGCATAAATCAGTATAAGATGGTTCTGTGTTATATAACAAATAAAATGGTGTTTGATTTTGAAGAAGGGGAGTTGGCAACCGGTTGATAAGAAAAACAGCATGTAAGATAGCAAAGGGCCAATAAGGAAGAGGAACATGAGATTGAAATAATAAGGCCCGAGCAACATTCAAAATATGTTGATGCTTGCGTTCAACCAAACCATTTTGTTGAGGTGTAGCAACACAAGAAGTTTGATGGATAATACCTTTAGAGGCAAAAAACTGAGACATAAGAAATTCAGGACCATTATCAGATCTTAGGATCTTAACAGATTTTTGAAATTGAGTTTCAACCAAAGCCAAAAAATTAGTAAGGTGGGTGCGAGTTTCAGATTTGTTTTGCATAAGATAAACCCAAGTAAAGCGAGAAAAATCATCAATGATAGTTAAAAAATATCGATAACCCCAAGTAGAAGTAATGTGAAAAGGACCCCAGATGTTACAATGTAGTAAATCAAAAACAGCAGTACATGAACTTGTGCGTACAGGAAAACTAAGTCTCTTTTGTTTAGCAAAATGACAAGTATCACAAGGAAATGGCAAAAGAGTACAGGCAACAAGAGAAGCATGTTTATTTAAAATAGAAAGAACATTATTGGACAAATGACCTAAACGTAAATGCCAGAGAATAGAGTCTGACTCTGATGAAGTGGAAACAGAATTAATCTGAGACGAAGAGGGGGAAACCATCCTATCTGCATTCAAAATATAAAGCCCGTCATGGAGATTAGCTGCACCAATCATCAGCAAAGGTTGGCGTAAGTGAATCTGGCACAATGTGGACGAAAAAGTGAGAAAACAGTTAATAGTAGAGGTAAGACGAGTAACAGAAATGATGTTGAAAGTAAAAGAGGGAAGGTAGAGAACATTAGTTAAAAGGAGATAAGAAGACAACTGGATTGTGCCAGAAATAGAAGCGGTAGCGGTAGCACCAGTAGGTAAACGGACGACAATTGGAGAAACATTATGGTGAGAAGAAAATAAATCAAAGGAACTGTAAATATGATCCGTAGCACCAGAGTCGATGATCCAGGTACTAGAACAAGAAGAATAGGAAAGACATATACCTGAGGCAGACATAACAGGTGAAGTAGAAATATGGTTGACTGAAGTGGAAGAGGCTGGAGAAGAATTTAGAAGAGGAGGACTCAAAAGTGAGAGAAGGCACTGATATTGATCAGGAGAAAGCTGAGGAAGCACCGAAGCTGATAAAGTTCCTGAGGAGGAAGAGTGATGTGGAGCAGAATTCGAAGCCTGAACAGAATGTGAACCTTGAGTAGCAAGACTGTTGACCAACGAGGAAGAACTAGATGATCAAAATTTAAAACCTGGAGAAAAGCCGTGTTTCCGGTAGCACGTTTCCTCAGTATACCGTGGCTTGCCACAATAGGTACATAACTTGCCAGTTTTGGCTGAGGACCTTTAGCCAACAATATAGTCGGATCAGAAGAAACATGGAACTCACGTTCTTGTTGTAGAACCAGGGAGAAAACTCGGTGGAGAGGAGGAAGGGGATCGAGGATCAAGATTTGAGACTTGACCGAGCTATATTGCTCATTTAAACCGCGCAAGAAACGGATAACATGATCTTCGTCTCTATAATGGAGAGAGACCGAAGTCGAACCACAGACACAAGCGTGCAAAGGGCGAATAGTGCTCAGTTCATCCCACAAAGTTTTGAGATGAGTATAAAATTCACTCACAGTGAGAGTACCTTGCTTGAAACCATAGATTTCCTCCTGCAACTCGGCAATACGAAAGATATCGGACTGTGAGAAGCGAGATTGCAGATCAAGCCAAATTACAGAAGTCGTGTCAAACCACTGAGTGCTCTTAGCAATTGTCGGAGACATGGATTTGAGGAGCCAGCCTTGTACCAAGTTGTTACACCTTTCCCAAGCCGGAAAAAGTGCATCCGAGGACAGAGGTGGAGGAATCGAGCCATCGATGAACTGAACCTTGTTTTTGGAGACAAGAGCAGATCGCATGGCGCGAGCCCAACCACGGTAGTTGGAGCCATCGAGGGGCGGAGCAACGAGAATGAGTTATGGATTTTCGCTAGGGTGAATATAGAAGGGACTGTGTTGGTCAATGGTGGAACCGGAAGAGATCGCGGAAGAGGAAGAAGAAGCCATGAATTAGGGCTTTCGAAAAGAGTAAAGAAGAAGAAGGGCAGCGGAGATCCCAAGAAGTAGAGATCTGAACGGTGGAGAACCCGAGAGGCGGAGATCTCGAAAAAAAATCAGAGAGAAAAGGAAGCTCTAGATACCATGTGACAAGAATTAAGAGAAAGAAATTCTGTATATTTCTCATTAAATGAGTATCATATATATACAAGCTAATATAAGCTGGAGAAGCAATTATGAATATAACTAACTAACTTAAGTTACATAACAAATAACAAATAACTAATAACAAATAGTTTGTTACGTATTGTCTAATACAATGGTTGACAACTTCCTTTCCCCCATTCTTTCCGTCGCCAGTGAGGTTCAAATACAGAGTGTGAGCTAAGAGGCAGTAGAGGGAAGACCTGACTGAGAAGAAAAAAATAGAGCTGAGAGGTGGCAGAGGAGAGACTGGACATAGAAGCAGCGCCGTTAGTTTCCAAGACTGAAGTCGATCACCACTGCCATCTCCGTTCCTCACCATCACTCCGTCACCAATTGGCCCACAACCACACCACCGTCACACCGCCATCATTTTCCTTCAAACACCACAACCACCGTCCTTCTCAAACCACCGTCTCTCTGTCCAAACCGTGGAACTATCTATTTTGCATAGAAATCTAGCCATTGCAACCCCATTTCTTTCATTTTAGTCACTCAACCATTTCCATACTCAGTCCTTTTCATTTCCAATCCTTCAATAAATCCTTTCTATCCTTTTTCAATTTCCATAGTAGCATTGAAGCTCCAGTAGGTGACAGTTGCTGAAGCTCTAATGAGAGGCTAAGGATTTCAAATTCTTGGTGATAAAGATAATTGCTTGAGCTCAATGAAATACATAGGGGAGTTCTTTTCTATCATTCCATTAATCTAGAACTACATATTTGGATCGGATTGCCTAGTTTTAGGAATTATTATGTATGATTCTGGAACTGAGATTGATGTTAATTGTCTCTGTTGGTTTGATATTTGTTATTGGATTGGATTTTTATGGCTTGTTGAATTTATATATATATTTCCTTATTGATTCAATGAAATTATGCTTTCTACGTGTTATTGTTAGATTGTATAATTGAATTGGATCAATTGAGTGTCGTGTTATCGCATTCACATTAAGAGGAAACAAGTCATAATTATCTATTTTAATTGCACTCTAAGTGGTTCCTAATAGTGCCTTAAGAGATAGTTACTAGCTGCGTTCGCAGGAGTAACTATTAATTAAGAACACTAGACTCGAGCGATCGTTTGGGGTTTTGCTTTCAAGACTTAGAGAGAATTAACTCCCATAATCTCTTTGAGCAAGGATAGGCATTTTCTTCATTACCAAGAGCATTCTTTATTGATATTTTCCACTCCATACCATTCCATTCAAACTTATCCATCCCATTTTTATAAGAAAAATACCAAAAACAATAGTTTAGCATTTAATTAATCAGCATCTTTCTTTTAATATTTAATTTCAAAAACCAAAAACCATTTCCCCTTTTTTTATTGCATTTGCATGATAATTAGATTACTTAGGTAGTTCAATAAAAGGCTCCTCAAGTGAGACGACCCGAGTGTTGCATTGTACTGCAATTCTTGGATTAAAAATATTTTGCATTTGACCCCAAGGTGTAAAGACACGGTCAAATCAATGGCACCATTGCTGAGGAGCTAAGTAATTGGCTCCCTAGGTAATCTAATTGTCAAATTCACTTTTGACAAGGGGTTTCTCGAGTGAAGCTTATTAGGTTTGCATTTTTTATTTTTCTTTGCATATAGTTTATGAACTTTGCATTTAGGTAGTTTGCATAGCATTCATTGCATTTTTGCATTGTTTTGGCTTGGTAGCTTCTGTGTGGTGTTGTTGCATTCAATTTCATATGATGTTGAGCTCACTTGTTTGAATTCACCATGTCTCCACGTTAATTCAAAGCATCTTGCATCTTTTGTCATTTTGAAATCCTTTTCCCCTTTTTCATTTGCATTTGTATTCTCTTCGATTCTTTTTCTTAGTTTTCATAGTTTGTTAGTTAGATAGTTATCTTGTGATCAATTGGAAATTTATTGCATTGAATTCTCATGGCTTGGTTTAATGGTAATCAAGGTTTACCTTTTCAATCTTACTCTTCTGTAGCAGATTCAACTGAAAGGAAAGAGCCCATCTCTGAAAGCATCCATGCTATTCAACAAACATTACAGCTTCTTCAAACTAATTTGGGATGTCAAAATAGTCCTATTGGTCAAGAATGCCAAGGTCCATTCCACCCTTCATACCATGAACCCTACCAACAACCTTCATTTCAACCTCGTTACCCACCACACCCACCCTATAGATCATACCATGAACCTTCTCCTCTACCATATAACCCATATCATGAACCTCATTCTAATCCTCCACCGTATAACCGCATGTCATATCATAAACCTTCTCCTTCATTCCATCCTACTTCCCCCCCATATTATCCACCTCATGACTCTCTATACCCACCATTTCAACCATCTTATAGACCTCATTCTCAACCATGTGTGCCTCTCCAAGAACCTTCTATTGGTGGAGATATTGGCGAATTCCAAAAACCAATGACTCGTACTATAAATGAGGAGCGGTCACACAAGGATACCTTTGCCAATTGCATGGCCTCTATAATGAGATCAATGGAGCAAGGAGATAAAGAGCGTGCAAGATTGGCCAAGGACTTTAAGCGTCTCACTCGGCCATCACAAGAAGAGGAGCAATAGAAGACATTGAGCAATTTGAGAAAAATATGAAGTGGCTTTCACAAAAGACTTCTAAGTGCAACACTCCACAAGAGACTCTTCCTCCATTGCCTACATGTAATCCACCTATTCAAGTCAAGAAAGTCAAAAAGGTGTAATTTCAACTTCCAGAGGAGTCTTCCTTTCCTATGGAGGAAGAACAAGGAATCCAAGCTCAAGAGCCACATGTCACTTCAACAGTGGAAGGGTCCAATCCTTCGGTGCCTACTTCCATACAAGCACAAGAAGTGGAGCAAGTATAAAAGAACATTGAAGAGTCTCACCTACTATTTGGTAATGATCCTATCCTTATAGAAGTAAACTCTCCTACTCCTTTAACTTGTGAAGCAATTAATGATTTGAGTGATGATGAGGTGGATGAGGAAATCATTGTTGAATCCCCTCAAATGTTTGAAAATGTAATTGCTCAATCCATTGGTTCAAGTAGTAGTAATTCGATTGTACTTATTGATGAATGCGCTCCTACTTCATTGTGTGATGCTTTAACTGTTGAAAATGCTTCTCTTCATAGTATTAGGGATGATTACGCTCAATTAGATGATATATCTTCATGTTCTTGTGCTGAAGATCATATTTGTGTAGATTGTTATCATGAAAAATGCCACTTTCTTGTTGAGTTTCGAAAGAAAGCATTAAGCAAAGTGGTTGATTCTACCATTAATCATAATGCATCCTCTTGTACTATTGATGATTGTAAGCATAACACTTGTGAACATGTGGAATCTTGTATGAATGCCACTGTGGTTGTAGTGAATGGGAAATGCCATTAACTAGAAAAAGATCTTTCTCTTGATTCCCATGAATTACATGATAGTTTCATATGGGAAGATTTAAATATTTTGATTGATGATTTTACAAATGAAAATGATTCTTTCCATATGATTCTTTCTTGTGATTTGCCACCCGATATAGAAAAGGAAAATGATTCTTTTGAAAGTTCAAAAGCTTTATATGGTAATCATTTGAAAAATTCTCTTCTTTCTTCCACTCTTTTCCCTTCCATCTCTTGTGATTGCATTGATGATGTGGTGTACCCCAACACTAAGTTGGATTCCGCACCTTCCACTTTGTAAATACAAGAGAATATAATTGTTTGTTTGACTCCTACTGATGGGAGTGCCTTTGATTTCCTTGGATGTGATAGTTACTTGGAGAGTTTGGAACTTAATATGCCTTTACTTCACTTGAAATCTCTCCATGTTTCTATTTTTGGATGGAATACTGATGTTTGCTCGGAACCTTTACAGGCACATTCTTGGAAAGGTCGTCGTAGGAACCAACATCCACCGTATATCCTTGGACCTCTTCTGATTGATCCTGAACTACCTCCACCAAGGAAATCCAATGCGGGAGAAGATGTTGTTAATGACAAATGTATGATTCTCATCAGGGATGAGAACTTCTCCTTCAAGCGACTGAAGATTCTCTAACACAGGTTGCTCTTTCCTTAGTTGTTTTCTTCCTGATTCACATGATTCTTTGAGCTTAATTGTTGTGTGAGGAAGATAAGTGTGGGGGAGGGACACAAACCAGTAGAAAAAGGTAGAAATAGTGTAGTTTAGTATAAAGAATAAGAACTCCCTTTGTATGCTTTGCATGTGTGGTCACTACGCTACTTAATTACTATTGTGCCTTGAATTTCAACTTGACAAGCATTCTCTTTAGAGTATCTTTACACATTGAGGACAATGTGTTGATTAAGTGTGGGGGAGGGGAATACATTTTGAATCACATTAATTGGTTGTTTTTAAATGGGAAATGCCATTAACTAGAAAATTTTTCAAAATTTTTTTCAAGAATGACTTGCTTTGATATATGTCCTAAGTGGTAAAGGGTCACATTTGCCACTTTAGAATGTGATTTATGAGAAATTCTTTGAGCTTTCATGATTTCTAGTGTTTTGGCAACTTTTTGAAACCATGATTTGCTTTTCAAGTAAATGGGGAGACAAATAAACCCACAATTGGATTTTTGCTTACTTCTTGTTTTGAGAAATAAAATCTTTCATATCATTAATGCTTTTAAGAGTTGAGCATTCTTATAATTGATTGCAATGTTTTGATTGATTATGTTTGTAAGGTTAGCATTAGGAATAGTTAAGAAGATGCGTTGTGGTTAGCTTGCTATACAATTGATTGTATTGGAGTGAGCATTAGGGAGAAGCCTTATTGGAAGGTTAATTGAGCTTTGAATTCTTTTCATGTGTGCATGTTCACTTAGTCTTTCACCTTCTAGAACTTGTTTCAACTCTTCTTCGAAACGACATTTGCATTAATGTGATGGAAATGAAAGAGGCATTCAATTTTAAACCCTTTCAACCAAACACAAACCCTCATTCATCACCATTTGCTTATCCCTTTGAGCCATTCCTATGTTGTATGCATGTCATTTTATTCATAGTGTTCTTAGTATTCTAAAATCAAAGTGATTTGTCAATAAAAAGTTGAACAATGTATATATTGAAATGCCATGTATATAGAAAAGAGAAGTAAAAAAGAATTGAAAAAAACAGAGAGAGAGAGAAAAAGAAAAGAAAGGTATTGAAAAGAAAAAGAAAAAGAAAAAGAAAAAGAAGGCACTTGTTCATGAATTTGAAAAAAAAAAGAATTGGCAAGAGTTTTCAAGTAATTTAGATGCTATGAACTTGCTCATTACCTTTGACTTGCATATCAACTATTTCCTTTTTCTAATTGATTCATTCCATCTAGCCTTCATCCATTATTACAACCCTTTTAAGCCCTCTTGATTCATTGCATTTATTGTTATAAGTAGTAGAGAAGTTAGAGTTGTTACAAGCTTATGGTAAGATGTTGATTAAGTGAATTAGAGTGAAATGACCCCTAATGAGGTGAGATGAGTGAAACACTAATACCTTGAGAGTCTCTTGTTCTTCATTCTAATATTTTGTATTGTGTGGTTAGCTAATTTCTTTGCATCTCTTGACTATGACTAGTGTTGGCTTGAAGGATTTGTTTAATTGATCTATTGCTTTCCAATTATGAAATTGCTCTTCTTTCAATTGCATTGATGATTTGAATTTAGAAAATTGTGTTTAATTGCCTTTGTTCAGGAGTACAAAGGTCTAAGTGTGGGGGAATTGATTGAACCATAATTTTATATGATTTTTCAAGGTTAATTTGGGATTTTTAATGCATTTTCTAGAATATAATTGCATGATTAAGCACTATTTTTAATTAGAGACATTTGTATTGGATAAATTGTAAATAGGGTAAAATGGTCATAAATTTGTTAATTATTCATACAAATGTTTTCTTGTACTTGTGATATTATTTTGTGCTTAATTTTTGCATTGTAGGTGCTCAAGAAGGAAATTTGAGATTTTGGAGGTTCAAATTATTGGGCCAAGTGGAAAGAAAGAAAAAAAAGGAAACAGAAGCAAGGTGGGCCGCAAGGAAAGCACAGGCCCAAGAAGAGAAGAGAGGGGAGCTGCAGACTTGGAGCAGCTAGGAGAGCCCAAAAGACAAGGAAAAGAGACAAAAACGCAGTTGGGCCGAAGAAAAAAAACCAAAGAGAAAACAGGCCCATGGAGCTGAAGCCAAGCCTATAATAGATATCAAGAAAAAAAAAGAAACAGAAAGCATAGGCCCAATGAGACAGATCAGACTTGAGAGTGACACTACTACAAAATATTGATTTTACGACCCTAAAGGACGTCCCTTTTTAAAAAAGGGACGTAAAAAATAAAGGCGGTGGCATTTATGAATTCTGAGTGAGATTTGAATAGTTTTAGACGTCCCCAATTCAAATAGGGACGTCTAAAGTTAAATTTTTTTTTTAAATCAGGGATGCCTTTTTGTCACTTTAGATGTCCCCAATTTAATTGGGAACGTCTAAAGATAATTTTTTTTTTAATCAGGGACGCCAAAAATATATATTAGGGACGCCACTTTTGGCGTCCCTAATATTATTAGGGACACCAAAAGTGGCGTCCCTGATATTACATATATCAAGGCGTCCCTCATATTAGAGATTCCTAATTATATAAAAAAAATTAACTTTAGACGTCCCCAATTAAATTGGGGACGTCTAAAGTGTGACTTTAGACGTCCCTTTTTTAATTGGGGACGTCTAAAGTAAAAAAAATTAACTAAACAACTTTAGGCGTCCCTAAATTAAATTGGGGACGCCAAAAACAATTCAAATCTGTACTGACAGTTTTTATTTGTCAGTTTTATAGACCCACACTCATCTTTCTTATCAACGCAGCCACAACAAGAACCTTACCACCACGCATTTAACTTTTGCTTCTTCTTCTTTATATACTGTTTTTAAACTTGTTTCTTCTTTTCTCTCTCTTTTTTTTCACCAGATCTGTTATGCTTACCACCACGCATTTAACTCTTGCTTCTTCTTCTTTATATACTATTTTTAAACTTGCTTCTTCTTTTCTCTCTCTCTTTTTCACCAGATCTGTTATGTTTCTTACTATTTTTTTATTATTTTATCTTCTTTCTCTTTTTTCTTTGGATTTCCCTTCTATTTTATCTTATAACTGGTGTTGTTATGGTTTGTAGATCGAGACTCCAAAACATGCTTCATGGCCACGTTCCCACTGAGAAAATGAGTTTCATCTCTACCTGTTGCTCTTCTCTATTCATTATTACGAGAAAATGAATTTTAATAATAGAAGGAGATAAGTTTTTTGCAACTGATTCATCTTATTGTTATCATCTTATGTTTATGAGATTTCAGCTCTAGAGTTATTATTGTGTAGATTTTGAATTTGGAGTTCAGTTACTAGATCTGTAATTTTATTGACGATGATCTATAATTTCTGATTTTAAATACTGTTTAGTTCATATCTGTAATATAAATGATTTTTTTTTTAAAAAATCACTTTAGACGTCCCCATTTTAAACTGGGGATGTCTAAAGTCCAGACTTTAGACATCCTTTTATTTACGGACGTTATTGCCATTTTTTACTACGTCGCTCACATAGACGTTCCCTTGTTTTCAGACATTAAAAGGCCTAAATAAGGGACGTTAAAAACATTTTTTTGCAGTAGTGTGATCTGGGAACAGAAATGGAGGACCTAGTGGACATGCAATATGGATATGCTGATACCCGACTGGAAGACGCAGACCCGAGACCAAAGACCAGCTGAGGAAATGATATAGGCAGAGAGCATCACCGCAATCAAAGGACGATCATCATCGCATCATCACCTTCAGCATCTCATCACACGTACTACCTCTGCCCTCACCGGCGACCTTCACTTCCTTTCCTCCATTCTTTCCGTCGTCGCTAAGGTTCAGATACAGAGTGTCAGCTAAGAGGCAGCAGAGGGAAGACTCGACTGAGAAGAAAAAAACATAGCTGAGAGGCGACAGAGGAGAGATTGGACACAGAAGCAGCGCCGTTAGTTTCCAAGACTGAAGTCGATTACCATTGCCATCTCCGTTCCCCACCATCACTCCGTCACCACCTGGCCCACAACCACACCACCGTCACACCGCCACCATTTTCCTTCAAACACCACAACCACCGTCCTTCTCAAACCACCATCTCTCTGTCCAAACCGTGGAACTATATGTTTTGCATAGAAATCTAGCCACTGCAACCCCATTTCTTTCATTTTCGTCACTCAACCATTTCCATACTCAGTCCTTTTCATTTCCAATCCTTCAATAAATCCTTTCTATCCTTTTTTAATTTCCATAGTAGCATTGAAGCTCCAATAGGTGACAGTTGCTGAAGCTCCAATGAGAGGCTAAGGATTTCAAATTCTTGGTGATGAAGATAATTGCTTGAGCTCAATGAAATACATAGGGGAGTTCTTTTCTATCATTCCATTAATCTAGAACTACATATTTGGATCGGATTGCCTAGTTTTAGGAATTATTATGTATGATTCTGGAACTGAGATTGATGTTAATTGTCTCTGTTGGTTTGATATTTGTTATTGGATTGGATTTTTATGGCTTGTTGAATTTATATATATATATTTCCTTATTGATTCAATGAAATTATGCTTTCTACGTGTTATTGTTAGATTGTATAATTGAATTGGATCAATTGAGTGTCGTGTTATCGCATTCACATTAAGAGGAAACAAGTCATAATTATCTATTTTAATTGCACTCTAAGTGGTTCCTAATAGTGCCTTAAGAGATAGTTACTAGCTGCGTTCGCAGGAGTAACTATTAATTAAGAACACTAGACTCGAGCGATCGTTTGGGGTTTTGCTTTCAAGACTTAGAGAGAATTAACTCCCATAATCTCTTTGAGCAAGGATAGGCATTTTCTTCATTACCAAGAGCATTCTTTATTGATATTTTCCACTCCATACCATTCCATTCAAACTTATCCATCCCATTTTTATAAGAAAAATACCAAAAACAATAGTTTAGCATTTAATTAATCAGCATCTTTCTTTTAATATTTAATTTCAAAAACCAAAAACTATTTCCCCTTTTTTTATTGCATTTGCATGATAATTAGATTACTTAGGTAGTTCAATAAAAGGCTCCTCAAGTGAGACGACCCGAGTGTTGCATTGTACTGCAATTCTTGGATTAAAAATATTTTGCATTTGACCCCAAGGCATAAAGACACAGTCAAATCACACACCTCCTTCTCCAATAGAAGAATGAAGAGCCCTAGGTTCACATACATCTCTTTCTCTCACATGCCGCGCACTCTCGCCTCCGTTCATCTATCTTGTCTCTCCATATTGGGCGAAGTTACTCCTCCTCTAACTCTTAGATCATCCGTGCTCAAGTGTTGCAGGTTCTCTATCGATTGAAGACAAAAACTGAAGGCTCAAGGTGACGACTTTCTTGCCTTTTCCTTTACATTTATTGGTTCCTAAGTTTATACACTTTCTCTGGAGCTCTTTTCCGTCTTCTTCATTTTGTAAACTTGAAAATTTTAGAGGGTACTGCATTCCCTTCTCAAAAATTTCTTATATCTACTAATAGAGATCTATGTTTTGAGCAGCTACAGTTTGACCACCTCGTGCTGGAGCCTCATCATCGCCAATCGGTTCTAGCACTCATTTCTCAGCATTTCCCTCATAAACTGGTTTAAAGAGCACCTCCACCCATTTGCGCAGACCTTGAAATTGTGCCCTTTATATTTATACATTTTTTGAATGAATGATGATATTTGATCTAATATGTACAGTGACTACAAAGGTATTACAAAAGCATCACTAGCTAAGCTTCTGGTCCAACGGAACTTAGAATATATATATGATGGTCTACGACTTCCTGAGAGGAATAATCAACCAAAGTTATCGAGCTTAATAAGGAGTACATCTTAATCTCGATTTCGGATTGATAATTGGTTGTGTTTCAGTTTTGTGTCCAAATTAGATTGTGCTTTTAGATTTGATTAGACTAAGATCATGGTCTTGCTGAATAATACATGGTAGTTATTAGTCAATGCTATCTTTGAAATTTCTGATTCCACTGTGTTAATCTAATGCATTTGATCTTGCAGATTTAATCAGATCCAATACTCTTCTTAGGGTAGTGTTTGCTTTGTAGATTTCTTTTAATTCATGATTGCAGATGTTGTGAGTTTTATTACCCATGATAGTCACACTGATTTTATTGGTTTCTCTAGATGCCTAATGGGTTATAAAGCTGATTTGTTTCGGATCCACCCTTCATCGCATCAGGGAGTATACTGCACTTGATCACTTGGTCTTATTGATTTCATCAAACATCATTCTTAGATCCGACTTCTCCTATCTTACTGATTCCATCAAACATCACTTGGTTGTCCCTTTCCCTCACTTCACATTAGTTGAATTAAGATTAATTGCTTTATAACTCTTTGATGAGTATGCTCTCTATGCCATCCTTGTACCTTATCTCTTGCCATATGTTTGGGTCCTATTGCCTAATCTTTTGTTTATGCTCGCATTATGGACAATGCAAGGGTTAAGTGTAGTGGATCAATATGATTGCTTTTCTATCATTAGTTCTCCTATACCATTCGGTTTTTGTGCATTGTTTTGTTGTTGTTGGACTTTGGGTCCAAGTCCGCCCTTGATGGGCCGGACTATTTGATTAGGAAATAAGTAGCCTAATCAAATAAGAATAAAATGAGCATAAAATGCAGATTTGGGAATATTTCAGCAATAATTATGGATTTGTTAAAAGAGGAATAAATCACCATAATTAGGGAATTAATTGAGAGACAATTAATTGCTGTCTTGGAGGGAAAGAAGGAGTGCACACGTTTCCTAATTAGTGGCCTCTATAAACCACTATAAATAGGGTGTACCTCCTCAATTGCAATTGAATCCGCCATTGAGTTTTCTGGCAAATCCCTTCTCTCCTACCATCTTTCTGGTTCTGGTAATCTGCTGTGCAAATCACAATTAGGCTCTAATAGTCTAATAATTGTGTGGGCACAAGTATGGAGTATTGGAGCTTTGACTCGGATCCGAACAGGGATTCTTCCAGGTACACCTAATCTCCTTTTTAGTTAATATTTTTTCCTACATTGGTATCAGAGCGTTGTTGATCCATGAGGCTGTGATTTATTCTTTGTGAATAATTAATTGATATAATTTGTTTATATCTCCATCACAATTTTATTTCCGCTGTGCAAAATATATGATGAAAGAATATATGCTGCTTCAAACTATATGAACAAGTTTTTGCCTCATTTGTTTTCCGGATTATGCGTGTGTGTGTATATGGCTCTGTTTGGTCTATTATATGAGTAATGCATGATCCCACCTCTCATTCTTTTTTCAAGCTCTAATTCTGTTGCTTGAAATTGATCCATGTATGCATCTCTGGTTCATATATATATATATATATATTTAAGCTTCCGCATGATTGAAAAAAAAATTCAGGCTTGATATATATTTGCATTGCTAGCTATATGTGCTCTAGTCGAATATTGTTTGCTCCTCTGTTTAGTATGTATATATATATACTTCATGGTGTCTCCTCCTCCCTTCTTTGATCTTTTTCAAGTTGGTGTTTTTGGAACCTATGTGGAACTAAAAATGGAAAACACTTGACCCCTCAAAGTTTAGAAGAGCCTTTGAAACACAGAGATACATATCCGGTCGAATTACGTTGCGCTAACAACGTCGAGAAAAATTGGGTGTTTGAAACTCAATGTTTTTGCCCAAAGTAAGGACATGTATGTGTAGATCTCGAAGAGATGATTCCAACGATGCTTAGAATGCGTCAAACGGAGTCCGGATGAGGGAGAAACAAAGGAAAGAAGTTCGCAGGTCATTAGTCACCACCGCAACTTCACTCGTGATTTGATCAATGAAATAGAGGTTTTAAGATCAAATAAATGCCATGGATTTGTAGTTCGCTGAACTACGATTCCAACGACACCAAGAACGCGAAAAATGGAGCTAAAACGAGGGAGATATGACCTCCCAAAGGTGGCGGGTCGCGATGACCCGTCGGAGCTCCAACCGGGTCGGGTTGACCCGGCTGGAGGTTGAAGACGAAGACGTGGCAGTCAACGGCACATCGTCGGTCAACCAATGCCACATGGCACCAATGAGAGGTCACCACGTCAGCGTCAAGTGCCACATCAACACCGGTCAACGAGACCACGTCATCCATTGACCAGCCACGTTGACCGAGACACGTCAGCGCCACGTCACTGACACGTCAGCGGTGACGGGTCACGGTTGATCGGTCAACGTTGACCGGTCAACAGTAATTCGTTGACTGTTGACCCAAAAAAAAAGTAAGGACACATGGCGCGTGGGGCCCACTGGGGTCTCCGTTTGACACATGGCAAGCACCGCTGGAGAGAGGACGGCACGTGGAGTCTTGGTTGCCGAAGCGTGTCACTTGCCGACGGCAGCAAGGCAGCGCGTGTAAGTCACGCGCCACCTCCGAGAGTGGCCAAGGCTGGAATTTTCCAATTTTTTAGGATTTTTCCATCCAGACACGTTCTAGGGGCGCGTGAGAGCGTGTGGGACCTCCGATTGAGATGCGGTTTGTTCTTAAAAATCCCTAAATTCGAGAGCTTCAATTTGATATATAATTTGCATATATTTGAAGCACATTTGGATCTGTTTTGAGTCAAAAAGTTGCTTGTGTGAACCTAGAGATTCCCAAAAATGTTGGAATTGAATCAATGTTGGTTCTATTGTTTTTTGGGATAGGTTGGCTTATTTTTTTAAGAGTTTTTTCAGTTGCAACATAAGGTTAAATACTGAAAGATTCTTTAAAAGTAAGGGATTATTCAAATGAGTTTTTGAATATAAAATCCTATCCAACCTTGACTCAAACTCTTAGAGATAAAAACCTGAAAAATTGCAGCAACTTAAAATTATTCAATAATTATTGAATAATAATAAGTCTTCCCATGCTTCTAACCACATTGATCCACTTGGATTGAAGCAATAACTTCTAAAAGTTAACCTTTTATCACATATATTGTGACAAAGGATAAGACAGATTGAGATGTGAGAATCATCTTATCAAGTGGGAGGTATGCTACAAATACATCCAAATGAGTGGATGTAGACATGGCAAAGAGGAGCTGGACATTGCGGCTAGAAGCTATATGAGTTAATATGGTCAGAAAGGCCTATGAGAAGGAGAACCTAGTTAAGAGACAATGATATGAGGCTTAAACTTTTGAATGTTCTTGTTTTTCCATTAAATTTAAGATTAAATTCTCTGTTTGTTTTTAGAATTGAATTCAGTATATTCTCTTCTTGTTTTCTTGAACATTCATGCTAGTTAGATGATATTGTGTTATTATCTTGTTAATATAATTGCTCTTTGATTGAGTGGGAGTTTTTTCTGGAATGCGTCTACAAATACAAAGGGGAAAGTATTCAAATAAAGACTGTGGTTAAAAGGGTGATGAGCTAACTAGTATGATTGGGATGGGAGTCAACATAGTTGTCTCCTGAACATGAAACTAGTGAACTTATTATCTAATTATCCTTTGTCTTATTTGAACAAATAAGATTTGTATACCATAATCGTCTAAGTGACCAATTATGACTAAGTCTATTTGACTGAGCTTATGAAGGCAAGCTCAATAGAGATATCTGTGGAGTTAAAAACCTCTCAAATCTCTTTCATTCAAGAAGAATGAGATGTCAGGGACATCCTACCAACTAGTCTTCAGCATTTTGAGGCTGAAGCAACTAAAGGATACAAAAGGTTTATGCTATCAAGCATAGAAAGAACAACATTGCTCAAACTTATGATGGTATGAGCAATGTAACCTTATCCAAGCCGTGTGGATAGTGTTGGAAGATAGTGAAATAGGTGATATTCTTCCATAAAGTTAAAACTAAGTTAAGTTTTAACATAGTGTACTAAGTCCTAACATGTTGTTTAGGCAACACTTGAGACATATGTCAAACTAAGAAGTTGAGACAAACTAAATGCCAAGTTCTTTCTAACAAACAAGTGTATGCTGTGATAAGACATCTCCCAGTGAGTGGTAGGAAGCTATGTCTCCCAGTGAGTGGGAGTGAGCCACGTCTTCCAGTGAGTAGGCATATATGAAAGTAAAGATTACCTCTGATATGCATATTGTAACCTTCAGCAATGTGATTCACCACATTGAACTTGAGTGTGAAAGACTGAAGGATTCAAGATCCATCAGTCAGACGAACTTAGCTAAAGAGTGGGAGGATTCATCCTCCATGCCTAAGGGCAAGGAACCTATAAGGAAAACTTGATCTAGAAGAGGTCAATGGTTTCTACAAAAGATGAAATGCTACATTGATAAACCTTTCAGGGTTGTAAAAGTAGCAATCCACATGAGTTGTGGATGTTTCACAGAAGCATATGGCTTCATGACAAATGCAAAGCAATAAAGAGATAGAATCAAGGGATTGGAACTTGCACGTTAACTCTGCATAGATAAACCACCCTGATTCACTCCATGCAATTGCAACTGACAGAATCACATCTTTGCTATCTCTTTAGTTAAGGATCGATGGGATTATGATTCTCAAATCCTTTGTTGGATTTTGATGTTTCTTTTCTAGGAATAAAAGATTATATTTCTTACCACATGTACACCTTGATCAAAGGGAATGATCAAACTAGCAAAAGAGTATTTGCTAAACAACGTGTGCTAAAGGGTTAATACCCTTATGAATAAGTTGAAAACTTATTCTACCTGGCAAGAAAGACAGAAACATTTTTTGAGAATATCCACTGCAATTGGCAAATTATGACGTTAGTGAACCAATAAACGTGAGGGCAAAACACAAAACTTGGTGTTTCATTAACGTTGTGCACGTTTACTCAAAATATAGTAATGTTTACTTGATTTTTGGCAAGTGTGAAGCTGTTAGATGATAGCTAAACTAGTCAGGAATCAGTAAATTGAAAGAATAAGACCTTTCAAACTAACAAGGGTTTACGACACCCAAGTGATTAGTTCAAACAGCTTTGTGTACAAGAAAGGTGTTGTTAGGTAACTATCAATACCTAAAACCCTTTAACATAATAGAGTTGTTGAAATGGAGAGATAGACCTCTCCTTGATTTGGTTGTGAAAATAATGGCATCAATAAGGCTATCAGCCATATGTTGGTAGGTAGACTTGCAGCTATTATATTCACACTTAACCAAATGCCCTCTATGTCAGTCACGACCTTACCCTATGAATCATGGATGGGCCTTAGACCAGGGCCAAGCTCGTTAAGACCATAAGGGTCATCAACTTTATATTCATAATTCTTCCTATGACTAAGGAAGATTGGGGTCAAGGTATACAAAGTATCTCTTTGTGAGATGACATGAGAATTTGACATGACACGTCTTCATTAGTGAAAATGATGGCAGTTCAGTGACTGAGAGAAAATCGTGGGACATAACGTTCATAAAACCAAGATTTCCTAACAGGAAATGAGCATTAATCACAATAAATCTCTTTAAGAGGTTCACAAGTGACAAGGAATAATCAAGTGTTCCTAAGTTCACTGATCTGAGTGGGAGGATTGAGACCATTTTCACAACGAAATAGGTAAAAGGTAAGTTATGAGAGAATTACCTCACTCATACATAGGAAAAGAATCCTATGAAATCCACCTCAGAGCAAATTGTCATCTAGCAAATGACTACAAGGGATAGATTCCCTAATGGATTGAATGCTCTCTTCATCATTTAGAAGGTGATGATAACTACTTATAAGTGTCTGAAAGACACTAGAAGGACCTGCTAAGATGAATTGCAAAGTGTCATGCAGGAGGATTTGGATTCTTTTTAAGCCAAATACGTGTTTGGGTAATTTGTCACCTAGCCAAGAGGCGATTGGGAACAAGTAGATTCTCAAATCTGTTGGGGGCATGTAGAACCTAAAACACTTAGTGGCTAAGGGGTAATACAATGGAAAGTTGTCCATTGTGCATTTTAACTCTGAACTTTGGCTATGACAACAAGCTTAGTCTTGAAATTGCATCAAGATGACCTTCCAATTTGGGATTTTGGAAATTAGATAATGAACTCTACATGAAGCAGCTTAAGGGCTTCATAGAAACAATCACCCAAATAGTAGTATTTGAGGTTTTTCACAAGGTGAAAGCCTCACCAACTTCGAAATAATCGAAGAACACTACATAAGTCCCAAACGGTCTAATGATGATTCTTTGTGAAGTCATCCTTTGTCAAATGATATATGAAACAAGTGTCAAGGGAGTCAAAGGAATAAAGGATCAGAGAATCCTTAAATTTTGACTTAATAAAGTCATGGGTTGAACACATATCTTGAATAACAAGATAAACGGGGATTGCACAAGAAAGATACAGTCTTTTCCACCTAAGACATGTACAAGTGTAATCCTTAGACATCTTAGGATGTCAAACTGCAAACCCATGGACACCCCTGAAGTCAAGGGCATAAACCTAAAGAGCTTACATGTCCTATAAGGAATCCAACATAAGAATGGTGGATAGAGTCCTATGTGAGACTATAGTTGGTGATATGAATATGCACATTGGTATACATAAGACCAAATGTTTTTTTTGGTCAGACTTGGAAGTTGCTTTTTAGTCTTACTGTGAAATAGGTTATGAGAATAACCATGGATTAAGTTGTCAAGACAACAACTTTCCTTTTTGAAAGGATACTCTAATACAAGACCTAGGTAAATGGTGATGGAGTAAGGAAATATACAAAGTATTTTTTCCTATTATCCATGAAAATAGAACGCAGGACATGTTCTGCCATCATTCAAAGTGCCATATGGCTAAAGTAATTCCTATGAGAGATTGGGAATGAATGGTGGATAGAAGGATCCAAGTGATAACATCTTATGATGAGGATCCTAATTATCACAACAAGGCGAAACATACTTTTTGATATATCTCTATGAGAGATATGCTTTCAAAGAGGGAAAGCGACAGTTCAATGACCTTCTACTGACAAAATGTTGGTAGATCCCCTTAATGAGCCCATAGCTTGTTTTTCATTGAGTTAGTAAAAATCTAGGGGCGCAAATAAAATATAAGATCGTGAACTTCTTTTATATAAAGATAAAAGAAATGGTATGTATGTTATGAGTAAATACATAAAGGTATACAGTTTTGTATGTCGTACAGGTCAAAAGAGGTTGGTTCACTCACACGAACAACTGTCTTCCCATGTTTTGCAGGGGCATAGAAAGCTAAGACGAGCAAATGATCACCATGAGATGGTTGAGAAGAATATTTGCGTTTGAGTCGCCTCAGTTAGACTGAGATGAGATCTACATGTGTGCATATACACAGAAAATGGATCGAAGCATGATTATAGACCTGTAGCCAAGCAAAGAACCCTTTTTCACAAATGAGATTGTAAAAGAGATATTGTGAAAAAGGAAGTTCTGGTTCGAATGTTGAGTACATTTTGGAACTAATGTCTGTACGGTTAAAGATAAAGAAATCGACGTACACCTCAAACCATTCACCGTAGCATGCAATTCATACTGCATGTGCTTGAGAGTTAAATCGCAACACGGGATGTGGGTGAAAGATCCCTAGTTCACCACAGTGTGAGTCCCAGGAAGGAAGAATCCTTACACGATGCCCTTAAGACTTAGGCGACATCATGAAAGCTTGGTTTGGTGACAGCTACTTTAGCTGAAGCTCCATGATCACACTCGATTTAGTCAGACGAGTGAAAACTAGGAAAGCGACCAAGTCAAGATGGACTGATGATTAGTCAAAAAGGAAGATTTACTCCTAGATACATAAGATGTGCTAGTATCTGTGGTCGGCCCCTTACTAGCTCTGTGTGTAGCTAGTAAGTACGGATACTATGTGCGTGGAAGGCAATCTGAGTTAATCAACATATTAACTCGAGAGGGATTAGATATGCCATGAGTAATGTGTTTGAGAGAATCTAGGGCATATGAGGCAATGAATATATAGCTTACGGTTTTATATAAAGGGTGTCCTTGGATGCTGATCCGATATGAAGGATTTCTAGTAATACAAGCACCAAAATCTTAAAGACATTTTTGCCCACGCAGTCACGGCAGACGCCAAGTATGAAACAAGAAAGAGTAATGCATGCACGATGGGAGGCCCATCAAGTGCGAGTGGGAGATGTTGGACTTTGGGTCTAAGTCCGCCCTTGATGGGCCGGACTATTTGATTAGAAAATAAGTAGCCTAATCAAATAAGAATAAAATCAGCATAAAATGCAGATTTGGGAATATTTCAGCAATAATTATGGATTTGTTAAAAGAGGAACAAATCACCATAATTAGGGAATTAATTGAGAGATAATTAATTGCTGTCTTGCAGGGCAAGAAGGAGTGCACACGTTTCCTAATTAGTGGCCTCCATAAACCACTATAAATAAGGTGTGCGTCCTCAATTGCAATTGACCCCGCCATTGAGTTTTCTGGAAAATCCCTTCTCTCCTACCATCTTTCTGGTTCTGGTGATCTGCTGTGCAAATCACAATTAGGCTCTAATAGTCTAATAATTGTGTGGGCACAAGTATGGAGTATTGGAGCTTTGACTCGGATCCGAACATAGATTCTTCCAGGTACGCCTAATCTCCTTTTTTAGTTAATATTTTTTCCTACACTTGTTATGGAATTTAATTGAACTTTGAACACATTAGTTTGAGTAGATTTAAAGTTTGTTTAACTATGAAGTACTTGTTTAATCAATTGAATTCTGGAAATTGTGCATTATGAAGGAATAGTTTCATACAGTAAGTCCAATCCTCATGCAATTTGTTATTAATGAGTAAATGAGGGTGAGTAAGCAATTTGAGTGAAAGAGAGTGATTGCTTGCTGCATTACCAAGCTCTGTGGTTTGAGGAATTTGAGTGAAGTATGTTTGAGCGACCAAATTTTTGTTGTGGCAACTTCGAATTTCTGGGAAGACAGAATGTTTTGCTGAGGAAAAAAAATTGTTATAGCATCTTGCATATGCATATTTGTGAGGATAATTGTGGGTGGTGTTTGTGACGTTTGGTGTCTGACTGTGCATTCATCCATTTCACTTTGATAGCTTGTTGATTTGTGCATAACTCTCTGATTTGCTGACACTTACTAGTTGTGTGTTAACACACTTGCTGTCATCAGTAGCAAGTTTGATTCATAATTTGAAATTGATTTTGAGCTTGTTCTGACTATCTCTTTTGTATTTCAAGGTGGTTGGCTGTTTCATTTGCTACTCTCTTTTTGTTAACACAACTCTTTTTTTTTTTTTTTTTTTGGAAATACCTGATTTGGAATTTTGCAAATTGAAAGTTCTTTTTCTGTCTTTTTTTCTTTTTTTCATTCATTTATTTATTTTTTCTTCTTCTTCTTCTTTATATTTTAAGGTAAATTTCATTTTATTTCATTAATTTGTTTATTTCCATTTATTTTACTAGTCCACGATACCTAAGTTCAATTTGTGGTTTTTAGAATCTTTTGGGTGCCGTGTTAATTTGAGCTACCAATTTCATTTCCCTTGAGCTACTATGCACATTCTATGGAACCAGTTTTTTAAGTGTGTCAAAGACTAGCTACCTCATGTATGACTTCAGTTTCATGTTGGTTGAAAATCTAAATGTGTTGTTATTTTGCTGTCTTGATAAAATTTATTTTTGAGTTTGTCGTACATTTGCCAAAGAAATTTCGTTGTGTATCATCCTTTAATTTTTATCTATTCATATATTTTGACTTTTTGTTCTCATTATTTTCTTTAATAGGTTTAATACATGAGAATCAAGGCATGTTCTAATATGGATTCTTCAAGTGTGCAATTAAATCAGCTAGATGAAGAAAAAATCAACCTATATTTAGAGGCTACGTGTGGCAAGACCAAGAAGGGTTGCATCTATGGCTTAGGATCTAAGGCCCAAGATATTGATAGCACACTTTATTCGTACAGCAAGAGAATGAAATTTTCTTAATTGGGTTGCAAGCTCTTAAGCAACAATTGTCTTGGGTGCCTACAATTCAAACATGGAAGCTAATGATCCTAATGATGGCATACCATAAAATAGGATATTTACTAGTTGTTTGGTTACCTTATGACATTTCTGGCTTGTTTGATGCATTATAGACAGTTTCAATTGAGTACTTTTGTTGCTTGAACTAGTTTGATACATTATATTACTATATTTTTATAATTTGTTTTTATATTGGTTTTATTTGTAATTCATTTAATTTCACTTTTAGTCATTCAACCATTATTAAGGTTGACTCTTTAAAAAGATGAAAAAAAAAATTATAGAAAATTTTTAAATGAAAATAAAAAAAATGTTTAGGGATAGATTAGTGGCGGAATTTTTGTCACTAAATTTTAAAAACAAAAAATAATTTATTCTGTCCTAGATAAGTATTTTGTCGCTAATTTGTAAATTCTGTCGCTAACCCGCTACAAAATAGTGACCAAAATTCCATCACTAATCCGGAAATTCCGTCTTAAAATTGGAATAGAATATTCCTGAAATTAGCGACGGAATATTTTGTCGCTAATCCGTCACAAATCAGGAATATGCTAATCCACAAATTAGTGACGGAAATTTCACTTAGAGATGGAATTTTCGTCACTAATTACTGATGGAAATTCCGTCGCTAATCCTTCCCTAAATTAGTGATGAAATTTTAAATTTCGTCGTAAACTTAATTAGTAACGCCCTTTTTAGTGACGGAAAATTTTCCGTCGCTAACAGGTTAGTGACGGAATTTACGACGGAATTTCCGTCCCCACAACACCCATTCATAAGAATGCACTACAAAAACATTGGATATTAGCGACGGAATTTCCGTCGCTAAATTTCGACGCTAATATCCAATTTTTTTGTAGTGTATTCTTATGAATGGGTGTTGTGGGGTGCCTAATACCTTCCCCATACACAATTGACTCTCGAGCCCTAAATCGTTTTTGTAGACCAATTTCCATTTTTCAAAAAGGTTATCCTTCTTCAAAATTTTGGTGGTGGCTCCATATTTTTCAAATTTCGGGTGCTACAGTGAGCCACGTACAGACCATAGTATTGCATCGCAACCACGCTGAATAAAGAGGATCTGTAGTCAGAGTAGCTAACACCAAGCCATCCACGAATACAAGATTGTTCTTCGATTGTAAAGCCATTCGCATGGCACGTGACCAGGTGTCGTAATTTGGTCCAGTAAGAACCAGAGTAACAAGAATCAAAGCTGGATTCTTGTTCAGATGAAGGTAATATGGACTAGAAATGTTCTAGGAAAGATCAACGACGCGCCAGTAAGAGATGAACCAGAAACAAGAGAAGGATTAGCCATGGCGGAGCACTTCGCTCTGATACCATGAAACAGGAAATAAAGAGAATCGGAGATGGAGTAAAAGAATGAGAGAAGAAATATATAAGACAGATTTGATTATTCACTGTACATCAATACAAATATATAAGAGTAAAGGCATAACAGAATTAAATAACCATTTGACTAACAGTTAGCTAAACTAATAGGTTCTAGTTACACTATTTAGTTACACTACCCGTTATCTTTAATGTCTGTTTTACAATCTGTCATATATATATATATATATCTTATAGTTAATTTACTGTCATTAGATAACTTCTCTTGTTTGATGTCTGATTTAATTTTTAAGACATTGTCATAGAGATCTCAACCATTGATTTAAGGGGACAATAAGAGGAGAAATAGAGGATCCGGGTCTATCGGTGTCTATATCTCTCTGTGTTTTTTCTTTTCGTTTCTCCCAACTTTATACAGAAAAATACTTTCAAAATGTTAGAGAATAAAAATCCCTGATATGACTTTGGCAATAAAATATAGTTAGGTATGTACGTGGTTTTTCAGTAAATCAACCTCTACCATCTCGTCTGCTAAAGTAAATGATCCCAGTGTTAAAACTCACATGGTTATACATCCATCTACTGAATTCTTACTAGTCTATTGTTTACTGGTATGTTCCCCCACGCAAAAAAAAAAAAAAGAAGAAGAAAAAAAGGAAAATCTCACCCCCAGATCCTTTTCTACATGCTTAACTCCTTTTGCTAGAGTTGGCTATCAATATTTTAGACAATTGTAGCCGCACAACAAAGGAGGAAGAATAAGCTGTGCCTCCTTTGAATCTGGATCTCTTCGATTCCGATACTGTGGGTTTTTCCTTAAAATCTTTGAGATGAGGCCAAAGATTTATCTTTTTAGTGATTCCATCACAGAAGAATCTTTTGACATCAGAGGTTGGGCTGCTTCTCTAACCAATCATTTCACTCACATCAGGATTACAAAATGCAATCCTCTTTATATTACATAAGCCTAACCAAACATCATAATCAATCTATTAAATTAAGATTACATGTAATCTTTTCTCAAGAAATTGAACCAAATGGGCAATAATGGCTTATTTTGTTTTGATGTAAAGATCTTACTTGGGTCTATATGTTCTGTGAATTACCTGTACCAAGGTTGAAATGTTACGCCTATATTGGGCTTGTACTGTTGACTTGTGTATTTAAGTTAATATATGTTTAGTTAATATAAATAGATAAGATGCACTGCAATGACTTTGTTTAGTATGTGAGCTCTTTTCTGGGCATGGCTTGGTTAAAGTTAAAAGGTGAGAAAATACTGTCAAAAAAGAGATGTTTCTAGTGAGGTAAACCAAAATTTAATTATATTATCATTTTTTTCATTATGAAAAACAATTATTTACAGAAATTACGATAAGAAAGACAACTAATAGATAAAAGACTAGGATCTCCCCAAATTAGGTTTGCTCAAATATTATGCAGAAACTCACAGTAACTTTTATTTTTCTTTCCCATGAAGGCACATAGATGAAAGCACATGGAATTGAACATTTATTTCTTAAAAGACAAAAGAGAAAATTTGACATAACTATTATGGAAGGTTTCTAACCCTTCTCTTCCTCTTCTTTTGTAGATCAATCACCAAACTTGCAACCCATAGAGGTTTACCAGTAAACATCACAACTTGAAACATTGTTGCTCCAAATGCTGCTCCAAATACATATCCCAACGCCACAGGTTTCCATTCAAATTCAAATCCAACTCCTAAACTTGGCAGTGGTTCTTGTCTTTCCTCTTGTGTGTTGCATGGAATCATAAGTTGAAAACCGCGCAACTCTTTATTTCCTTTAAAGGAATTGCTTGAGAAAGTCTCAAATTGTTGGCCCCTAGGAATACATCCTTCAAGTTGATTCTGTGAAAGGTTTAGGACTTCGAGAAAATTGAGATTAGTCAACTCTATTGGAATTTTTCCAATAAATTTGTTTGATGACAAGTCCAACGATTCCAAATTCTTCAAATTTCCCATTAAGGCAGGAATTGAACCGGTGAGCCCATTATGTGAAAGATTGAGCCCTTTCAACGCAAGAAACTTTGCAATAACTTGTGGAATCTCTCCCTCAAACATGTTATTGGATAAATCGATGCTTGTGAAAATAGTCAAGATCTTTTCCATACGAGTTTCTGATCCTTTCAAGGTCAACTCAATGGAGTCATGATAATTAATGATGGTATTGATTCCATAATTCAAGTACTGCAATTGAGTTTTCTCTTCTAATCTTCTCATAGCTTCGAAGGATTTAAAGAATGCTGCAGGTAAAGGACCTTTCAAGTTGTTGCTGGATAGGTCAAGTACTCTTAACATATGGAAGGCATGGCTTCCATTGTCCTTAAAATTGGGGATAAAACCGTGCAATTTATTCCCTCTAAGAACAAGCACCTGCAATTCCTCAAGAGCTTGTAGCCAATGGGGAAATACATCCTCTATGCCATTGTTGCCAAGATCTAAGACTCTTAGCCTTGTGCAATTGACCAAAGATTGAGGTAATGACCCTTTCAAAAAGTTGTCATTAAGATTTAGGGTTCTTAAGTTGTTTCCCACTTCAAATGATTCAGGTATACTACCAGAGAAGCTATTACTTTGTAGATCTAACACAGAAAGAGTGACAATACAGAGTGGAATGGTGCCGGTGAAGTTATTATGGGACAAGTTAAGAATATCAAGTGTGCTTGCATTGCAAATAGAAGAATGAAGCTCTCCTTGAAGGAAGTTGGAACTTAAGTCGAGAAGATACATGTTTCTCCATGGCAAGTGTTGAATCAACACGTTTCCTGTCAGAAAGTTGTGAGAAAAGTTCAAGAATGTGAGCAAATTGTTCTTCACTAAATTTACAGTTCTTAGAGAAGAAATGTTGAAGAGAGATGATGGAATTTCACCTGTTTAGATTTACAAAGTGAACAAGAGATATTCAAGTAAGCTAATAGTTAAAAGGCTTTGGCATTCATCTCTAACATTAAAAAACAATAGATAAACAACATTATATGAATTTAACTTTTGTTGAAAATCAATATAATTTAAAAGGGACTCTTCCAATATAATATCAACTGCCAATTGGACATTAAAACTCTCTTTTAAAAAAATATGCTAAAGAGAGATTTTGGAATTAATTTCACCAATATAAAATGAACAACCAAGTTATTTAAATTTTTCATTAAAGCTAGTTATTATTCACAAGGATCTAACTTTGAAATCTGCCTAGGAATTCATCATAGACTTAAATAGGTGATATCATTTGCATATAATTTACACATGTATACAATATAAAAAAATTGAATATTTTTTTTATGCTGATTAATCCCTGCATAAATATTAAAAAGGGAGAAATCAAATCTATTCTAACCATCAAATTGCCTAACTTTTAATAGTTATATAACTAACGAGATAAGTGTTTTATTTTGTAATTTTTTAATAATTATTTAATTTAATAGGATTTTATAAATTCGTGAAATAAGAAAGAAATGATTAAAAATATTGGAAAGAAGAAAATTGATCAGGGAAAGGAAGAGAAAAAAATATATAGTTGAAGATAATAATGATTTATTTCAAGATCAATCTCTCGTAGCACTGAATTGTTAAATAATGAAGATGGTATAGAACTAGCAATTTGATTTCTTCCAAGACACAATATTTTTGGTTGTGAAAGATTGCCAATCTCATTCGGGTGGGCCAATTGTCATAGATTAAATCAATTACCAATTCGATATGCTTTAAAATTCTTTTTTAAAGAAGAAATGCTGAATTGAGGTTATGGAATTAATTTTGAACAATCAAATTATTTATATTTTGCATTAAATTAATTAAATATTTACAAGGCTCTAATTTCAAAAAACAATATGATGAATTCATCATTGGCCAAAAAACTAAATTTTTAGTTTTTAGAACAACAAAAAAAGCCTTGTAAGGAGGTGTAGCAGCGTAACTTTTCCTAACGTAGAAGTATAAAGAGTTTTCAGTTAAAAATTTGCAACAAATATCAAATAAGCATAAATAATAAATGAAATATTTGTAAAGGAGTTGTATTGCAGATAGAATACAGGGAAAAAAGAAAAATAAGAGGTTAAAAAGAACTAGCAAAATTATATATAAAGTGTTGTACAAAAAAATTGCCACAAAAGACAGTTACAACGTGCCTCAAAACACAAATTTGTTGGGAGACTACTTGAAGAATTATTTATTCCGACATAAATTTATTGTAGACTGAACTGTTAAATAATGAAGTGGTATATGAACAACAAGTTGATTATTTTCAAGATACAATGTTTTTAGTTGTAAACAATTGCCAATCTCATTTGAAATATCTCCTTCAAATAGGTGGAAAAAAAGAGAGTAATGTCAGTAACAATTTTTATGCATAATAAATTATTATGTACATGAGCCAATTTTGTATTTTTTTTCATAAAACAAATTTCTATTTTTGAAAACATATATGGCACAACTTGCACTTGCTTTCAAAAAGAAATAGCCTATTCATGGTAAAACACATATATTTGTTGGAAGACTCCCAGAAAAATTAGTTTTGTTAACAACAAACTTTTTGAAAATATAAATTAATAATAAATAACCAAATAAAAATTAAATCTTCCAAAAATGTCTGTATGGCATAGTAATTTTGGAAAAAAAAAATCCTTAAAAAAGTTATTAACTAACGTAGAATAATAATAAACATTTATTTTAAGGACTGATAATGAGTCTTTAGATCCATTTAAAAAAAATAAAGATTAATTTTGCAAGGGTTGTCCAATTCCAAATCAAAGTCAAGGCGTTCAAACTCAATTCCAAATTGAAGTATGCTGCTTAGATTATAAATCCGAATCATTTTAGAGAATTAATATCATCGCCTTAAATTATTTCAAAAAAGTCACTGCCCTTAAATGATATATAAAAATTATTTTCCATGCAAGGAATTTTTTTAGGATGCATGTGAGATCGTCTATAATTTTTTTTTTTTTAAAACAATTGCCATTGAAAAGAAAACAGGAAAAGACAAAAAATAAAAGGGTAGAAAGACACATTGAAATCCCAACTAGTCCTTTTTATCTTCATACTTACCAGGTTGTTTATTTTGCAATCGGGTCCCATGTTTTTTTAATGATTAAATATTTTATTTCATTTTCTTGACAGAATTTTCAACCAACTTATGGTTACATGTGTGAAAATTATGTGTATACAAATTCCAACTAAATTATGGGAAGAAAAATATCATTTCAAATTTATTTCTATTTCGTACGGTAAAAAGGAAAAAAAAATTTAAAAAAAAGCACAGTCTCAACACACCCACCCATCCACACACCTGGAGATGTTTTCATCTATAAAATTAGTATGCCACATCGAACTCATAGATCCTGAAAAGTATACCATTTTATTCATACTCATTTTGGGATTAAAAGAAAGCATCGCGTTCTATGTCTTCAAAAGTAATCTAGCAAAATCATTGTTCATTTAATGTCTTATGAATGAATGAAAGAGCGAAAAACAAAATCTCATTTTATCATTTACAAACAAACACGTCATTTAATACTTCTCCAATCCCAAACTAAAGTCAAGGGCATGCAAAATCATTCCAAATTGAAAAATGACATCTCTCGTAATTACATTAAAAAATTTCAAATAAAGATTAATTCTAGTGTTTAGTATTTTTATTTGTTTTCAATATTTGAAGTTTTTTTTCTAAACTTTGGGAAGGTAAAATAAATATGCTAATAAAGCGATTATTCAAATTTAAGAATATCATATCCCTAAATATAAATAGCTAAATACAAATGATCACTCAGATAGAGATATCAATGGTAAAATTCATACTCCACCATTTTAATCCAATCTAACTCTAAGTAGTGTTGTATGGGGCTCTTTTATCAGGTTTTTTTCCTTCGGGCTCCCTGTTTGAGAAAGTATTATCATTTCATTCATATTCACTTTGGGATTAAAAGAAGGAATAGCGTCCCATGTCTTTAAAAATAATCTAGCAAAATCATTATTCAGTAATGTCTTATGAAATAATGGAATAGAAGTTAAGACAATGATATATATAATTAAAACTATTACCTTGCAAGTTGATGTTGTGAAGATATAGCAAATGGAGTTTGGTCAGATTTCCAAGTTCACTTGGTATTTTTCCTCTGTTGAATTTGTTATCACCTAATGATAACTGTGCTAATTCTTTGCATTGATGCCAAATGGAGGGTATTTCGCCAGACAAATTATTTCCATCCACATAAAATAATTCAAGTTTTGGAAGCCCAAAACACACATTTTTTGGGAGACTACCAGATAATTGATTTAATCCAAGATCAATCTTTTGTAGCGCTGAATTGTTAAATAATGAAGATGGTATGGAACCAGTGAGTTGATTTGCTCCAAGATACAATTCCATCAGTTGTGAAGAATCACCAATTTCATTGGGGATGCATCCTTTAAATATTAAGAGGGTGAGAAAGAAAATAATGTCAGCAACAATTTTTTACTTATTACAAGTTATTACGTACGTGAGATAAATTTATATTCTTTAGAACCACATGTGCACAATAAGACTTCCACTTTTTTTTTTTTTTTAGAAATGACACATGTTAGTAAATGATAAAACGTGACAAAAATTATTATTTTCAGAAAGGTATAACCCTTTAATTCGGGTGGGCCAATTGTCATAGATTAAATCAATTACCAGTTAGACATGCATTAAAATTCCTTTTTAAAGAAGAAATGCTGAATTGAGATTAGGGGATTAATTTTGAACAATCAAATTATTTATATTTTGCATTAAATTAATTTAATATTGACAAGGCTTTAACTTCACAAAACAATATGATGAATTCATCATTGGCCAAAAAACTAAATTTTTAGTTTTTATAACAACAAAAAAGCCTTGAATGGAGGTGTAGCAGCGTAACTTTTCCTAACGCAGAAGTTTAAAGCATTTTCAGTTAAAAAATTTGCAAGGGATATCAAATAAGCATAAATAATAAATGGAATATTTGTAAAGGAGTTGTATTGTAGATAGAATACAGGGAAAATAGAAAAATAAGAGGCTAGAAAGAACTAGCAAAATTATGTATAAAGTGTAGTACAAAAAAATTGCCACACCTGATGGTTACAACATGCCTCAAAACACACATTTGTTGGGAGGCTACTTGAAGAATTATTTATGCCGACATAAATTTATTGTAGACTGAACTGTTAAATAATGAAATGGTATATGAACCACAAGTTGATTATTTTCAAGATACAATGTTTTTAGTTGTAAACTATTGCCAATCTCATTTGAAATATCTGCTTCAACTAGGTGGAAAAAAGAGAGTGATGTGAGTAACAATTTTTATGCATAATAAATTATTGTGTACATGAGCCAATTTTGTATTTTTTTTTCATAAAACAAATTTGTATTTTTGAAAACATATATGGCACAAATTGCACATTTTTTAGAAATTATAACAAAAATATATTATAAATGATAAAATACAACTGCACTTGTTTTCAAAAAGAAATAGCCTATTCATGGTACGTAAAACACATATCTGTTGGAAGACTCCAAAATTAGTTTTGTTAACTACAAAGTTTTTGAAAATATAATGTAATAATAAATAACCAAATTAAAATTAAATGTGCCAAACATGTCTGTATGGCATAGTAATTTTGGGAGAAAATCCTTCAAAATTTTTTTAACAACGTAGAAATAATAATAAACATTTATTTTAAGGACCGATAATGAGTCTTTAGATCCGTTTTCGAAAAATGATGATTAAAATTTGCAAGGGTTGTCCAATTTCAAATCAAAGACAAGGCGTTCAAACTCAATTCCAAATTGAATAATGCTGCTTAGATTATAAATATGAATCATTTTAGAGCATTAAATTATCGCCTTAAATTATTTCAAAAAAGCCACTGCCCTTAAATGATATATAAAAATTATTTTCCATGCAAGGAATTTTTTTTAGGTTGCATGTGAGATTGTCGATAATTAAAAAAAGAAAAAGAAACATGCCATTGAAAAAAAACAAAGGAAAAGACGAAAAATAAAAGGGTAGAGAGGAACATTGAAATCCCAACTGGTCCCTTTTTATCATCACACTTATAACGTTGTTTATTTTCCAATCGGCTCCCGTGTTTTTTTAATGATTAAATTTTTATTTCACTTTTTTGGCAGAATTTTCAAGCAGCTTATGGTCACATGTGTGAAAATTATATATACAAATTCCAACTAAATTATGCGAAGCAAAATATCATTTGAAATTTATTTCTATTTCATAAGGTAAAGAGGAAAAAAATTAAAAAAAAGTGCAGTCTCAACACACCCACCCATCCACACACATGGAGATGTTTTTATTATAAAATTAGTATGCCACATCGAACTCAGATTCCAAAAAGTATACCATTTTATTCATATTCATCTTCGGATTAAAAGAAAGCATCACGTTCTATGTCTTTAAAAGTAATCTAGCAAAACCATTGTTCATTAATGAAGCTTTTATTCATATTAATTATGAAGTTTTTTTTCCTTAAGTAAAAAGGACTCATCCATTCACCAAAAAAGCGCGGGCACATGGCATGGTGGTATTCTTAAACATTAAGTGGCCCTCAAAACAAGAGAGAGAAAATTACATTGGTCATGGGAAAAGAAGCTGTGTCGCTATATGGTATAATTTATTCACTTCTAGGACCACATTTTCATTTTCATTGGATTAGTCTAATAACCCAAAAGAACGTTATTGAGAAGAAGCATGTGTGGATACATTGTCCCTTCAAAAACATATACTCAAAAGTCTTTAGTCTTAATTTGTTTGGATGTATATATTATATCTTTCTATCTCCCACTTTTAATTTGTATGGTTTAAGGTTTTGATGTCATCGAATAGTATATAAGAATTTCACTTGTCTATGTTACAAATATATCGTGGGGTTCCATTGGTTCTTGATCTTCATTTTATTTGTTGTTTCACATAAATGAAATGAAAAAAACCATAATTTAATTTTAGAGAAAAATATTTAAAAAGAAAAGAAAACACACAAGTAAAGTACATACCTGTAAATGAGTTAGCATCCAAATATAATTCTTTCAAAGATGTGCAGTTACTTATGGATTTTGGAATGCTTCCCTCTAGTTGATTATCATTAACAACAAAGACTTCAAGTAAAGGGAGTTGATGGCACATTTCTTCTGGCAAATTACCCTTTAAATGATTCTCGCCAACATTTACAAAGGTCAAAGAGGGCATCTTCCAAAGGAATGAAGGAATTCCACCTATGAAAAAAATACAGAATATTTGTTTGTTGGTATAGTAAGTCTAGGAATTTACTTAATTCACACACAACTGTATAAGTAATGCATGGAATTTCGTTAATTAGACACTTAAAATTAATAGACTATTATTTAACTTTTGTTGGAAATTAGTTTAAATAGGACTCTTCCAATATAATGTCAATTACCAATTGGACATTAAAACTCTTTTAAAAAAGATATGCTAAAGAGAGATTATGGAATTAATTTCACCAATATAAAATGAACAACCAAGTTATTTATATTTTGAATTAAATCTATTTATTATCCACGAGGTTCTAACTTTGAAATCTGGCTACAAAATCATCATACAGTTACATACGAGATATCATTTGCACATAATTTACATATGTACTATATAAAAAACCTTGAATATTTATTTTATGATGATTAATCCTTGCATAAATATTAAAAAGGGAGAAATCAAATATATTCTAACCATCAAATTTCCTAACTTTTAATAGTTATACAGCTAATGAGATAAGTGTTATATTTTGTAATAGTTGGATAATTATTTAATAGGATTTTATAAATTTGTGAAATAAGAAAGAAATGATTAAGAATATTGAAAAAAGAAAATTAATCAGGGAAAGGAAGAGAAAATATATAGAGTTGAAGATAATAATCATTTATTCCATGATCAATCTCTTGCAGCACTGAATTGTTAATAATGAAGATGGTATAGAACCAGCAAGTTGATTTCTTTCAAGGAACAATATTTTTGGTTGTGAAAGATTGCAATCTCATTCGCGTGGGCCAACTGTCATAGATTAAATCAATTACCAATTCGACTTCATTAAAATTCCTTTTTAAAGAAGAAATGCTGAATTAAGATTATGGAATTAATTTTGAACAACCAAATTATTTATATTTTGCATTAAATCAATTTAATATATACAAGGCTCTAACTTCACAAAACAATATGATGAATTCATCATTGGCAAAAAAACTAAATTTTTAGTTTTTATAACAAAAAAAGCCTTGTATGGAGATGTAGCAGCGTATATGGCACAACTTGCACATTTTTTAGAAATTATAACAAAAATATATTATAAATGATAAAATACAACTGCACTTGTTTTCAAAAAGAAATAGCCTATTCATGGTAAAACACATATCTGTTGGAAGACTCCAAAATTAGTTTTGTTAACTACAAACTTTTTCGCCAGACAAATTATTTCCATTCACATAAAATAATTCAAGTTTTGGAAGCCCAAAACACATATTTCTAGGGAGACTACCAGATAATTGATTTCGGCCAAGCTCAACATGTTGTAGCGCTGAATTGTTAAATAATGAGGATGGTATAGAACCAGTGAGTTGATTTGCTCCAAGATACAATATCTTCAGTTGTGAAAGATAACGACCAATTTCATTTGAGATGCCTCCTTCAAATATTAAGGGGGTGGGAAAGAAATTAATGTCAGTAACAATTTGTTAGGTGTCACAAGTTATTAAGCACATGAGATAAATTAATATTCTATAGAAACACATAAGATTTGCACATTTTTTAAGAACTGACACATGTATTAGTAAATGATAAAACGCAATAAAAGATGTAACCCTCTTAATTCGGATGGGCTAATAACCATGGATAAAATCAACTAGTTGTGTTTGGTTGAGAAATTTTGATGGATTCAAGATGATTAAATCTACGAGACAAATTGAAATCCAATTGGCTCTTCCTTTTCATCATTCCTATCAAAACACACATTCTTGGGAGACTCCTAGAAAAAATCTTTTTGTTGACTCTCCAAACATTTCAAAACTAATAATTACTAATAAATTATGAAATTAAAAATATAATGTAGATTGTCCAAATCAAGATTAAACGTTTTGGACATGTTCACTGTAACGCTTATTCAATATGACAAAGGACAATATAAGTTTCTTATATTATGTCAAGTCCTCCAATCACATATGACCATGTTTCATATTTTTAAAATATTATTATTTAACTATAAATCCACATGAAATAAATTGGACACACATGCATGGGTGACTGGAGAACTTGACATCATTGATATAATGAACTTGAGCTAAGTTTTTTTCCTATGAAAAAACCCTTCAAAAAATTTTTTAATGACAGAATAATATACATTTATTTTCAAAGATTGATGATGAGCCTTTACATCCACTTGGACTAATGAATATTATGACAGTAATTTTTTTTCCCATGGTGTTACTATATAATTTGTTTCAAGTTTTTGATGATGAATGTTTTTACCCTTTGAGTAGAAAATTTATGACAAAAATATAGAAAACAATTCATAATAGTGCCAAAAATAAAAAAACAAAATTTGAGACAAACTCTTATTCCTCGAGGATAAGATCCTGCTAACCAAGTACACTAGTTTAGAAGACAAATGTAAATGTTGAAAATGATAAAAAAAACATACCTGACAAATAGTTATAAGACAAATGCAATAACTCGAGTGAAGATAAGTTGGAAATTGTTTGGGGAATGATTCCTGAAAGCTTGTTACTGCGAAGTCGTAAAATCTTCAATCGCTCAAGTCTACCCACCTCTAGCGGAATGGTTCCTTCAATGAAATTAAAATTCCAATCTAAGGTCTCCAACATTGACAGATTGAACATAGATAGTGGAATAAATCCATTAAAACTGTTATTTTGAAGATTTAGTTGTTCAAGTGAAGATAAATCTCCTATCCATGCCGGAACTTGCCCATCAAAGCCATTGTGGCTCAAGTTGAAAAGTTTCAATCTACGCAACCAAACCAACTCTTCTGGTATTTGACCATAAAAATTGTTGTGACTGAGATCAAGTTCAACAAGGAATGAGAGATTTCCTAGTTGTGGAGATAAGGAGCCCTTAAGACCCATGCCGTGAAGATTCAAGGAATGGACCCTTCCATGATGAGTATTACATGTGACACCAATCCAATTGCATGGAGAAGAAGAGACAGACCAATTAGCTAAGAAATCATATGGATCTGAAGCGATAAAGGATTTAAGGGCAAGAAGTGCAGATTTATCAGTACTGATGTTTGTATCAGTCCAAGCTAAGGATCCCATGAAGCAATGAAGTGAGAGCAGGAAAACAAAGGAAGAAGACTTTCCCATGAGGAGCACAACAGACTTATCCGAATTTCAGGTCTTGTGCATCGAGCAATTAACACACGTCGTTTTATACTTCTCCGGTGAGAAATCAAGTCAAGTCTTACTAACAAAATGCGGAGTTGCAAAAGGACATCTTTTGTGATAAGATTGAAGAAATTGAACTAAAACATTAATTAGCATGTCGGGTGTATTAAATTTGTTTTCACATATATTTCAAGATACTTTTTTGCTGCATTATTTTATTAACGGTCAAGTGTGGTGGTGAATGAGAAGAAGCTTCGTCCCTTGATTTGAGTACGTGTTGATCAATTTCACTTTTAACTGGGACCACATTTTCATTTATGATCTGGTCAAGTGGGCTATAAAGAGTAAACAGTACAAGGACATTTTTTAATTGAAGCTTGCGTAGATGCATTGTTCCTTCAGTTATATATATGCTTTTTTATTTTTTATTATTTTGGGTGAGACAATTATTCCTTTCTTCAGTACTGGACATTTATAATCTTGTGGATATTAGAGTCAGGTTTAAGTCGATCGGGATTGATGTGTCAACGAGGATGTTGAGCCCTAATAGGGTGGAGTATGAAGTCCCACATCGGCTGGGATGGGAAACGAAATACATTTTATAAGGGTCTGGATATCTTCCTATCTCACGCGTTTTAAAACCGTGAGGGGTGGCAGAGCACGAGGGAACAATATCAAGAGCTACTGGGATGGGATGTTACACAGTTATTAATCGGACATTTTACCATCTACAAAATGCTTTGCAATAACGTACTTGTATCGAAATCAAACCACTTCTAAACAGAAGAAAGAAATCTTTGTTTTGTGAGATCTCTCATTCTCATTACACGTGGTTAAAATTCTCTGGTTTTCAATTTCTTCAGTTATGACTTTATGTCTGAGGACAATATTATCACTATATTATTCAAACTGTATCTATCACTCCTTAACTTGTGGGTTATGTTTGTAAGGTTAACAACCACACAACGAGCAAACATAAATGGAATTGGCGAAAAAGCTCTGATTTTTTTTTTTTGGTGAAATAAAAAGCTTTGATTTTTACATAAAAGATCTTGAAGCAGTGCTCCTCCGGAACAGATGATAAGTCTGAAAATTAAATATATACATTTTTAACGTCTCACTATTCATTCATTAAATTATGATAATCCAAAAAGAATGATAAAAGAAAATCAGATATCCAACAAGCTATTAGTTGAGGTGATAAACAGCCTCTCAAGCTGTAAAGAAAAGAACATAAGTTTAAATATTAAAAATGGGGAAACCCTTGATCAAATAAAAGAATGAGAGACAAATACATTAAAAGAAAATAAAGTTATATATAAAATAATAATTAAATTTAAATTTTTAGAAATAATATTGTGAAATTACTGAGATATTCTATCATATAAATATAATATCCAATCAGATCTCTCCGGTTATTCTAAAATAAACTTCATTTTCCTCAAAGTATATAACTACATCTTATTATGATGTATAATTATTTTTCATTTTCTCCAGAAAAAACTGCTAAAATTATTTCTGAGGTTTACTACTTATTAATATATTTAGATGTTCCTTTTTATGGATTTTGATGTCATGATATATTTTAAACATTCTACAAATTTTAAATTTAAATATGAAGAAATCATATTTATTTTTATATTTTTTACATTAATAAAAATAACCAAACTCTTCAAAATTGACATGTGTTTATCCTTTTTATAGATTTTTTTTCTGTGTGTTTATCTTTCTAGCTAGCCTTTTTATTTTCATAATTTTGTATTGAATTCTCGATTATGCAATTAATAGAAATTTAATTAACATGTGGAGTGGAGTAGACTTTTGTCAGATTCATTCAAGCTTGATTTAAGAGGGGGATGGGAAAGGCATTTGCCTCTAGAAGTTTTTACTGATGAGCAATGTTACCAAAGTTAGCACCAATTTTTTAATGGTCAATATTAGTTTTTTAATGTTATAGGGAAAAATTGCTACATTTTGAAACTTATGGGATGACATTGAATCTAAAAAACTTTTAGGGTAATATTACTCTTTGGCGAAAACTTTCAAAGCAAACTGTGCACCTTAACCCTAAATAATATAATAATATATAACACATAATTATAATTTGTTAGGATTTTATTTCATTTAAAATTTTCTTGTTACCTTACTATTTAAAATTCAATTTTCAGAAGCTAAAATCAAAAGCACTTTCCCTAATATCTTACTGAAAAAGGAATTCTCAAGTAAAACAATGAAGTAAAGCATAACTTTAAAAATCTTAGAATAATTGTGAAGCTCTAAAATTGATTGAACACAAGTCCATATGACTAATTTTAATTATGAAACTTATTTTTCTTTAATAATAATATTAATCCTAATATGGAAATTTTGCTTGATTTTGTTTATCAAAATAAGAAAAAGATAACAATTTTTTAAAAAAACAAATGACTCATTTCTATTTTACCTTTTTGCCAATTATATATATATGGAAGCTTTTCCTGCTATATTTTGAAAACTTACAACGAATATAATGGACAATTAGGAATGCTTTAAAGGTTATACTATTCACAATTTGTAAATAACACAATTTGCAATTAGATTAGCTAATTGCATATATATTCTGCTCCTCTAATTGCATGTATATTAATATATTTTTCACAGTTCATTCTTCTAGAAGCTGAGGACAATTCAACTAAAGAAAATAAAGCTTTTTTTTTTTTTGGTATCTTTCTTATTAATAAAACGAGCAACTCCTCTCCCGCGCGTTGCGCAGGGAGCATTATTTTTAATAAAAAATTATATTCATTGACAAAATCAATTTCACCAAAATTTAAAAATCCATGACATCATGACAAAATAAATTGACATTTAATTACACGCGGAGTACACGTTAAAAACAATTAAAATTCATAGTCAACAGCTCAAGCTCCCAAAAATCTTCTTATACATTACATTTGTTAATCTCCTTTGAAGGGGAGAATGTTATTAAGGAAAAATTTATTTTTTTCATTTAACTGAATTCAGCACGCTAATATTAGTTGAGAATATTTCATTCAATAGTATTATGAGAGAAAACATTTAATTGAATACACAAAATAATTATAATATAAATATTTTAATAGTAAGTATGAAATGGTCTTTTCCTAAAAAAATGTTTCTTGATTACGGTATATATTTACATTTGGAACTCTTCTCGTTAAGTATATTTACCAAACCAATTAATACTTTTCTTCAACAAACTTGGCATATGAATTATCCGAAACCGGCCATATATATCTCTATTATGATATAGCCGCATTCCCATTTTATCAAATTAATAAAATATGTGGACCTTTTGGTCCCCCTTGATTAAAGAAATAATTAATAGGGAGACATATTCAAATCCAAAGGGTCTACATAACCTTATGTATGTTAGGTTAAGACCTTGTTGCAATACCTCTGTTTGGGGCCTCTGTTTGTTTGGGGCCTCTGTTTGGGAAAGCGTCATGTGGCACTGTGCTTCAACAAAAAAAACGAAGGAGCTTCAATTCCGGTGGCCCTGCACTTCAACAAAAAAAGGAGCTTCTAATAGAAGCTCCTCTAAGATACTTTTTCAGCGCTGAGAAGCTACTTTCATGTCTTTCGTGTATTTTTTTTTAATAATAATTTGACCTTTTTTATTTTATCAAATTTTTTAATATTTTTTTACTTCAATTATCACAATATATACAACTATATATATATATATATATATATGTAGTATTCAATAAGATTCATGTCCTTTTCAGATAGTTTCCCTTCTAAACGGGCTTTTCAAACACTAATCCAAATAAGTTTAAAGTTAGAAAAAAATCACTTCTGTTACCGTCAATCCAAACACAAATTATATCTACATTCTGAATTTTTTTCTATCTCGCTTTTCCAGAAGCCCATATATAAAAATAACTCTTTTTCCACCGCTAATCCAAACAGGCAATTACTAATAACAAACTATGAATTCGTTCATAACTTTGACCAGAAGCATTCCAAATTTGGCCCCAAAAACACCATGAAAACACAAATTCGGTGGGCAATGATGGATGTTATTTTTTAAAAAAGAAAATAGAGTGAAGCGACGCATCCGAAATCATCATATCATATCATATCATATCATATTCAACTTGTTCTCCTGCTTCCTCCTTCTGCTTTCTATCTTTACGTTAATGATAGGATAATATTAAACTAAGGAATGTTTAAGCCAAAATTGTCAACAGTAATTTTATATCACAGGTACAGAGACTTCATGTTATGCTACATTTTATATGATATTTCGGTTGCCTTTGCATATAAAAATAAAGATTTTTCTCTGGGGTTAAGGTTTAGAGAGAAGTTTAATATTTTTTACATGATGTGCTTAATAATAGAGAATCATTGATAAACCATATAATTAATTTTGCATATTATTAAACTGCATGGGCCAAATTAAGGGGCAAATAATTTTGCAGTCACGTGGCTTGGCACTTTAAATCATGAATTTGTGTACATGAACAGCCTCTTAATTCTTAGAATGTTTCCTTATCGCCTGTGGTTTCTCTTGAAAGTCACCATCATTCTGCACTTACACATATTTTATTACTCAAATTACTTTTCAATATATTAAATAATCCATAAAATCAAAAGGCGATCTTGCTTTCTAAAATGTGAAGCCATAACCAACATGAAGATGGCCATGCACAAATTGTTCTCCTATTACTTATAATTGATTTTGTTCGCTAGGCGCAGGATATGACTACCTTTTTCTTTTGTTTTTTGTTTTTTTACTTTTCAATTTCATTTCCCTCCATAGTGGTTAAATCATGTCAGGGCACAATTTTTTTTGGTCGAAAAAGTAAGGGTATAATTTAAATTCCGTCATCAAGTCATGCAATTTTGTTATATAATATTCCTCTTTGCTTTATGAGATTAGTTGACATATTCATAGAATTATGTATCTCTTTTACATGTAAAGCTCCTATTTCAAAATAAAACAATCATAACATAATTTATAGCCCCACAAACAGCATCACACCACTTTATTTCATGCAAATTGTAATATTAACGCGTCTCCTTGATTGATCATCATTTATTGCACTATTTTTTGTTCTCTTTTTTTTTAAATTTAATAAAGAATTAAATGAAAATATACTATCATTTCTTCTCTTAATAATCACCAAAAAATTATGTACAGGGTCACGTGGAGTATAGAACTTTATGTTAAATTTGTTATCCTATTAAATATTTAATATGATAAAGCCAAAAATGAGTTTTGTTTTGCCGATCAAAAACAAAAATGAGGAACCAACGGGGGTTGGCGCAGATGGGTAGGCATCTGCGCCAAATCTCGCCGTTCCTGGGTTCGATCCCTGGAACGGCGGATTTAAAGAACCCTCGTCGGTAGCTCTCTCCCCTGGGGCACCACCAAAGGTGGCGTGACCTGTCGGGCCTATTCGATTGGGGGCGCCAGGACTAGTCGGTTGTCGGGGGCCCATGCTGGTAAATCCGGCGTTGGCCTTCAGGTTAACGCCGGATACCTGGATGTTGGGTGCACTGAAGGCTTAGATGGTCCATTGCATTCATCAAAAAAAAAAAAACAAAAATGAGGGATGTTTTGTTTCATTCAAAAATAAAACTATTGGACAAAACAAAATGATAAAAGAAAGTTTGAACTTTGACCACTTTATACATATAAACTTTGACAACTTTGTTTCATGATTGGTTCACTGAGCAAGAAAAGAAAAGAAAGACGAATTGATTAGGGAAGGGGGGAGCATTATGATGTGGTATCCAATGTCAAAGCATTATGATGTGGTTTACAATTTGATTTAAAAAATGAAATTTTTTAACGCGTCTCCTTTGATTGATCATCATTTATTGCACTATTTTTTGTTCTCTTTTTTTTTAAATTTAATAAAGAATTAAATGAAAATATACTATCATTTCTTCTCTTAATAATCACCAAAAAATTATGTACAGGGTCACGTGGAGTATAGAACTTTATGTTAAATTTGTTATCCTATTAAATATTTAATAGGATAAAGCCAAAAATGAGTTTTGTTTTGCCTATCAAAAACAAAAATGAGGGATGTTTTGTTTCATTCAAAAATAAAACTATTGGACAAAACAAAATGATAAAAGAAAGTTTCAACTTTGACCACTTTATACATATAAACTTTGACCACTTTATTTCATGATTGGTTCACTGAGCAAGAAAAGAGAAGAAAGACGAATTGATTAGGGAAAGGGGGAGCATTATGATGTGGTATCCAATGTCAAAGCATTATGATGTGGTTTACAATTTGATTTAAAAAATGAAATTTTTTAACGCGTCTCCTTTGATTGATCATCATTTATTGCACTATTTTTTGTTCTCTTTTTTTTTAAATTTAATAAAGAATTAAATGAAAATATACTATCATTTCTTCTCTTAATAATCACCAAAAAATTATGTACAGGGTCATGTGGAGTATAGAACTTTATGTTAAATTTGTTATCCTATTAAATATTTAATAGGATAAAGCCAAAAATGAGTTTTGTTTTGCCGATCAAAAACAAAAATGAGGGATGTTTTGTTTCATTCAAAAATAAAACTATTGGACAAAACAAAATGATAAAAGAAAGTTTCAACTTTGACCACTTTATACATATAAACTTTGACCACTTTGTTTCATGATTGGTTCACTGAGCAAGAAAAGAAAAGAAAGACGAATTGATTAGGGAAGGGGGGAGCATTATGATGTGGTATCCAATGTCAAAGCATTATGATGTGGTTTACAATTTGATTTAAAAAATGAAATTTTTTTTTTTTTTGATAACAAGCTGGAAAACATAACCTAATGAAAAAAGGTTACAAAGCAGTACTACTCCAGGGAGAAAAAAAAAAAAATGAAATTTTTTAACGCGTCTCCTTTGATTGATCATCATTTATTGCACTATTTTTTGTTCTCTTTTTTTTTAAATTTAATAAAGAATTAAATCAAAATATACTATCATTTCTTCTCTTAATAATCACCAAGAAATTATGTACAGGGTCACGTGGAGTACAGAACTTTATGTTAAATTTGTTATCCTATTAAATATTTAATAGGATAAAGCCAAAAATGAGTTTTGTTTTGCCGATCAAAAACAAAAATGAGGGATGTTTTGTTTCATTAAAAAATAAAATTATTGGACAAAACAAAATGATAAAAGAAAGTTTCAACTTTGACCACTTTATACATATAAACTTTGATCACTTTGTTTCATGATTGGTTCACTGAGCAAGAAAAGAAAAGAAAGACGAATTGATTAGGGAAGGGGGGAGCATTATGATGTGGTATCCAATGTCAAAGCATTATGATGTGGTTTACAATTTGATTTAAAAAATGAAATTTTTTAACGCGTCTCCTTTGATTGATCATCATTTATTGCACTATTTTTTGTTCTCTTTTTTTTTAAATTTAATAAAGAATTAAATGAAAATATACTATCATTTCTTCTCTTAATAATCACCAAAAAATTATGTACAGGGTCACGTGGAGTATAGAACTTTATGTTAAATTTGTTATCCTATTAAATATTTAATAGGATAAAGCCAAAAATGAGTTTTGTTTTGCCGATCAAAAACAAAAATGAGGGATGTTTTGTTTCATTCAAAAATAAAACTATTGGACAAAACAAAATGATAAAAGAAAGTTTCAACTTTGACCACTTTATACATATAAACTTTGACCACTTTGTTTCATGATTGGTTCACTGAGCAAGAAAAGAAAAGAAAGACGAATTGATTAGGGAAGGGGGGAGCATTATGATGTGGTATCCAATGTCAAAGCATTATGATGTGGTTTACAATTTGATTTAAAAAATGAAATTTTTTAACGCGTCTCCTTTGATTGATCATCATTTATTGCACTATTTTTTGTTCTCTTTTTTTTTAAATTTAATAAAGAATTAAATCAAAATATACTATCATTTCTTCTCTTAATAATCACCAAGAAATTATGTACAGGGTCACGTGGAGTACAGAACTTTATGTTAAATTTGTTATCCTATTAAATATTTAATAGGATAAAGCCAAAAATGAGTTTTGTTTTGCCGATCAAAAACAAAAATGAGGGATGTTTTGTTTCATTAAAAAATAAAATTATTGGACAAAACAAAATGATAAAAGAAAGTTTCAACTTTGACCACTTTATACATATAAACTTTGATCACTTTGTTTCATGATTGGTTCACTGAGCAAGAAAAGAAAAGAAAGACGAATTGATTAGGGAAGGGGGGAGCATTATGATGTGGTATCCAATGTCAAAGCATTATGATGTGGTTTACAATTTGATTTAAAAAATGAAATTTTTTAACGCGTCTCCTTTGATTGATCATCATTTATTGCACTATTTTTTGTTCTCTTTTTTTTTAAATTTAATAAAGAATTAAATGAAAATATACTATCATTTCTTCTCTTAATAATCACCAAAAAATTATGTACAGGGTCACGTGGAGTATAGAACTTTATGTTAAATTTGTTATCCTATTAAATATTTAATAGGATAAAGCCAAAAATGAGTTTTGTTTTGCCGATCAAAAACAAAAATGAGGGATGTTTTGTTTCATTCAAAAATAAAACTATTGGACAAAACAAAATGATAAAAGAAAGTTTCAACTTTGACCACTTTATACATATAAACTTTGACCACTTTGTTTCATGATTGGTTCACTGAGCAAGAAAAGAAAAGAAAGACGAATTGATTAGGGAAGGGGGGAGCATTATGATGTGGTATCCAATGTCAAAGCATTATGATGTGGTTTACAATTTGATTTAAAAAATGAAATTTTTTAACGCGTCTCCTTTGATTGATCATCATTTATTGCACTATTTTTTGTTCTCTTTTTTTTTAAATTTAATAAAGAATTAAATCAAAATATACTATCATTTCTTCTCTTAATAATGACAGTGCCACGAGTTTGATAGGGACCATCCAAAACCACCACCGTCGTGACCTTCCTGCACTCGCCATGGGAGATACAATTCCGGCCACTAAGGTAAACTTTCCGGCCCCCATTTCCGGCGACCTTCATCGTCATTCCCACTCTCACCTTCAAGCACCTCCTCTGGCTACACCAACCACCACAGGGCCGAGAGTTTGAAGAGGAGGATGGAGACTCAACACCACACCTTTATTTTCCATACAGAACTTCAGGATTTGCCTTAGTGAACATGGGAGTGAAAGAGATGAAGTAGACAATAAGATGAAAAAGAGAGGAAGGAATGAAACAACGTTTGCATCTCATCAAAACAACTTTGGTTGCAACGCACCTGAAGAGGAGAGGGAGGTCGGTCCGACTGTGGTTGGTCTGTGGAGGAAAGAAACACCAACCCATCGATAAAAATATGGGATTAACAATCATGGGTTATATAGTGGTAAATAAAAATGATTTTGGCGGGGAGTTTGCAACTTCAAATTCAAATTTCAAATTCTCCTTTTAAAAGAATTCGGTGCCTGTGATGAAGTAGCAGGAAGGACAGCTAATTGAGGTGTCACTTTCGTGTTGTGAACAGTATTTTTGTGAACAGAATTGCATAATGATGATACAACAATTTGATCTGAGCCATTGATATGTTGGGAACAGTGTTGTAATGTAGGAGGAGAAATCGCAATGGTTGGTTTCTTATGAACAGTATATGTGGTGGAAGAGTATTGTATGATATATTGATGATGATGATGATGATGATGATGATGTCATGGTTGATGGCGAGAATATATTTTTTTTCCATAATGTAGATTTTTATTAAATGATTTGTTTCTATTTCGCCCCTTGTTAATGTATTCATTAGTGGTCAAACAATATTTATTTAAAAAGAACTCACTAGGCACGGTAGACTTTTCAAACATCATGTCATCCTCAAAAGAAGTTGATGCAACGAAAGAGAAAGAAAATTACGGTAGTGATAAGAAAAACCTTTGATCCTAAATAGTGATCGATCTGTTATTACATACACCAAGGACCATATATTCATTATCATCGTATTTTATGGATCATAGAGTAACCCCAAAAATATAAATACGTTAGTAATGAGAAGAATCTTTGTCCCTTGAGGAATTACATTTTCATCTTCGTTGCATTATTTCATTTATGGTCACTCTCATGGGCCATACATAGAGAGAGTACTTCCAAAACAACGTTACTAGTGGGAATAAACTTGCATCCATATGTTGTCGTTACCCTTCACCAACACACACACACACAAATCAAAGTCTAGGTCCACTCACAAGTGAAGCACGTCATGTACCTATGTATAAGTAAAGGTTGATATATACTACCTTTGGTCCCTAATATAAGATCTACTTTAGTGAAGAAATTGAATTCTAATCTACAGTAGTTGGACCCAATGTATTTGAGAAGTAAAATCTAGCTGAAGAAGAGTTTTTAGCCGAGAATAGTTAAATATATAACTAGAAGAGGAGGGAGGGAGAGATCAATAAGAGTGATAATATTTTACTCGGTTTTCAAATACTAAATGTTGTGTCTTTTGGCCGTATGGCTGCACGTGTAGTTTATAAGTTTATTATTAATAAACGGAGTTGTTTCTACCAACGCTATTACCTCCATCCAAGATTGTCACCGCCATTATATTACTTTTACAGTTTTACTTTCCCTTCTGTCCCTTATTGTAAACTTCAAATAAATGATTTGCATTGATCAACAAAGCAGTTAAAATTAGTTAAAAGCAATATATATATATATATATATATATGTATATATTTTCAACTATATACTTGTTTGTAAAGATGATAAGTGAGAGAGAATGTAACATCTCAACCCTTCGCTCTTAATATTATTCACATTTGGGTCCTGCCACCTCTGATAGTTTTCAAACGCAACAAGATGGAAGGTATCTAGACCATTATAAAGTGTTTTTCATTTCCCTCCCCAGCCGATGTGGAATATAACACTTCACCCACCTTTTGCCTCAGCGTCCTTGCTGCCACCTCAACCCACATGGACTCGAGCCTTGCTTTAATACCAATTGTAATATCCAAGCGTCTTGTTCTTGATACTATTTGCTTTGGGGCCCTCATCACCCCGCACGCCTTTAAAACACATCAAGAGGGGGATGGATTCCTAAAGCGGACAATATTGAGTGTGAGGCTCAGGAATATTACAATTGGTATCAAAGCTATGTTCGAGTCAATGTGGGCTAATATGTCAGTGAGGACACTAGGCCTAAAGGTGGGTGGAGTGTTATATATATCCCAACCGGCTGGGGAAGAGAAGACATGTTTTAAAACCGTGAAGGACAATGGCCCCAAAGCAGACAATATCAAGAGCGAGATGTTGTGATGTTATAAAGAAAATAAATGGAATAAAAAAAAGTCAGTGGGTAAAGTTGAAAAAAAAAATGTTTATACAAATTTAAAATGAAACTTATATTTTGAGACACACTCATTCGCAAATTTAATTTGAAACTTATAATAAGGGAAATAATTGCCACATAAATGCTACTAATATTTTATTCTTGAACAGTGATATTACATACATCTCCATGAACTGAAAGGCAATTTTAAACTAGTATTTGCTTGCTATACATTATCCAAGTGAATGTTGTTCTATGCATTGCTAGACGTGTTATTTGTATATTGTAAATTTATGAAAGAATCATCTCCACGTACTTTGGGCTCAAAAGAACTTACTAAACCTCTACATGTGCTCTTAATTGTTATGCTTGGTCAGTATTAGAAAAGAGATCTCATTAGACAATAGATGTTTAGTTTTTCTTATACTGACTTACTTGGGCAACTATTAGCACTAGGCACTCTTTTCTTTTCCGTGTTAAACCCTTGTATTACGTTGAGAATTAATCCTAGGCTTTTAAAACATAACATATGGTTTGTAAATAAGCATGAACATATATAACTCAATATATACCTACATGGACTAAATAAAATAAATACCAACCAGTTCATATATATATATATATATATATATATTATAGATGCAAGGAGATGATTATGAGCATAATAAGTTTTTATTTTTATTTGGGAGAATCCTTGAAAAAGAATTTGGAATTTGGGAAATGACAAATGAGTTTTTTTTTTTACCAAGAGTTGATTAAAAAATGTCAAAACATGATAAAGAATTCACAACTTTTTTCTTAAAAAATGACTGATTTGTCATTTCCTAATTTCCAAGTTCTTTTTCAGGGATTCTCCCTTTTTATTTTGATGATAAATAAAATTTATTTCATCATTATACTTTTAAAATCCTCTTTTCATGTAGGTACATGGCGTGCTTGACTTGTGATACCTCAAATTCACACTCCATTTCATAAGATAGAAACTGCATGCTTCGAAATATCTCCTCTTGTATGATGGGTATTGATATAGTCTCTAGCTATAAAGAAGAAATGTGTAAACAATAAATTTAAATGGAAGTAAAACATATCACATAATCAACATGAAAAGAATTAAAGCAACTCTGTGTATAATTGTTATGTACCTAAAAGCAGAAGAGTTGCATAAAATTAATGCCATATGATACATTCACTACATAATCAATCTGTAAATATTCACCACAAGGAAAAGATGTTAAGAATATGCGTTTCTTATAGTATTGTTGGGGACGTTTTAAAAAAATACTTATGGCAGGATTTTTTAAAATATGATTTCTTGTCTTTGGCCACAAAAGGTATACCTTTTTTGTCTGTATATTTCAAAAAGAACAATTATCAATCTGATAATCCATTTTTAAGCTCCAGACCAATAGGAATTGCTTTCTGTAGTTTTAAAGAAAAAAAATTGAAATATTACACTGAAGGATAAGATCCTAACAAAATTAAGTGGTTGGTTTAGTTTGAGAATATGACTTAATACCCAATTTAGATACTAAGAGCCCGTTTGGTTCAACTCCATTGCATGCCTGCAATGGTAATCATGATTGCATTACCTAGAGAAGAGTGTTTGGTTGCTCTTTAGCATGGTAATAGGGTTTACCATGGTAATGATGATTACCAAAATATTGGTAATCCTCATTCATACCTCCCCCCCTATGAATCCTCATTACCATCCTATTGTATGGTCTAAAAAGTCTAATTTACTCTTTAGTTTTCCTTATCTTTATTTCACTTATCTTATTTCACTTGTCGTATCACGTCACAACTATCACCGCCACAACCTCTTCCTCTTCCACCGCCGTCACCTCCACCCTCTGCCGCCGCCGCCACCTCCTCTATGGCCACCGGCCCACCGCCTACCACCACCTCTTCCACCCCGCCGCCCACTGCCACCACCACCTCCTCCTCCGTTGCTACCCTCACCCCCGCTGCCGCCACTGTCGCCGCCACCACCACCTCCTCCACCCCCGCCGCCCACCGCCACCGCCACCTCCTCCGCCGCCTCCACCGGTCCACGCCACCACCACCACCTCCACCACCCCCGCTGCTACCACCACCTCTTCAGCCGCCGCCGCCGCCGGCCCACCACCCACTGCCACCACCACCACCTCCTCCTCCCCCGCCACCCCTATTATTGCCACCACCACTACCTCCTCCTCCTCCATCCCCTCCATCACTCGTTTGTAACTATTTTTTCTACAAAGATTATATTAAGGGGTAAAATAGACTTTGTGAAATATATTAATTTTAAATAATTGTTAAAATATTAACTCATTGCATGTTGCTTAAAAATCAAACCAAACACTACCATTGTAATTATATATTGCATTGCATCGCATTGCACTGCATCGCAGGGTGTAATGGGATCGAACCAAACGGGCCCCAAGTTTGTTGCTGATTTTAGAACATTTATCAGATGTTTGATGGGTACTTACATATTGCGATTACAAAATGAAACAAAACTGTCAATCTTTTATTTTTACTCGAGGCAGTGTGATTTTACCATCTTTGATACCTTATGTACTTGAGAAGACATTCTTGTTGCTAAAAAAGTGAGAGATAATACTAATAATATCTTTTGTCACCATAATATGCCACCACCTAAATCAGAACAGATTCACGTACAATTTCAATATTAGGACTGGAAACCGATATCATTTTTTAAAATATTAATTTCGATGTAGTTTCAATTTGCAATTGTTGAGCGATCAAGTGTACCATCTATTTAATAAAATGTTGACTTCAATTTATTTAAAGTAGGGAATTTTCAAAATGGAAATAAATCCACAAAAATGAATGCATATGAATTCAGAAAAAAGATAAAAAAAAAATACTTGTACATAATGAATAATAAGATGCATAACTCACAATCATTTTTTTTTAAAAGTATATCCTCTTTGTCTAATTATAAGTCCAGATGCAAAGTGGCATTGTTGAAAAGTTCATATAATAAATACTTTCTCCATTTTAAAAAGATTTGATCTCATTTTATTTTTCTATCATACGCTTATTTACTCTAATAACAACGCCAATTTATCTTTTAAGTCTAAAGTAATATTCCGGTTACAACAAAACCAAAAGCAAGTGTAAATGAAATAGGCAAAAAAGGTGGAAAGCGAGAATATATAACTTTATTTTATATGATTAAATTTTAATATAATTACCAATTTTCAAAAAGTATCCTCAAGTGAACATTTAATAATAAATTAACAAAGAAAAGATAATATATCAATGGTTGAAGTTTCAACCTTTATAAGGCGTGTTTTATAATAAGTGCCATTTTTATATTTCAAGAAGAAATTAAATGATTTGTGGTTGAACAATATTTATTTAAAGAGCACTTGCTATTTTTTTCCAAAAAAAAAAAAAAAAAAGATAACCTGTTATATAGGCACATGACATGATAGACTTCTCAAACATTAAGTTGTCCTCAAAACAAGTTGATGCAACGAAAGAGAAAGAAAATTACGTTAGTGATGAGAAAAATCTTTGATCCTAGCTAACAGTGATCGATATGTCATCACATGCACCAAAGGACCATATATTCATTATCGTCGTATTGTATGGATGATAGAGTAACCCCATAAAGCACGTTAGTAATGACACTACTAAAAAGAAAATATAATAAACAGCGCTTTTTTTTATGAATACTATGACGTTTCCTAAACGTGATAGCTTCTAGCGCCATAAAAGTAAGCTATGGCGCTTTTAGGGAGAAGTGCTATAGGAGGGTAAATACCTCCTACGGCACTTGTCCTCAGAAGCGCCGTAGGAGGTATATACCCTCCTATAGCATTTCTTCCCAGAAGCATTGTAATATGTAATAATTTTTTTTATTATTTTATATAATTGTTTCCTTGAACTTAGCCAATTAAAATCCACAACAATTTATAATACGAAGAGAAAAAAAGTAAACTAATTCAGAATGAAATAACACATAACTAATTCATAAAATCAGTATTAGATATTTGTAATTACAATTAATGTAATTGTACAACTAATTTTAAGAGAATAAACAACATGAGAATAGACAAAGAAACAACCTAACGTATGTATGTATCTAAATATCAACTAATTGGCTGACCCTATATTCACACTATTCCTCAATGATTTCATCCACTTGTTTGTCAGTCGATTGGGCACAACGTTGATCTTCATAATACTACATAAAAATCATACACATAACGATTTAAACTAAGTATTATTATATTTGTAAGCTCAAAAATTAAAAAATTACAATATACAGGAAGTTCAAGAAGACAGAGTTGACACTTCAAATAAATACCTGAAAAAAAATTATGCGCACACATATATGATCATGACAGAATCTAACTAAAAAAGAAAAACTGAACCAAATATTGAGGAAAAAATACTTACACACTAGGGAGATTTTGAAAGAGGCTGAGACAAGAACAAAAATATGGGAGATGAAGCTTTGTACTGCAACAGAGTTGTGGAAAATGGAGGAGTTAGAGAGAATGCGGGAAGATGAAAATGAAAATGAAAACAGCAGGGTAAAATTTAAATAGCAGATTGTAAAGAAGCTACAACATTTTTTGATAAAGAGCCGTAGCTTTCTAAATATTTTTTTTTTTAAAAAAACAAACACTTTAAATATATTCAAGGCACCAAATGACACCTTAAAAAATCCAGAACACCAGGTGGTGCCTTATAAAATTCAAGTTCAAGGTGACCTTGAGTGCCTTACTTATAGAGCGCCGGCTAAGGCATATTTGGCCTTTCCCGGTGCTTAATTATAGAGTGCCGGCTATGGCTAGCATTGTATAATTAAGCTCTGGCTAAGGGCCAATTTTTTTTTTTTGGAACTCAAGAATGAAGCAAGTGATTTCTTTTTTAACTTACTTCAACATAAGATTCTGAATAATAATATCTTTTTTACTTATTCTCACCCTTATCCGGCACTTTATTTTTAAACGCCGGATAAGTTTTTTTGAATAAAAAAAATGCTAAAAATTAACTCAGCTACGACACTGTTTTGAGAAGCGACATAGCTTGGGATTTTTTTTTTGTTTTTTAAATAAATGTTTTGTATGGCGCTTGTCTAGGAATGTGCCGCACAAGTCTAACACTAAGCTTTGATGCTTATATTAGGAAGCGCCGTAGGTTTTGAACTTTATTTTTTTAAAAAAAAAACTGTTATCTACGATGCTTCTTTGAAGAAACGCCAACAAAGGGACGCCGTTAAATCCCTCTTTTATAGTAGTGTGAGAAGAATATTTAATGGAAGAAAGATATTTAAATACCACTTGAACTTCAAAATTCTAAATCAACGATTTTTTAAAAATTTAAGTGGTCAATTACTATACTCTTTTTATCAATCCCATCACTTTTATTATCAATAAAATTAATTTCAGATTTTAAAATTCAAACGATATTTTTATGTCTTTTTTCCGTCTTTTAATTTGCCCCTATAATTTTTTAATTTGCCCCTATAATTTGTCATTCAAAGTATGTATCCACTCTCAAGTCAAGCACGTCATATACCTATAAGTAAAGGTTGATATTTATAATACGTCCAATCAATTAAAGTCTAAAGACTTTTGATATATATTTGTCATGCTAGTTGCCGTGAAACATGCGGTTGTTGGACTTACGCATTTCAGGAGAAAAATCTAGATGAGAATAATTAAATCCTCATACGATCCTATCTATAGGATATTTCTAATCTATCTCACGAAACTAAAAAAAAAAATATTTAAATTTTATTAACTTTATCTATACATTTAACAATATTCTAACTCTATCTATGTTTACTATATATTATAGTATCCCTATAAAAATAAAGTCTATAATAGTAATAAATGAAAGTTAAAGTTGTACCATCACATGAAAAATGTAATGATAGATGTGACTTATAAATAAGATTAAAAAAGATATTATCTCTGTCTTATAAATAGAACCAAATAAATATGTTTTTTTGTGTCTTATTGACATGATAGACTTCTTAAACATTAAGTTGTCCTCAAAACAAGTTGATGCAACGAAAGAGAAAGAAAATTATGTTAGTGATGAGAAAAAGCTTTGATCCTAGCTAACAGTGATCGATATGCACCAAAGGGCCATATATTCATTATCATCATATTGTATGGATCATAGAGTAACCCCATAAAACACGTTAGCATTGAGAATAATCTTTAATTTGTCCCTTTAATTAATGTCATGCAAAGTCTGTAGGTCCAACACTCACAAGTCAAGCAAGTCTGTAGGTCCCTTTAGATATTTGTCATGCTAGTTGCCGTGAAACATGCGGTAGTTGGACTTGCGCATTTGAGAAGAAAAATCTAGCTGAGAGTAATTAAATACTTATCTGATCCTATTTATAAGATATTTCTAATTTATTTCACTAAAATTAAGAAAATTTTAAATTTTATTAACTTTACCTATAAATTTAACAACATTCTAACCTTATCCCTATTTAATATATATTATAATACCCTTATAAGAATAAAGTGTACACATTAATAAATGAATGATAAAATTATACCATCATATAAAAAATGTAACGGTATACATTTAATAATTGGAGTTGTTTCTACCGACACCATTAACTCTATCCAAGATTGTTACTGCCATTAAATTACCTTTAGGCCTTGTTTGATATGTGGTATTGAATTTTGATGGATTGGGATAAGGATAGGGATTGGGATTAGGATTGAGATTGATGCTTTAAAAATATGTTTGGTATGAGGTGTTAATTGGAGGGAATGATTTTACCAATCTTATTTAATAAACAAGTACTAATTATAAAAAGACTCAAATACCTTGTCCTAATCCCGAACTTGATCGATCAACCAAATCCTCAGGGAAATTAGTGTTAAACTCATCGTCGCGATCGTCATAATTGAAAAGGTTCACTTAGTAAAAATTTCAAATATATTTCTGAAGAACCAAGTAAACAGGGTATATTTATTGCCGTGAAATTAGCAAAACAGGAAAATCAGAAGGCTATGGATTCAAAGTGACCAAACAAATAAATAAAAACCCATTTGCGAAGCTAACGAACATTAAAGAGCTCTTGTCTAATAGGTTCGTGGCTTTGACTTCTGATATAGAGATGAGAGACATCTCGATATCACAATCAAATCGTTAATTAATAGCCAACAATGCACATCTTCGACGGAGAGAAAGGGGAAAAGTGATCGGTGCTGAAGCGACGGAGTGAGCGGCAGTGAGGGAAACCGTGTGAAGTTGAGACGTCGATGGTGAGGGGATAAAAAGAGGTAGTGAATATTTGAGAGGGATTTTAGGTTATGATTGGGGTGATTTTTGTCTAGGAATATTTTATTTAAGGGTATTTTTGTCTTCACAATTTTGCAATCCCGGGATTCAAAACACAATACCAGGGGGGAGGTGGCTTTGCAGCAATCCCACTTTCGTGGTATTCCCAATCCCTGGTTACCCATAGTCCCTCATACCAAACGATACATTCTGACTCAATCCCTGATCTAATCCCACTCCCTGTCCTCAAATACCACGTACCAAACAGGCCTTATAGTTTTGCTTTCATACTAATTGCCACTGCAATGGTACTAAATTTACTCTTGAATAGTGATATTTCGTACATCTCCGTAAAAGGCAATTTTAAACTAGTGTTTACCAGCTATACATGTATTATCTAAATTAATGTTGTTCTGGGCATTGCTGGACACATTATTTGTATATCGTATGATACTTACAACAGTGGGTTATGCTATTTATAATTTGTAAATAATACAACTTGTCATTAAATTTATAAAAAAAGCCAAGTGGTTGATTTGTTGTGGATGATGCCATAACGGTCGCTTTAGAATCTAAAGTAGGTTCTTTCTCCTTTTTTGTGTATAGTTTTTAGGGATTACAAAATTCTAAATCAGGTATATTTCAAAAATTATATTGTGAATTGCTTATCAAGTTTCGTTATTCATTTATCAATTCTTAGTAACAACCTGATTTAGGATTTTACAGTCTCAAAGTTCTTTTTCTGTCTTTTTCCCTAATTTTTAACAATTGTATTAAATAATTGACACACACAAAAAAGTTAAAATTTAACTCGTAATAATAAACCTATCGTTATGAAGATTACTACGTTTTCTTCGCCAGTGCAGCCCAATCCATTTTCAAGTATTTTCCAATTTTGAATGGGCTCATGATATAGAGGGGTCCTCTGGTTCGAGCCTCCAAAATTCTCTTGTTATTTTAGAACAACGAATGAGCAAAAGGGGGCATTGGGGGGAAGAAAAAAAAGGCAACTTATGTTAATTTTTTTTAGCATGCATTGAGTGCGCACGCGTTAATGTTTTGACCCAATACATGCATTACTTATTTAAATTTTTAAAGTTTTTCATAACTTTTATATTGACTAAAAATAAAAAAGATATATGCAAAGTGAAACCATATATTAATATCTAACATATTATTTTTGTGATAAAAATAAATTAAATTAAAAAATATAAATAAATAAATAAATAATGTTCTAATCTTCAACATTTTCACATTCCATTTAGTTGTACAAAATAAAGTCAAATCAAGATTACATTTAGAATGGTTCAGTATCAACTTCTAGTATAGCTCTTTGTATCTTTCAAACAATTTAGGAAAAATTAGATCCAAGGACCTAGTGTAATCCCCTACCTTGATAACCGTAATTAAGATTCGGAAATGCGTAATTTAAAGGAATTAGAGACCGATGGATACGTTTTTCTCAAATCTCTTTTCTAAAATTCGTTCAACATGGTCTCATATTCATCTTCCGAATCTAATTACTCTGCGTAGTTCAATCACATTCATACATATCAGAGTGCATAGCCAAATTCCCAGCAACTCCCGGGTTTCATACATGTATTAACTAAGGGTTGTAAGTTCCAACTAGGGGATTACATGACCAACATCAACGTAATATCTACATTTCAAAAATAAACAGTAATCCCAAGTCCAAAATAGATAACTAACAACCTAACAACACATTTCTACAAGATCCTAGCCGCTCCTGGTGGTTCGTTTCTCCTTGGAGCCACTTGCCCTGTCTGAAATGTTAGTCAATGGAAAGAATGAGATTCAAAAGAATCTCTGTAGTAACAAATCACTCATACAGTGTATAAACACATAGCATATATGATCATGTTAAGCAGCATCACAATGTATCATGGCTTTCGCCACAAATGACAGCACTCATGGCTGTAATCTCTATGCGTTAGCTTTCGCTGCGATCTCTATGTATCACAAAGTATCACTATGCGTCAGCTTGCGCTGCGAACTCAAAGCATCACAATGTATTCACAAAGTATTCTCAATGCCTGACAAACATACATACAATGTTTCACACACAGTATAAGAGAAAGAGTCACTACCTTGTTCTTTCCGATTGTGCTCTAACGCAAGTGGATCACGAACAGGGCAAATATCGAATCCTACAATTCCAAATGCACTTTTCCCGAAATTCTAATCTGGGCTATCCTAACATATTTCCGCCCAAGGAATCCATTTGCGGACTCGGAATTATCAAATTCAATGTAAAATTACAAATTTACCCTTAGCAGCCCTACTTTAAGGGTTTTAGGGGCGTTTTCGTAATTATCCTAACATATTTCCGCCCAAGGAATCCATTTCCGGACTCGGAATTATCAAATTCAATGTAAAATTACAAATTTACCCTTGGAAACCCTACTTCAAGGATTTTAGGGGCGTTTTCGTAATTATACTTTTTCGGCCTTTTCCGAAAAAGTGGCCAACTGTAACCCCACCTAATTTTCGCTCATGAACACAATGGAACCATCAAATCATTGAAAATCCAACTCTAAAACCCATTTCTAGAGCTGGTCGAAATTTATGAGTTCTCCGGGGAAAATCGGAGTTTTACGATTTCGGCTCCTTAAACGCGTTCCTTTCTACTCCTAACCACTTTATTAACTATTACATTAGGTTATAACTACTATTTGAACCAAAATTGGGCAGCATAACCCTTAGGAAACTCAATTTCCAAAATTTAAAACCAATGGCAATCCGGTGAAATTTCACCGATTAAATTGCCCACAGCAGCCAGAATAGTTAATATACGAAAGTTTGGAAGTTACCTTAAGCTCCCATTAGCTTTTCCTCAAGGTGGCTGAACCCTAACCCTTGAAACACCAAATTTTGAGCTTCACAACCTTAAAGAATAAAGAGGAGTAGCTTAGAGTCAGAGTTATACGTGTTAGGAGCTAAATCGTCAGAGAAATCAGCTTACCTTGTGAGATTTCTTCCCTTTCTCTCTCTAAACTCTCTCACCTTCTGTCTCTTGTTTCAGGTCTGGAACAGCATGAAAATGTCTGGAGAAAGAGGGCTGATGGTATTTAATATCATATATTATATGTTATTTAATTATTGATTAATTTCCAACAATTTCGGATTTTTCAGAAATTCTGGCAGATTTCTACCCAAACTTTGAAAAATCATAACTAATTCTAGAAAAATTGAATTGGAGTGATTCCAAAGCCTATGGAACCATTATTGAGTCTAGTTTTAAGGAAAAATATATAATTTTTCTGGATGGAATCACAAAATTCCCAGAATTTCAATCTTTGATCACTATTCCAGAAAATAATTAATTTCGCTAGGCAAACTTCAAAAATCCATAACTCTTAGCTCACAAATCAAAATGATACAGATTATATGTCCATTTTGATGCTTAACATGTGAACTTTAAGACTAGAAAATTTCAGAATTTGTAGACACCATTTGCCTATTTAAAACGTCCATACAAATCGGCTGCCTTGTACAGAGTTTCAATGGACAGAGTTTTCAACTTTTGCACAATTGTTCCCAATGATTTCAATTTCACAATAAACACTCTCCCCACACGAAGTTTCACAAAGAAGCCATTGGAATCATTAAAATATCCAAATTCTCATCACACATTCTCCAAAAGTGTTTATTCAACAATAATTACATTCACTTTTGAAGTCATTAGCCCTTAATCACTTTTTGGGATATTACACATAGAGCGGAAGATATTTATTGAGAAGGACCGTAAAAGTTATAATCATTCAAAAGGACCAATAACCAAAGATAGAAATACTAAATTGCCCTGAATTAAATTTCCTATATTCTCTTTTTCTATCTCTCCCACATTCTATTTTAAAAGTAATTTAAATTTTATTTTCTACAAAAATTACAACAGCCAAAATCATCACTTTTTTAACTTTAACTAACATCTACCTAATCATATAATCAATATATCATTTAATTATTAACATAGATATAGTGAAATTTAAATTATTAAGTTTTTTCTTGATTTATATAATCTTGTATAAAATAAACTCTAAGTAAAATAGACAATTTATAAGATATTAAATTTTCTATTTAATATCTTAGTTTTTAACAAAGCTTAATTCCAAAAAAATTATTATTATTTAGTTTGTTTATATTATAGAAATTATTGATTATATTAATTTTTTTAACTTTAAATTTTTGGTTTACACATGAGTATTCTCTAGGGAGGCTATCCTGCATTGATTGAATCATATTTTTATATGATTTTTCATAACTAAATTGAGAGTTTGATGCATTTTCTGGGACATTGTTGCATGATTAAGTACTAATTTTAGTTAGAGACAAATGTATTGAATTAATTGCAATTAAGTGCAAAATTGTCATAATTTGTTAATTATTTTGTGCAATTGTTTCTCAGACTTTTGATGTTACCCGGTGCTTAATTTTGTATTTTAGGTATTTTAAAGGAAAATTGGAGATTTTGGAGGGTCAAAATTATTAATCTGAAGACAGGGGTAAATTTTAGAAAAGGCCCTACAATTTTTGAAAATTTCAAAAATGTGAATAAAAAGCCCAGGGAAAATCATAGAAAATTCACAGAAATTTTGATAATTACAGTTCTGCCCTACAAAGATTTCAAACATTTACTCTTTAGTCCCTCCTTAAAAACTTTTGACATGGGTCCCTGGTCAAACTCTATTTTGACCAGGACCTTCAAATAAAAGATCAGACACGAGCTGAGGGAGAAGATACAGAGAAGCGCCGTGCAAGCTAGAGGCATCATCATTGAATCATCACCTTCTTCCTCTTCCGTCCAAGGTCGCTAGCGACCTTCTCTCTTCCATGCACTGTCGCCGGCAACCACCTTAAACCAGAGGAGAGGCGCCATAGAACAGAGTTATGGAGCTGGGAGAGACAGACGATGAGCACTGCTGCAACACTATCCTCCGGTGTCACTGCTATTGGCTCCTTCTTCATCGTGGACAGAGATCGCCGTAAAGAGAACCGAGAGATCGAGAGCTTGAGAGGAGAGGGAGAGGAGAACCACACACCACCACCTTCAGTCTTCGTTGTTTTCACCGATTGAAGCTTCTCTAGCACCATCAGACACTACCACCTCTATTTTTGGCGAGAGTGGGAGCTTAGACCATCGTCACCACTGTCACTTTCTCTCTCTCTACCGTCATCCCCTGTTCCCATTATCATCAGCTCTATCCTCTCTTTACTACCATCACTACCTTCCATTCTTCTTCCACTGTCATCATCGGCCAACTCTTTATCCAGCCAAGAACTCCTTATGGTTTATCCAATTTCCATCAAATCCGTCCCTACATTCATTCACAATGGGTTCCTTGAATTTTAATGGAGATGTGGTTTCAGTTGACTTCATGAGTGACTAAAGCTTCCAACTCTCGAGGATATCGGGAAGATTGGCTTGAGTTCAAGAGCTTCAAGGGGGAGTTTTCTTTCTTAGTTCCTTTATGAATTTTCTATTGTCATTGTAATTCCTAGCTATATTATATTCTAAGGTATTTTCAGTAGGATTTTGTTGAGTTATTTGGACTCCATATTGTTGAACTAAGATTGTTTATATTGTGTTTGGATTGGAACTATTATGATTGGTTGATTTGTGGTTATCTATTTCCTATTAATTCCATGAGATTATGCTTGCTATGTGGTTACTAGTTTGTGTAATTGACTTGAATTAATTTGAGTGGTGTGTTTGTGCATTTATATTAGAGGAAATAATTGCCTTAATTTAATCCATGTCACACATCAAGTGGTTCTTGATTAATATTTCTAAGCAATAGCTATGAATGCGATCATAGGAGTAACTATTAATTATGAGTGTTAGACCCAATGTGATTACTTGGGGTTTTTAATTAAGACTTAATGGATTTTAAACTCCCATATCATTTAGTGAGCTAGGATAGCCATTGAACCAATTCATCAAGAAAATTCACTTCATTCATATTTCATTAATCATCCCCTGTTTTTTAAAAAACCAAAAATATTAGTCTGGCATTTTTATTAGATTGCATTTTCTTTTAGTTATTAATTTGAAAAGCCCAAAACCAATTTTCCCTTGTTTTCATTGCATTTGCATGACATTTAGATTACTTAGGATTCAATAAAAGGCTCCTCGAGAAGAGAGAATGATCTTAGGTTTGCCTATACACAATCCTTGGTTAATTTTTGATTGTGGACCCCAAGGCCAACACATGAAAAAGTCCTAATCAAATGGCAACATTGCCGGGGAGCTAAGTAATTGGCTCCTTAGGTAATTTAATTGTCAAATTTACTTTTTTGACAAGGGGTTTCTAGTGTGAGGCTTGTTAATTTAGCATTTTTGGGTTTTTTTTGCATATAGTTTAAGAATTTTGCATTTAGGTAGTTTATATTGCATTCTTGCATTGTTTTGACTTGGTAGAATTTGTGTGGTGTTGTTGCATTAAATTTCATACGATTTTGATCTCAATTGTTTGAATCTACTATTTCTCCAAGTTAATTCATCTCTTACTTGCATCTTTGGTACTTTTGAAACTTCTCTTTCTTTTCCTCTTGCATTTGTATTTTTGTAGATTCTTTTTCTTAGTTTTTAATAGTTTATAGTTAGTTAGTCATCTTGTGATTCATTGGAATTGTGTGATTGAATTTCTAATGGCTTGGTTTAATAGTTATCAAGATTTACCTCTCAATTCTCACTCTTCCATAGGCAATTACACCGAGAGGAATGATAATATCTCTCAAGGATCTCAATCGGTGCAACAACAATTAGACCCATCTTTACCTGAATGGAGAATCCAAAAAGAGGTTTTGATTATCAAGGAAATTCACCCTTTCAATCTCACTCTTCAGTAAGAAATTGAATTGAAGAGAAATAGTCTATCTCTCAAAGCATCCATTCCATTCAACAATCATTACAGCTTCTTCAAGCCAAGTTGGGATGTCAAAATAGTCCAATAGGTTAAGAATGTCATGGTCCATTCCACCCTCCACACCATGAACTCTACCAACAACCTTCATTCCAACCTTATTGCTCACCACACCTACCCTATAGATCATATCATGAGCCTTCTCCACCACCATATAACCCATAAATCCTTTACCATATAACCGCATATCATATCATGAACCTCCTTCTTCATTTTGCCCCACTTCCCGACCATGTTATCCACATCCTAAGTCTCTCTACCTACCAGTTCACATTCTCAACCATGTGTGCCAAACCAAGAACGTACTATTGGAGAAGTCATTAGAGACTTCCAAAATCCAATGACTTGGACTATAAATGAGGATCGATCACACAAGAACACCTTTGCCCATTGCATGACCTCTATAATGAGATCAATGGAACAACAAGATGAAGTGTGTATGAGATTGGCCAAGGACTTTGAGCGTCTCACTCCGCCATCACAAGAAGCAGAGCGATTGAAGAACGGAAATGAGAAGTTGGAGAAAGCAATGGAGTGGCTTGCACAAAAGACTTCTGAATGCAACACTCCACAAGAGACTCTTCCTCCATTGCCTACATGTAATTCAAATACTCAAGATAAGAAAGGCAAGAAGGTGCGATTTCAACTTCTAGAGGAGTCTTCCTTCCGTATGGAGGAGGAACAAGGAGTCCAAGCTCAAGAGCCAAATGCCATTTCACAAATGGCAGATTCTAATCCTTTGGTACCTATTCCTACACAAGCACAAGAAGTGAGCAAATACGAAAGAACATTGACGAGTCTCCCCTACCATTTGATAATAATCCTATCCTTATAGAAGTCGACTCTTCTACTATTGTAACTAGTTAAACAATTAATGATTTGAGTGATAATGAGGTGCATGAAGAAGTCATTGTTGAATTTCTCTCAAATGTTTGAAAATGTAATTGCTCAACCCATTAGCTCTAGTAGTAGTGATTCGATTGTACTTGTTAATGATTGTGCTCATACTTCTTTGTGTGATGTTTTAACTGTTGAAAATGCTTCTCTTCTTAGTACTAGGGATGATTGTAATCAATTGCATGATATACTTTCATGTTCTTGTGCGAAAAATCAAATATGTGTAGACTGTTATCATGAAAAATGCCACTTGTTGAGTTTCGAAAGAAAACATTTAATGTAGTGGTAGATTCTACCATTAATCTTGATGCACCTCCTTATACTATTGATGATTACAAGCATGACAATTGCGAACATGTTGACTCTTGAATGGATGCTAATGTGGTTGATGTGAGTGATAAAGACCATAGTCTAGAGAAAGATCTTTCTCTTGATTCCAATGAATTGCATGATAGTTTAATAAGGGAAGATTCAAATGTTTTGATTGATGATTTTACAAATGAAAATGATTCTTTCCATATTTGTGATTTGCTACCCGATATAGAAAAGGAAAATGATTCTTTTGAAAATTCAAAAGTTTTGGGTGATAACGATTTGAAAATTTCTCTTCTTTCTTCCACTCTTTTTCCTTCCACTTCTTGTGATTGCAATGATGATGTGGTGTACTCCAACACTAAGTTGGATTCCACATTTTCCACATTGCAAACACAAGAGAATTTTCAAAATGTAACTGATTTGCTGACTCCTATTGATGGGAGTACCATTGATTTCCTTGGATGTGATAGTTACTTAGAGAGTTTAGAACTTAACATGCCTTTACTGCACTTGAAATATCTCCATGTTTCTTTTCTTGGATGGGATACCGCTATTTGCTTGTCTGTTTTCAGGTACATTATTGGAAAGGTCATCAAAGGAGGCAACCTCCACCTTACATTCTTGGACCTCTTCCAATTGATCATGAGCCACCTCCACCATGGAAATTCAATGAGGGTGAAGATGTTCCAAAAGACAAATGCATGATTCTCATCAAAGATGAGAACTTCTCCTTCAAGCCACTCAAGCTATTCTAACCAAAGTAGTCTCTTTTCTCACTTGTTTTCTTCCTAAATCCTATGATTCTTTGAGCTTAATTGTTGTATGAGGAAGATAAGTGTGGGGGAGGGACATAATCCAATAGAAAAAGGTAGAAGTCATGTAGCTTAGCATGTAGGATAAGAACCCCCTTTGTATGCTTTGCATTTTTTGCCACTACCACATTTAATTACCATTATGCCTTTTCACCTTGATTTCCTTTGTTATTATGACTTGTTTCTCCTTCTCTCTCTTTATGTGATGTTGACGTGTCGTGCTCCAATTGCTATTGGACTTCACAACTTCCCACTTCACTAAGGAACAAGTTAAAATAATAGAGTTGCTTTACACATTGAGGACAATGTGTTGATTAAGTGTGGGGAAGGGAAATACATTTTTAAATCCCATTATTTGGTTGTTTTTAAATGAGAAATGCCTTAAACTAGAAAATTTTTCAAAAAAGAAAAAAGAATGACTTGCTTTGATACATGCCCTAAGTAGTGAAGAGTCGCATTTGCTACTTTGAAAGCGTGATTTGTGGGAAATTTTTTGGGCTTTCATGAGTTCTAGTGTTTTGGCAGTCTTCAAAACCATGTTTTGGTTTTCAAGTGAATGGGAAGAGAAATGAACCCACTATTGGATTTTTGCCTACTCCTTGCTTTAGGAAAAGAGAGTTTCAACATCATTAGTGCATTTAAGAGTTGAACATTATTATAATTGATTGCAATATTTTGATTGACTGTGTTTGTAAAGTTAACATTAGGAATAATTGAGAAGATGCGTTATGGTTAGTTTGCTATACAATTGATTTTGTTAGAATGTGCATTGGAGAAAAACTTTGTTGGACGATTATTTGGGCCTTGAATTATTTCCATGTGTACATGTTCACTTAGTTTTTCACCTTCTAGAACTTGTTTCAACTCTTTTTCGAAATGACATTTGCATCAATGTGATGAAAATGAAAGAGGCATTCACTTTTAAACCCTTTCGCCCAAACACAAACCTACATTCACTTACTTTTGCTTACCCCTTTGAGCCATTTCTACGTTGTATGCATGTCATTTTCTCATAATGTTCATAGTACTCTAAAATCAAAGTGATTTACCAATAGAAAGTTAAACAATGTATATATTGAAATGCCATGTATATAAAGAAGAGAAAGAAAGTCAAAAGAAAAAAGAGTATAGTTTGAAAAAAGAAAGAAGAAGAAGAAAGAAGGGGAAAAAAGAGCATGAAGTGTGAAAAAGGAAAAAAAAGAAAAGAATTGAATTGAAAAAAAACAAGAGAGCATTAGAAAGAATATATATATATATATATAGAAAAATGTTTTGTAGATAAAAGAAAAGTAAAAGAAATACCAAGAAGGCACTTGTTCATGAATTTGGAAAAGCATTGGCAATATTTTTTGAGTTATTTAGGTGCTATGAGCTTATTGATAACTTTGACTTGCATATCAACTATTTATTTTCTTTAATTAATTCATTCCATTTAGCCTTTATCCATCATTACAAGCCTTTTAAGTCCTCTTGATTCATTGCATTAATTACTATTAGTAGTGTAGATGTTAGAGTTATTACAAGCCTATGGTAAGGTATTGATGAAGTGAAATAGAGTGAAATTATCTTAATGAGGTGAGATGAGTGCAATACTAATACCTTGATAGTCTCTGGTGCTTCATTCTAATATTTTGAATTGTGTAGTTAGCTAATTTCTTTGCATCACTTGACTATGACTAGTGTTGGCTTGAGGAATTTGATTAATTGATCCATTACTTTCCAATTATGAAATTGCTCATCTTTCAAATGCATTAGTGATTTGAATTTAGAAAATTGTACTTAATTACCTTTGTTCAAGAGTACAAAGGTCTAAGTGTGGGGGAATTGATTGAATTATATTTTTATATAATTTTTCATAACTAAATTGGGATTTTTAATACATTTCTTGGGACATCAATGCATTATTAAGCACTAATTTGAGTTAAGGACATTTATATTGAATTAAGCATAATTAGGGGCAAAATAATCATAATTTGTTAATTATTCGTACAAATGATTTTCTTGAATTTTGATGCTACTGTGTGCTTAATCTTGCATTGCCATTGTAGGTGTTTTGGAGGGAAATTGGAGATTTTGGAAGGTCAAGATTAATATTTTTGAGAACTGGGGAAATTAAAGAAAGGGGCCCAAAATTTTTGAAAATCACAAATTTATGAAGAAAAGGGTGTCAGAGAAATTACGTTAATGGACCCAGAAGTTTTGGAAATTTTACTTTAGCCTACCAATGTTTCAAGAATTCTTTCCTTAGTCACTCCTCAGAATTGAACTTTTTAGCCTTTCAGAATATCCCCTGGTCAAAACTCAGGAACCACTAGGTTGTTTCTGCAACTGCAACTGCAACTGCAACTGCAACCCGAGATTATAGAGGGAGAGAGAGCCATATACAGAGGAGCGTCAGGCAGACCCATCTTCGTCGGATCACCTTCATTTTCTTCTCACCTCGCTGGCGACCTTCACTCGCTTTTCTCCATTCTTTCCGTCACCAGCGAGATTCAGTTTCAGAGTTTCAGACTGTGAGAGAACCGGAGAGTGAGAGAGACGCAGAGGTCCAACATTCTGTATGTATGAGAGATCTCGAGGCTACAAGAATGAGGATGATGAACTTCGTCTTCTCGGTGGCTCAACCTAAACCGAGATGAAGAGGAGAGTTTGAATGCCGTGAGTTTGACGGCGAGAGTTCTTGAACTCCATTTCCAGCGACCTCCGTCTCTGTTTCATTCCACACCGCTACCTTCTTCCTTCCAGCCGACCTAAACCAGAGAGCTGAGGGAGAGTGTTTCAAGTTGATATCTTCACAAGAACGCACTAGAAGCAGCATCAGAGCATTTCCCAGCGAGCTTCTGCAGTTTCAAGTGAGATTTGCAGTTTCTGGCAGGAATTTCCAGATTCCGAAGAGCCGAGTTTTCATGGATTTTCAGAGCATCAAACAAGTTGCTATCAAAGTTATTGAAGCTCCATTGAGTGGCTAAACTTTCAACTCTCGAGAATATTGGCAAGATTGGCTTGAGTTCAAGAGCTACAAGGGAGTTTTCTTTCTTATTTGCTTTATAAATTTCCTATTGTTATTGTAATTTATAGCTATGTTTTAGGTAGTTTCAGTAGGATCTTGTTGGATTAATTAGACTACATATTGTTTAATTAAGATTGTTTATACTATGTTTAGATTGGAATTATTGTGATTGGTTGATTTATGGTTATATATTTCCTATTAATTCATTGAGATTATGCTTTCTATGTGATTACTAGTTTGTGTAATTGATTTGGGTTCATTTGAGTGTCGCGATTGTGCATTCATATTGGAGGAAACAATTGCATTAATTTAATCCATTTCACCTTGAATAATATTTCTAAGCAATAGCTATGAATGCGATCGTAGGAGTAGCTATTGATTAGGAGTGTTAGACCCAACGTGATTACTTAGGGTTTTCAATTAAGACTTGATGAATTTGAACTCCCATATCATTTAGTGAACTAGGATTGCCATTGAACCAATTTCTTAAGAGAATTCATTTCATTCATTTCCTTATATTCATCCTACTTTTTTTAAAAGACCAAAAATAGTAGCTTAGGGATTTTAATTAAATTCTGCATTTATCTATTTTCATCAAAATCCAAAATAAATTTCCCCTTACTTTCTTTGCATTTGCATGATATTTTGATTACTTAGGATTCAATAAAAGGCTCCTCAAGAGAGAACGATCCTAGGTTTGCCTATATGCAATCCTTGGTTAATTTTTTATTGTGGACCCCAATACTAAGGACAAAACGTCCTAATCATATGTATACCGTTGTTGAATAAAAAATATAATACATTATCTATACTTTTTTTTTAAAAGTATACTAACATTACATGGTTTTCCAAAATTAAAAAAAAACCATTACATGGATTTTTATTTTTAAAATTCACATAAAACTAGTCTAGCATAAAATTATTTTTATGCAAACATCCTTTGAATTGTTTAAAATTGTATATTTTTAAAAAAATTTTAGATGTATATAACCTTTCTTTAATATTTATAATAAATTATAAAATATTTGAATTTTTCCTAAAATTATATAAATTTTATTTTCAATTAAAATTTGTGTCAATTTTAACAGTTATAATTTTGCACAAATTGAAAGATGTTTTTGTTATTTTTTCAATTGATTGCTACGTAAGATGTAAAAAAGTAGAGAAATTGCATTTAATTTAATGAAATTAAAAAATTCATATTAGTTTTAAAATTTGAATGTGGAGAAAATGTAGGAGGTTTTATCAGAAGCAATTTAGTATTTTAACATTTTTATTTTTGTGATTGATCCTTTTGAATGAGTACAACTTTTGCGGTCTTTCTCAATAAATATCATTGGCTTTAGGTCTTTCATTCTAATTTTCCCCACAATTTAATACATGTGGAGAGTAGCTTGGTTCAACTGACAAGGTGTTATACCAACTTTAATTTGTAGGTCTGGAATTTGAGTTTTAGAAATGCAGCCATTTTCCATGTCAAAGTAGTGTTTTAAGGAGCACTTTTATGCCACTGAGTTACTCCCTCCGTTTAATAATAAATTTTACAAAAAAAATTCTTTTACAATGCATGTTTCATAATTAGTGTCATTCTCATATTTCAAGAACATATTAGATTATTTGTTTCATATTTTGCCATCTTATTAATGCACTATTAGTGGTCAAATAAGATTTATTTTAAAGAGCACTAGGTGTTTGTTAAGGAAGTACTTAATAGATTGATTTTACCAGAACTTAGATTATTTAACAATTTCCTTGATTCATGTGATTTTTTTTTTTTTTGCAACGCTTTTTATGTAATGGAGGGAGTAAATAATTTAGCGTAATTAATAGAATAGGTATTGTACTGAATTCGTATAATATACAAATTCATATTTTTGTATATTTGATTTTATTCATTCACCGTCCAGCTGAACGAGACCCAATCAACTATTATACATGTACATGATAAATTCTTTTATTTTTTATTTCTCAATATATCTTCCTAAAGCCATTTTCCCAAGGTCTCTCAAGACCCATCAAACAAACCCATAGCTAAGAGAGAAAACTTCGACCAGTCTTATATTAAGCTGTATATATGATTATATGTCGATGCCTAAATGAACACAGGCATTACGAACCCTCTAATTTAACCAGCTAATAATGATAAATATGCCTTTCCAATAGCAATCACCATATACAATAATCCTGTAGATTAACAGAAAAGAAATCCCTTTGAAAAGAAGTGATATGTAATATCATATGTAACTGAAAAACAAGAGCAGCTAGATGGTTAACTATGATTAAATCTGTCCAAATAATAATTAATTCACAGAGTTATATCTTGATCCAATTCACTACTCCTAATTCATTCTCCTAAAGCCCGATTAAGGTGCTAACAACCCAAAATAAGATGGGTACAAAATAGGGACTTACTAGAAGCCCGGCAATCCACAACGTGATGAACTAAAGTTCAAATCCCTGCTAGGAGAGATGCCCATATTTATTGTCCAACAGTGTCTCGAATATGATTGCCTCAATTAGGAGGATACTAGTGCCTAGTAAAAAAATACAAAGAAAAGAAACCCGGCAACCACGAAGGACATGAAGTTCACATTCGATATTGCCTGCATAAATATCACAACGGCCATTCGAATGCAAACCCCTTTCTGGTTACACTCATTTGCTAGAAGGCGAATGCCGATCCTACTTAGTAGGATAAGGCTTGTTGTTATAAAATGCAATTGCAGCCAAGAAATAGTCATACATCTCTAAGGAATTTTAAGCTTCCAACTCAGTTTATAGGGGAACTTTCATTGTCCTCGTTCAGAGCTTTGCAAGCTGACCGACGACCGGTGAAAATGCCGCGCTTATACCGTTTCCATCAGATGTTGTCATTACGATTCCTGTATTTAATCAATTGCAGACCCTCAGCAAGGTTTTCCAATTTTTCCTTTCTCTGTGGAAAATTGACAATATCAAAAGTTACAAAAGGTTGTCTTTTACACACAACTCTGCAAAATTAAAATTAGTGGTTGAGTGTTGTTTCAAACTTTAACCGGCTTACTTGCATATAATCTATCAATAATATATAAATATTTAAATCATCACTGCATAATATTATTATTTCATTGTTAATATTATTATATCATTTTAGCTCTGATTTTGATTTTGAATGTTTATGGGTATTTTAATTCTTTAACATGTTTATACTTTAAAATAAAAATAAATAATACAATCAAGTAAGCGTGTGGTGCCAAACTTTTGAATTTTTAAATATGGAAAATAAAATGATAACATAGTCGCTACTAAAAATTTTAAAAGGAGAATTTTAAGACCATTTGGTAAAACATGGTTCACAAAAAGAGAACAGAATTTGGGAGCTGGTTTTGCATAGAAAAGGTGTTAAAAACTTCGCATCACCTACTTATAACTCGTGAGAAAGTTTATCCGAAGCTAAATATATAAAATTGATATGGACTTCAGTATATTGTAATATTAGCTAAAACAAAAATGAAATAAAAAAGGAAATCATTGGAAAATATTTATTTATTTTCAAATCAACCTTGACCTAAGAAAGACTCTGGGGCCTTAGTTGGAGGGTGGAAGCACAGGTCACTTGGTTAGTACTTTTTTAAAGAAAAAATTATTTTGAGATAAAATATTGAATTTATTATAATAAATTTGTAAATTCTTACAGAGAAGTTAGAAATGGAATTGTCTTATTGATAGGAATTAAGTTGATGGATTGATTCGTTTATTTGTAAATTTGAAATATATAGATGGTTATAAATATGATATGATATATATTGCTGTGAATTTTAAAAGGGATCTTGTAAATGGATTTGTTTCATTTAAAGAAAAAGAAACCCAGTTAATCTTTCACTTAAAAAAGCGTGGTTAGTTTAATTGAACAATAAATTTAAAAAGGACAGTGAGAAATTTATTATAATGAAATCTAATAAAGTAGTTATAAAAAGAATTGCTTGGTTGACAAAAATTAATTTCATATTCTCAATCTTTATATCGTAAATTTCATGATCTCATAATATGTGGCAGCAAATATGTAAGGCGGAATGATTTAAAAAAAAACTTTAGAAATATCAAAAAAACAAATCGTTAAAAAATACTCTAGATATATTAAATATCCAGATTTCATATTAGCACATATGTACTAATGCAGGATTATTGAGATTGGTTATTTTGATATTTCCAAGTATTTTTCTGGGATTTTAACCATATTTAATATATATAAAATAAATGAATAATATAATAAAATAATAATATACCTTCAGATATTTCTCCTCAGTCCATTATTCCCGTAGGTCTTTTACCAGGTGCACGCGCCACTCTCCAACTTGTTGAGATCTTCTTCCAGCTGCTGTGTGTTTGTGTGTGTTTTGAGCTTTGAGTCTTTTTTTTTTTTAAAAGATCTTATTTGGATAGGAAATTTAATTCTAATTGTTTTGCTTCTTGTAATAGGAAGAAGATGGACTTAGGTTCTCGTTTTGAACTGATTCTTGTTGATGAATTGAATTTGGAAAGGATATTAATTCCTTTTCTTAATAAGAAAAAGCATAGTAATTCTATACTTGGGTGTTTCCAAAGTTAGACAAGAGATTTGATGAATTTGTTTGTGAAAATGTGTAGAGGAGGAATTTGGTTGGACTAAGATTGTTCAACTCTATTTTGAAACTTGAAAGAGTATAGTTATTGTTTGAATACTCACACATGACGTGTTGCAAGCATTTTTGCATTCACATTCTTCACTTAATCAGAATGTGTTATTTGGACTGAGATTTTTCAAAGCTTAATAACTCTTGGGAAGCGGAAGGTGATGGAGCATGTCGTGTGAGATTGATCTAAGCCTTCTCTACAACGTTTAAATGGCATGTACAAGTATTACTTTGTTTAAATGCAAGTTCTTGTAAGCAAGTCTTGGCAACATCATCTTTAATTTCTCTCATCATAATAGAATTATGTTTCATGTCATAGCCATGTTCAATATCTTTATGAACTTCCTTGTACATAATTTGTGAACATTTATAGGGTTTCTGACTATCTTTCTTTGGTCAGTGTTAAGGAATTAAGGATAGAAACTAAATCAAAAATTAGGATTGTTGAGAATGTGCCTGGATGTGAAGAGCATGTTATTACAATCTACAGCTCGTGATGAGACTAATGCTTTTGAGGATTGTTCACAGTAATTGCCACTTAAATGCTACTAATTTTTTTATTCTTGAACAGTTATATTTCGTACATCAACGTGAACTAAAAGGCAATTTTAAACTATATTTTCTAGCTATAAATGTATTATCCAAATTAATGTTGTTCTGTGCATTGCAATACATGTTATTCTGCTTATTGTGTTTGTATGGCACTTGTAAAAGTGGGTTACTTTATTTAAAATTTCTTAATAATAAGCCTTGTTATTATATTTTATCAAAAGCCAAAAGGTTGAGATGTTGAGGAAGTTAGCCACTTTAGAATTGACGGTGGGTTTCTTTCCCCTTTTTTGTGTATTGTTTCTAACAATGGTATCAAATAATTAATTGACATGGATACAAAAAAGTTAAAAACTTCATTTATCTACGTGCAAATAGCTCAGGCTCCATATTCGATCCTACAATGCCAAATGTACCGTTTAGACACTTCCATAGCGTCTTTGGGGGTTATATGAGTCTATATTGAAAAATTACTAAAATGCCCCCGGGACCCAACCCAGCCTCGCCGTACCCAGTCCAACCCCATTTTTCTGAAATTCTAACCTAGGCTATCCTGACATAATTTTGCCTAAGGAATCCATTTCCAGACTCAGAATTACCAAATTCACTGCCAAAAGACCAGAATGCCCTTGGCAGCACTTATTCCAGTGTTTCAGGGGCGTTTTCATAATTATACTTTTTCGGGCTCTTCTAAAAAAGTGACCAACTGTAAGCCCACCTAATTTTCCTTCCTCAATATAATGAAATCATCAAATCATTGAAAATCTAACTCTAAGGCCTCTTACTAGAGCTGGCTGAAATTCTCAAGTACTCCGAAGAAAATTGGGGTTTTCGAAATCGAACTCCGCAGACGTATTCCTTCGTACTTATAACCATTTTATTAACTATTACATTAGGTTACAACAACCATTTTGACCCAATTTTGGTAGTATAACCCTTATGCCATCTCAATTTCCAAATTTAAAACCAAAGACAATCCGATGAAATCTCACCAATTAGATTGTCCACAGCAGTAAGGACAATCAATATTTAAAGTTTTGGAAGTTACCTTAAGCCGCTTCTTGGTTTTTCCTTAGGTGGCTAAAACCCTAACTCCCAAGAACTCCAAATTCTTGCATCAAATACCTTAAATAATATAGAAGAAAAGCTTAAGAGAAGAATTATACACGTTAGATACGAATTTGCCGAAAAAAATCGACCTACCTTATGAGATTTTCCTCCTCCTCTCTCTAAAATTCTCTCAAGCTCTCTCTCTCTCTCTCTCTCTCTCTTATTTCTCATGGTGATGCACGGTTTTGAGGAAGATGATGAAGGGAAATAACTTTACGTAATATCGCCTTTTCCCTTTTTAATTATTTAACAACACAAAATTCTAAACTTGGACTTTTTGTACATAAAGCCCATTTAATATGAAATTATTATTTGCTCTCTTTGGTCAGCCATGAATCACGTCCCAAGGGCCCAAGTTAGTGCTAAAATGGGCTGTCAACAATTTATCCCTTGATTACAAACTTGCCATCACATAATTTCCATCATTTTCAAATTTATCTCAATTCTGGCATATTTTATGCCCAAACTTTGAAAAATCATAACTAATTATAGAAAAATTGAATTGGAGTGATTCCAAAGGTTATAGAACCCTTATTGAGTCTAGTTTCAAGAAAAAAAAAATATATACTTTAGCCAATTCGAAGCACATCATTCCCAACTTTTTAATCTTTATATGCTGTTCCAAAAACTTCACAGTTTTTCTATTCTGATTTCAAAAATTCATAACTTTTTGTATATAGCTCTAGTTGAGTTATATGACCTATAAAATTAAAGCTTAGGATGTCTACTTTCACCTTGTAAAATTTCATAATTTTTGCTCATCATTTGTTCATACAAAATCACATGACAAGCTCACTGCCTCATAGGCGATTTCACCGAAAACATAATTATATTCTCCAAAATTCACTATTTCATTTCATTGACTATTTCCAATAATTAAAATATATTTGGAGAATAAAATTTAGGGTGTTACATTGGCACTATGTTCGGTGTACCCGTAGGCACTATGTTCAGTGTATCCGTAGGCACTGTGTATCATACATATTACGGAAGATGGCATACACAAAGCATATAAACATTGACATAATGTATGAAAGATAGAGTTACTACCTCAAATCCCTTTTTGTTCACAAATAAGTCCTCAATTCGATCCGACTCAAGCTCAATAGTTTGGTCCTAAAAATCCAAGTTTACAAGAATTAGGTTAACACTCATTCATGTATCACTCTAGACTCTTCCAAATTACTTTTTTTGGTTATATTAGTTTAAAACTGTAAAATTACCAAAATACCCTTGGGGATCCAGTCTAAGCCCCTTTTTACTCGGTTCGACTGCACTTTTTCAAAAATTTTGACCTAAGCTATTCCTACAAAGTTTTGCATGTAGAATCCATTTTTGACCTCAACTTTTCTAAAATCATTGCCAAATAACAATTTTGCCCTTGACAGCCCCTACTTAGGGTTTTAGGGCCATTGTTGTCATTTCACTTTCTAGGGCTTTTCTCACAACATATCAACATTAACCCTACACAATATTCCCTCCTAAATAGAATGGAACCATCAAATAGATGAAATTCTAGCTCCTTCCCCTGGTGAGATTTAAACTCTTCACCATCTTCCTCCTGAAGTTCCCAGCTGCGGCGTATGCCCCGCTGGCCAACCCCTTTCCGTTTTGCCCCTCCGACCTTTGACATGTGCGGTAGGAAAGGTTTTTGTTTTGGTTTTTTCACCTTTATCATATAACATTTTGTGAAAAATATAACTTTGTAATTTATTTTAACCAATCAGATCATATTCTTATTCAGCTTACCCAATCAACATGCCACATATGCCAAATTATTGGTTTTGAATTTACAAAGACCAACGTTGTCAACAGAATAAGGCTATAAGACTAAAATCTATAATTTAAAACTATAGAGAGTAAAATCAAAATGAGGATAAACTATGAAGATCAAACATTATATTAACCTTATGTATACGATAAAAAATTTATATAGGAATAGGACCGTTTAGATCTAAATGTAATAAATTATATCATTATATAATTTATCAATAGGAGGATCACTTTTATTTTCATATAAGTTTGAATTTAAAAAATACTTGTAGAATCTTTTTAGAATATTCTTAATGGAGTTAACGGTTTGAACTTAAGTGTATATTTTTAAAATAAAAGGGATATCTGTGTAATTAAGACAAAACATGAGAGTGGTGAGAGTATTTTACTCTTAATTAAACCATTCATTCTAACAAAACTCTCAAATAAAAAAGTCAATTAGTTCTTATATTAAGAACACAATGGAGTATAATTTACCTCTCGATTTAATGCGAATCAGAGACGAGACCAAGAACACGAGACAAGCGATCATGCAGAGAGAACCCAGGGTTCTAAAACCAAGACCAGACCAATCGATTTGGCCCTAGAAACCGGCGACTCGACCACCTAGCCGGTCCATTCAAGCGCCTAACTCGAGAGAAATTCAACCCGTATGACTTGTTGTAACTCGAGGTAACTCACTTGGTAACTTGGGTCACCTTTTTCTTTTAAAAAAAAGTGCCTATAAAACAAATAAACTCCATGAAAGAAGAATGCTTACTGGGAAAAAGCAGAAGGGAGTAGAAAAAGAGAAGAAACATAGAGGGGGAGATGAAAAGAGAAAAAGGAAAAGTTGGGCTTAACATCAATGGTAGCAAAGTTGGAAGGGGGTGATGGTTTCACGTGCAACACATGTCGCCGACTAAAGGCCACTTTTACTCAATTGGCCCAAAAAATAATTTTCTATTATGCATTGAATAATAATTGGGTAACAACCACACCTGCACAGCATAAGACCCCATATATATACACCTATACATCCTAATGGGCCTTAATGGGTATTAAGGCCCAACTATTCTAATATCCTAATCACTAAACTTATATATCCACAAACTTATATCTACAAACTTTACCCGACTATTACACACAAAATTATGTTCACTATACATTTATAACTTACAAATTACAGAAACATTTATTCCAATATCTTCTATACCCCCCCTCAAGTTGGGGGTTGGAATAAACTAATAGTCCCTAACTTGTCCAATAATAGCCTCTAAATACCTTTGCTTACTGGTTTAGTCAGCAAATCTGCCTCTTAGTTTGCTAATCTTACATGGTTAACTTGATCAAACCTGCCTGCAACTTTTCTCGTACAAAGTGAAGATCTATCTCAATATGCTTTGTATGTTCATGAAATACTGGGTTAGACACAATATGGATAGTTGCTTTGCTATTGCAATATATTGCTATTGTTTCAAGGCATATATGCCTAAGGGCCCGTTTGGTTTGATCCAATTCCACCCTGTAATGCAGTGCAATGCGATGCAATGGTAATGCAATGCGATATTAATTACAGGGGTAAATTTTGGTTTGATTTTTAAGCAATGTGCAATTAGTTAATATTTTAACAATTATTTAAAATTAATATATTGCACAAAGTCTATTTTACCCTTAATATAATCTTTGTAGAAACAATAGTTAAAAACCGGCAACAGCGAGGATGGAGGAGGAGGAGGTAGTGGCGACGGCAATGATGGGGGTGGCGATAGAGGAAGAGGAGGTGGCGGTGGCCGTGGCCTGGATGGCAGAGGAGGAGGAGGTGGTGGCGGTGGGTGGTACGCCGGTGGCAGTGGAGGAGGAGGTAGTGGTGGTGAAGGTGGGCAGTGGGCCGATGGTGGGGGTAGGGGTGGCGGAGGAGGAGGAGGTAGTTGTGGCGATGGTGGGCAAGGGTAGTGGTGGAGGAGGAGGTAGTGGTGGTGATGATGGGCTGCGGCAGCAAAGGTAGTGGCGGCGGCAGCGGGCTAGTGGCTGCGACAGAGGAGGAGGTGATGGTAGTGGCGATGGGCGATAACAGGGTGGAGGAAGAGGTGGTGGTGGGAGGGCGGCGGGCGGCAGTCAAGGTAGAGGTAGAGGTAGTGGCAGCGGCAGCGGCAGCTGGTGGAGGTGACGGAGGTGGAGGAGGTAGTAGTGGCTGTAGAGGGTGGAGGTGACGGTGATAGAGGAAGAGGAGGAGGTGGTTGAGGTGGTGGCAGTTGTGGTGTAATATGGCAAGTGAAATGAGATAAGTAAAATAAAACAAAGGAAACTGAAGGGTAAATTGGACTTTTGTAACTATGCAATGGGATGGTAATGAGGATTCATAGGGGGGAGGTATGAATGAGGATTACCAATTTTTTTGTAATCATCATTAACCCTATTACCATACTAAAGAGCAACCAAACACTCTTCTCTTGGTAATGCAATCATGATTACCATTGAAAGCATGTAATGGGGTTGAACCAAACGGGCTCTAAATCTGTCAACAAGCCTTTAATGCATACGATCTCTGAAACGGCAGATCCTAAAGCATGATATTCTGTCTCCGCCGAGGATTTGGACACTATACTTTGCTTCTTCAACTTCTACATAATAAGTGAGTTCCCCAATTTAAGCAAATAACTAGTAATTGACTTTCAAGTTGAAGCACAAGCCCCCCAATCTAAATCACAAAAACACTGTACAGTTAAATCATCGTCAGAACTTAACATAATACCAAAACCTACTCTTTGCTTAAGATACCAAACCACATCTCATGCCGCTGCCATGTGCGTCTTTGTGGGTTGTTACATGAATTGGCTTAAGGTTTGGACTGGAAACGCAATATCAGGCCTTATTAGTGTCAAGTAAAGAAGTCTACCCACTAAGTGTCTATACCTTAATGGATCTTTCAATAGATCCTCCTATTTATCTTTACCTTCTTCAAAGGTTCTCAGCCTCAAATTCTGTCTCATGGGCAATGTGAGTAGGCGACAACCACTCATCCCTGCATCAGATAAAAGATCAAGCACATACTTTCTTTGTGACACAATAATACCTTTATGCCAAGAAAATATTTTAGATCACCCAAATCTTTAATCTTAAATTAGCTATGCAAGAAATCTTTAACCTCACCTATGCTACTTTTTGAATTTCCTATAATCAAAAGATCATCAACATAAACCAAAATGAGCACAAAACCATCAGAATAATTTTTAATAAACAAAGAATAGTCATGCTTGCTCTGGGTGAATCCACCATGAATTAGAGCACTTGTTAATTTTTGATTCCATCAACAAGAAGCTTATTTAAGGCCATATAATTATTTCTGAAGCCTACATACCATTCCCTCCCCCTTTATATCAAAACCTTGAGGAATAGTCATGTAAACTTCTTCTTCTAAATCTCCTTGCAAAAAACCATTGTGGACATCCATTCGATAAAGATTCCAATTAGATACAGTAGCTAACTTTAGTACTGTTCTAATTGTTATCATTTTTACTAATGGGGAAAATATCTTATGAAAGTCAATCCCCTCTCTTTAGTTGTATCCTTTAGCTACCAGCCTAGCCTTATATTTGTCTATCTCTCCATTTGATTTATACTTCACCTTATAAACCCATTCACATCTTATAGCTTTCTTCTCCTTAGGTAGCGGCAATATATCCCATGTGCTATTATTTTTTAAAGCATCTATTTCAGCCTGCATAGCCTGAATACACCTAGAATCGTATCGCCACATGCATGTACTGATGCTTTTTTTTCAATAACTTCAATCCTGCCCATTGATGATTTCTACAACAACCAGATGCCAACACTAAAACCCTCTGCATCTATTAATTCATAACACTGAAAACCCAACTTCACTGCCGTTCTTTGAGCCTTCTCACCATTAGCTTGAGTCTCCAATCATGCCAAGCAATCAATATCATGAAACCGTGAAATATCCTGAATTAGTGAGGGAAAAAGTCTCGCCCCAGTTCCCCTGCAATTCCATACAACACAATTCATAACAACCAATATAATTTTGGAGAACATAGCACAAGCAAATGCAACCATCCTTCATTAGATTAACATGAGCTTGCACCAGTGCTTCCATCATCTCTTCATCCCAAGACATTGGGTTGGTATGAGTCAAAAATTGTGTGCTTGACCCTTCCCCAGGATCCAGTGGGTTACTGGCAGTTACGTTCGTCGATGTCGCTACTGCCATTAGACTACCCTGTTGTTCATTTAGAATAGGCAGGTCAGCTCGGGGTGAAGCAATTCGTTCCACTCCTTGATCCTTAAATTTCCCCAAACTCACTGTTTCATTTAAGATAGTGGGCCCATTTTGCATTCTATTTTTAATCACTAAAAACTTTTCTATGGCAGACGGCCCTGTGTGGACTTGCTTCTTGAACCCGTTGATTGAGACCCTAAATTATTCTCAATGATAGCCATTGAATTCGGCACAGAGTCATCCTTGACCAAATCTAAGGCATTAAACTGAGATCCTGTCATCTTTGCATGGGCATCGCGAGAAAAGCAGCCAGACTCTCTCCCAAAACTGTTACATCCCTTACCATCAATGCCAAACATTCTCCAACCCCTCCATGGCCGTTGGACCACCATCCAGCCACCGAATGTCTTCTCCTCCGCCTTGGCCTCCCCCTACACAGGAGCAGCCGGCGGAGTTCTACAACCCATACTTCTGCAATTACTCTCCTCAGCTGACCCATTGTCATTTCTCTTATGGTTTCCCTTCAACTAGTAATGGTCTGCGTTGTGCCCGTATTTCCTACACGTGAAACAAATCATGTGCAGACCTTCGTACTCTGCCTTCTTAACCTTACCATTGACCATAATGCTAGGAACTAATGGCTTACTAAGGTCCAACTCTATGTATATCCTCACGAATCGGCCTTTTGACTTGTCACGCCCTTATCTCAATTTCACATTTACCAGAGTATTCACGGAAAATGATATGCGGTTCGATAGGCAATACAGGAATAGCATAACTATACTGATAATATGTGCATGGTTACATAAATTCCTCATAAGGGTTTGTACATGATACTTATGATTAAGGTAGCCGCACAAGGCTACTAGGGTGTCTAAACTCATCCCAGTGAAACGGAGACTTCTTCCCGTCTTCGTTCCACTACTGTAATCCTCTCGTACGGTACTCTGCATTGTTGTTTATATATCTTCTGTCGTCTCCTGTCTAAATTGTTGGTAGGGGAGGGTGAGATTCGAGAGAATCTCAGTAGGAAACAGATACCATAATGCATACATGATTGATGCAATGTGCATGACATGTTAGCTTTATCTAGATGTATGCCCCATAATGACATTTCTGCATGCTCAATGTTTCGTACAACAAGACTATGGCCACAGCGAAAACAGAAACAGAGCTTCATTTATTCAAATATGCTCTACACAATCAAGTAAAGCAATCACATACATCATTACACAAGCAAAGATATCAAATACATGCAAGTAAGGTAAGTCCCTACCTTAACCCTTTTCCGTCTCGAAACGCGTGCCTCGATCTAGTGCAAATAGCTCGGGGCTTCACATTCGATCCTACAATGCCAAATGTACTATTTAGACACTTCCATAGTGTTTATGTGGGTTATATGAGTCTATCTTGAAAAATTACTAAAATACCCCCAGGGACCCGGCCCGGCCCTGCTGTACTCGGTCCGACCGTACTATTTTTGATATTTTGACATGGGCTATTCTTACATATTTTCACCCAAGGAATATATTTCCGGACTCGGAATTATCAAATTCAATGTCAAATTATGAAATTACCCTTGGCAGCCCTACTTTTAGGGTTTTAGGGGCATTTTCATAATTATGCTTTCTTGGCCTTTTTTGAAAAAGTGCCCAACTATAATCCCACCTAATTTTCCCTCATGAATCCAATGGAACCATCAAATCATTGAAAATCCAACTCTAAGACCCATTTACAGCCCTGACCGAAATAAATGGGTTTTCCAGGGAAAAACGGGGTTTTTCGGTTTCGGCTCCATAAACGTGTTCCTTTCTACTCCCAACCACTTTATTGACTACTCCATTAGGTTAAAACTACCATTTAGTATCAATTTGGGCAGCATAACAGCCCCACAACCCATTTTCCATTTTTACACACAAAGACAATCCGGCGAAATTTTACCGATTAAATTATCTATAACAGCCAGAATAGTCAATATACAAGAGTTTGGAAGTTACCTCAAGCTCCCACTGGCTTTTCGTCTTATGGCTGAAACCCTAGCTCTCTTAAACACCAAATTTTTTTCTCAAACACCTTAAATAACATAGAAGAGAAGCTTAGGAGTAGGATTACACACGTTAGGTATAAATTTACCGAAGAAATCGATCTATCTTGTGAGATTTCTCCTTCCTCCTCTCTATTTTTCTCTCAACTCCTCTCTCTATTTTCTGCATAAAGCACGTCAGTTTTGGTGCTGAGGGAAGATGATGATGATTTTAATAATATATCCCCATTTAATTAACTAATTTTCCCAATTTCGGATTTTTATAAAATTTTGGCAGATTTCTGCTTAAACTTTGAAAAATCATAACTAATTCTAGAAAAATCAAATTGGAGTGATTCCAAAGCCTATAGAACCCTTATGGAGTCTAGTTTCAAGAAAAAATATAGACTTTTGCTGAATGGAATCATAAAATTCCCATAATTTCAATCTTTACATGTTGTTCCAGAAACTTCACAGTTTTTCTGTGCTGACTTCAAAAATTCATATCTTTTTATATATAGCTATAATTGATTCATATGACCCATCAAATTAAAGCTTAGGATGTCTACTTTCATCCTGTAAAATCTCATAATTTTTACTCATCAATTGTTCATTCAAATGAACATGACAAGCTTACTACCTCATAGGCGATTTCACCAAAAACATAATTACTTTCTCCAAAATTCATCATTTTACTTTATTAATACCCTAAAGATATTAGAATCATTAGGGGATAAATTTGGGCTCCTGCTAAATTGGGGCTTAGCAGTCTACTTAATTTAAGCTTATTCCCAAGCCGCAAATCCCAAATTTCGGGGTATTACATGACTTATGCACAGTGTTGGCATCTATCCTCAAAACATTCCCAACTTAGCTGCCAATTACAAAAAGTGCTCCTTTCTCATAGTAATCCAATGGTAATTTAGCAATGCGAACCCACGCTATAATGGTAGTCACCGCTCCATCTTCTGGATCAAAATCTGCCTCCATTAACGTATGCTAATATAGTGGTTATATATAAGCCACGAACCACCAGTCAAAGCCAAGTCATAGATTTCCTGTTGCTTGCAATCTACAATGAAGAATCCAGAACCAATGTCAATCACATGTACCTCTCCCTAAAGTGCAGCTAGCTTCCTTGTAATCACGTCTTCCCTAACCATATGACCAAGCACTGTCACAATAGTTGTGAACCGCCATTTCTTTGCTATTTGGTTACAATACTCAGGTAATCGACTAATATTCAGGCCATTAGAGGTGCACTCCACCTAAATTCTGGACTTCCACCCCTCATTCAGCCATTGGCCATCTTCCTCCTCCCCCTCGTCTAGATCAACACTTCCACTCCCTGTACACACTTGCTTATATGACAACTTGACGCCCTCTTGTGTTGTCTTTTTTCCCAAGATTATTTCATCCTTTTTCTTATTTTTCCTAGCTGGCATGTGATTTCCTTTACCTATCCCCATGTAAGCCATCACTATATATAAATATGTATAAAAATAAGAAAGAAGGGAGGCAAGTCTAGAATTTTTTTTTTAATACTGTTAGGGAAAAAAAATACTCAAATGCAATTCCTTTGTTACTTTTTTGGTCCGAGCAATTCCTTTATTATGACATATATTATATATGAATTGTTAAAAAGATATTTTTTAAATTTTATTTTTAAAAAAATATTTGTATAATTAAATATAAATATTTCTATACATTTTATTTAATTATAATTTTTTTAATTATGACCAGTCTGATGTGAGTCAACCCCAATCTAATCCATTAACTCTTGACACTGTCTCAATTGGTTTAGTGACTAGTTCAATTTTTAGTACCTTGAGAAAACCAGCTATTGACGGAAGTGAAACTAAAGAAAACGTTTTAAAGATGACTTGGTTTCAGTGTTATGTACTGTGCTTAGCTCTTCCAACTCATAAGATCTGGGCCATCTATATCTGATTTGAGAAAGTTCAAATTTGAGTTTTTTAAAATGATGATTTTTTAAAGGGAAAATTCCAAATAAATACCATTTGAAAATCTATAACCCTAAAAAGTCTATTAACACTTTGAAAAGACTTAGAGGTACCAAGTACCAAATTGGGTTTTTCAAGTTTTGACACATTTACCATTTTACCCCTCAAATTTTTTTTTTTTAAAGTAATAGTGGTGCCCCCGCCGGAGCACCACCGCCGGCCGGCCGACCAGGACCCCCAACGGCCGGAGCTCCGGTCGCCGGTGAGAGGAGCTCCGGCCGACTGAAGTTCTTTTGGTGGGGAGGGAGTTTTTTTTTTTTTTTTTTGGAAAAAAGTTGCATAGAAATGGCAAGGGGTGGGATCAAACCCATCCCACCCCTTTAGAATCCTTTGAAATCTCATAATGGGATTGTCAAAACTATTACAATTATTGTCAATCTCATTACTAAAGTTGTCAATCTCATTACTGAATTTGTTAAAATCCTTTTATTTATATTATGAATGTTTTCATAATGGAATTGTCAAAACTATTACAATTATTGTCAATCTCATTATTAAACTTGCCAATCTCATTACTGAACTTGTCAATCTCATTACTGAATTTGTTAAAATCATTTTATTTATATTATGAATATTTTCATAATGGAATCTCATAATGGGATTGTCAAAACCATTACAATTCTTGTCAATCTCATTACTAAACTTGTTAATATAAATAAAAGGATTTTAACAAATTCAGTAATGAGATTGACAAGTTTAGTAATGAGATTGACAAGAATTGTAATAGTTTTGACAATGCCATTATGAAAACATTCATAATATAAATAAAAGGATTTTAACAAATTCAGTAATGAGATTGACAACTTTAGTAATGAGATTGACAAGAATTGTAATAGTTTTGACAATCCCATTATGAGATTCCATTAAAAAAACATTCATAATATAAATAAAATGATTTTAACAAATTTAGCAATGAGATTGACAAGTTTAATAATGATTTTGACAAGAATTGTAATAGTTTTGACAATCCCATTATGAGATTCCATTAAAAAAACATTCATAATATAAATAAAATGATTTTAACAAATTTAGTAATGAGATTGACAAGTTTAATAATGATTTTGACAAGAATTGTAATGGTTTTGACAAAAACGTTTTGTGCAAAAATGCTGATGAAAACATGCAAGTCAAGGTTTTGTCAATACCATTACGCAGTTTGTTATTTCCATTATTGAATTTGTCAACGCCATTACTGACTTTATCAAAGCTACTACACGTTTAATTATATTATACATATTTAATAATGCATATATATAACAAAGAAGCTTTGGTGGCCTAGTGGCCACCATGCTTCCCTTCTAAAGGTCCCACCCCTTGCCATTTCTATGCAACTTTTTTCCAAAAAAAAAACTCCCTCCCCACTAAAAAAAGTTCCGCCGGCCGGAGCTCCTCTCACCGGCGATCGGAGCTCCGGCTGTCGGGGGCTCTGGTCGGCCAGCCACCGGGACGGCGACGGGCGGCTGGCGGTGGTGCTCCGGCGGGGGCACCACTATTATTTTTAAAAAAATTTGAGGGGTAAAATGGTAAATGTGTCAAAACTTGAAAAACCCAATTTGGTACTTGATACCTCTAAGTCTTTTCAAAGTGTTAATAGATTTTTTAGGGTTATAGATTTTTAAATGGTATTTATTTGGAATTTTCCCTTTTTTAAATAAAAAGTCATTTTTAAAAAAAATAATAGTTAAAAAATCATCTTTATTTTAGATTTTATATTCATTAAAATAATTTTTATTAAAAAATATGGATTTTTAAGAACTCGGATCGAGACCGTCTAAATAAAATCTAACGATCTAGACCTAATCTGTCGAGTCGAGACTCCAGAGAGCGTTTAGCACTGAAACGGTAAAACTGAAATATTAAAAAATTTTCATGTAAAATTTTGTCAATATCAGAAAACAGTTTCTCTTCTCCCAAGAAACACAACGTTACACTCATTCCACCCCAAGCTTACCACTTGCCAGTCCCTCCGCAACCATTCACGACCTCGCGAACTGGCTCTGAAAAATGATATTTAGAACCCTCTCGGCCTCTCCTTCAAGTCCTGACACTCCCCTCGCCTTTAAAACACCCAACCAAGCAGAGTAGAGGGATTCTAGACGGAATGCTTATTCCACTCTAAATTTCATTTCCCCCCATTTCTTTTTGGCACAAAATTGGCTCTGAAAATCTAGAACCCTCTCCTCAAGCTTTCCCTCCATTCTCCTTCGGCGAAACCCTCCCTCCGTTTCCCTACTTCCAAGTCTCCCTCCCAACTCGTGAGCTCCTTCTTCCGCCTTCAACCTCATAGCTTCGATTTTTCTTTCAAGATTCTGCTCCTTCCTCGATCGCAGCGGCGTGATTCAGCGTCAATCATCTTATATCCCAGTCCGGTGGCTCTGTTTGCCGGTAGTTCAGATTTTCAGGTAACTGTCAACTTTTTTCATCCACGCGTTTCATTTATTGAGTGATCTTGTTGGGGTTTGCTAGAATCAAGTGTCAATCATTCCGCTATTTTGTCTGGTTTTGCTGCTTGCACTGCTCTCCTATTGCTGTGACTGTACACCATTTTCTCCCAATTTCGCCTATAATCTGTATTCACACGATTTCTTGCTTTTGGATCCTAGCTCATGTTCCAAACGTCCTGCATTTTTTTGGGTGTTAGGATGATGTACCTCTAAGCTGTTTAGAATTCAAAATGCATCATACATTAGATTTCCGAATGAATATTCGCCAGGCCGATTTGAAAATACTAATGTGCCTACATGGGATCTATCTTGTCACGGTAGTTATATATGTTTTCTCTTTTGTCAAAAGAAAAAATAAACACACACACACAGAAAGAAAGAAAAGAAAAGCTGATAAAGAAGTAGCGTTGGCTACCATCATTGGTGCAAACACATACCTTTGACTATTGCCATCTCATCCAATATCTGCCAAATCCATCTTTGTTCATATTTGTAAATTCAGCTCAATTTCAAGTTTGGAACTAGTGCTGATTTTACCAATGTAGCTGGCAGAAAAATATCTAGTCAGATTAAAAATTAGTAAACAACACAGCTTGAAATTTGATAGAAGTTTGTAATTTGAATGTTTATAAAATTGGGAACTAGGGTAGAAAAGAAGAGAATTAGAAGAGAAAGAGAGGATTGAAGAAGTAGAAGTAGAAGAGATTAGAGAGAAAAGAACAGAGAGAGAAAAGGAACGATTATACTCCTATTATTCACATTGCAAAAAGCCTGATTACAATAGGTAGGAGCCTCTATTTATAGGCTACATTGACTTAATGACCAAGCTAAGACTAAAACTAACTAACTAACCCTTCTAATTTCCTAACTAACTGACTTTGCAACAGAAATTAGACTAACGGCTATATTTTCAAATTATTATTATGTTTACATATCAATACCCCCTCTCCAAACATCCTTGCCCTCAAGGATGCTAAACAACAAAATGCTAAACTGAAATCATCTAAAATTATGCTAAACAGTGCAGACAGCCTTGTAATTTGTAGTCTTGAAACTAGTATCTATTTCCTTCACGTTGACCTTTACAGCAGCTGCACTCTCCCCCTTCACTTTTCTACTTAGGGAGCAAAACCTTCCAAAGAGCATTACAATCAACTTTCCCCTGAACCAAACTAGCAGCAGTTTGTGTGTAGGAGAGAATAAAAGAATTGAGACCCATATTTGCAGCCCGTGAGGAAAGATATACTCAGACTGTGCAAGACCCAGTTGTAAAGTTATTGGGCTCATGTATGCACTGTCAACTTGAAAGCCCAAGTGCTCATATGAAATTAAAAAACCCAGGGAATCTGCAAAATATTTCTGACAGGGAAAGAAAATGCTATCCAGCTGTGACCCACCACTATACTTCTGCAGATTAAACAGAGTGGTATCCAGCTGTGAATTTGACTCTTCCAACTCAACTTTATTCAGCCACATAACCTTCTGAACATCCCACAAACCTGGGTCCATGCTCCTAGAAACATGTGCATAGGTGTTTTCATTACTTTGCAAAGACCATTGATTAAATGACTGGAACAGAGCTGGAAATAAAGAAGTCAAACTCTGAGGCAGCAAGAGAACAACTATCATCGGCGTCGAGAGCGAAGGGATGTTGTGTGACACAACCAGAGAACTTCCAAGAGTGCCCGAAACACACATAGATTCAGAATGGGCAGTGCCTTCAGTTGCGTGAAGAGAGATGCAGGGACATTCTGTTTCTATACCATCCTCTGCTTCTTGTTGTTGAATTATCGGTTCCAGGTCTTCATCATCACCTTCAAGAAGAACCAGGTGCAGTTGCATCTTTTGTCGTTGCGCACACTTGTGATCATGAGAGAACTGTTCATGGCAGAAGAAGCACAAGTTTTTCTCACGATACTCTGCTTCTTCCTCTGTCGTGAACGCTTTTACTGTCCAAACAATGATTCTTTGCTGAAAAGTCGATTCTTTTGTCATCTCGCCCACATCTGGCATGGTTCGGAGTTTGAGTTTTTCGTCATCATTTGTTTCTTGAACGACCGAAGGTTCTTGTTCCTCTGGTTTTTGTTCGACAAAAGCGTCTTGGATCTCGGGCTTGATGAACAGAGGCGTCTAGTTCTGGCTTTGATCTTCCAAAGCCATCCTTGCTTTCTCGGCCTTCCTATTGACCCCAATCTCCTGGGTACGTGTTAATAGGCGTGCTTCTTGCAAGTTTCTTGGATTAAACAGCCGCACCGAGACAACGATTTCCTCCTTTAAAGCACCCACATAAGCCTCAACTAGGTATGCCTCAGTCAAGTCCAACTTCGCCGTGAACTGATCGAACTTGGTGTTGAATTCAGCCACCGTCTCAGTTTGCCTTAAATGCGTGAAATCAAAAATCGCTTGCAGTCTCTCTTCCATGAGTCTTGAATTTTCTTGGGATCTTGTTTCTACCATTCAGCAGTGAGTGACGAGCCAATAATCCCAGGCCAAGAAACGAATGCTCTGATACCACTGATAGAAGTTTGTGATTTGAATGTTTATAAAATTGGGAATTAGGGTAGAAAAGAAGAGAATCAGAAGAGAAAGAGAGGATTGAAGAAGTAGAAGTAGAAGAGATTAGAGAGAAAAGAACAGAGAGAGAAAAGGAACGATTATACTCCTATTATTCACATTGCAAAAAGCCTGATTACAATAGGTAGGAGCCTCTATTTATAGGCTACATTGACTTAATGACCAAGCTAAGACTAAAACTAACTAACTAACCCTTCTAATTTCCTAACTAATTGACTTTGCAACAGAAATTAGCCTAACGGCTATATTTTCAAATTATTATTATGTTTACATATCAAAATCCAAACTCACACATCATGCTTATAGGCCTAAATTACCAAATTTTAAATGTTCTCGATGGATTCAATGCAAGCTTATGTTATGAGTCCCACATCGGGAAGCCTCACAAATGTAGTGTGGTTTATAAGTTTAAGGGGCTCTCCCTCCCAATAAGCTAGTCTTTTGGGATGGGCTCTCCCTTTGGACTTGTGATCATCACAGCTTAATGATCATATGAAAATACAAACTATGAGCAATTATAGGATGAGGAAAGTTACAACTCTATAATAACGTAATTCACAATATTTAAATCTTGTTGTTTCGTTAATGTTATGCATCTATTTTAGATTCTGGGACGTGAAAATAAAGAGCTGCTATTTTGTGAGAGATTGGGCCATTCAAATTACATATAGAAGATTTATAGTTTCTCTCTTTTCTCGTTTTTCAAGTGTTCAGATTATATTATTGGCATATGTTGACGTAAAATTATTTTATTATTATGTTATTTATCCAATATTTTGAAATATAGATAAATATTGAGATGTCTCATATTTTAAATTCTAAATGTGAATGTAAACATTTTAAAATGGTCATTATGAATAAATTATCAAATAGTTATCTATACGTTGTGAGGTAAAATTTATTGTTTATCATGAATTTGTCGTAGATATAAGCACAAGTTCTTTGTGTTCATTTGTCCTCTTTTTCGCATATATTTTTTAAATTGTTCCTAGGTATGTATGCCTCATACTTGTGATATTTTTATTATTCGATGTATTTGATAGGAAAACACTAAGGACTCTAAGGAGATGGAGCAGACAACCAAAACCATAGTTGGAAATCCCAAAAACAATACTAAGTTTGAAAATATTCCTCAAGTTCTCATGCACCAAATCATGAATTTTCTCCCTTACAAGGATGCAACCAAGTTTAGTGTTTTGTCCAAAACCTTCCATTCTTTGTGGCTTTCCTTTCCTGTACTTCACTTTGACTACAAATTTTTTGTAAAAGACAAAGACCCATATCACAGTTTCATGTCCTTCATACTCAGAACCCTCCACCTTCGTTATCCTCATCATTTCAATAAGTCTTTGCAAAGGTTAAGTGTATTTTACCATGACACGGTCACAGAGTATTTTCCCTTCCATGTTGTATTTGATGCATTGCTAACCCTTGCAATAGAGAACAATAGTAAAGAGATAGTGTTTAGTGTGTCTGGCGTCATGATTCATGTGAGACAGGAGACTCTTCTTCATCTATTTTCGTCACAGTTTTTGAATGTGCTCCAGCTTATTAGATTTAGATTTCCAATTGCTGATTCTATCATACAGTGCCCAAAATTGAAAAAACTAGTAATCAAGAATTGCGAAGGATTACACTCTGTAACAGTTTCATCTGTCTGTGGAGAAGGTTTACATAAGTTTTTGTAGTGGGTTAAAAAGAGTTGAATTGAAGGGAAAGAATCTATTGGATTGCTATTTTGCTTTTGATGTTGAAAATGAAACTGATGAATTCATTCAATGTGACATTGCTTGTGAATCCATAAAAGAAATGCACCTAAGGGGTGTAAAGGTCTCAAAGAACTTAATGGAACTAGTGACTGAGGGTTTGTATATCAGTGAATGTGAATTTCCTAAGAGCCTGAGAATTCTCAATCCTAACATTAAAATGTTGGAAGTGGAGGATAATTATGAGCTCGAGGACTTATTCCTCTTGGCTACCAATCTAGAGTATTTTTGTTATGCGTCTTTCCATGGACAAAATTGTATGGTGAATATCTTTGAATGTGTGGCTCTCAAGGTTTTGATATTGAAAGGAGTAACTATAACAGATGAGTGGATGAGGAGTACAATATCAAACCTAGGTTGTCTGAAAGAACTGACAATAAGTGATTGCGATGCATTAGAGAAGATGGAGCTGAGAAATGACAAGGTTGAAATTTTGTCATTGGAGAGATGGTCCAATTTAAAAGAGGCAATTATTGATGCACCAAACTTGCTCAAATTTGATTATGAAGGAAGCCCGCAAGTTTATCCCATGCAAATTTTATCAACCAAATGCAGCTCTGCCAACATCATATTACCACAATGCAACATGGATCCTCTCTTATGGTTTGGTGACGTGAAGCAGTTTCTCTCTTACTTCGATCACATCGAAGACCTCACTATTACTTGCTACCAAACGAAGGTACTAATTGATTTCTCTTTTTGCAGTTTGGCATGTATAAGAATTATCTTTAAGATCTATTGAAGAGAATGGTTTTTAAGTCTGGATCTTGGGGAAAAAAATGCATGAAGTCTTTTGGTGAGTCCTTATATAATATGCAAATTGGTCTTATTTTTGTTTGACCTTTTATTGACAATCGTTTTTGTTGTACACGTTTTTGTGAACTGAGTTGCATGTTTAAAAATAGTATATATAATAATTAAAATATGTGTATCTCGAAACCAAAAGGTGGATCTCTTTCATTGGCCTTTTTTTTTTTGAAAAAAATAGTATTTGAAATCTTAAGTTGGTTTGTTTCTGTTTGGTTTAATTTCCAGGATTTGGTCTTTCCAAGAATTTTTGTGAAAAATAATGCATCTCCATTGCGCAATCTGAAGCATATTGAAGTGCGACCCTTAGATATTCCAGAAGGTGAAACTATGAGGAAATTGGTGCAAAGTACACTTTGGTTGGTTCATAAACCCTTCGAATTGACATTCCGCATCTCTGGCAGAGGCGGTGCAAGCACTTTGAAGGTTTGCTTTATTAAACTTTTATTTACCTATCCAATTATCAACCTGTATAGCACCATGACAGTTTTATTGAATAGAAACTTCATATATTACTTGTTATTAGAATACTACGACACACCTTTGCCAGTACAATCACAGTTTGAGAATCCTGCTTTCTAGCAGTAAGTCCTATAGATAGTGTGGTGGGAAACCAATGATCACTCAACTTCATCTGAGAAATTGGAATATGATTTTTGACCGTGTTTATCACTTTTTGTGAGTCAAATGAATGCGCTAACTTGGATTGGATGCAAGATCATTTCACAGCCTGTGGATGCAATTTTATATGTTAACTCATCTTCCTTTAGCATATTTATCATTTTATGTCTTTTTTGGTTGGTCTTGTTGTATGATTTTCTATAGCTTGTCAGTTGTTATGGTACATTGAAAAGGCATAAGGTTTTATCATGTTATAAGTAAAAAAACATGCATTGAAATAGATTTGAAAAATATTGCAGTTCGAATATGAGAAGGAAGTGCTGGCGACACTATGTTGAAAGAGAGATGCTGTTTAGGGATTCCCACAAAGTGCTGGCGACACTATGTTCTCAAGGTGGACATTCAAGGCTTCGACGAATCTGAGAGAAGCTACTTGAAGGAGTTGTTTGATCCTTGCATGCTTTGATTATGGAAGAGATATGCCTTGATTTACAGATTATAAGAACAAAATTTGAAGGACCAACTCATGCTTAAAATTTGGGTAAGTGAATTTACTTTTCCTCCGTATGCTTTTTTTGTTAGAATTTATTAGCACGTCAAACTTTGACAGGATGCCTAATTGAACTCTTTTAAGGTGATCAAAGTAAGAAAAATGCTTCAAATGTCGGATGAAATTCAACATACATAAATACACTCTTTTGTTAGAACTACTTTTATTGTTCCTTGAATTATATATACACCATACATATACATATATACATGAATGCGTGCATACACATGAACGTCTCTATTCCTTATTATTTACAGGAGACGGGGGAAGAGAATAGGAAAATTGTTATAATAGAGAGAATTGTAGAACACAAAGAATGTGTGATGGAGAGCGATACTTTGGGGATGTGATAATGAATGTATTAATATTAAAATGAGTAATTAAATGGAAGCAAAATGAGAAACTTGACAACAATCTAGACATTGTCTAAATGTTTCTTATAAACAGAAGCAAGGTATATGTGGTTTTTTCTTATAATAAAGTGAGGGTGAGTATAATTCAGTTAATGGAACTTTATAAATAAGGAAGGATTCAATGAAAAGAAATAAACGAGTGATGTGATTCAAAATTTGGTAAAATTATAGGGACCTACGTATTGGTTTTTCCAAATATCTAACTGTCAAAATTAACATTTTTTAACAACAGGAGTTACACCCGTTTTTACCCTTTTAAGGCTAACATTGAGCGAGCCATTACTCATTCACAAACATTTTCAGGCCGAAATTTACACCTTTATCAAATAGTTACTTAAAGGTGAGAGGGGCATCAAGTGAAATATATTTGTGTTAAGGTGGTAAATAAATAAGATTTGATATGATTACGAGTAATGGATTATAAAAAAAATTACAAAATAATCATCAATAAATTATATTTAATAAATTATATTTATTGATTAATGGATCCAAACTAAATCCCTTATTGTAACCCCCTACCTTAATAGCCAAATTTATAGTTCGAGAATGCGTCATTAAGTTGAAATAGAGACCAGCGGTTAATTTAAAACTTTTCCAAAACTTGTTTAGTGCGGTCTCACGTTCACATTTCGAATATAATTAGCCTGTGCAGTTCGGTTTCAATCATGCATATCAGAGTGCAACCAAAAATTTCCGACAATGCTCGGGTTTCGTTTACTTAATAAAGGGTTTACAGGGCACATTGCCCATTTACAGTTTCCCATATAGGGGATTACACAACACTATTCAATATATACAGCATATGCAACTAATCCCCAACAAAATATGACAACCAACTACCAAAATTAAAACTCCTAGCTAGGAGCTCTAACCGCTCTTCGTCACTTGCTTTTCCTTTGAACCACTTGCCCTTGCTGTAGGTTAGTCATGGGAAAGAATGAGATTCAAAAGAATTACAGTAGTAACAATTCACTTATAACATGTACAATCACAACAACAACAACACAATGGCATTTCTGCAACAGCTTTAGCTACATTCACAACGGTATATTTCACAACAGCATGTTTCACAATAGCACAACAACGGCATTTCACAACAGCAATGTTACATCACGGCATATTCAATGAAATGACATACATGCAAGGCATCATACACAGAATAAGAGAAAGAGTCACTACCTTGTTCTTTCCGCTCGTACACTGGCACTGGTTTATCACGTGCAGGGCAAATGTCAAATTCTATAATTAGAATTTCAATGACAGGTTATTACTTAATCCAATTCTTTAATTCAAACACTCAAGTTGGTTATCATTAGGGACATTTAATCAAATCAACTAAGGAGTTAAATTGGTCAATTAATCTAAAAGACCAATTCCTAACCTCAAAGTTCAACAATACTACATTATGTCATTATATCTTCAATTTTCGCATAAGGGACCAAATCTGCCAGAATTTTCTCTAGACTTTGAAAAATCATAACTAATTCTACAAAAATCAAAATGAGGTGATCTCAAGTCCTATGGAAAGCTATTGAAGTTCTCTTCATAGGACAAATATGAATCATTACCGGAAATCACCACACAATTCCAGAATTACACAAAATCCCACACTGCTCCAGAATTAAGTCCAGTTTCAACATCAAACTTTGGGCAACCAGAACTCCCAGCTCAAAAAACGAAATGACACAAATTATATATTCATTTTGAAGCGTGGAATGTGAACTTTAAGACTGGAAAGTTTCATAATTTTTAGAGATCATTTGGTTATCCAAAAACACCACACAAGTAGAGTACCTCGCTGGAATTCTGTTCAGGCTGAAAACCCAGATTTACATTTTGAGTTTCGATGACCTAAAATTCACAACCCGGGGCTATTCCCACATAATTTTTCGTGTAGAACACAATGGTGACATCAAAATTAACAAATTTCCACTTGTTCTCCATATCCTGTTTTGGCAGAAAATTCAAAAGAAATCCCAACAATTACCTACTTTCAATTTCAGCATCAAACTTATGTCAAATGGTTCCCAATCATCCTAAACCACCAATAACATAACCAAAATATCATGAATTACTCAAACCCTTGTTTGGCCAAAATCAGGGCAGATTTACACATGCCAAAATACTCATTCAACCAACACAACCAATAGCTCAAATTGATGCTAATACTCACCTAGTGCTCCTCCTTAAGTTCTTTCTTTGATTCTTCAGCTTTTGTTTTTGCAAGGTGGCTGAAAACTCCTCTTCTTCAAAAACAAAAACCATAGAAATGAAGTTCTCATCAAGAGGAACAAAGTTTGTAAAGGACACTTGAGCCATAGATGAGAATAAGAAGGTGAAAATCAAGGTAGAAAGTCTCACCTTCAATGGCCTCTTCTTACCTCTCGTATTGCAGCTGCTGAACCGACTTAAAGATGGAGAGAGAGGGCGATAAATGATCATATTTTTCCTTTCCCTTATCACTTAAAGTCCAGCCGAAATATGGGACTTGAAAGGAAAAATGATCTATCAAAATTATCACACTTCCACCTCTACAAAATAATATATTTTAATAGCTTTAACATGTGCCAAATAAATTGATATCATCATCTTTTCTCTTTCCATATACTTGATCGAAAATTGCTTCTTGTTTTAACTTAAAAAAAAAGACTTTGAATTATCATATCTTCCTCCTCCACATATTTTATTTAGAGTTGCAATATTTGACCATAAGACTTTTTCCATCACCTTTTCTCTTCCTTCATCTTAACTTGACCGAAACTACACCTTAAAGAGGCTATATATATTTGATTCAATTCCCTCTTCCTTTTCCTTTATGTTAGCTGAAATTATTGACTAAGAGGAAGAATTGTTTACTTAATGCTCTTCCTTTCTCTTTTGTGACTTGGACGTCCCAACATAAATAAAGAGAAGTGAATGAATTTTACCAAGTCTTGCCTTTTTGCATGTGTGTGTGGCATGTTGACTAGACCTCCTCTCCTTCTCTTGAATTTGGACGTTAATAAGAGGCCTTGGATGAATTAAATGACTTCTTGATTAAGCCATTTTCACCTTCTTAAAATAATATATTATTAATTACAATTTATCACATATACTTTGACTTTTCAACTCTTCATTTACTTGACTACAAATGTTCCTACCTTTTGAGTACAATTTGGGGCATTACACTTATAGCCCGTTTGGTGTGATTCATAGGAGAGGATTATATGTAATCCTAATGCAACAGACCGATTACAGTGTTTGGTTGGTCTTATGTAATGTAAAGATAATTATATTTTGTAATCATGATTACATCAATTACATCATTTGATGTAATTAGGATTACACTACTAGGACTGATGAATGAGGATGCATGCATCCCGTAATCAAGTGAAAAAAACACTATTGCCAATTTTTTAATTTGATTAAAGTGTCCACTCATAAATGCTGTTAAATATTAAATAATTATCACCATTAAATATTTTAAAAAATTAATCAATTATATAAAAATATAACAAAATATCCCCACTAAAAAAGTTTAAAAATTATATTCCACTATCAGAAATATTAAAATATCCCATGAAATAATATTCCCACCATTAAATATTAAAAAATTAGCATGAATCCTTTCATAATATTTTCACTGTTAAATATTAAAAAATTATTATGAACCCAATGCATGCACTACATAAATTGAAAAAAAAATTTCTTTGAACCCAACGTGTACATTATACATATATGTGTAGATAGGGTAATTTTGTCTCTTGTTATATTATTCCCATATATTCTCATTTTTAATTTAATCCAACCAAACATTTTTATACATATGCATCATTTTTCCTTAATGGTGAACCAAACAAATTCATGTAATTATAATAACATTATATTCTCTTACATTACATTCTATTACATTACCTCTGATTCCGTAAACCAAACGGGAACTTAGTATTTATTATGTTTTTGGAAAAAAATATAATTTTAAATCATGATAACTCCTTGATTTATGGAGATAAAACAAAATTCAATTATAAAGAAATATAAAAACAAAATGGTGCTACTTAACGGAATTAGTGTTACTTAAAAACAAAATGGAAGTTAACGTTGTTACTATGCATATTATAGAATATAGAGATTAATTAACCAATTTATTTTATTTGCTTAATCCTTTATTAAGAACTTGGGGTAGTGTATATAGATGTATATTTCCCTTATTTTTGTCTACCTTTCATTGATTGAGAGGTTCTTGCATGCATTTTTGTGAACTAATCTTTGCATGTTTTAAGGTTCATATATGAAATAAATGAAATATGTGTATTCAAGAAACCAAAAAAAAAAAAAAATCCGCATTATTGCCCTTTCTTAATTAGTATTTGAATGATTAGTTGATTACGTTGGTTTGGTTTTGTTTGGTTCCATTTTCAGGATGTGATCTTCCCAAAAGAATTTGTGAAAAACAATATATCTCCATCGCAGAATACTCCATGTGGAAGTATATTCCATACATATACATTGTGAAACTATGAAAAAATTGGTGAAAGGTAGCGCTAGTTATACCGGTTGAACTTGCCCACCCCGTAAAACTGGGTGGATTGGGTCGGAAAAAACTATGATCCATTTTGATATGAGTCTTTTTGGTTCGAGCCCACGATGGGTCAACCCACTAAGTTGACAGGTTACCCCGTTCTTGCTTTTTCTTTTTTCTTTTTATTTTCTGAAATTCTATACAAGTGTGAAACCATTAATACTGTAAATTTTGAAAATCTTACAGCTTCAAAATTGAAATTCTAACATGTAAAAGTGAAATTTTGAAAATGTCACTGCATCGCATTATGCTTCAAATTCAAACATCATTAATATTAACTAATTGTTGATTGTATTGAATGTTAATAATAGATATTGGACTTATGTTTAATTTGTAATGTGTGGAATTATATTGTATGCTAATTTGTAATATTTGAACCTTTGAGTTTGATGTTTTATTATAACTCTATTAATTTTTAATTTTTTTAAAAATTTTATGGTTAGGTTTGTGAAAAAAATATTTCATTATATTGTTTGAAAAATTTTGAAAAAAGCGGTATGAAATTTTTTTTGAAAAAAGAAAAGAAAAGAAAATGAGTTGGGCGAGCTAATCCACTAACCTACAGGTTATGAGTTGCATTGGCTAACTATCAGCCCATTTTGATAGGGTCTTTTCAACCCGATCTAGCAGGTCGTCAACCTGCGGCGAGCCAGGTCGATCCCAGTGGATTGGCCCATATCACCAGCATAGTAAAAAGTTTGCTTTGGTTGGCACCCAAACCCATGGAATTCACATTCTCCATCCGTTACAAAGATAGTCTAAATAGCACTTAAAGGTAACTTTTATTAAACTTTTATTTATCATTCTAATTATTCCTCCGTTCTTTAATATAAAACATATTTAGAGAATTGATCTTGGTCCTAAATATAAGGAATAATTTTCATATTTATCAATATTTTCCTAATTTACTCCTATTGTTGCCCCTTCAATAATAATCAAGGAGGAGAGGGGACAAAGGAGTTAATGAAGATTATTAGAATATTTTAGAAAATACATGTCATATTAACTAACATAACTAACTCTTTTAGTATAACCAAATTAGATAAATATGTCTTTATGTTAAGCTTGAGTCTGTCCAGCGGCTGTGTCTCGGCCTCCTCTGCGTATATCCGTCTCTCTCCCAACTTCTGTGACGGCTAGGGTAATTAAAAGGGAGGAGAAGAGAGTTTTTTTTGGGTATCAACTTGAGCCCATTAAAATTTAAGAAGCCCAATAATATTCAACCATCAGATTCTATTTTAGCTTCCCAGAAAAATTCTGCACCATAGGATCTTTCAATCTGCTTTTCCTTATCCTGCAAGATATAATAAAATCGTGATTTATCATATAATTGGAAATATTTTCCAATCATAATATAAAAATTAAAGTATTATCAATTTAAGCCTAAAAATATCATAATCCATTCAAATTTATATTATTTCCTATAATTGGCTAATAATCCAAATATTATCTAATAAATCCAAATTAGCCTAAAATAATCTCCAAAATAAATAAGGTGGGATAAAATATATTAAAATTGTGATTTATCAACTCCCCCATACTTATCATTTGCACTCCTGGGCAAAACAAATCAAGACCAAGGGAGTATAACAAGACAAAATAAAACAACTTCAAAAGTGAATGTTCCAATCACAAGTAAAAAGTAAACAAAAGCATTTCAACACCTCTTTTATCCAAGTGATTTTCTCATGACTCAAGAAAACAAACTTTATGGCAATTTACTTGACAAAGGAATATCTAAGCTAGAAATCCCTCACCAAGGATATGTGTATGTCTCTCATCACTCAAAAGCGTATAGGCTTGTGTTTACACTCAAATCCACCCTATCCAGTACTCTTTCCATAGGCTTGACAAGGATCTAAGTTCTCCACCACTAGCAAAGCAAATGCAAACATAAATCCAAAGGACTTTTATTAGGTTGTAATGGGGCTAAGGCTAAGAAAGAAAGGGTATAGTGTTTAGAGAAACAAAGTTGAATATCCTAGAAGATGAAGAGAATGATGCAATAGGATGAAAGAAACCAAATTACACTTGAACTTGGTCATTACTTTTCCTTTATCTTTTTTTCTTTTTTTTTTTTTTTTGCAATTCTCTTGGGCTGTTATATATATGTTCTTTTGACGCGAACCTATGTATTGGTGATACAAAGGGCCGGTTACTCAAACATTTATAACTCAATAGCACCAAGATGCTACTAGCACGCTCATAGCTCTTACTGGCCGTTTGACGCGAAGATCAACATTGGTGATGAAGATCCTCGGTTACTAAGCACAGCTTAAACCAGCGGAACGGAATCTTATTGCTTTTTTTTTTTTTTGCTTTTTTTTTAAGATAACATATCGTACTTTTCACAATGACCCAATTCCTAATTTTATACATGTTCTTGCATCCAAAATAGATATAATGCAATGCTCTTCAGCTCCTAAGACATTCAAAAGGGTATGTATGAAAAGGATAGGCTGTTTGGCTTATCTGGCTAAAATGAAATGAATGCCTTTATCATCTTCATGATTACACATGCATAAAATGTGGCCTCAAATAAGATTCAAGTCAAGTTCTAGATCAAGTAAAGAGATAGGGGGTACACACTGAAAAAAAATGCATCAGGCTTAAAATCTCACTAGGTCTATATGATTAGTAGCCTAAATTCCCCTAAGTCAAATTCATTGCCACTTAGTCGATTATCTCAAAACATGATCAATCACTTTTCAAATCAAGGATGCATCATACTAAAGTTACTTAAAACTTGCAATTTTCACATTCAAAACAGTTGATCCCTCCCCCACACTTAAACAATACATTGTCCTCAATGCAAAACAGTCATAGCAAAGCACAAAGAGGTAATATGCAGCACTACTCAACTGAATAATATGACAATGCAAAATAAAAGAGTGAAGGAAGGAATACAACCGGGGTCTATGTGGTGTCTCGTAGTGCGGTAACCTCCACTGCTTGAGTGGAGAATCCATCATAGAACGGCTTCAAGTGGTGTCCATTGACGGTGAAGCATTTTCCATTCGGTTCCCTTTTGATCTTCACAGCTCCATATAGAAAAACATCAATGACAATGAAGGGCCCCTCCCATCTAGAGCGGAGCTTTCCAGGCATGAGTTTCAATCTGGAGACGTAGAGTAGAACTTTTTGGCCCACTTGGAATTCTCTCTTCATAATGAGTTTGTCATGGGCTGCTTTAGTTCTTTCCTTATAAATCCTCGCATTCTCATAAGCTTCCCTTCTTAACTCTTCAAGCTCTTGCAATTGCAACTTTCTTTCAGCACCGGTACTAGCAAGATCGAGGTTGCACCTTTTTATTGCCCAATACGTCTTGTGCTCCACCTCTACTGGCAAATGACATGCTTTGCCATAGACAATCCTGTATGGAGACATGCCAATGGGACTTTTATATGCTATGCGATACGCCCAAAGTGCATCATCGAGCCTTTTACTCCAGTCCTTCCAGTTGGGTTGCACTATCTTTTCTAAAATGAGCTTGATTTCTCTATTGGAGAGTTCTGTTTGACCATTCGTCTGAGGATGGTATGGAGTAGCCACCTTGTGCATCACACCATACTTGCTAAGCAAGTTCTGTAAACTTCGATTGCAAAAATGAGTACCTTGATCGCTAATGATAGCTCTGGGAATGCCAAACCTGCAAAGAATGTGAGACTGAACAAAGGAAGCCACTACAGAAGAGTCATTAGTACAAGTGGGGATAGCCTCAACCCACTCGGACACATAATCCACAGCCAGTAAGATGTACAGATAACCAAATGAAGTGGGAAAAGGTCCCATGAAATCAATTCCCCAAACATCAAAGACTTCACAGAATAATAAGGGTTGTTGGGGCATCTCATGATTCCTAGAAATAGTACCCACAAATTGACACCTGGAACACTTCTTACAAAATTCATGGGCATCACGAAATAGACTAGGCCAAAACAATCCACTTTCCAAAACTTTCCTAGCAGTACGCTTAGCACTAAAATGTCCCCCACATGCAAGAGTATGGCAAAAAGTTAAGACAGACTCAAATTCATCATCAGGAATGCATCGCCTAATAATTTGATCACTACAAATGTGCCACAAGTAAGGATCATCCCATATATAGAATTTAACGTCTTTCTTAAACTTATTCAATTGATGTGTATTCATGTCAACTGGTAAAACAGATGCAACTAAATAATTTGCAATATCAGCATACCAAGGGATAGAAACAACAACCTCACAGAGCCTTTGATCGGGAAAATCATCTAAGGGTAAAGATGTTACCGGAGGTGATTCAATCCTACTCAAGTGATCAGCTACCATATTCTCTGCACCACTCTTATCACGAATCTCCACATCGAACTCTTGTATCAGCATCACCCACCTAATGAGGCGGGGTTTGGAGTCCGGTTTCTTGAACAAGTATTTAATAGCTGAGTGATCTGTAAAGATAGTTGCCTTGGTGTGAAGGATGTAAGATCGAAACTTTTCTAACCCAAAGACGATTGCAAATAGCTCTTTCTTTGTGGTAGTGTAGTTAGCCTGAGCAGCATCTAGTGTTCGAGAGGCATAGGCTATGATATGTTGTCTCTTCTCTACTCTCTGGGCAAGAACAACACCTAATGCATAATCTGAAGCATCACATAAGAGCTCAAATGGAAGGCTCCAATTAGGTGGCTGAATGATGGGGGGTATAGTGAGTTTCTTCTTTAACTCATCCCATGCATACCTGCAAGCATCATCAAAAACAAAACCCACATCTTTCTGCAATAAACGAGATAATGGCAGTGCTGTCTTACTAAAATCCTGAATGAACCTTCTATAAAATCCAGCATGCCCAAGAAAAGAAAGTACATCTTTCACACAAGAAGGATATGGAAGGGATGAGATAATATCAACTTTAGCTTTATCAACCTCAATACCATCATGTGAAACAACATGGCCCAAAACAATTCCTTTCTTAACCATGAAATGACATTTTTCAAAATTCAACACAAGATTATATTGAATGCATCTTTCCAAAACATTGTCCAAACTAGCTAAGCATGCATCAAAAGAATCACCGTAAACAGTGAAATCATCCATGAAAACTTCCATGCAATGCTCAAGAAAATCAGAGAATATGGAAACCATGCAACGTTGAAAAGTGCCTGGTGCATTACATAAGCCAAATGGCATGCGTCTATATGCAAAGGTTCCAAATGGACATGTGAATGTGGTTTTATCCTGATCCTCAGGGGCAATAAAAATCTGAAAATATCCAGAAAAACCATCCAAAAAATAGTAATGTGATCTACCAGCCAGTCTTTCTAACATCTGATCTATAAAGGGAAGGGGTAGTGATCCTTTCTAGTCACATAATTCAATTTTCTATAGTCAATACATACTCTCCAACTATTCTAGACTCTAGTCGGAACTAGCTCACCTTCGTCATTACGCACAACTGTAATACTAGTTTTCTTAGGCACTCCTGAACTGGACTTACCCACTGGCTATCAGAAATAGGGTAGATTATACCTGCAGAAAGAAGTTTGGAGACCTCTTTCTTTACCACATCAAGGATCAATGGATTGAGTCGCCTTTGTGGCTGTCGCACAGCTTTGGCACCATCTTCTAGCAGGATCCGATGCATGCACACATTTGAGCTGATTCCAGGGATATCAGCAAGAGTCCATCCAATAGCTTTCATCCGTCTCCTAAGTACCTCTAAGAGGTGGGTTTCCTCATCAGCAATTATGTCACTAGCTATAATCATAGGAAGTGTCTCATTCTTCCCCAAATGGACATATTTCAATGAGTCAGGAAGTGGCTTCAACTCCAAAAATGGAGCTTCTTAATTGAAGGTATAAGCGGCTTCAAATCTATATCAATCAAACTAGAAACCTGCACAACTGATTCACAAACAGAAGAGCAAACTTTCCCATCTTGGGGAGTATTAGTAGAAACTGCAAGTGCAGTAGAATCAAGCAACACATCACAATCAACAACAATAGTGCCATCAGTAGCACTCATGTCAGAGATAGAATTATAATCAAAAATCTCACTATCAGAAATATGATCAATATCAATCAATAATTCAGAGTCAGGTAGTGAAGATAAATTAATTCTATTCATGGCATCAATCACACTAAGTAACTGAGAAAGTCCATCAGAATCAATAGAAGTAGTAGATGTGTGATCACTAGAATTGCTAATGCTACAATTAGGCACAGAATGATCATGTCTAGAATGTCTCATAATCTCAATAGCATCAGTGAAAATATCAATATCAGCACTATCAAGATCAGCACACGTATCACAACTACCAATTTCATCACATGAACAAGAGATAGTATCATCTAAACAGGTAATATCACCGGATCTATTAAGCATGCTATCTCTAAGATCTACAACAGAATAATCCATAATAGCATCAATAGCATTAACAACTATCTCAGCACAATCATCAGGGGGATGTCTCATGGATTTAAGCACATTAAATCTAATAGTTTCACCAGCAAATTCCAGAGTAAGGCTACCAGCATGCACATCTATCATAGCTCTAGCAGTTTTAAGGAAAGGCCTACCTAGAATCAAAGATGAATGTCTTTTCTGCCTAAACCTACCATCATCCATATCAAGAACATAGAAGTCTGCAGGGAATATGAAATCTTTTACCTTGACCAAGATGTCCTCCAAGACGCCTTCTGGGACTGTGCAACATCTATCAGCAAGGGATGCAATGAGATTTGTGGGCTTAAGCTCTATACCCTTGAGTTGATTGAAGACTGATTTTGGCATAACGTTGATAGCTGCTCCCAAGTCTGCTAAGGCATCTGAGAAGTCAATGTCACCAATAGTACAAGGGATGAGAAAGCTACCAGGATCCTTGCACTTTACTGGTATCGACATTTGATAAAGAGAGGAGACAACTGCTCCTAAGTCAACCTTGCCTTCATGCTTAAATTTTCTCTTTGTAGTACATAACTCCTTCAAGAATTTTGCATATTTAGGCACTTGTGCGACTAAGTCAACTAGTAGAACATTGATCACCACTTTCTTGAAGATATCATAGACTTCATTAAACATCTCAGCTTCCTTCTTTCTCCTTTCAGCCTTAGCTACTGCAGTAGGAAATGGTAGGGCTGGTTTGATCACTTGCTTTCCTTCCTCATCATTTTCTTGTTCTTCATGAGGTGCCACTTGTGTTTTTGATAAAGTGGACTGATTCTGTGATGTGGAAGTGGAAGTAGAAGGAAGAGTAGAAGGAGAGTCATCAACAACTTCCTTGTCATTTGAAGTATTGGTGGTAACAGGATCTGCAGAAGGGATTATCTTTCCACGTCGAAGAGATATAGCATTAACTCCACCAATATTAGGATTTTGCTGAGGTCCAACATTCGGATTGGTTACCACTTGAGATGGAAGCTTTCCTGAACCTTGACTCTATACATTACTGAGTGCATTAGAAAATTGACCCATTTGAGTATGAAAAGCTTGAAATTCCTGCATCTGTTGTTGTTGTTGTATCTGTTGTTGTTGTTGCATCAGGATTTTCATCATAGTGTCCATCTTGCTTTCTAACCTTGAACCTTCATCTTGGACTGACATTAATTGTCTAACTTGTTGAAACATCTTGCCACTAGAATTCCCACTTTGATTGAACTGTGCTTGCTGGGCTTGGCCATTTCCATATCGAAGATTTGGATGATCACGCCATCCAGGATTATATGTATTGGAGTAAGGATCATATTTTTGGCCACCTTGAGTCATAGGTTTAGAAGGGTATATTTCATTACAAGATTCAACTCCATCATTCATGTAGGGGCAAGAGTCAGTACCATGAGTAGCTAGAGAGCAAATAGAGCATAATGGCCCTACTAGAGTAGAAGAGTTAGCCTGTGGGGTAACAGAAGTAGAGGACCCCATAGGATTGGCCATATTAGAAGAATTTTGCATTTGAGACATAACCATTTTTTCCATAGCAGATGCAAGTCTATCAATTTTTCTCTCTAGGTGAGACTCAGAATTAGAAGAAATTCGTCCCACTTCATTAACTTTGACCTGTTGTCTAGTACCAAATTTTTGGCTATTTTCAGCTTTCCTTTCAATCAATTCCCAAGCATGATCCACAGTCAAGTGTAGAAGTGCACCACCAGCAGCTGAGTCTAATAAATCTCTCTCTAGAGGTAAGAGACCTTCATGGAAGTATTGGATCAGTAATGTATCCGGAATCTGATGGTGGGGACAGCTAGAACATAGCATTTTAAAATGCTCTAGATATTCATATAAGGATTCTCCAACCACTTGTCGACATCCACATATGTCCTTCCTGATAGATGAAGTGCGAGAAGCTGGGAAATACTTTTCCAAGAACAGTTTCTTCAATTGGTTCCATGAAGTAATGAATCCAGGAGGTAATCGAAGCAACCAATTTTTAGCGGATCCTTCTAAAGAGAATGGGAAGGCACGCATCTTAATCTGATCTTCAGTCACACCAACGGGTTGTTAGAACCGGCTGACACCCAAGAGGGGGGTGAATTGGGTGTAAGATAAAAATCTTAAGAACTTTGAAATTCTTTTCGCATCTTAGAGGAAGAAATAAATATGAAAGTAATGAATCATAAATCACAGTTAGATATTTAAATGATATATGCTAGAAGTATAAGAGCTTAGGGAAGAGAATATGCAAACTGTGATTTATCCTGGTTCGGCCCAATCTACGATGACCTACGTCCAGTCCCCAGGCTCCTCCTGAGATTTTCAATCCACTATCTTCCTCAAGTTTAACAGGGTACTTGAGAACCACTACAATCTCACAAGTTTGATCCGGGCACTTGTGAAGCCTTTACAATTCTCGCACTGAGATTACTCCCCTTACACGCCGTAAGATTACAACCAAGTTGCTCCCCCTTACACACCGTAAGGATACAACTTTGATGATGAAAGATTACAATCAATCTTCTCTCTTAGAAGTGAATAAGATAAACACTGAAGTACAATACAAATAATATCTCTCTCAAAGATAAATCATATAGAAGCTAGAGAAACAGAGAGTATGTGTGATGAGTATTGATGTCAGGATGTTGGCATTTGGATGATGTATACACTGAGTCTTGCTTCTGTTTTGGATGATCTTCTATTTATAGCTGATGAGGATTGATGACCGTTTGAGCATTTCAACATGTCCGTTAGAGTGACGTAGCTTTGTTTGACCGTTCTTCGATTTTGAAAACTAGCCGTTGGAATGTTGGCCGCTCCGCTCCGTAAACTCAACTTTTATCTCTTCTCATCATCTCTTCATTGTTTTACTGGAAAAGTGCATTAAACACTAATACAATGAAGTGTTAGAGTGATTATAAGCAATAAGAATGAGTTATATGATCATTCCATTGATTTCCAGAATCTTCGGGACGTTGCTCTGTTTTCCTGGGAAGCATTACTCGAGTACTTACTCGAGTAAACATCAAGTTTCTTCACAGGTTACTCGAGTGGCCTTCCATTTTCTGCATAGCTTACTCGGGTAGTAACTTGAAGTTCTCTTCTAAATAACTCTGCATACACAGTGCTTTACTCCAGTAGTGACTTGAAGTTCTCGTCTAAATAACTCTTCAAGTTTTGCTAGCACAGTGCTTTACTCCAGTAGTGACTTGAAGTTCTCGTCTAAATAACTCTTCAAGTTTTGCTAGCACAGTGCTTTACTCGAGTAGCTACTCGAGTATTCATTAAAGTTTACTCGAGTACATACTCGAGTATCATCGGGAAAACTTTGATGAACTTCAGGTTTTTGCTTACCACAGTGAGTTACTCGAGTAACATTGGCAGAATTGAAAATGCCGAGAGCAACTGCAAGTGACCTACATGGTTACTCGAGTACTTACTCGAGTAACGTTGGCAGGCCTAGAGCAACTGGAAGTTTTCTATCTGATTACTCGAGTACTTACTCGAGTAAAGTCTTTTGTTATCAACCAATTACTCGAGTGGTGCCTTCAAGTGAATTCTTGATTTTGACTCAAAACATGGCAAATTATATATCATCGGAAAGCCCTCATTATCTAAATTCCAATGCAACAAGAATCAGCTCCAAATTCGTTGTGTACTGAAAGTTATGATCCAAAGAGTATCTACTGTTCTTAGATCATTTCTGAACTCACGAGCTAACACGAGCACCAATTTCCAGAAATCATAGCTCTTAGGATATAGCTTCAAATGTGACAAATTATATATCCATGGAAAGCTCTTTGAGTCTTCTTTCATATGGCGCCGGTTTCGTCTAAATACAATATGTATTTTGAGAGTTATGTCCAAAATACCGAAGCTGTCCTGGAATATGACGCTGATTCATGTGTCAACTTTTGAGGCTTATATCTCTCTCATCTGACCTCCTTTGAATGTGATCTTGGTGTCAAACGTTCGTGTTGGAAGTCTAGTTTCCAATGCCACCGGTTTCAGTTTGATCTGACATGTGGTTGGAGAGATATCATCAAAATACCAAACCTCTGTTCTACCGTGCGAAAACAGAGTGCCATTTACTTCAAGTGCCGCCTCGAGTAATTCATTAAATAACCCGGCAGATTACTCGAGTAAGGCCTCGAGTAAACACCTCCAAAATCAGACAATGCCATATTACTCGAGTGATTACTCGGGTAATCATCCCCAAAGGTACCATAGCTTCCGTATACATCAGTTTAGCTTCGTATTGACCCATTCTAACTTCCGTATGATCATAGGAACCTCCGGTATCACTTCTAGGAGCTTGAATCTTGATATTCTCATGTGATCTTGCAAGTTCTTCTTTCTTTAATCTCTTTCTTCTTGTTTTTCCTCTTGATGATCATTCTTCATAACCCATCTTCAATCTTCTTGATGAATATCTTCAATCTTCATCTTTCTTTCTTCTTTCTTCAATTCCTTGCCTCTTGATTTTCTTCTTGATGATTATTCTCCATTTATGAGGCATTATAATATCAACCCACAATGATGTCTATGACTAATCTACAAGATATACAACATTAAATATGGTAGTTAGTCAATGTGGAAGATAAGTATATTATACAAACTTTTTGCTCATATTTGACATCTATATTTGACATCATCAAAACTATTCATATCTAACACAGGTTTCATAGCAGTGCAGACCATGTGAAACATCTTCAAGTGATTGTACGCTTCCTCACCTGAAAGGCCATTAAATTTTGGAAGTAAGTGAATCAATCCAGATTTCAATTGAAAATTTGCATTAATATCAGGATAATTGATACACCAATTTTGAGATTTTGAAAATGCAAATCAGGTGAAACCAATTCTCTAATAGTCATAGCAGGATCAACAATATTAGCATTTGCGTTTGCATTTGCAATTGCGTTTGCATTTGCATTTGCATTTGCATTAACATTCCTATCAGCATTAACAACAATATTATTAGCATCCATATTGACCTTAGAATCAGAAGAATCAACAATGGGCTCAACAGAGGAACTATTGCCTACAAAAGTACTAGCTCTATCCCTTCTTCGTTGGTGAAGTGTCCTCTCAATCTCAGGATCAAATTCAAACAATTTTTCAGAAGAGGATCGAGTCATGCAATAAACAACTACCTAAGAAGTTGCCTAAAAACTCAAACCTAAAGCCTAACCGCTGCTCCCCGGCAACGGCGCCAAAATTGATGCGTGCTTCTGTCGCTAAAGCAATCAATTAAACTAGGTCCTGAATTATTATGCAGTTTAGGGTCAACCTAAGTCATTCTCCCAAGGAGCAAGCTATGGGTTTTCTTTAGGATTGATTTTTAAGTGACAAGGGATGCAATAGAATGGACCTAAACTAAAAATGCAAGATTCTACTACCTAAATGCAAATGACTCTAAAATCTATATGAGAAAGAAACTAACCTAAATAAATTGGAATGCAATCTTAGGGGTTTTTTTTGTGAAAAATGAATTAAAATGCTAAGCAAAGAAAATAATCAAAAGCAAGACAATTAACAAGGGTTTAGTTCAGTTATGATGATGAATGGGACAACTTAGGATTCACATGGAATTAGCTTTCTTAGCCATTTAATTTATTAGACTAAAGGGATTGATGAAATATTGGAATTAATAAATTTAATCACCTAATCAAGACATGGGAAACCCTCAAACTCAATAACATCTAATCCACTAGAAAACTCATAATGGAAAAATTGTGGTTAATTAAATCCATTAAAAACCAATCACAATTGCTTAAGATAGTTTTGGAAATTATGTTTGCAATTGCCTAATTAAACAATTTGACAATTAATCACCTAATTAAACAATCAAGAGATTAAACCCAAATTGACAATTAAATTAATAATGAAAACTCGATTAATAATCTAATTAACAATCAAAGGTTTGCAAACAAAAATCCCAATAATCATTTAAGAACAAAGCAAATCCAAAATATCAATTTAATCCAAATCAAAAATAAGTCTACAATCTAAAATTAGATTGTTCTCAATTATTACAACTCAAAAATCATTTAAAACTAAATAATCTTAAGTCTTGAATCAAAGAGATAAAAGAAAGACACTCCCTTGTAGTCTTCAAGTGTAAGCTCCTAGGCTCTAATATCCTCCATGCTCCTCCCAAGTTGTCTCCCAAAAGAATTTAAGCTATCATAGGATTAGTTCTCCCTCCAAGCTTCCAACACGTCACAGCCATTGAAATTGGAGAGTGAAATTGAAGGTGGGGTCGTGGTGTGACGCTGTGCGAATGGAGAAGAGGAGTGGAGTATATCAATAGCAATTGAAGGTGGGACCCGCGTTGATTTAAGATGATGAATGACAACACCACTGCTGTTCGTGAGCTTGCGACTCCAACGGAGAATTCGGAATGCAGATGGCTCTCCTGGTGTGCGTCTCAGCCTCCAGTGTCAGTCCGCGAGTCTCAGTCCGTGTGTCTCCGCGTCTGCGAGTGTCCGTGTTTCTCGTGTCAGCGTTCTGTGAGTCTGTCCAGCGGCTGTGTCTCGGCCTCCTCTGCGTATATCCGTCTCTCTCCCAACTTCTGTGACGGCTAGGGTAATTAAAAGGGAGGAGAAGAGAGTTTTTTTTGGTATCAACTTGAGCCCATTAAAATTTAAGAAGTCCAATAATATTCAACTATCAGATTATATTTTAGCTTCCCAGAAAAATTCTGCACCGTAGGATCTTTCAATCTGCTTTTCCTTAATAAAATCGTGATTTATCATATAATTGGAAATATTTTCCAATCATAATATAAAAATTAAAGTATTATCAATTTAAGCCTAAAAATATCATAATCCATTCAAATTTATATTATTTCCTATAATTGGCTAATAATCCAAATATTATTTAATAAATCTAAATTAGCCTAAAATAATCTGTAAAATAAATGAATAAAGTGGAATAAAATATATTAAAATTGTGATTTATCACCGGAAGAGCAATACTCAACCTAAAGCACCATCAAACTTACTACTCCCTCCTGTCTCTGGAGGGAAGACCAACGATCACACAACTTCATCTGAGAAACTGGAATATGATTTTTGACCCTGTTTATCACTTTTATTCCGAGGCAAATGGCTGTGCTGACAGGGACTTGTTGCTAGATCATCTTCCTTTGGCATGTATTAGGGTTGATTGAGTACAGACAAGAGGAATTAGGTGCCTTTCTTGGTTGGTCTTGTATGATTTTATATAGCTTGTCATGATACCTTCAAAAGGCATAAGGTTTTGTCATATCATAATTATAAAAACATGCAAGAGGGTTAGCATTGGAGCAAAAGAAAAAGATTTTTGCAAAATGGACTTAAGCCAGATTGTGAGACACTCACGATTTTGATAAACTCCTTGTGCAATAGGGGAACGAGATTAGGGAAGCTTTGAAGATCTACAAGAAAATGGAGAGATTTGGGTTTGAAGTGGATGCGAGGATGATGGGGACTTTGGTGAGAAGGTTGTGTAGCGAATCACGAAAAGAAAAAGGTATGCGTGAAGATGCACGCCAGGTGTTTGAGAAAATGACCAAGAGAGATTCAATACTAGTAGTAGACTAGAGGACACATGAACTGATGACTCAAGCACTTTGTGCTCAAGGAAGGACAGAAGAAGCAGTGCCCACGTTGGTTTTGACGGATGAAATGGGAGGAATTCCCAGCGGACTGTGTTTTGATGAATTAACCATGGCGCTCAATGCACAGGGGAGATTGTTTGGTCATTCCAATTTGCTTGGTTATGCAGTAGTGAAGCGAGGTGGTGTTGTTGAAGTAAACTCCGGTATGTAAATCCATTTACTTGTATTATTGAATTTGTTTAAGTAATATTATAGCATTTGTATGCGGTACCAAATAAAATGTCCTCTGACTCTGAGACATCTATGTATGCTTCGCCAACAAACCTCATTTTTAAGTGCCACAAACCATGTAATTGACAAGAAGTTTTAGATGTGGTGGATGAGATAATCAGACAGCTCTTTCATCTCCATATTATTGTTTATACGTGTTAAAATACACATAAACGTTGCAAATTGGGATAATTTTACTAAAGCCCTTAACTTGAAGCAAACCGCCATTACTCTTGTGCACGTGGATCCGCCATGGGCTTCCATTTCTTCTCTCTCTTCATATCTCAGATTTTCACATATACAGAATTCTGTGAGTGTCGAGAATGTGAAAATTTCAAATAGATATAAATTTCACAATATGCAGAGTTCTATGAATGAGTTTATGCAAATGGGTTTGAAGAGTATATACACGAGGATTGCAAATCATCAGCTATGTCTAAATACTCCTCCAGTTCACATCTCTTCTTCTCATATTTTCTTTCAGCTTTCTTTATTATTAATATAGTGATATCTAGCTACATAAATTGCTAATCCTCTTTGTTCTTCCAACTAATTTGCTTAATTTATAAACTAAAATATAATTTAATATCACACATAAGTATTTTAGAGATATCATATCATATGTATCATGATTAAGGAATTTATTTAACTTCTTTAATCTACTCAAATTAGATAAATAAGTCTTAACCAGGCTTGAGGAGTGTTTCGCAAACACATATAAATATATAATCATCTTAATGATTATACTTTTTTTTTTGGTACAAATGATTATACTTTAAAACTAAATCAAAACGATGATACCATCAGAGACAAATGGAATGGTTTTGTGTGTGTGTGTACATACCTTTGTTTTGCCGATTCTGCTTTACGATAAAAGTATGGCCTTAATTCGAAGCCCAGGGGAAGAAATACTGAAGAAGAAGAACACAGGGCCTTCCTCTTCCTCACCAAATCCTTTGATGGCCTTTTATAATGAGGAGCGTGATTTGCAAAATCTGAAAAAATCAATGAAAATATTTGTAAATCAATGATAGATGTTTGAAAAATCTATTAATCCTTAGTTTTTAAGTTGTTTTAGGATTTTTAAAGGGCTAAGGCCTAAGGGGCATCCAGCATGCTTTTAGCTGTACGTTAATTTTCCAGTATAGGAACGAGTGGACCAATATTTAAGGATAAATACGATTGGATAAATATTAAGCATAAAATTGTGATGGAATCTGGGGTAAGTGATAATTTAGGTTCAATTATGATATTTATAATTATCTTTGTCATCTTAGTATCAGAATTTAGATTTAAATTTAAATTATTTTTATTTTTATTATATTATTAGTAGATCTCTATAGATTTAGGGCTTCTCATTTAATTTATATTGAGCTTTGATTGATTATTAAATAAGAAATTTAGAAAATGCTTCAAATACGAGAAATTTGTATGCAATGTTTTTAATAATAAACTGAACAAAAAGCAATAACTTTTGTTAGTGGGCGGAATTGGGTGTCTTGCAACAAATTTTCAAAACTTTTTTTAAATCACATACAGGTTCTTAATTAACTAATTTGAGGAGATTAAATGATTAAATATGTTAGTTAAGTTAGTTAATATGATATATTTTCTAAAACATCCTAATCATCTTCTTTAATTCACTCACTCTCTCTCTCTTACTTGATTATTGTTGAGGAAATATTAATAGGGCTAATTCGGAAAAAAACCAATGTTCATGAACCCGGACCGAATCGGCCGATTCAGCTTGGAAACCAGCGAACCGGCCGGTAAACCAGTCCGTTCCGGCATCCGATCCGGTTCTTTTTTGTTTTAAGTTTTCTTTAGGATTTCATATTAATAAGCATGAAATCTTCAATTTTTCACAAGTTTGGCTTTGGGTTAGCTCAAGTTTGGCTCCAATCTGACCTACTGACCCTTAACCCAGTATCCCGGTCAATTTAATGCCCGGTTCGGGTTCATAAACCTTGGAAAAAACTAAAATGCATATGAAATGGGCCTTATATTTAGGACCAATATTAGCTCTATAATCTTATGGAGTAGAAAATAAACTCTAGAATGAGATGGAAATGAGTTAAAAGAAGGTGGCCCGTCAAGGGCCGGGCTTGTAAATCGTAACCTCTAAAGGAAGTCGGATCTAAAAGGGCTGGGCTTGCAGGGCCTCGAGTCGGCCCGTTAAGCCGTTTTTTTTTTTTTTGGCTTGGAAAGGAAAACTGTGTTGCCTTTTTGAATTGCCTTATTGAATCTATATGTCATTTTGTCCTCATATTGTATAGAGTATGATTTTTGAGTATATTATTTTGCCTAATTGAATCATATTGTGATTTTTGAGTATATTGTTCTTCCTATTTAGAATAAAATCATATTGTATATTGTTCTGCTTAATGGAGTATGATTTTTGATGGAGATTGTGATTATTTGACTACTTGAACCTACTACTCAAAGTGAAGCACAATCAAATGTCCTTAAAATTGATGTTAGTAGCGAAGAAGATGAAAATGATAGTCATCATACTCATATTACTTAGATGTTAGAGTGTTTAGCTTCTTGCCTTCTTATGCTTTGGCCTTTATGTGAGTTATTTATGGATATGATTTTACCTTTAATTATACATTAGTAACTGTGTTTATTTGTTGCATGAGACGTGTTGTTTAAACCTCAATGTTGACGACATTTATGTGTTAAATTAAAACTTTAATCGTCGTTATTTACTAATTATATCTATCTGTTAAAAAAACGCAGGAAAAATAGTTAGATATATGAAAATGACTTCCCAACCCTACAGACTGGCCCTAGCCCGCATACTCTCGAACGGAGCCTTGAAAAACTATAATTTGTTTTACCCCAGGCCTAAAAGGGCCAGCCCTTTTAGGCCTTGGCCCATCAAGGGCTGGCTCTGTAAGGTAGGGCTGACCTTGATTCCTAACTCTACTCAAGTAAACACCTTGAGATTTTCAATCTCTTTGTAAGACTAATGTCATGTTGATTTCTCTTCTCAAACCTAAGAAATTGTTATCCGCAACAATCTCACCATGGAATTAGGGTTTCAAGCAAACTAACATCTCGATTTGACGTTGGTTTATAGATCAAGTAATTATAACACACACATAATCATGTGTATCGATACTCTCTATCCATATATATAGTGCAGATATAAATCATCATCGGCTATCTCTACTTCGTCCGCATATATATTATCTTGAAGATTATGCTTTCAAACTAAATCAAAACAATGACACATGATATGAACTGAAACATAGACTAAATCAACAAGTCTCTGCAAAGGTTTGGTGTGAAGAACTATCTTAATCCGCAGGGTTCTCTCCTTTCCATGTTGTATTTGATGATGTGTTGCTCAATTTTGCAATAGACAACAATGCTAAAGAGCTTGATTTATTCATCTCGATTAATGTGAGGCACGACTTGCATCTTCGATTGTTTTCGTCAAAATTTTTGATTATGATTTGCTCTAGGGTCTATTTGGTTCGATAGAGGGGAGGGAAGAGGAGGAGAGGGATTTTAATATTATCTTGTTTGGATTGATCAAAAGGAAGGGGAGGAGAAGGATTTTAATGTTATCTTCTTTGGTTTAGGAGGGGAGAGGAGGAAATTATTTTCACATGAACAACTTTACCTTTATATTATAAGTGATTTTTTCTAAACTTTATTAAATATATAATAAATTTTAATTATAAATAACATTTGTATAACATTTAATACAAATATATACACACACATATATATATATATATATGTATGTATTTAAAATTATATTTTAAAATAACATTTGATGATATATGATGAATGAAAATGACCAAAGGTAATTATGGGTTATCATAAAATGTGATGGGCATTTTTGTCCAATATCAAATTTTTTTTAGCTTTCCCTTCACATCCCCCCAATTTGGAGGGGGAGGGTTATGAGAGGAGGGACGGAAAATTTTCCTCCCCTCCTAAAAGGTTTGTAGTATGAAACAAAGGGAGGAGGGCAAAATCCCTCCCCTTCCCTCAAATCAATCAGGCCTAAAAGGGCTTTAGAATTCCAATTGCTAATTCTATCATATTGTGCCCTGATTGGAAGGAACCAATAACCTCCAGTTGCATAGAATACATTCCTGGTTTGAATTGCTCATCACCAAGGCAGCAAAAATACAGACCCCATGTTGGGAGATGATTGTTTCCATGGACCCTTTTCTTTATTTTCTTTTTATTTAATGTCTTCACTGTTATATCAAATTTTAATTATTAAGATTTATTTAGTAAAAAAATATTATAATATTAAATATTAAATAATAAAAATAAATAAATTTATACTTTAAAATTTGATTTGAATAACTTATGATAAATTTTTATTATATTTAATGTTATAATAATATTATTATATAATATTAAATTTCAATTATTAAAAGTTGATCTCATATCAGAGAGTAAGGGAAGGACAATCCTTTCCCATGACATGTGTAAGTTATATATTTTACAATGCGATTGACAGATAGGGACATTAAGGGTCTGTTTAGTTGGAGGGGAGGGGAGGGGATGTGAGGGGATGAAAAATGAGCCTCTCCCTTTATTTGGTTTGAAAAATTGGAGAGAGGGGCTCTAAAGGAGGGGCTCCCAATTCCTCATTTTTGTTCCCCCCAAATTGGGGGGTTTTGGAGGGGATGGAAAATGAGCCCCTCCCATTCCATCCCCTCCCTTTAAACCAAACAGGCCCTAAGGGAAAAGACAATCCTCTCCCATGACATGACATGTCGTATGTTATATATTTTACAACGCGGCAGCTAAATAACTTTTTTTAGTAAAAGATTTAAATAACTTTAGAAATATATATATATATATATTCACTATATATAATATATATTTACCTCTCAATTTATATTTTTCATTATAAAAAAGGTTAAGGTGTAAATTTATTTTGCAAGTTTTTGTTGAAGAGTAATATTGTCTTAAAAGTTTTTTTATATTCAATGTCATTTTGAAAGTTTCAAAACATAATAAAGTTGTCCCATATTCCTTACTGTTAAAAAATTAATGTTAATTGTTAACCTTTTAATAAAAAAGAATAATATTGTGCCATTTTGACACTTTCAGAATAATATTAAACCTAAAAATATTTTTGAGATAAAATTACTCATCAACAAAAACTTCTGAAATGAATTTGTAGCTTAACCCTTGTAAAAAAAAAAAACTAAAATAGTATACATTATAAAAAGCGTAGTAGACAAGACCAAGCACGTACGGAACAGGCGACCTTGCAGAGAAAACCAACGGCTGACGAGGATGAGACTACAAAACGTTTTTAAAAGAGGGGCTAACACCGAAATATTAAAAAAAATCATCATGGACAATTTGTCAAGTTCAGAAAATAGAGAGGAATGTTATGTTCCACTCCAATAGATTTCATTTCCTTCCATTTCTTTTTGGCACAAAATTGGGTCAGATGATCCAGAACCCTCCGTGCCCGTTCGGCGAAACCCTACTTCCAAGTCTCCCTCCCAACTTGTGAGCTCCTTCGTCCGCCTTCAACCTCCTAGCTTCGATTTTTATTTGAAGATTCTGCTCCTTCCTCGCACGCAGTGGCGTGATTCATTGTCAATCATCTTCTATCCCAGTCTGGTGGCTGTGTTTGCCGTTAGTTCAGATTTTCAGGTAACTGTCACCTTTTTTTATCCACGCGTTTCGTTTATTGAGTGATCTAGTTGGGGTTGACTAGAATCAAGTGTCTATCATATTTCTTTCTTTTTTTGATGAAACTGTGTCAATCATATTTCTACTTGCGCAATTTTGTCTGGTTTTGCTGCTTGCTCTGCTCTCCTATTGCTGTGGCAGTACACCATTTTCTCCTAATTTCGTCTATTATCTGTGTTCTCTTGATTTGTTGCTTTTGGATCCTAGGTCATGTTCCAAACGTCCTGCATTTTTTTTTTGGGTGATAGGACAATGAACCTCTAAGCTGTTCAAAATTCAAAATGCATCATAAATTAGATTTCAGAATGAATCTTCAACAGGCCCATTTGGAAATACTGATGTACTTTCACACCAGATGAATTCACTCTTCCTTATCATGAATAAAATGTTTTCTCCTTCTATGAGCGATTGGGACAAGAAGCATTGCTTATAAAACAGAGTGAAATAAAATAGCGATCTAAGAACTGAAACTTCTTTATACTGATTTGTCAAGTTGTGGAGTGGGGAAGTATTGGCTGTTATATTCAAATAAATATTCAGAATACGTGGACTCTTAATTCCGAGTATAATGCCTGCATGGGATCTATCTTGTCACAGTAGTTATATATGTTTTCTCTTTTGCCAAAAGAAAAAAAATGAAAGAAGGAAGGAAAAGAAAAGCTGATGAAGTGACGTTGGTTACCATCTTTGCTGCAAACACATACCTTTTGATTATTGCCATCTCATCCAATATCTGCCAAATCCATCTTTGTCGATATTTGTAAATTCAGCTCAATTTAAGCTTGGAACTGGTGCTGATTTTACCCATATAGCTGGCAGAAAAATATCTAGTCAGAATAAAAATTAATAAACAACACAGCTTGAAATCCAAACTCACACATCATGCATATAGGCCTACATTTCCAAATATTAAATGTTCGTGATGGATTCAATACAAGCTTAATGATCCTTTGAAAATACAGACTTTGAGGAGTTATAGGATGAGGAAAGTTACAACTCTATAATAATGTAATTCACAATAATTAAATATTTTTTTTTTGCTTAATGTTGTGCGGCTATTTTAAATTCTGGGATGTGAAACTAAAGAGCTACAATTTTGTCATCGATGGGACCATTCAAATTACGTATAAAAGAGTTATAGTTTCTCTCTTTACTCGTTTTTCAAGCGTTAAAGATTATATTATTGGCATATGTTTACTTAAATTTTTTTTATTATTATGATATTTATCCAATATTTTGAAATAGAGATAAAGATTGAGATGTCTCATATTTTAAATTCTAAATTTAAATATAAATATTTAAAAATGGTCATTATAATAAAGATATCAGATAGTTATCTATAGGTTTTGAGGTAAAATTTATTGTTTATGATGAATTTGTCTTACATATAAGCATAAGTTCTTTGTGCTCATTTGTTCTCTTTATTGCATATATATTTTAAATTGTTCCTAGGTACGTAAACCTCATATCTATGATATTTTTATTATTTGATTTGATTGATAGGACAACAATAAGAATTTTGTGGAGATGGAAGAGACAACCAAAAGCATAGTTAGAAATCCCATAAACAATACTAAGTTTGAAAATCTTCCTCAACATCTCATCCACCACATCATGAATTTTCTCTATTACGAGGACGCAACCAAGTTTAGTGTTTTGTCCAAAACCTTCTATTCTTTGTGGCTTTCCTTTCCCGTACTTGACTTTGACTTCAAATTCTTTGAAGAGGACGAAGAGCCAAATCACAGCTTCATGTCCTTCATACTAAAAACCCTCCACCTTCGTTGCCCTCATCATATCAACAAGTCTTTGCAAAGGTTAAGAGTATCTTACCATGACATGGTTACAGGGTATTTTCCCTTGGATATTTTATGTGATGCGTTGCTAACCTTTGCAATAGAGAACAATTGCAAAGAGGTAATTTTTTTCTTAACACTTGTTGACGACGTCATGATTGATGTGAGATATGGTTCACTTCTTCGTCTATTTTCATCACAATTTTTGACTGTGCTCCACCTTAGCGCATTTAGATTTCCAATTGCTGATTCTATCATACTGTGCCCAAAATTGAAAGAACTGAAAATCCATAAGTGTGAAGGATTGCAAACTATATCAGTTTCATCTTTGTCTGTGGAGAAGGTTGACATAAGATTTTGTAGTGGGTTAGAAAGAGTTGAATTGAATGGAAAGAATCTATTGTATTGCTCTTTCTATGGTGTTGTAAATGGAATTGATGAACTCATGCAATGTGACATTGCTTGTGAATCTATAAAAAATATGTATCTATATGGTGTAAAGCTCTCTAAGAACTTAATGGAACTAGTCACTGGGAGTTTGTTCGTTACTGAGTGTGACTTACCTGAGAACCTGAGTGTTCATAATCCTAGAATCAAAGTGTTGGAAATGATGGATACTTATGAACTGGAGAACCTGTTTCTCTCGTGTCCCAAGTTAGAATTTTTTCGTTATGAGTCTTCCAAAGGACAAAATTGTATGGTGAATATCTTTGAATGTGTGGCTCTCAAGGTTTTGATATTGAAAAGAGTAACCATAACAGATGAGTGGGTGAGCAGTACAATATCAGAGTTTGGTTGTCTAAAGGAACTTACAATAATTTACTGCGATGAGTTAGGGGGGATTGAGCTGAAAAATGACAAGCTTGAGATGCTGTCATTGAAGAGATGTTCCAATTTAAAAGAGGTAATTGTTGATGCTCCAAACTTGCTCAAATTTTACTATGAAGGAAGCCTGCAGGTTTATCCAATGCAAATTTTATCAACCAAATGCGGTACTGCCAACATCAAATTACCAAAATGCACCATAGATCCTCTCTTGTGGTTCGGTAACCTGAAGCAGTTTCTCTCTTGCTTTGACCACATCAAAGACCTCACTATTATTTGCTCCCAAGTGAAGGTAATAATTGATTTCTCTTTTTGCAGTTTGGCGTGTATAAGAATTATCTCTATGATCTATTAGATAAATGTAGTTTTTAAGTCTTGATCTTGGGAAAAAATGCATAAAGTCTTTTGTTGAGATTTTATATAATGTGCATATTGGTCTTATTTTTGTTTGACCTTTTATTGATAGTGTTTCTTGTTGTACTCGTTTTGGTGAACTGATTTGCATTCTCAAAATTCATATATAAAATAACTAAATATGTGTATCTAGAAAACAAAAGGTCAATCTCTTTTATTAGCCTTTTATTTTTTTAAAAAAATAGTATTTGAAATATTAAGTTGATTTGTTTTTGTTTGGTTTAATTTGCAGGATTTGATCTTTCCAAAAATAATGCATCTCCATTGCGCGATCTGAAGCATATTAAAGTACAAACGAAAAATATTCTAAAAGATCAAACTGTAAGGAAATTGGTGGAAAGTTCACTTTGGTTGGTTCACAAACCCTTGGAATTGACATTGCTCATCTCTAGCACAGGCAGAGTGAGAACCTTGAAGGTATGTTTTGTTAAACTCTTACTTTTACTTACCGATATGAATTAACAACCTATAACGTCGTGGCAGTTTTATTGAGTGGAAAACTATGACATACCTTTGCCCATACAATCACAGTTTGAGAATCCTGCTTTCTAGATATAATCTTTATTTATCATCTTGATACATTGACTTATAAGTCTTGCAGACAGTGGGAACACCAATGATCACTCATCTTCATCTGAGAAATTGGAGTATGATTTTTTTACCATGTTTGTCACTTTCATTGTGAGGCAAATATGCCAGATCATCTCACAGCCTTTAGATGCAATTTTATATGTTAACTCGTCTTCCTTTAGCTTGTATTAGTTTGTCTATTTTTTGGCTGGTCTTGTATGATTCGCCTGTCAGTTAATATGATGTCTTCAAAAGGCATCAGGTTTATTATATTATAATTATAAAAACATGCATTGAAATGGATTTGAAAGATATTGTAGTTCGAATATGGGAAGGAAGTGAAGAGGATGAAGGTGAAAGAGAGATGCTGTTTAGGGATTCCCACGAAGTGCTGGCGACGCTATGCACTCAAGGTGGACATTCAAGGCTTCAACGAATCTGAGAGAAGCTACTTGAACAAGTTGTTTGATCCTTGCGTGCGTTGATTATGGAAGAGATGTGCCTCATTGTGATTTACTCCCTGTTTTTAATGTTTGCTTAAATTAGAGGGTTTATTTTCAATCTTGAGTTTAAAAAAAGCTTGCTTTGACTAAATTATCCCAAATATACATTATCATATCTTCAAACTATAAATTTACTTTTAATGTTATATAATTCACTACTCTCCCTAAAAAAATACAGTGAAACCATAACAAACTTGTTTTAGAGTTTATAATAACAAAATTTTAAGGACCGAGTTATCCACAAGTGTTTGTTAGTATTATAGGCACATCAAACTATGACAGGACGCCAGGTGATCAAAGTAGGAAGAAATGTTTCAAATGTTGATGAAATTCAGAAGCGCTCTTTTTTTGCCTGCAACGCATACATATATACACTCTTTTGTTAGAACTACTTGTATCGTTTCCTGAATTATATACGTAAGATACATGTATGCGCTCCTCCGATGAATGAGTTGTAAGTTGTCACAATATTCTCATAGTTTGGTTACATAGTTTTAGGACAGTTATAAATAAAACAAAATTTAAAATGAAGATACAAATTTAAAATAACATTAATTTGATGTATACAAAGCTGGAAGAGGACCTTTTGCATTGGTTTTTTTTTTTTTTTGCCCTTTTGACATTTTAGAATAGAAACGACTTGAGTAGAAAATACTACCTCCGGTCCTAAATATAGGATAAAGTTTGTAGTGCAATTTTGCACTACAAACTTTATCTTATATTTAGGACCGGAGGGAGTAACACTTTAGTCTAAAAGTCTAAAACTGAACAATTTGCTTGGGTTATTTAGGACACCCATGTAGAATGTTTCTTCTCCAGCATCTCCTCGTCAAAATTCAACGTCCTCAGTGTCAGTCCCTTGAACGACTGCAACGGGTAAACATCTCCAGATATTGCGGCTGGTGCTCTGAAAACTGTTCTGTGTAGCCATGTTTGAGACCCGGAGCTTTACTGGCATTAAACATATATACTCCCTTAACTTTTAAATATAAAACTCAGCTGATTTTTTTTTAAGAGATTAATGAAGTTAAATAAGTTACTCAATCATATTATACGTTTGTGTGTAAGTTTATAAGTCAGACAAATTAATTAGGAGAGAAAAATAAAAATATTTTAAAGTAATTTAGTTAGATTCTTTAATCTCTTTAAAAAATCAACTAAGTTTTATATTTAAGAGCGGAGGCAATATAAGACCATACGCGGCCTTGAGAAGAGGGATGCCCATGACGCGGGTGGATAGTGAGAAGGGAGTGATACTTCAATCAAGGTTTATTGGTTTGATAATAACAGTCCATAATAAAAGAGTGCCTAAGATGATCACTTTTTGGAGAGAATCTGCAGTGATGAAACGGTGGTTCATGGTTGGGACTGTGAAAACGGCGAGATTTGAATCATGTTTAACCGGAAAAAATAAATCTTCAATGCCATGTCATCTCTTTTATCATATGCTAACTAAGCTTCTTTTGGTCAAACTCCGTTAGTCACCAATTTAACTATCAAAGTTAAAAATCAGTTAACATTGGATGGGATTGTTCCATTTTAAAAACATTAGGGATGAAATTGCACTATAAATAATTGGATGCATATAAAAAAATACTCCAAGGTGCTAAGTGCGTCTTAACCGTCAAATAAATGGACTTGGCTATTCTCTTATACTCTTACCGTTTTTTTTTTCTTTTACTACCCATCTTGACCTTTAGATTAAAATTTAAATGGTTCAGATTTAATGTTTTATATAAATACTTTTTATTGTAGTTTTAAACTATTATAACTAAATTTTAGCATTTTTTAATTTATCTATTTATTTTGTTAATAATTTAAAATTTTATTAAATTTTATAAAGTATTAAATATGAACTATTCAAATTTTAATATAAATGACAAGATAAATAGTGGGAGGGAAGAGGATGATAAGAGCATAGGAGGAGGATAGTAAATCCCCAAATAATATATACATGTCAAAACAATTATATTGTCGTTGGACAATTTTTTTATATTTTAATTTACCTTAATATTTTTCCCATAATTTTTAACGTTTTAATAGAGAGTGCTTTATCTTTAATGATTCACTAAAAGCTTAGATTTATTTGATGGAAAAAAAACTTAGATTTATTTTATATATGAAATAACAAAATCATCAGTCGATAAATTAAAAAGCGGTATCTTGATTTTTTTTTTTAAAAAAAAAAAGCGGTATATTTATCACTTAAAAGCGGTATAGATTAAATACATACCTCAAAACATACCTCTTTAAATTTAAATAGATTACACACTCTGAATTGATAAATTTTATATTCAGGATTTGAATAGGCATTTTTTCTTTTATATTTTGAGGATATTTTATTGAAATTTTCTCTATTTTATATGGAGCATTTTTTTACAGATTTAAAAGCATAAAATACTTTTTATAAAAAAAATAGAAATTTATCAGATTTATAGACAAAAACAAGGTCAAACAGATAAACTTTTAAAAAGCTATATAAATGTTTATTAGATATTAATTTGAGGTCAAACACAACATTATCCTCCTGATTTAAGACAAATAAAATACCTTTAAATAACTTATCATAAATGGTTATACACAACTTTTTGTTTGTTTTTTTTTTTTTTGCCAACGGTTATACACAACTATATATAAATATTATAATTGTTGCTTGAAAAAAAACAAAAGCCAGGATGTTATATCGGATAGAAAAAATAAATTATCATAAATTATAAAATTTAAATTTAAATCATAAGGATAACAAATAATATCAACATTATGATTCATTTCAATTTGAAAAATCCGTAATATTATGTATAACTCTACATAAATATATATAATATCCCTTTCAAACCTTCCAATTCTCACGCTCTGGGCAAAAAAATTCTCACACACTCACAGTCTTCACAACTCCTTTTGTTCTTCTCTCTCAGACCTACTTCAAAGTTTCGTCTTTGCCTTCTTCATCGTCATCATGTTTGAACATATTACGACCAAGATTATTGACGCTAAAGAAAGAGCAGCAGAATCTACTTCTCCTTCTCTGATGAGAGAAGAGGAACTAGATGGCGTTCTGTTTGGAAAATATGAAATCCGCAGGTTAGTCGGTGTCGGAGGTTTTGCTAAGGTTTACGAAGCTTGCCATGTTCTTACAAAGCAGAGTGTGGCCATTAAGGTCGTGAACAAGCAAGACGTAACAGAGCAGAGTCTCTCAATGGAAATCGCTACCATGCATCGTGAAACTCTACGAGGTCCTCACTACCAAAACCAAGATTTTCCTCGTCATGGAGTTTGCAAAAGGCGGCGAGCTCTTTAACATATTCGTTAATGAGGGTCCCTTTAGCCAAGATCAGCACCGTCGGTGGCTCCAACAGTTAATCGCAGCCGTCCAGCACTGCCACTCTCGCGACGTGTTCCACCGTGATTTGAAGCTAGAGAACCTCCTTCTCGACGAGAAAGTGAACATCAAGGTTTCGGACTTCGGGTTGAGCACCACAACGGACGATATCCGACCCGGCGGCAAGCTTCATACCTTCTGTAGGACCCCTGCTTACATGGCCCCTGAGATGATCAACGATGAAGGCTACGACGGTGATAAAGTCGATGTGTGGCAGTGCGGCGTCGTTTTGTACGTGCTTACCTTTCAGTCTTTGCCGTTCAACGGCCCCGATGCCCTTACCAAGATGAGGGAACTTTCCCGAGGACTGGTTTGCATTCCCCATCGGGGCAAACCCGAAAATTTGAGACATTTAATCAAACGGTTACTAGATCCGAACCCGAAAACGAGGACTACCATCGATGAGATTCTGAAAGACTCTTGGTACAAAAAAGGGTACACAGAGATCAAAGTCCAGCAGAAGAATCCAGAATGGACGATAAGAATAGACCCAAGTCCTTGAACGCCGTCCATTTTATATCGTTCGGTTCGGGTTTAGACATGTCGGACTTGTTGTAATTTTCATTTTTTTTCTTTTGAACTGCAAGAAATATGTTGTAAATGCGTTTAGGCTTTATAGTTAAATAATTTAGGCATTGTTTTTGCCACAATAAATACTACTAAGTGCCAACTATGTATAAACCAATTTTTTTTGGGCGAAACTATATATATATGTAATCAATTTGCATACTTATATCAGTGATCACATTATCTTACCATTAGATATGTTTAATATAGCTAAAACGTGTTTATGTGATATTTAGCTTATGGGCCAGGGATGGAGGTGCTTATAACTGCGAAGGCATTTAATATTTTTTGATATTTTTTATTAACCCTGCAATATTATTTTATTAGAAAATTTTACGATTGTATGATTTCAAATTTATATATATTTTTATTCATTAAATATATTTATTTAATTATTTTAGTATTTTCAAAATTTTCTCAATAATAAATTAACTATTTTTTTTTATAATTATCAAATAACTAGGTATGTATTATTTAATAAGATTCATGTCATTTTCAGTCATTTTTCATATAAACTTACTTTTTAAAATAATCCTCCAAACATATTTCAGTTTAAAAAAGCCATTTTAATTTACTACCACAATCCAAACATAAATCACATTACTTTTATCTTATAATAAGTTTGCAAAAGTCAAATTAAAAAAAAGAAGAAGCTAATTCTACCATGGTGAATCCAAAGACACTCATCACGTTGCCATGATACAATTATTTGGAGGGTAAAAGTGTGTTTTGGATTATTTGAATTTAAGATTTTTAAATAAAAAGCTTTAAAGTGCAAAAATACATGTGATATTTTTTTTAAAATGCGACCAACACCAAATACTTTTTAAAAAGCAAAAGTAACTATGAATTTCCTAAATAGGTGCAAAAATACACATTAATTGTTAGTTGACCATTTGTTTGAATTTTTAAGGGTTAAGATGTAAAAATACACATGAGATTTTTCTAAAAATACATCCCATACAAATGCTTTTTTGAGGGACAAAAGTAATTATAAACTTCCAAAATATGTGCAAAAATACATATTGACTATTAGTTGATCATTTGTTTGAATTTTTTGACTGAAAATAGTGACATGGAAAATAGTGAAACAATATAAAATAATAATTTGCTGACTGGGTAAAAGAAATTAATTTTCACCTAACCCTTTATCTTCACCTAATCCTTCCTCTCTTCTCCCTCTTTCTTTCAAAAGAAGTGATGAGGTGGAGATAGGGGTAGAAACAGGCCAGTCCAGGCCAAAGTTTTGTCCTTAACAGGCCTGACCTGTATTGTAGCAAATCGACCTGTGCCTGGCCTGTAGTCTGTCATAGGCCTTTTTGTTGGCTTGAGCCTGGCCTGAGGCTTGTTAAAAGGCTTACATTTTTTTTTAATGAAAAAAGGCTTGTATTTTTATATAAACTATAGTGAAAAAGAACTTTAATAAACTCGAATCTAGCTAGTACTGGAGGAGAGATCAATTAGGAAGTTAATTGTTGGATATAACTAATTAGGAAGTTAATTTACAGATATAACGAACTCCGGTAATTAGGGTAGATAATATGTACTTATTTATTTTTATTTTTCATAATCATTTATTTTTCTTTTTTAGGTAGAGTAATCTTTTTGTAAATACTTAATAGGCCAGGGTGACTTGATATGCCTATTAATAAGCCTTGGCTTGACCTTTTTTTCTAACAGGTCATGCTTGACTATGCCCCAAACAGGCTAGGCCGCAAGCCCCTGACAAATTGCCTGACCCGTTTTCACTCCTAGGTGGAGATAAAGGGTTGGGTGAAAATTAATTTCCCTTGCCCAGTTAGCAAATTATTATTCCAAGTTGGAGAAATACTTATATACTTCAAGAGTACCAGGTCCTCTAAACTCTATCCAATGAAAGTATAACAACTCATATCATTTTAATTCTGGTTGGCTTATGAATCATGTGAAAAAATTCAAATTTATCTTGTTTTTAGGAAAAGACATCTTAATTTTTTTTTTTAAAAAAACTAAAACAAAATAATCAACCAATATTTTTCTTAAAAATAATATATAATTGAATTTTTTCAAAGGAGTCATCAGCCAACTAAGATTAATATGATCTGAATTATTATATTCTCATTAGACAAAGTTAATATGACGTGATATTCATAGAGTTTGTAAGTATTTCTCTCCAAGTTATTTCCTAATTATCCACGTAATCCTCAATATTGCCATTTTTAGTCAAAAAATTCAAACAATTAACTAATGCTCAATGTGTATTTTTGCACCTATTTTGGAAGCTCCACTACAAAAAAAAACATTAAATTTCCGATGGAACGGATTTTCGACGGAATCCGTTCTGTCGCTAATAGGTGCATTACAAACGAATGAAATTCCGTCGGAATAGATTTCATCTCAAATTTAAAAATTTTGTCGCAAATTTTTTTTTATTGTTTTTAAATTTTCAAATGCCACGTGTTTGCTCCTCAGTATGCCACGTATCCCTCTCCCCTGGCTACCACGTGTCTGCGTCTCATAAATTCCTAAAAATGCCTCTCCTCCCGTTTGAACCCGCGACTTCAAGCTGTTGATGCCTTTGCTCATGAGTCTTTGCCAGTTGCACAAAAATGAACTTATGTTATATTATTACATATTATTATATATATATATATATAATATTATCATATATACATATAATTAATTATATATATATATATATATGATAATTAATTATTAATTACATATAATATTATTAAAAATAATGAAAAATTTAATAAAAACGTAAAAAAATATTTATATATATAATTAAACAATTTTTTAATTAAAATTAATTAATAAATGATAATTCAATAATATAAATATTATTTTTAATATAAAATTATAAATATAATATTAATAACATATAAATTATTTTTAAATAAAATAAAATAATAACTAATGTAATAATATCATAAATATTATTTTAGTAGAAAAGTTTAAATATAATATTAATAAATAATAATATAATATTAATAATTAAGGTTAAATAAAATTATTTAATAATTAATATTTTAATTTTATAAATATTACTTTTAAAGTAAATTTTAATAAATTTTAATTTTTACCACGGAATTTGCGATAGAAAAGTTCCTTGGCAAATTGCCATGAAAATTTTCCGTGGCAAATTTTTTTGTCACAGAATCCCGTGGTTAAGTTTACTACGGAAATTTTCCGTGGCTAATTCAGAAAATTCCATCAGAATTTGTCACAGAAAAATTCTGTGACAAATTCCGTAGGAAATTAGGTGTTTTTTTTATAGTGCTCATAGATACTTTTTCCCCTTAAAAAAACATTTGTATACTTTTAAGAAAATCTCATGTATTTTTTCACCTTAATCCTTAAAAAATTTAAACAAATGGTCAACTAATGGTAAATGTATATTTTTACATCTATTTTGAAAATTTATAGTTACTTTAGCCCCTAAAAAATCATTTGGTGTAGGGCGCATTTTTAGGAAAATCTCATGTATATTTTGCACCTTAACCCATATTTTTATTTAGAATTTTACCCGAACTATAATAATAAAATGAAAAATAAAATAATAAAATAACGTCACCCCAGGTTCAAAAACAAATCTGCCATAAAATTAATTAAAACGAATCCTTAATATAACATTGAACTAATTTTGGTTTAATTGGTTTAAAGAGAAAAAGTGAAAGTGTAATAACCCAAATAAACAAATTACAATTAAGAAAGGAATTTTAGAAATATACTATTATCATATATTAAAGTTGAAAAGAATGACATATTTAGTTAATTTTAGAATAAATTTAGTGACACTTTCTTTTTCTTTTTCTAATTTGATCACAGGTTCCTTCTTTTGAGACTTGGAGGATAAATAATTTTCACCCCTCTCAATAAAATGCACTCCTCATGATTTAAACTTGTGTTCTCTTTCTTAACAGGATGATGCTATTTATCACGTCAACCAACAGCTTGTCAATTCTACTGGTGACACTCTTTATATTAATTTCTTTTTAACGAGTGTAAAAGGATAATGTAAAAAGTCTTTTACTAGTCTATGAATGTTAAAACGTGCTTAAGGATGTTTTTGAACTATAAATGGGCATCCATTAAATTAAATTAAGTTAAATGAACAATTGAATGATCAAAATGATTGTGAATAAACTATAAGGAATCAACTACTCCCTCTGGTCCACAATATATGGCACTTATAGAAAAATAGCTTGGTTCACAATATAGGTCATTTGTAAGATAATTAATTTTTTCAGTTTCACCTCTGTAATTAATGCTCATTTTCAATTTACCCACTCATTAACTTTTGAAACACATTTTCCAACAAGGGTAAAAGTGAAAAAAATTTCAATTTAGGATATATTTATTGAGTTAACTATCATTTCTTATTTCTGTGAATTAGTTGAAGTACCCTATATTATAAACCGAAGAAAATAATTATAATATTAATAAGCTATTAATTGAGATGGTAGCAGCTTTATCCCATAATAAAGAGATTCAATATGCTATTGGTTGATGTTTTTAACCCTTTTCTCTATGTTGTTTTAGTGGGCCGCGCATTCACTGAGTGTAAATCTCATGGAAGCCCAACATGGAAGATTTGACCGACTTAAAGTTATATAAATTTGGTCACATTTATACTTTTGTTACAAAAAAAAAATCACAATGATTGTGTATGAACTATAAAGAGATCTCTATGTGTTGTTTTAGTGGGCCGTCTATTTATATTGCATCATATGGTTAGTTATTTAATGTAAATCTCATGGAAAGCCCAACATAGAAGATTTGATTGACCTAAGGTTATATAAATTTGGTTAGATTTATACTTGTAGGAAAAATATTTAACTAAAAGGAGATTAGGCGTACCTGGACGAATCCATGTTCGGATCCGGGTCAAAGCTCCAATACTCTATATTTGTGCCCACACAATTATTAGACTACTAGAGCCTAATTGTGATTTGCACAGCAGATCATCAGAACCAGAAAGATGGTAGGAGAGAAGAGAATTGCCAGAAAACTCAATGGCGGGGTGAATTGCAATTGAGGAGGCACACCCTATTTATAGTGGTTTATGGAGGCCACTAATTAGGAAACGTGTGCACTCCTTTTTGCCCTCCAAGACAGCAATTAATTGTCTCTCAATTAATTCCCTAATTATGGTGATTTGTTCCTCTTTTAACAAATCCATAATTATTGCTGAAATATTCCCAAATCTGCATTTTATGCTGATTTTATTCTTATTTGATTAGGCTACTTATTTCCTAATCAAATAGTCCGACCCTCAAGAGCGGACTTGGACCCAAAGTCCAACATCTCCCACTTGCACTTGATGGGCCTCCCATCGTGCGTGCATTACTCTTTCTTGTTTCATACTTGGCGTCTGCCGTGACTGCGTGGGCAAAAACGTCTTCAAGATTTGGTGCTTGTGATACTAGAAATCCTTTATATCGGATCAGCATCCAAGGACACCCTTTATATATAACCGTAAGCCATATATTCATTGCCTCATGTGCCCCAGATTCTCCCATACATATTACTCATGGCATATCTAATCCCTCTCGAGTTAATATGTTGATTAACTCAGATTGCCTCCTACGCACATAGTATCCGCACTTACTAGCTACACATAGAGCTAGTAAGGGGTCGACCACAGATACTAGTACATCTTATGTATCTAGGAGTAAATCTTCCTTTTTGACTAAACATCATTCCATCTTGACTTGGTCGCTTTCCTAGTTTTCACTCGTCTGACCGAATCGAGTGTGATCATGGAGCTTCAGCTAAAGTAGTTGTCACCAAACCAAGCTTTCATGATGCCGCCTAAGTCTTAAGGGCATCGTGGAAGTATTCTTCCTTCCTGGGACTCACACTGTAGTGAACTAGGGATCTTTCACCTACATCCCGTGTTGCAGTTTAACTCTTAAGCACATGCAGTATGAATTGCATGCTACGGTGAATGGTTTGAGGTGTACGTCGATTTCTTTTCTTTCACCGTACAGACATTAGTTCCAAAATGTACTCAACATTCGAACCAGAACTTTCTTTTTCACAATATCTCTTTTACAATCTTGTTTGTGAAAAAGAGTTCTTTGCCTGGCTACAGGTCTATATTCATGCTTCGATCCATTTTCTGTGTATATGCACACATGTGGATCTCATCTCAGTCTAACTGAGGCGACTCAAATGCAAAGATTCTTCTCAACCATCTCGTGGTGATCATTTGCTCGTCTTACCTTCCCATGCCCCTGCAAAACATGGGAAGACGGTTGTTCGTGTGAGTGAACAACCTCTTTTGACCTGTACGACATACAAAATTGTATACCTTATATGTATTTACTCATAACATACATACCTTTTCTTTTATCTTTATATAAAAGAAGTTCACGACCTTACATTTTATTTGCGCCCTTAGATTTTCACTAACTCAATGAAAATCAAGCTATGAACTCAATAAGGGGATCTACCAACATTCTGTCAGTAGAAGGTCATTGAACTATCGCTTTCCCTCTTTGAAAGCATATCTCTCATAGAGATGTATCAAAAAGTATGTTTCACCTTGCTGTGATACTTAGGATCCTCATCATAAGATGTTATCGTTTGGATCCTTCTATCCACCATTCATTCCCAATCTCTAGTAGGAATTACTTTAGCCATATGACACTTTGAATGATGGCAAAACACGCCCTGCGTTCTATTTCCATATATAACAGGAAAAAATACTATGTATATTTCCTTACTCCATCACCATTTGCCTAGGTCTTGTATTGGAGTATCCTTTCAAAAAAAGGAAAGTTGTTTTCTTGACAACTTAATCCATGGTTATTCTCATAACCCATTTCACAGCAAAACCAAAAAGCAACTTCCAAGTCTGACCCAAAAACATTTGGTCTTATGTACACCAATGTGTACATTAATATTACCAACTATAGTCTCACATGGGACTCTATCCACCTTTCTTATGTTGGATTCCTCATAGGACATATAACCTTTTTAGGTTTATGCCCTTGACTTCAGGGGTGTCCATAGGTTTGCAGTTTGACATCCTAAGATGTCTAAGGATTACACTTGTACATGTCTTAGGTGGAAAAGACTGTATCTTTCTTGTGCAACTCCTTTTATCTTGTCAATCAAGATATTTGTTCAACCCATGACTTTCTCAACTCAAAATTTAAGGATTCTCTGATCCTTTATTCCTTTGACTCCCTTGACACTTGTTTCATATGTCACTTAACAAAGGATGACTTCACAAAGAATCATCACTAGACCATTTAGAACTTACGTAGTGTTCTTTGATTATTTCGAAGTTGGTGAGGCTTTCACCTTGTGAAAAACCTCATATACTACTATTTGAGTGATTGTTTCTACGAAGCCCTTAAGCTGCTTCATGTAGAGTTCATCATCCAATTTCCAAAATTCTAAATTGGAAGGTGGTCTTTACATCATCTTGATGCAATTTCAAGACTAAGCTTGTTTGTCATAGCCAAAGTTCAGAGTTAAAACGCACAACGGACAACCTTCCATTGTATTACCCCCTAGCCACTAAGGCATGTTTGTTTTAGCGATTCGATTGCTTATAAGTAACTTTTCAATAGTAATTTACGGTATACGAAGTAAGTATGTGAGAGGAGTTATGTCTCGATTTACGTTAAAAGCAACTTATAAGCAATCATAACGCCCAAACAAACACGCCCTAAGTGTTTTAGGTTCTATATGCCCCCAACAGATTTGAGAACCTACTTGTTCCCAATCGCCTCTTGGCTAGGTGACAAATTACCTAAACACGTATTTGGCTTAAAAGGAATCCAAATTCTCTTGCATGACACTTTGCAATTCATCTTAGCAGGTCCTTCTAGTGTCTTTCAGACACTTATAGGTACTTATCATCACCTTCTAAATGATGAAAGGAGCATTCAATCCATTAGGGAATATATCCCTTATAGTCATTCGCTAGATGATAATTTGCTCCGAGGTGGATTTCATAGGATTCTTTTCCTATGTATGAGTGAGGTAATTCTCTCGTAACTTACCTCTTATCTCTTTCATTGTGAAAATGGTCTCAATCCTCCCACTCGGATCAGTGAACTTAGGAACACTTGGTTATTCCTTGTCACTTGTGAACCTCTTAAAGAGATTTATTGTGATTAATACTCATTTCCTGCTAGGAAATCTGGGTTTTATGAACGTTGTGTCCCACGGTTTTCTCTCAGTCACTGAACCGCATCATTTTCACTAATGAAGACGTGTCATGTCAAATTCTCATGTCATCTCACAAAGAGATACTTTGTATACCTTGACCCCAATCTTCCTTACTCATAGGAAGAATTGTGAATATAAAGTTGATGACCCTTATGGTCTTAACGAGCTTGGCCCTGGTTTAAGGCCCATCCACGATTCATAGGGTAAGGTCGTGACTGACATAGAGGGCATTTGGTTAAGCGTGAATATAATAGCTATGAGTCCACCTACCAACATATGGCTGATAGTCTCATTGATGCCATTATGTTCATAACCAAATCAAGGAGAGGTTTATCCTCCATTTCAACAACTCTATTATGTTGAAGGGTTCTAGGTATTGATAGTTGCCTAACAATGCCTTTCTTGTACATAAAACAGCTTAAACTAATCACATAGGTGTCCTTAACCCTTATTAGTTCAAAAGGTCTTATCCTTTTAGTTTAACTGATTCCTGACTAGATCGGCCATTATCTAACAGCTTCACACTTGCCAAGAATCAAGTAAACATTACTGTATTTCGAGTAAACGTCCACAACGTTAATGAAACATCAAGCTCTTTGTGTTTTGCCCTCACGTTCATTGGTTCACTAACATCATAATTTGCCAAGTGCAGTGGATATTCTCAAAAAAATGTTTCTTTGTCTTTCTTGCCAGGTAGAATAAGTTTGCAACTTATTCATAAGGGTATTAACCCTTTAGCACACGTTGTTTAGCAAATACTCTTTTGCTAGTTTGATCATTTCTTTGATCAATGTGTACATGTGGCAAGAAATGGAATCTTTTATCCCTAGAAAAGAAACATCAAAATCCAACAAAGGATTTGAGAATCATAGTCCCATCGATCCTTAACTAAAGAGATAGCAAAGATGTGATTCTGTCAGTTGCAATTGCATGGAGTGAATCAGGGTGGTTTATCTATGCAGAGTTAACGTGCAAGTTCTAATCCCTTGATTCTATCTCTTTGTTGCTTTACATTTGACATGAAGCCATATGCTTCGCTAAATATCCACAACTCATGTGAATTGCTATTTTTACAACCCTTAAGGATTATGAATGTAGCTTTTCATCTTTATAGAAACCATTTGACTTCCTCTAGATCAAGTTTACCTCATAGGTTTCTTGCCCTTGGGCTTAGAGGATGAATCCTCCCACTCTTTAGCTAAGTTCGTATGACTGATGGATCTTGGCTCCTTCAATCTCTTACACTTAAGTTCAATGTGGTGAATCACATTGCTGAAGGTTACAATATGCATATCAGGGGCAATTTGTACTTTTGTATACGCCCACTCATCGGAAGACGTGCCTTACTCCTACTTACTGAGAGACACAACTTACTCCTACTCATTGAGAGACGTTTTGTTACAATATTCACTTGTTGTTTGTTAGAAAGAACTTGGCATTTAGTTTGTCTCAACTTCTTAGTTTGACATTTGCCTCAAGTGTTGTCTAAACAACGTGTTAGGACTTAGCACACTGTGTTAAAACTTAACTTAGTTTTAACTTGGAAGAAGATCACCTATTCCACTATCTTCCAACACTATCTACACGGTTTGGATAAGATTACATTGCTCATACCAACATAAGTTTAAGCAATGTTGTTCTTTCTATACTTGATAGCATAAATCTTTTGTATCCTTCGGTTGCTTCAACCTTTAAATGCTGAAGACTAGTTGGTAGGATGTCCCTGACATCTCATTCTTCTTGAATGAAAGATATTTGAGACTTTTTAACTCCATAGATATCTCTATTAAGCTTGTCTTCATAAGCTCAGTCAAATAGACTTGGTCATAATTGGTCACTCAGACGATTATGGTATACAAATCTTAGTTGTTCAAATAAGACAAAGGATAATTAGATAATAAGTTCACTAGTTTCATGTTTAGGAGACAACTATGTTGACTCTCATCCCAATCATACTAGTTAGCTCATCACCCTTTTAACCATAGTCTTCATTTGAACACTTTCCCCTTTGGATTTCTAGACGCATTCCAGAAAACTCCCACTCAATCAAAGAGCAGTTACATTAATAAGATAATAACACAATATTATCTAACTAGCATGAATGTTCAAGAAAATAAGAAGAGAATATACTGAATTCAATTCTAAAAACAAACAGAGAATTTAATCTTAAATTCAATGGAAAAACAAGAAAATTCATAAATATAAGCCTTATATCATTATCTCTTAACTAGATTCTCCTTCTCGTAGGCCCTTCTGACCATATTAACTCATGTAGCGTCTAGCTACAATGTTCAGCTCCTCTTTGCCATGTTTACATCCACTCATTTGGATGTATTTGCAGCATACCTCCCACTTGATGAGATGATTCTCACATCTCTATCTGTCTTGTCCTTTGTCACAACATATGTGATAAAAGGTTAACTTTTAGAAGTCATTGCTTCAATCCCAATTGAATCAATGTGGTTAGAAGCATGGGAAGACTTATCATTATTCAATAATTATTGAATAATTTCAAGTTGCTGCAATTTTTTAGGTTTTATCTCTAAAAGTTTGAATCAAGGTTGGATAGGATTTTATATTTAAAAACTCATTTGAATAACCCCTCACTTTTAAAGAATCTTTCAGCATTAACCTTATGTTATAGCTAAAATACTCTTAATAAGTAAGCCAACCTGTCCCAAAAAATAATAGAATCAATATTGACTCAATTTCAACGTTTTTAGGAATCTCTAGGTGCATACAAATACCTTTTTGACTTAAAAAAAGATCCAAATGTGCTTCAAATATATGCAAATTATATATCAAATTGAAGCTCTCAAATTTAGGGATTTTTAGGAACCAACCACGTCTCAATTGGAAGCCCTTTACGCGCCCTTAGAAGTCTTTGGATCCAAAAATCCTGAAAAATTAGAAAATTCCAGGGTTGGCCACTCTAGGCGGTGGCGCGTGACGTACACGCGCCGCCTTGTGGCCACCTGCCGGTGACACGCACCGGCCCAAACGACTCCATGTGCCGTCCTCTCTCCGACGGTGCTTGCCACGTGTCAAACAGAGGCCCCATTGGGCCCCATGCGCCTTATGCCTTTTTTTTTTGGGTCAACAGTCAACGAACGACTGTTGACCGTTGACCGGTCAACGTTGACTGGTCAACCTGACCCGTCACTGATGACGTGTCTCGGTCAACGTGGCTAGTCAACGGATGGCGTGGCCTCGTTGACCGATGCTAATGTGGCACTTGACGCTGACATGGCGACCTCTCATTAGTGCCACGTGGCATTAGTTGACCGATGACGTGGCGTTGAATGCCACATCATCGTCTTCAACCTCCAGCCGGGTCAACCCGACTCGGTTGGAGCTCCGGCGGGTCATCGCGACCCGCAAACTTCGGGAGGCCATATCTCCTTCGTTTTAGCTCCGTTTTTCGCATTCTTGGTGTCGTTGGAATCGTAGTTCAGCGAACTACAAATCCATAGCATTTATTTGATCTTAAAACCTCTGTTTCATTGATCAAATCATGAGTGAAGTTGCGGCAGCGACTAACGACTCGCCAACTTCTTTCCTTTGTTTCTCCCTCATCCGAACTCCGTTTGACGCGTTCTAAGCATCGTTGGAATCGTCTCTTCAAGCTCTATACATCCATATCCTTACTTTGGGCAAAAACACCGAGTTTCAAACACCCAATTTTTCTCGACATTGTCGGCGTGACGTGATTCGACCGGATGTGTGTCTCTGTGTTTCAAAGGCTCTTCCAACCTTTGAGGGGTCAAGCCTTTTCCGTTTTTAGTTCCACATAGGTTCCAAAAACACCCAACTTTAATAGATCGAAGAAGTGACGAGGAGAAGAGAAGGAAATTTGTGCCATAATATATATACACATGCGCATATGTATATAATAGTCAGAGGAGTAGAGAACGCATTCAAAACACACAGCAACAAATATATATATCATGTCTGGAGCTTTAAAAAATATGCAGAAGCAATATATATATATTTTCACATTTCCGGTTCTATACAAACACATATATATATATTGAGGCTGAGGCAGAAACATCAAAGAAACTTGTTTATACAATTCAAAATGATATTTGCAGGTTTCCTAACTAATTTAGTTAACACATATGTTTCAAATATCAAATGCTCTCAGCAACGCCAGATATAAAGATCATATTTTCTCATATGATTGCACAGCGGAAATACATCTCATATTGACACCCAAAATAAATCATACCCAGAATTATGATTTTGCGCAGCGGAAAAATAAGCATGATGAAACATAAAATTATTCACATAGAATAATCACAGCCACATGATCAACATGCTCTGATGCCAATGTAGGAAAAATATTTAACTAAAAGGAGATTAGGTGTACCTGGACGAATTCATGTTCGGATCCGGGTCAAAGCTCCAATACTCCATACTTGTGCCCACACAATTATTAAACTACTAGAGCCTAATTGTGATTTGCACAACATATCACCAGAACCAGAAAGATGGTAGGAGAGAAGAGAATTGTTAGAAAACTCAATGGCGGGGTGAATTGCAATTGAGGAGGCACACCCTATTTATAGTGGTTTATGGAGGCCACTAATTAGGAAACGTGTGCACTCCTTCTTGCCTTCCAAGACAGCAATTAATTGTCTCTCAATTAATTCCCTAATTATGGTGATTTGTTCCTCTTTTAACAAATCCATAATTATTGCTGAAATATTTCCAAATCTACATTTTATACTGATTTTATTCTTATTTGATTAGACTACTTATTTCCTAATCATATAGTCCAGCCTATCAAGGGTGGACTTGGACCCAAAGTCCAACAATACTTTTATTACCACAACCCTAATTTGATTTACTTTGTCCAGAGTCGCATCTAGGGCAGAGATTTAGGAAAAATCTAACGTGATCAACATTGGTAAGAACATATTTTACAAGCTTGATCTATTTGTTTAGGCAAGTTTCTCACACTCATTTATCAAGATTTTTAAGTAGTTCAAATTGACATAATTTCTCATGTTTACTTGATTTTCATAGGCTTCAGAGAGGAAAATGAGTTTTTTTTTTTTTTTTGTAAATTTAGTTTCTCAGATCTTTGTGGTTGGTCATAAAATTTTATAAATTTTGTAAAATATGCTACTCCCTCCGGTTCTAAATATAAGACATAATTTGTAGTGTAATTTGTACTACAAACTATGTCCTATATTTAGGACCGGAGGTAATAATATATCTTCAAGAAACTTTATGGTTGACTATAAAATCAATCGTGAAGTATGAAAGATTTATTTTAAGGATGAAAGACAGAGACGAAGCATATTTGACAAGCCGATCCATAATGATTTGAAAGAGTAAAGTCAGATTCAAAACTAAAAGTTATAAACTAGAGCCTTGGTACACAGAGATCAAAGTACAGCAGAAGATTCCAGAATGGAGGATAAGAAACCTTCCATTTGACATCGTTCGGTTCGGGTTTGAATAAACTATGTATAAACCAAATTTTATTTTTTTGGCGAAACTATATGAAATCGATCAATTTGTGAACTTATATCAGTGATCACATCAAGAGCAACATGATGCCATGACACAATTTGGAGGGTATAAGTGTGTTTTGGATTATTTGAATTTAAAATTTGCATATGATAAGTTAAATATTTTTATTTAGAATTCTACACGAACTAATATAAAAAAAAAAAAGAAATATATAAAAATAAAATAACATCGCCCTAGGTTCGAAAACACATCTTCCATCAAATTAATCAATACGGATCCTTAGTATAACATTGAATTATTTGTAATTTTAATTTGTTTTTAAAACAGATAAACTGTAGTAAGCCAAATAAAAAAAAATTAAAATTAAGAACGGACTTTTAGAAATATACTACTTACTATCATATTAAAGTTGAAAAGAAAGACATAATTAAGTAATTAGTTAGTTTTAGAATATATATACATATATATATATTTTATACTACCGGTGACATACACTTTCTTTTCCTTTTTCTAATAATTTGATTAAGGGTTACTCCCTTTGAGGCTTGAAGAGTAAATAATTTTCACCTCTCTCAATAAATATATTTTCCATGATTCAACTTGTGTTTTCTTCTTTATGAGGTGAAGTTGCTTATCACCTTAATTAACAGTTTGTTAGTTTTACTGATGACACTTTCTACATTAATTTTTTTTTAATGAGTGTAAAAGGTTAATGTAAAAGGTCTTTTTTTCCCCTAGTGTATTAATCTTAAAACGTGCTTAAGGATATTTTTGAACTATAAACCGGTATCCATTAAATTAAATTAAATTAAATGAACAATGGAATGATCACTAGAATTGTGAATAAACTAGAAGGAATCAACTAATTACAATTCTAACAAGCTATTGGTTGTGGTGGTAATAACCTTACTTGTAATAAGAAGGAGAACATAAGTTCAACTTTCAGAAAACACAAGTTCTTGGTTGGGATAGGCAAATTAAAACTCTTTAATGTGCGTCAAAAGGAATCAGTTTCATGCTCGAAGTGCTTTGAGAACACCCTTAGTAATTCACCAAAAAAAAAAAAAAAAATCAGAATGATTGTGTACAAACTATAAAGAATTCTCTCTGGCTTGTTTTAGTGGGCCGTGCATTCATATTGGATCAATATGGTTACGCTATTTAGCATAAATCTCATAGAAGCCCAACATGGAAGATTTGACTGGCCTAACGCTATATAAATTTGGTTATATTTCTACTTTTATTACAACCCTAATTTGATTTGCTTTGTCCAGAGCCGCATCTGGCGTAGAGATTGAGGGAAAATCTAACACGATCGACATTGGTAAGAACATATTTGAAAAGCTTGATCTATTTATTTAGGCAAGCTTATCACACCCATTTATCAAGATTTTTAAATAGTTCAAATTGACATCATTTCTTATGTCTACTTGATTTTCCAAAACTTCAGAGAGGAAAATGAGTTTTTTTTTTTAAATCTAGTTTCTCAGATCTTTGGGGTTGATCATAAAATCTTATAAATTTTGGAAAATACACTAATATATCTTCAAAAGATTTTATGATTATGGACTATAGAATCAGGGCGGAGTCATAGGATCTATTTTAAGGATGAAAGAGAGAGAAAGCATATCTAACAAGCCAATCCACAATGATTTAAAAGAGTAAAGTCAGATTCAAAACTGAAAATCATAGATCTCATTGAAACGATCAAACAAGACACCAATTCCGTGATTTTTCAATCAAGCTAATTGGTCTCGTCCGATTTTCAAAACCATAATACAAATTCTTATATATCTATATATTTTGTTGTGGACTTTATACCTTTACATGTAATTAATATGGTGACACAGCATATATATAATGTAAGCCCAATAGTAATCCATATATATTAGAAAAACTGACTATTCAAATTTTATATAAACAATTTAGCCTTTGTTTTCTACTGTCATGAGACAACTTTTGTTTAAACTGTTTAGCGCGCCGCAATAGTTACAAATGGTGGGCAAATTCGGCACGAGTATGAATTAAGAAACATGAGCAGAACAGTACCATATCTTACATGTCCTTTAGAAAAGGAAAAAAATCTTTTTTTCTCAAGAAATGCTATCACATTTAAATGTGTGTGTTTTTTTTTTGTTCTTATGAGAGTATCTATAATAATTAATGTTTCTAATATTTCTTTTTTAATGTAATTGTGCTAGGGTGACTTGATGGAAATGAATGCGATGGGAGAAACAAAAAAGCCTAGAGTTGATGATCATGAAGGAAGAAATACTAAGCTCCAACATCTGCCTGAGCAGATCATCCACCACATCATGCATTTGCTTCTTTGTAAGGATGCAACCAAGCTCAGTGTCTTATCCAAAGACTTCTACTCTCATTGGCTTTCCTTCCCAGTTCTTGACTTCAACTACGATTTCTTTCAACCAAACGACAATTCAGATGAGACATTCTTCACTTATATACAAAGAATCATTGAACTTCGTGGCCCTCACATAAAGGATACTTTGCAAAAGCCGAACTTCTCTTTCCATGAAGAGATCCAATCCACTAATATATCCATCAGTACCGTACTGCATTTGATGCCTTGATGGACTTTGCCATGGAAAGCAATTGCAAAGAGATCACTTTTGACCTAAGAATCACAGTCCCTTATAGCATTATTCAACAAGCCAGGAGCATCATTAATAAGATTGTGAGTTATGACAAGTTTATTCCTCTATTTTCTTCCATGTTCTTGACTGTGCTCAAACTTACTGGTTTACAGTTTAGCCCAATTGTTGATGCTTTCATAAAATACCCAAAGTTGCAAGAACTACTAATCAATTGCTGTGAAGGATTCCACACTATAGTGGTTTCCTGCCCATCCATAAAACAAGTTGAAGTAAAACGTTGCGTTGGGTTGAGAGCATTTCAAGTGGAAGGGGGAAAATTAGAAAGTTTAATATTTGAAGGTATCAGAAGCTATAATGCAGGGCTTCAACCATGTGATGTTGACCTTCCTGTATGTGATTCCTTGAGATATTTGCGTCTCAGCAACGTCAAGGTCCTAACTGACAATCTTACTGAAGTGGTCACGGAGTACTTGTATCTTGGTCGATGTGACTTGTCTGAAAACCTGCAAATTTATAATCCTCACATTAAAGTATTGGAGATGGAGTGCAATAATAAAGTGGAGGACCTAGTCCTTAACACTCCCAATCTTGAGAGTTTTAAGTTTGAAGCTTCTGAAAGACAAGCTTGTACATTAAACATCTTAGCATGTCTGGCTCTCAGGATTTTGAAGCTCAGAGATGTAAACATCATAACGGATGAGTGGTTGAAGAGTGTAATATTGCGCTTGGTTTGTCTGGAAGAGGTGGACTTACTCAATTGCATTATGTTGCAAAAGATTATCATAAAAACTGAAATTCTAAAGAAATTTTCTGTATATGGATGTCTCAATCTGAGGGAGGTTATGCTTGAAACTCCAAACCTGGTAGAGTTCAACTATCTCGGAAGCTTAGGAATTTCTGTGCAGATTTTATCAGGAAAATGCAGCGGCAACATCAGATTGTCACGCAATACGTCAGATCATTTGTTATGGTTTGAAAACATGACAGAATTCCTTCGACAATTTGATCATTTCAAAGACATCACTTTTACTTGCAGCACAACAGAGGTATTTATAGTTAAAGCAAAAGGACAAAATATGAATTACTTTTTCTTATAGTACCTGAACTCTTTAATATACTCATACATATTTGTTTGATTTGGTTTTATTTGAAGGATATGATTTTCTCAAGAGAATTTGTATGGCTAAATAAAACGCCTCCACTGTACGATGTGAAGCATATAAGATTTCAAGCTGGAAATATACCAAGTGATGAAGTTGTAGCTCGGCTGGTGGAGTGCTTGCTTTGGTTAGTTCCAAAGCCTATCACGTTAACCCTATCTTCCAATTCTTCAGGGAAAACCAGGACATTGAAGGTTTGCTCATTAAACTTTGTACTAGTATATATCACTCTAACCCTAACCTATGATATTTGGGGAAGCAGATCCTTTAATAGTCAATTCTCTCCCCTTCCTTTCAGAATCTCACACTTTAATAGAACTTGGATCATTCAATCTAGGGGTGTTCAAAATGTCCCGGTCCCAGATATTTTGATCCCGGGAATTACCGGGATTACCGGGACCAGGATGCAATTTGCATCCCGGCCAAAAACCAAGACCGGGACTTGGAGTGAGGGATCCCGGTCCGGTTTTGAACACCCCTAATTCAATTTATGAAACTATTATTATAATATTTTATAAGTTAATTTTTAACATTTTTATACTATAGTTGCGAACAGTGCAAATCAAATATTAAAACGTTTAAATTTAGTTTTATGTAATATTATAATAATATTTTATTAAAATATTATATCAGAATCCTTAGTTTTTAATTTATGGGTGGAGAGAGGTATTTTGAGAGAAAAAGGAGGGGAGAGGTATTTTGAGAGGATCTGAATTCCATTGTGGAAACTCCCTGCTAAGTCCAATAACTAAAAGCCAAGTCCTAATTATAACAAGAAGCTATATATATATTGTTCTGAATAACAAGAAGCTATATATCTCATGTAATTTACTCATTAATGCATCAAAATTCACCAAATTTTGTGTCATTATGTTAGCATCTGTGTGTGTTTAGTGTGTGGTGATGATTGAATAAGTTAGTGCTGTGTTTAGGGAGAAATACTGACAAAGGGCTTAAAAAACAGTTAAAACGCAAAGCTGAGTGTAAATTATGCCGTATTTATTCATTTAATAAAATAAAAATTTATAAAAAAAAACGAGAGAAAATGATAATATAAAAATTAGGAAAAAGTGTGGCTTATCGATTATCAAACAAGAGGTTAATCTAGACAAAATAGAAAACAACACTTAATGGAAAACTACCTCATTTGTCAAATCTTATTGATGAATAAAGTTGAGGATTTATGTTTGCCTCTACCTCAACTAGATTAACCCCTGTATGGATGGAGAGAAATTTGGGGGGGGGGGGGGATCTAGGGAGGAAAATGGGGAGAGGGGATGTTTTTCCCCGATTGGATGAAGGAAGAAAAGTGAGAGGAGAGAAAAGTTGGGGAGAAAATGGGACGTGGGACCCACGTCATTCTCTCTCCAACTTGTCTCTCCACACATGGAAATAAAATGGGAACAAAACTTATTTTTCTATTATTTACCCTCACACACATTTATACAACTGATTATTTGTCCATTATTTACTTATTATTATTTTCACTTTAAAAAATAATTTTTTTTTGAAATCAATTTCTCAAGATATTATATTCCATTTTAACCCTTTCACTTTTTATTTCTCAAGATAATGTATAATTTATTTATTTCTTATTATTATAATTAATTTAAAAAAATTGTCCACTTTCTTACCTTGAAAATTTTTTAAAAACTATTTGGTTTAAAAATATATTAACATGAGTATATATCGTACCAAATAATTTGGTTTTAAGTTACATGATGATGCTAATGTTAATATGATGCATTGTGATATATAATTTGATTTTAAATATGATATGTTTTTATATAGAAGAGTATTTTAGTCATTCATATACTTACTCATTTTCTTTCCTCTTTGTTTTTTCCTGTCAATTCAAACAGCAGGGGTGATAACATTTTCTCTCCTCCCATTTTCTTTCCTCTCAACTTTTCTTCCCATCTAAACAGAATAGAAGGGTATTTTAGTCATAGATATACTTACTCATTTTCTTTTCTCTCTGTTTTCTCCCGTCAGTCCAAACAGCGGGGTGATAACATTTTCTCCCTAATTTTCCCTTCTCACAATTTTCTTCCCTCTCAACTTTTCTTCCCATCCAAATGGAGCATAAGTGATATGTTAATTGCTACTTTTTCTTCATATTAAAGCTTATATTTGATACGCCTATTCCAATTTTCAATTATGACAATAACCTTTGAAGTGAAAGACCTTCAAATATTTTTACTAGGTTATGGCTCTAAATTCTGTTTTCTATTTCTATATACAAATACTCCGCTTATTTCTTCAGATGGCCCAATTTCCCCTTACAAATGTGTGATGTCTTGTTGTGAATCTTTGTCATGAATTGACCCTGCCCAAACAACATCAATAAACTTGATCAATACTAGCTTGATCCCCTTTCATATATAGGATATCCCTCTTTTTTTGATTTAAAGCCAACTATTTATGCTTCTGTTATCTGTTAAATGATTGATTACATATTTCCTTTGTCAAACACTAATAATCACCTTCTTTGATTCAGTAACCTCCAACCCTTGGAAATATTGCATCTATCCTAAGTCGCTCTTACTTCAAACTCAGTAGTTAGGATACTCTTGTGTCTCGAAATCTCTTCCAGTTACAATAATATCGTTAATATATAGACACACTGGATATTTTTCATAACAGAACTATATATGTCCTAAAACGATAGTGTTATCATATTGCCTTTATCTTGCAGCTTCTCCTTTTCGTACTTTGTGAATCTCTCTAACCATGCTTTAAGAAATTACTAATCCATTTAAATCGTATTTCACAGTACAAAGTAAAAATCCATATGCACCCATAATTCCACTTCTTCCCAATCAAGTACAATTATTCTAAAGGACTCCCATCCCCCTCTACTCATTCAAGTATCCTTAATGCCTCTTGAATGTTACTGTTCTTATCTTTAATATAAGATCCAATTAACTAATTTGAGTAGTTTAAAGATGTTAGTTAATATGATATTTTTTTGGGTTAATATATTATTTGGTTGCTATAATTTGTTCTCATTTTAGTTTTGATCTCTATAGTTTTAAACCATAGGTTTTGATTTCTTAAGTTTCTTTTTGCCTGAAATGTTAGTCCCTATAATTTAATAAAGGCCTTAATAGTATTAAATATGCTGATGTGGCACAAACACCATCAATTATGATAATGTGGTTTGATGACGGGGCAAGCTAATTGTAATTTTTTAGCTTATGTGGCTAATTGATCAAATTAAAAAAAAAGATTACACTATTTATCATCTTCTTCATCAAGTGAGAGATAACCCCATTGGGAGACGCAGCTGTTGAAGGGGGCTGTTTCATCACTCATCGCCCCTCTCCCTTCCGTCTTATTCGTTCAGCCTTAGCCCTCAGTCGGAGCTCCCACCCTCGCAGACTCCTCGCTCACACTTCAGTGTATAGATTTTCAGATCAAACCAAACGCTTGGGCACAGTGGCTGGCCTCTCCAATCTCACTCATCACTGTTATTCTTTTCGTCACCGTCTCAGCCGCATCTGCTCGTTGTGTTTCCGTCACCTCTTCTCATTTTCACCTTCGCTTCCAGTAAGTTTTTCCCCCTTTGATGAATCTCTTGAGGCCATTTTCTACTGCTTCCTCTTCTAACCTAATAAATGGAGCCAAGATGGTTCATCTTTGAGCCGAGCTTGTGGGGCTTACACATTGCAAATCATAGAAGACGAATGTTTCTGGCCTTTTTTAGTTGAGACATGTAGTCGAGCAGAACCCATTCCTCTTTGATTGGAAGTTCTATCAGAATTGAAGGATTACATTTTTGGTTGAATTTATGAGTCTCGGGCGACTGAAGAGTGAAGAAGGTCAATGGCTTTTTGGATAATTAGTGGTTAATGGCTTGCCTTCCACTAAAGAATGTTGAAGATGGCGTTCTTTCCCAGACTCCGTACTTTATTTTTTAATTTTATCACTAAGCCTCACAAGATACAAAAATCACAGCCAGTTTGCCCAGTCAACAAGCCACATTAGCATAATTTACTGAGTTAGTGCCACATTAGAATGTTTAACACCGTTAAGGTTCTTATTAAATTATAAGGACTAACATTTTAGATAGAAAGAAATGTGAAGGACCAAAACCTATAGTTTAAAATTATAGAGACAAAAATCAAACTGAGGACAAACTATAAGGACTAAATATTATATTAATCATATTTTTTTCCCTAAAAAACCTAATTGTCTTCCTTAATTCTCTCTCCCCTTCTCTTACTTGATTTTTGTTAAGGGATTATGGATCAATAGGGTGAATTTGGGAATATTGATAAAACATGTGAAATAACTCTTACATTTAGGGCAACATCAACTCCTTAATTAGGTCATACAATAAGGATCGGATAGCATTTTGGATCTTTGCTCTGTCAACATTAGTGGTGACATCAAAGGGATAATAAGAATTCATATGAAACAAATCTTCAATAGGATTCAGTGCGCACATATTGGTTGGCTTTATACTAAAAGCAATAGGATTCAGTGTTCACTGTTGTTGTTCTTCCTTCATGAGTAAATAAAATATTGGCGAAGGTAGTAGACAATTGATGGCAATCAGTGATATGGTCAGATTTCCCACAACCAACATTACAAGCAGTTTTATTAATTATCATAAGCTCTTTTTAGAGCGGTAATACTCTCCAGACATATTTACCTAATTTGATTAGATTAAGGAAGTTAGTTTAGTTAGTTAATATAACATATTTTCTAAGCCACTCTAACCATCTTCCTTAATTCTCTCATTCCCTCTTCTTCTTGATTATTGTTGAGGGACCATTAATAGGGTAAATTAGGAAAATATTAACAAATATTTCTTATATTTAGGATCAAAATCATCTTCCCAAATATGTCTTATATATTAAATATTAAGTACAGGAGGAAGTACCTTTCTTTGCTACTGACTCTGGGAGTGTAATTTTCTGCAACTGTCTGAGGCTTGAAGAGTTAATAGCATTACCAGATGTCCACGAGATTTGTTCTTCTAGGGTTTCCCACGTGCCTAGTTTCCCTAAATTAGTATGCACAGATCCTTCCTACAATGTTATATTTCTTTTATCATCGCCCTCCAATGCTTTGGTTGAGGCCTGAAACAAGTTCAAAAACCCTCTTGTTTCAACCTTACTGTTCAAATAAAACAGGCATCTTCAATACATATTCATTCTTCATCAGTAGTGTCTAAATCAAGCTAAGATCAAAATTACATATGCATACCCGAGTTGTCTTCTTCCTTCCACTGCTAGCTCTCTCTCTGGCAAGAGCACAACGGCGTTGGCATTTATCCCAGCCGGAGAAAGCCAACAACGGATTTTCAGTTTCATATTGTTCCCGAGGGAAACGGTAGAATCAATGGGTATTAATATCATAATCAAATGGAATCAGCCAGGATCAATCCACATAAGTGCTATATATATATATATATAAAATAAATGCTAAAGTTATATTATATTATAGGATCATACAGGATGCATTGACTGACGTGGAATTTGAAATGTGATTGCAGTTTGGATACGTGAGGAGGAGGGTGGAGGCTAGGGAAGCGGAACAATGCTGCTCTACTCTTCCAATCAAATGCTGGAAACACTTTGTGCTTAGGGTTCAATATGAAGGCTTCGATGATGATAAGCCCATGAAGGAGTGTTTGGAAAAGTTCTTCTCTTCCCATATGCTTTATTATGGCATTAATTAGAGAGATATCAGATCACATCAGTCATCATCCCTCATTATGATGATTTGATTTCTGTTATGCTTTCAAAACTTCTGTATGTGGATGTGTTGTGTTATCTTTGAATCAATGTTGTGAAAATCGAACCGGATAGGACCGTCGGACCGATGTCCGGGAGGGCTTTTGGCTTGTTCGGTATGGTTCAACCGTTTCATCATTTAGACCGTTTCAGGCCGCTTCAGACCGACTGTTGGGCCGGGAACTGGGGTTGAACCAGAAATCGGGGTGGTTGAACCAGGAACGGGCTATTGGTATTATTGACATGCTATTGTTTTTTTTTTTAATGATTTCAATGTATTAGAACTTGGGATTTGGGAAAGATTATACATATAAGCTTTTGTATGTGTTTATTTTCAAATAATGTTAAAAGTTTATATTTTTTTATATTTATATAATTATTTATACACATAATATTATTTTTATTTAATTATTATGTTATCGGTCCGACCATACGATTTATGACCCGTTCGCCTCTCCGGTTCAACGTTTGGTCCGACTTTTAAAATATTACTTTGAATAAATGGCTTATAAGCCGATAGTACTTGTTTGTGGTTTATTTGTAACGTGGTTTGTGGTACTTTATTTCATATATGAATGAACCTTGTGACAAGTTTCTCCTTTTTATTTTCCTATGTTTTATTTTATTTAATATTTATTTGCGGTACTTTCGGGGATATATGCAGAATCTTTCTCATTTATCATTAAATGGTTGTTGACATTTTCTGATGATCTCTTTCGGTAGTTTCGAAATAGTCGCCGTTATTAATTAGATAACCTAGGAATTTTTCTTGAAATTCTGAGCCCAAAATCCAAGATATGACACCCTGCAACATTATTTTGTTAGAAAATTTTACATTTGTATGATTTCTAATTTATATACATTTTTATCCATGAAATATATTTAATTAATTATTTTAGTATTTTCAAATTTTTCTTAATAATAAATTAAATATTTTTATTTTTTTATTATTATCAAATAATTAGATATGTATTATTTAATAGGATTAATGTCATTTTCAGTCATTTTCTACGTAAGCCTGCTTTTCAAAATAATCCTCCAAACATATTTCAATTTGGAAAAACCAATTTAAATTGACACCGCCAAATCAAACATAGGTTACATTACTTTTTCCTTAATGTAAGTTTGCAAAAATTAAATTCCAAAAAAAAGGCAGTTCTACCATGGTGGATCCAAACACACTCACGACATTGACATGATAAAATTTGGAGAGCATAAATGTGTTTTGGATTATTTAAATTTAAGATTTTTAAATGAAAATTTAAATATTTTTATTTACAATTCTACCCGAACTAAAATAAAAAAAATGAAAAATAAAATAACATCGCCCCAGGTTCAAAAACAAATCTGCCATAAAATTAATCAAAACGGATCCTCAATATAACATTGAACTAATTGTGGTTTAATTTGTTTAAATTAAAAAAGAGAAAGTGTAATAACTATTTAGTTAATTTTAGAATAATTATAGTGACACTTTCTTTCTTTTCTTTTGTATTTGATCACAAGTTTCTCCTTTCGAGATCTAGAGTGCAAATAATTTTCATCTCTCTTCACAAGTACACTTCTCCTTATACCAATTTGTATTCTCTTCCTTACAGGGATGAGAATGCTTACCATTTCAACCAACACCTTATCGGTTCTACTGATGACACTCTCTACATTAATTTCTTTTTAACAAGTGTAAAAGGATAATGTAAAAAGTCTTTTCTTACTAGTGTATGAATGTTAAAATGTGCCTAAGAATGTTTTTGAACTATAAATGGACATCCATTAAATTAAATTAAGTTAAATGAACAATCGCATGATCAAAATGATTGTGAATAAACTATAAGAAATCAACTAATTATAATCAGCGTGTTTGTTTTGGCGTTTTAACGTAGAAACGGGCTTGAACAGTGGCGCAAATGAGCTTGAACAGTGGAAAAGCCAAAAGTGTGTGTTTGTTTCAGCGATGAGATTTAAGGTAAAATAAGTCAAAAGTTGGAAAAAGTCATAAGCCTCAAAATGAAGCTTATTGGAGCTTATTGCTATAAAATAATATTGAAAGGAGTATTTCATATTTTTGGGGTTCAATGAGGTACTCAAAATCACTTCTAATCACAAAAATTCTTTTATGAAAAATGTTCTAAATAATTTTCTCTTTCTTTAGATAGTAATCTTCTGCTAATTAGAGAATACTTTGGGATAAGAGTTTAAGCAAGTTTTGAGTTTTGTTAATATATAACTGTTGAAATGTAGAGAATAATTAATAATTAATTTTAATCAGTTTAGATTTATTATTTAGTTTTTTTATGATTTTATAATCAATTGTTTTTATAAACATGTCATAAATTAGTTTCTATATAGTGTTTTTACCCATTAAATTTAGTTTAAATAATTTATTTGGATTATTGGAGGTATTATTGAGATTTTAATCGGTTTATTTTGTTAGATTTTGAGCTATGTGAAAATATAAGTTAGGATTTAATATTTAAATTAGAGTTTGATATAATTTATAAGATTTAAGCTTGAGGTGCACAGTAGAAAAAACTTTTGGAGTGTACTAATTTAAATTAGAGTTTGATATAATTTTATTAAAATTATACCAATACCAAATTTTCAAAGTTAATTTTTGAGAAAATTGTGAAAAAATCCTTCCGTGAATAGATATCTTCCTAGGTCCCATTGACAATTAAGTTGCCAATGATGACTTTTTTTCACAATTATCCCTTCATTTTTTCATTTTTCATAATTTTTTCAATTTTCATAAGTTTTTCAATTTTTTTCTCTTAATTAATACAAAAGTCACTTATGCAAAAGTCAAACCAAACATCCTAACTTTTACATAAGTTACTTTAAGTTACTTATCCAATTGTTAATCCAAACACTCATCATTTTACCCAATCTAACTTTTTTCCAATCTTAAGATTCCACAAATTTAAGTAAAAATAAGTTACTTATCCAATCGTCAAAACAAACACATCCAATACCAACAAGCTATTGGTAGAGGCCTTTTCCTATAATAGAGAGACTAAATAAGCTGTTAGTTGATGTCCCCCCCTTTCTCTATGTTGTTTTATTCGGCCGCGCATTCATATTGGATTAATATGGTTACGCCTTTGAGCATAAATGACATGGAAGCCCAACATAGAAGATTTGACCCACCTAAAGTTATATAAATTTGGTTAGATTTATACTTTGAAAATTTGGTTCGAACCCTCTGATTAATAGGAAGACCTCGTTGGTAGGCGATCTCGTAAGTTCCTTGTAAGCGCTTAAAGAGCCCTGGGGCCGTGCCTTGGCCTTGGTAGGGGACTGGTGCTAAACCTACCTAAACTTTTTTATAACAAAAAAAAAAAAAGATTTATACTTTTATTACCACAACCCTAATTTGATTTGCCTTGTCCAGAGCCGCATCTAGTGCAGAGATTTAGGGAAAATCTAACACGATCGACATTGGTAAGAACATATTTGACAAGCTTGATCTATTTGTTTAGGCAAGCTTCTCACACTCATTTATCAAGATTTTTAAATAGTATCAAATTGACATAATTTCTTATGTGTACTTTATTTTCATAGACTTCAGAGAGGAAAATGAATTTCTGTTTTAAGTTTCTCAGATCTTTGTGGTTGGTCATAAAATAAATTTTATAAATTTTTGTAAAATATACTAATATATCTTCAAGAAATTTTATGATTGACTATAGAATCAGATGCGGAGTCATAAGATCTATTTTAAGCAAGGTTCTGAAACCCGGACCGGACACTGAACCGGTCGGGGTACTGTTTCAAGGGTTAGTTGTTCAGATCGGGGTCAAACCGGAGCTAAACCGGGGCTAGACCGGTGAGGAAGGAAATATTTTAGAATTATTTATATGAAAATTTGAATAAAATATTAAAAAAACCGGTCAAACCGTGAGAAAACTGGTCGAACCGCGTGAAACCTGGTCGAACCGGGGTCAGTAGCCAAACCGGACCAGTCGGACCACCGGTCCGACGGTTTCGTGGTCGCACCAGCCGGTCCGATCCGGTTTTGAAAACACTGATTTTAAGGAATGAAAGACAGTGACGAAGAATATTTGAGAAGCCGATCCATAATGATTTGAAAGAGTAAAGCTATATTTAAAACTGAAAATTATAGATCTCATTGAATCGAAGACACCGATTCACCCATTTTTCAATCAAACTAATTGGTCTGGTCCAGTTATCAAAACCATAATACAAATTCTTATATTTTATGTTATTTTCCGGATTCTATATATTTTGTTATGGGCTTTATGGCTTTACATGTAGTTAATATATTGCAAGCCCCATAGTAATCCATATATAATAGACACACTGGCTATTCAAATTTTATCTAAACAATTTAGCCACATTTGTTTTCTTCCATGTTCCTGACCGTGCTCAAACTTCCTGGGTTGCGGTTTAGCCCAATTGTTGACGCTTTCATAACATGCCCAATGTTGCAAGAGCTACTAATCAATTGCTGTGAAGGATTTCACACTATAGTGGTTTCCTGCCCGTCCATAAAACAAGTTGAAGTAAAATTCTCCGTTGGATTGAGAGCATTTCAAGTGGAAGGGGAAAAATTAGAAAGTTTCATGTTTGAAGGTATCAGAAGCTATAATACAGTACTTCAACCATGTGATGTTAGCCTTCCTGTATGTGATTCCTTGAGATATTTGCATCTCAGCAAAGTCAACGTCCTAACCGACTATCTTAACGAAGTGGGCACAGAGTTCTTGTACCTTGGTCGATGTGACTTGTCTGTGAACCGGCAAATTTATAACCCTCACATTAAAGTATTGGAGATGGAGTGCAATAATAAACTGGAGAACCTAGTCCTTCACACTCCCAATCTTGAGAGTTTTAATTTTACAGCTTCTGAAAGACAAGCTTGTACATTAAACATCTTAGCATGTCTGGCTCTCAGGATTTTGAAACTCAGAGATGTAACCACCATAACGGATAAGTGGTTGAAGAGTATAATATTGCGCTTGGTTGGTGTGGAAGAGGTGGACTTACTCAATTGCGTTATGTTGCAACAGATTATGTTAAAAACTGAAATTCTAACGAATTCTCTTTATATGGATGCCTCGATCTGAGGGTGCCTATCCTTGAAACTCCAAACCTGGTAGAGTTCAACTATCACGGAAGCTTAGAAATTTATGTGCAGATTTTATCGGGAAAATGCAGCGGCAACATCGGATTGTCACGCAATACATCAAATCATTTGTTATGGTTTGAAAACATGACAGAATTCCTTCGATCCTTTGATCATTTCAAAGACATCACTTTTACTTGCAGCACAACAGAGGTATTTATAGTTAAAGCAAAAGGATAAAATATAAATTACTTTTTCTTATAGTATTTGAAGTCTTTAATATATCTAAGCATAATTGTTTGATTTGGCTTTATTTGAAGGATATGATTTTCCCAAGAGAAAATCCCTCCACTGTACGATGTGAAGCGTATATGATTTCAAGCTGGAAAAATACAAGTAATGAAGTTGTAAGTCGGCTGGTGGAGTGCTTGCTTTGGTTTGTTCCAAACCCTCTCACTCTTCCGATTCTTCAGGGAAAACAAGGACCTTGAAGGTTTGCTCATTAAACTTTGTTCTAGTATATATAATTACATTTTCTGTGCTAACTTATATATATATGATCATTAACTTGATATAATTTCTTTTAGTCGAACATATGATATTTGGGGAAGCATCCTTTAATAATCATTGCTCTCCCCATCCTCTCAGAATGTCACTTTTGGATTAGAAAAAAAAAGGCTGGTTCAAATATAATATTTTATAAAACTGTTTTTAATTTTTTTTGTATACTATAGTTGTGAATCGTACAAATCAAATGCTAAAAATTTTAAATTTAGTTTCATGTAATATTATAATAATATTTTACAAAAATATTAGATCTGAATCCTTAGTTTTTCATTTAGGGGCGGACATGTGATTTTGAGAGAAAAAGAAGGGGAGAGGTATTTTGAGAGGATCTGGATTCGATAGTGGAAATTCTCCATGCTAAGTCCAATAACTAAAAGCCAAGTGCTAATTAAATTAAACAAGAAGCTATATATAATGTAATTTACTCATTAGCACATCAAAAGTCACCAAATTTTGTGGCATTATATTAGCATCCGTATGTGTTGAGTGTATGGTGATCGTCACTCTTTGAGTGAACAAGTTAGTGATGTGCTTGTTGCGGAAGCGGGATATATAGAGCGTAACTAATTATACTAAAAAATCACAAACTAGAAACAGAGTCTCTAGACGTAATTTAATAATATAATAAATCACAACTACTATATTTAATAACAGCTAATAAATAATAAATAGGACACCAATAAGGGAAATACCAGAATCTAATTTCACTTTAAATAATTTACAAGTGAAATTCTATAAGAGAAGAGGAGATACAAAATGCCTTATAGAAGGAAATAGGCAAGTTGAGGGGTGAGATTAAAGGGAAGGAGGAGAACTCCTTTTATAGCATAAGGAGCGCCTCCTCCTTTGCAATTTCATCGATGTGGGACATATTTCCCACATCCAACAAATCTCCAATTTGGGAAAATTCCCACATACAAATTCTCCTAATTACAAATTCTATTTACAATTCAACAATCAATGTTCAACAATGTTGATCAAATCTGAACAATGTTGAAATTTGACAGAGGTCACCACCTTTGTCAGCATATCAGCAGGATTCTCACTTGTCCGTATCTTCTGTATCATGACTCCACCTTCTTCTAAAATTTCTCGTACGAAGTGATATCGAACATCAATGTGCTTCGTCCTTGCATGGTAAACTTGGTTCTTTGCTAATTGAATAGCACTTTGGCTATCACAAAATACTATAATGTCTTCTTGACCAATACCAAGTTCTCCTAGCAATCCTTGAAGCCAAATTGCCTCTTTCACAGCCTCTGTAATTGCCATGTACTCTGCCTCTGTGGTAGACAAAGCAACTGTTGACTGCAAAGTTAACTTCCAACTAACTGGTGCTTTTGCAAGAGTAAACACATAACCAGTAGTTGATCTTCGTTTGTCCAAATCACCTGCAAAATCTGAGTCAGAATACCCAACTAAAGATCGGTCATCTTCCTGCTCAAAAACCAAACCAACATCCACTGTATTACATATATATCGTAGAATCCATTTCACAGCTTGCCAATGCTCCTTTCCTGGATCATGCATATACCTACTCACAACTCCAACAGCTTGTGAAATGTCAGGTCTCGTACAAACCATTGCATACATCAAGCTACCAACAGCATTTGCGTATGGTACCCTTGACATATACTCTCTTTCATCTTCATCCTTTGGCGACATATCACCACTGAGCTTAAAATGAGGGGCAAGTGGAGTGCTAACCGGCTTCGTTCTCTCATCCATACCAAATCGATTTAGCACTCTCTTCAAATACTCCTTCTGAGATAAAAAGAGTTTCTTTGATTGTCTATCTCTTGTTATCTCCATGCCGATAATCTTCTTTGCCTCTCCTAAGTCCTTCATCTCAAATTCCCCTTTTAGTTGAACCTTCAGCTTCTCAATTTCTTCCTGATTTTTTGAAGCTATCAACATATCATCAACATATAAGAGGAGATATATAAAGGATCCATCTTCAAGCTTTCGCAAATAAACACAATGATCGTATCTGCTTCTTTTGTACTTATGCCGCAACATAAACTTGTCAAATCGTTTATACCATTGCCTCGAAGATTGTTTCAATCCGTATAACGATTTTTCAAGTTTACACACCATATTCTCATTTCCAGCAACTTTGAATCCCTCCGGCTGAGTCATGTAGATTTCCTCTTCCAAGTCTCCATTTAGAAATGCAGTTTTAACATCCATCTGAACTAGTTCTAAATCCAACTGTGCTACCAAAGCCAACAAAATTCTAATGGAGGAATGTTTCACAACTGGAGAAAATACCTCATTGTAATCAATTCCCTCCTTCTGAGCATAGCCTTTAGCTACCAATCTTGCTTTGTAGCGTACATCACCTTGGTTAGGAAATCCTTCTTTCTTTGCATATACCCATTTGCAACCAATTGCCTTCTTACCCTTCGGGAGTTTGGCCAATTTCCACGTATCGTTCTGATGAAGGGACTGCATTTCTTCATTCATGGCATTCCTCCACTTATCCTTCTCTGAGCTCTGGATAGCCCACTTGTAAGTTGAAGGAATATCATCAGCTGCAATTGAGGTTGCACAAGCCACCATGTCCTCGAAACGAGTAGGCTTTCTTATTGTTCGTTTTGGCTTGCTGGTTGCTATTGATTCATGTTGCTGTTGAGGTTCATGAGTTGAAACCTCCCTTTTCAACTGGCTCTTCATCTGCTACAGGAAAGTCTTCTTTTGTTTCCCCGTCTGCACCTTGTACTTGGAAAATCAATTTTCCTTCAAACTCCACCTGCTTTGAAACACCATCACCTTGCTTGGTATCTTCAGCTGCTACCTTTCTCACCATGGTAGATTCATCAAAGGTAACATCCCTACTGAATACAATCTTCTTTGTCTCTGGACACCATAAACGATATCCTTTGACTCCAGAAGTGATTCCCAAAAAAATGGCTTTCTTTGCTCTCGGATCCAATTTTGATTCTTTCACATGGTAATATGCAGTTGAGCCAAATACATGTAAAGAATCGTAATCTGTAGCAGGTTTTTCATACCATTGTTCCAAGGGTGTCTTACCACCAATAGCAGAAGATGGTAGACGATTAATGAGGTGGCTCGCATATGTAATTGCCTCAGCCCAAAATTCTTTGCCCAAGCCAGCATTGGACAACATACACCGAACCTTCTCCAGCAAAGTCCGATTCATGCGTTCTGCCACTCCATTCTGTTGTGGTGTATGCCTAACTGTAAAGTGTCTGACGATGCCATCTTCCTCACAAATCTTCTGGAAAGGATCATTTCTGTATTCTCCTCTGTTATCTGTACGAAGACATTTGATCCTCCTGCCTGTTTGTGTTTCTATCATCACCTTCCATTTGAGAAAGATTCCCAACACTTCATCCTTGGTCTTTATTGTATACACCCAGACTCTTCGGGAAAAATCATCAACAAAGGTTACAAAATAATGCTTTCCTCCCAATGACGGTGTTTTGGAAGGACCCCAAACATCAGAGTGAACATAATCCAAAATACCTTTTGTATTATGGATAGCTGTTCCGAACTTAACCCTTGTCTGCTTCCCCTTTACATAATGCTCACAAAAATCCAAACTGCAATGCTTTAATCCTTTTAACAACCCTTGATCTGATAGAGTTTTTAAGGATTTACCTCCAGCATGTCCCAAGCGCATGTGCCACAACCTTGTCGCTTGTCCTTCCTTCTCATAACTGGATGTCACTGCTGCTGTTCCAATAACCGTACTACCTTGATAATGGTACGTGTTATTGTTCTTCCGTATACCCTTCATTACCACCAATGCACCGGAAAGTATCTTCATTACTCCACTTTCTATGGTGATTTTGAATCCCTTTGAATCCAGAGTTCCCATAGAAATGAGATTTTTCTTCAAATCCGGTACATATCGAACATCAGTCAATGTTCTGATCAGTCCATCATGGTTCCTCAAACGAATTGAACCAATGCCATATGCGGTAAGTGAAGTGTTGTCTGCTGTGTGGACAACTCCACATCCTCCTTCTTGGAAATCAGTGAACCAGTCTCGGTTGGGACACATATGATGGCTGCAAGCTGAGTCTAACAACCATACACCTGACGATTTTGACGACGTCGTTGTAGATAGTGAAAAATCTGAATTTTCATCATCACAGTCAGCTACATTTGAATCCATAGCATCCTTCTCATTGTTGTGTTTGGATTTGTTCTTCAATTTTGGACAATCCTTCTTCCAGTGGCCCTTTTCTCGACAAAAGGCACATTCATCTTTACTGGGTTTGGACCTCGATTTTGATCTCCCTTTTCTTGATCTCGACTGATTTTCAGTACGCCCTCTTGTGACTAGTGCCTCTGCTTCTCCGCTTCTTTGTTTCTCTTTCTTTCTTTGTTCATAGCTGTATAGCGCAGAACAAATGTCTCTAAGAGATACTTCCTCTTTGCCATGAAGTAGAGTAGTCTCCAGGTGCTTGTACTCATCGGGAAGTGATCCCAACAACATCAAAGCCAGATCTTCATCTTCGAAGGTCACGTCCAGATTCTGCAAATTTGTTACCAACTTATTGAAGCTGGTAATATGATCATTCGTTGTGGTACCAGGTACATAGGTGAAGCGAAACAGTCTTTTCTTCATATGAAGTTTATTCTGAGTGCTTTTCTTCAAAAATTTGTCCTCCAGTGCCTTCCACAGTGTATATCCAGAAGTTTCCTTTGTGTATGGATACTTCTGTTCTCTTGAAAGGAACGATCGAATGGTACCACAAGCAACACGATTGATCCTCCTCCAATCTTCCTCCCCCATGCTATCTGGTTTTCTCTCTTCAATAGCAAAATCTAGTGATTGTTGCAAAAGGGCATCAAAAACTTCGCTCTGCCACATCCCAAAATGTCCAGATCCGTCAAATATTTCAACTGCAACCTTCGCATTTGACACAATTCTTGCCATAAGTGAAGATGTCAATGACGAGTTGTCGACATTTGATGTGGATTCTTCAATTTTCTTGTCCGCCATTTCTGCTCCAGATACTATTTAATAGCTGTCAATACAAAAGCCCAAAGTAATTCTTTTCTGATGTGGAAGATCAGATTACACTGCAACCACAGAGCATACTCAGACAGAACCTTGGCTCTGATACCAATTGTTGCGGAAGCGGGATATATAGAGCGTAACCAATTATACTAAAAAATCACAAACTAGAAACAAAGTCTCTAGACATAATTTAATAATATAATAAATCACAACTACTATATCTAATAACAGCTAATAAATAATAAATAGGACACCAATAGTGCTTAGGGAGAAAAACTGACAAAGGGCATAAAAAATGTTTAAAAAGCAAAATTGAGAGTAAATTATACCGTATTTATTCATTTAATAAAATATAAATTTATAAAAAAAGCAACGATAGAAAGTGATAATGTAAAAATTAGGAGACGTAGGGCTTATAAATTAACAAATAAGAGGTTAACTTAGACAAAATAGAAAGCTACAATTAATTGAAAACTATCTCATTTGTCAATTCTTATTGATCAATTGAAGAAAGTTGAGAATGTATGTTTTCCTCTCCCTCAACTAGATTAAGTGATATGTTAACTGCTACTTTGTCATCTTATTAAAGCTTATATTTGATACATCTATACTAATTTTCAATTATGACAATATCCTTTGTAGTGAAAGACCTTCAAATATTTTCTAAGCTATGGCTCTAAATTCTGTTTGCTATTTCTATCTACATTGACTCTGCTACTTATTTCTTCAGATGACCCAATTTTGCCATTTAAATGTATGGTGTCTTGTTGTGAATCTGTTGTCATCAATTGACCCTGGCCAAACAACATCAATAAACTTGATCAATACTAGCTTGATCCCCTTTCAAATATAGGATATCCCTCTTTTTTTATTTGAAGCCAACTATTTAGGTTTCTGTTATCTGTTAAAAGATTGATTACATATTTCCTTTGTCAAACACTAATAATCACCTTCTTTGATTGAGGAACCACCAACCCTTGGAAATATTGCATCTATCCTAAGTCTCTTCTACTTCAAACTCAGTAGTTAGGACACTATTGAGTCTCTCCATCCCGTCTGTACCATCACCAGTTACAATAATGTTATTAATATATAGCCACTCTGGATATTTTTCATAACACGGAACTATATATATATGTCCAAAAAAAAAAAAAAGTGTGATCGTATTGCCTTTATCTTGCAGCTTCTCTTTTTCGTACTTTGTGAATGTCTCAAACCATGCTTTAAGAAATTACTAACCCATTTATATATCGTATTTCAGAGTAAAAAGTAAATACCCATTTTCAGCCGACAAGATGTATTCATGTGGGTAATTCCACTTCTTCTGAATTAAGTACCATTCTTCTTCTAACTCTCATATCCTCTATGAGTGCTCTACTCGTTCAACTATCCTTAATGCCTCTTGAATGTTACTCCTCGAATCCTTAATTCTCTCCCTCCCTTTCCTACTTTATTATTGTTGAGAAAATATCAATAGGGTTAGTTTAGGAAAATATGGTAAACATGTTAAATGGGTCTTACATTTAGGACCAATATCAACTCCCTAATTAGGTTCTCCATTAAGAACCACATTAAGGATCTTTACTCTTTCTAGGTTAGTGGTGAAAGCGAGGGTATAATAAGACTTCATATGAAAATCATCTTTAAATAGAATTCAGTGTGCGCATATAGGTTGGCTTTCTAAATGCAATATGGAGATGAATACATTAGAAACCTCATTTACTTGTCAAGGTTGGTTATGACTCTCTTGGTGGGGCCTTAGGTGCAATTTGTTCACTATTGTTGTAACCCCCTGCCTTTAAACACGTAATTATAATTCGATATTACTTAATTAAATTGATTTAGAGACCGTCGAATAGTTCAAAACTCATTTAAAACTCCCTTTTATAGTAGGTACTTTACAAAATTTTCAAAACTTCTTTCCTATTCTGGTCTCAAGTTCAATTATCGAATATAATCACCTGTACAGTTAATTTACATTCATTCATATCAGAATATCTAATAGCAATCCCGGCAACCCCCGGGTTCCAATCATTCACTAGAAGGTCTAAAATTCCCATATAGGGGATTACACAACTATATTCAACTACCAATTACAACCCAAACATACTTTATAGATTTCCTTGTCCAACAAGTTTAACCAACACATCCAAAAATAAATGTCCCTACAGGGTTCTAGCCACTCCGGGTCGTACGCTTCTCCTTAGAGCCACTTGCCCTGTCTGAAAGGTTAGTTAAAGGAAAGAATGAGATTCAAGAGAATCCCAGTAGTAACAAAACATTTATACCACACATAAGCACATAGCATGTAAGCAAATCATCATACAGTAGCAGCAGCACAAATCACACTCCACCCTCATCCCCTTTCTCCGCCGGGAAGGCACACCGCCTAACCCGAACCGTTGTTAGCTACTCAGGGACTATTGGCGTGGCAGTGCATACATATAGCCTTATAGCCCATACAGCTATTCGGCTTTCACAAATGGCCCGTCGGCCTCCACAAATAGCCTTTCGGCTCAAATAATCACATATATCACACCTCATCCTCATCCCCTTTCTCCGCCGGGAAGGCACACCGCCCTAACCCGAACCGTTGTTAGCTACTCAGGGACTATTGGAATGACAGTGCTAACACAAATCCACAGATGTCGCAGCATACAAATTCATTACAAATCAACGATATAACACACATACAATGCATCATATATGGTACAAAAGAAAAGTCACTACCTCGTTCCTTCCTGACGTCCTTCGGCACAGTTGGCTCACGAGGACGGCAAATGTCGAATCCTATAAACCAAATTAGGGACAATAACTCAATCTCTTTTCCCAGTTCTTAATAGTACTTAAGTTGGTTATTATTTAGACTCTTTAGGTGGCTATTAAAGGCCTAAACATATACCTAAAGGGTTGGGAAAAGCTATACCAAAAACCACCTTTAAAAACAAATGCAAAACACTGATTTTTGGGGGTTGGCCGCGGCCCAGAAAATACAGTTTCTTGGCTGAACTTCCAAAAATCATAATTAATTCAGGAAAAATCGAAATAAGGTGATTTTAAAGCCAAATGAAAGCTATTTAAATCCCCTTTCTAGGACAAATATTGGCCATTACTAGAAATCACCACAAAAGTCCAGATTTACCAAACACTTAACGTTGTGCCAAAACAGGGTCCAGTTTGGATACCAAACTTTGGTCAGTTCAAACTCCCAGCTCACAAAGCGAAATGACACAAACTTTATGTCCATTTTGAAGCTTGAGATGTGAACTTTAAGACTGGAAATTTTCATAATTTTCCAATATCATTTAACCAGTCAAAACGTCCACGCCATCTGACTGTCCAGAACAGACTTACACTGGACAGATTTTCCAGATTTTTACATTTGATCCCAAATGATTCCCAAATCAATTCCAATGGCCAAAATGTTCAACAAAAGACCAAATTCTACACAACACATAAGCCAATTCATATCATTCAAAAATTGCACAAAATCAGGGAAAATTCATAAATTCCCAATACTCAACCAATGATTACAACAACTATACCAAAATGCTTCTAATTCTTACCTCTTCTTCTTCCTAAAACCAATTCTTCAACTCTCCAACTTCCCAATTTCCACAAGTTCTCAAACTTCACCAATCAAAATTCTGAAACCATAGGAATATAGACCTCAACCTCATGAATAATATTAGTGAAAATGAATTTGGCATTCATGGTCATTTAGGGCACTAACCTTAGGTTTTCTTCTTCCTCTTTCTTGCTCAACTTGGACGTCCATGGAAGAGAAGAGAGGGAAATAAAATAATGAAGAAGCATCAGATTTTTGGGCTCCTAATACACTCTTTGCCGACACTTAGAAGTGGAGAGAAGAGAAAAATGACTTTTGACAATTTGACCCAATCAATGGTTCTTATGGTGACACTTGTCAAGATCTTAATCCATCACCCATGAATTCACAAACACACATATACACTTGATTCCACCCTTTGATCTCTTTCACAAATCAATCTCAACCATTGATCTTGATTACTAAGGAGTGTTCTCATCGGTAACTAACTAGTCAGTCGGTAAATTTACCGTTTTAACCCTGATTATCACAATGCACAATATATACTTCAAAAGTGCTCAATTAAGATTAATTACATCACTTTGAAGTTATAAATCCTTGGTTACATTTCAGGATATTACAATTGTTGTTCTTCCTTCATGAGTAAATAAATTATTGGCGAAGATAGTAGACAATTGGTGGCAATCAGTGATATGGCCTGATTTCCCAAAATCAACATTACAAGTAGTTTTCTTATCGTGAGTTTTTTTAGGGCATAAAGGTAATACTTTGCTTTGCTATTGACTCTCTGTGGGTATACTTTTCTGCAACTGTCCTGAGGCTTGAAGAGTTAATAGCATTTCCTGATATCCACGAGATTTGCTCTTCTAGGGTTTCCCACTTGCGTAGGGATTTGTTCATGACTCTCCAAATTAGCATGCTCAGATCCTTCCTACAATGTTATATTTCTTTTATCATCATCCTTCAATGCTTTGATTGAAGACCCTCTCGTTTTAACCTCAGTGTTTGAATAAAAGAGACATCTTCAATACATATTCATTCTTCATCAGTGTCTAGATCAAGCTAAGATAAAAAATACATATTCATACCCGAGTTTCTCTGGCAAGAGCACAACGGCGGATTGACGTGTAATTTTAAATGTGATTGCAGTTTGGATACGTGAGGAGGAAGGTGGAGGCTAGGGAGGCGGAACAATGCTGCTCTACTCTTCCAATCAAATGCTGGAAACACTTTGTGCTTAGGGTTCAATATGAAGGCTTCGATGATGAGGAAACAATGAAGCAGTGTCTAGAAAAGTTATTCGCTCCCTATATACGTTATTAGGGAGATATCAGATTACATCACTCATCATCATTTGACTTCTGTGAATGACATGTGTGTGTGGCTGTGTTGTGTTATCAGGCAATAAATGGCTTCAAAACTGATAGTACTTTGTTGTTTGTGATGTTCTTTGTGGTGCATATAAATGAATCTTGGGACTAGGGCTTTGTAATGGGTTGGATGGGTGCCCGATGGTCGTGGGTAGCCCGATAATGCATTTTTTTCAAAAATAAAAACTCAATATGCAATTCATTGTTGTCATTAATTTTTTAATATAATATGCTATATTATATATGAGATGTAAATAAATTAATATGGGCTCCTTTATCTTGTTTTATACTTAAATAAATATTATATATATGCACATATATATGGGCGGGCACAGTGAGCCAAAGGGTGTGCCCGAAGTCCATTCCATTTAGTGCAAAACTCTACTCATTTAAGTCCACCAGTTATGGGCCTTTTTGGGGGTAAGCCAAAATGGGCAATTATCTATTGGGCCTAGGCAGGCTCATTGGTCTATGGGCAACTTGCTTAGCCCTACTTGGCATTGGCAATAGTTTTAAAGCCAGACAGGACAGGACGGTCAGATCGGTCTGATCAGTGACTGGCATATACAGTGGTTTGGTTTTCATATTCAGGGCGCTTTAGGAGTTGAGCCGTGCTAAGCCATTCGGAACCAGCTTTTGAGCCAGAAACTAGAGTTAAGCTGCAACCCGGAGCCCGTTTTAGAAAATTGTCCGGCTTGGAGTTATGATGATTTCACAGTCTTGGTGATAAAAAAAAAAGGAAGGTGAAGAATAGAAAAGAAAAAAAAAACAACCAAAAGAATCTAATGGAAAAAAACTAGATACTTCATATTCTCATCTACCTGATAGTCAATCTTGACGGTTGAGACGGATGGAGGATTAGATTGTAAAAAGAAGCAAGCTTGATACTTTCATCCCTTTAAGAAGCAAGCTTGACACTTTCATCCCTTTTATCTTTTCTTCAGGTCGACCCAGTGAAGAAGACGATAAGGACTCCACTCCAGCACCATTTATTTGTGTCTAACACTCTGACCATTTTACTTGGAAATTAAAGAAACGAGTCAAACGAGGGCAACTTAATAATGGAGAAAAATGTTGCTCTACCCAATGTAGAAAAGTTTAGAGTGTGGAAGGTAAAAAACCGTGATTACGTTTTTCAAAACCTTACTAATGTGTGTTTGGATGATGAAACAAAACCATGGTTTGGAGACAAAACCATGGTTTGGAGAAAATCATCTAAACACCCCAAGTTTTGTCAAATCAAGGTTTTGATCTTAAACCATGGTTTTGCAAAAAAATCATCCAAACACCTCAAGTTTTGCCAAACCAAGGTTTTGATCTCAAACCATGGTTTGAATCTCAAAACCATGGTTTTAGGAAAATCCAATTCTTTTTGTTTTTTTCCCTATGTGGGCCCCACTATCTCTCTAACTGGTCATTTTTCATTAATGTGGGCCCCACACCACACACACTCTCTCTCTCTGTTTTTTTTTTAATTTCACCTTTTTTTCGTCAATCCCTAGTTTTATTTTGAGAATTTTAAAATTTAATACTCCTTTTTATCCTTAATATAACCTATTTATCTAATTTGACTATAATAGAAAAATTAGTTAAGTTAATTAACATTACATATAGACAAATTTATTTCATTTTTTATATTAATTATGAAATTTAATATTAAATAATAGGTTAAGATGCATCCTTTTTAATGCCGTTAGAGGTTTTCTTCTCTTATAATTTAATGTCGTAAGATCAAATTTAACGGTTTTGTTAAATTTACATACTTTTTAATTATTTATTACTATTTTTTCATCTTCCAAAACTTATTTATACCAACCTATTGTTTATTTTGTCTTTTGTTCGCAATTCAATTGTATTAAGGGGTATGGGGGTCACTCTCGCTGCATGGAAAGCTTTGCCTCCCCCAGATAACGACGAAGACCAAGAAGCTTGCATCAACTCACTGACCTACCAATTGCCAACACACATGCTCTCTCTATTATTCTTCCCCCTCTATATTTTTCTGCTTCCAAATTTATACACGTGGAAATGATTTAGCAGGTTATAGTTTCGGTCAATATTTAATTTAATACATTTTTTCATATTATTAAATTATTTAACTTTGCTCTGTTAGTATCATTAGCTTGTACAAGGCGCTAAATATAGTACTAGCATGACAAAGTTGCCTGGGCTAACGATGCTACTAGCAATGTATTAAAACACGGATCATGCATTGAATCGGTTGGGCTACTGAGTTAAGGGTTAGTGGGTCAAATCGGGGCCAAACCGGAGCTAAACCGGGTCCCAACCGGTGAGAAATTGAAGATTTTAGGCTTATAGTATGAAATTTTAAAGGAAAATTTTAATTTTTTTTTTAAATTATAACCCGGACCTGACCAGCAACCGGACCGGCCGATCTGGTCCAGGTTACACAACATTGGCTACTAGGACAAAGTTAACTGATTTAATGAAGTTAAAAAGATATAGATATAAAATTAAAAATTTCACGAAAGTATATGTACCCTTTATCTGTTCCCCCCCCCCCCCAAACTTTTCTTCTGTTTTGATTATTCCATGACGATTAGGAAAGGGAATCTCTCCACGTCTCTTGCCTTCCAGTTCCGCCCCATTTTTTATTTATATTGTTACATCAAATTTTAAAGATTGACATTTACTATTGTATAAAAGAACTATTATATATTATAATAGTTCTTTTATACAATAGTAAATGTCAATCTTTAAAATTTGTCCAAAAAAAAAAAGAACTATTATAATATCCAACAACAAGAAAAAAAAACATAGACAAATAAATTTTAATTCTTCAAATTGAATGTAAATGGTTCACATTGGTTCAGCTTTATTAACAATATTTTATACTTTTTATAGGATATTGGATCTTTATCGTCCAAAATTGATCTAATAGTGGAGCTACATAATACCTCCTATTAGAGCTGGGAATTAGGGCTGGCCTGGCTCTATAGGGTTGGCTCTTGACTGGCCAAGGCCTAAAAGGGCCGGCCCTTTTAGGCTTGGAGTAAGAAAATTGCTATTTTTTAAAGTCTGGTCCGAAAGTATAAGGGCCAGGGCCAGCTCGCAGGGTCTGAAGATATTTTCACAAGATTGAACAAATTTTATTTTGTTTTCTGTTTTTTTAAAAAAATTTCAACAATGGAATTCCTAATCTAACACATAAATATTGTCAAAATTAGAGTGTAAACGATATGCATCATGCAACAAACAAACACGGTCATTAAGTCATAATTAAAGGTAAACTATTGTCTATATATATACCACAATTACAAATAATTAATGAGAAGACTTAACAAAATTAAAAATACTTCTTCTAAATATGTCTTGAAAAGTGTGAGTAGTCAATTAAATAAACAAGACAAGAATAAATAAAACAATCACAAGAAAATAAGTCAAAAAATACAAAATTGGTAAGAATACTTATGAAATAAGAAATATTTTTTATAATTTTTTAATTTTTAGGATTATTAATACAAGATATTCTTATGAAACTTAATTCTAAAAAGGTTAATATCAACTAAATATTTGCAACATCATTAACAAAATATAAAAAATCAATAATAATATTATCATATAAATAATAAAAAAAATATACAGGGCTTAAAGGGCCAGCCCGTGGCCCTACAGGGTTAGCCCTTTAAGGCCCTTAGCCCTACAGGACCAGCCCTTTTAGGCCCGCTTTCATTTTTTAGGCAAAATCCTGAGGCCCGATCCTTGTAAATTCAGGGCCTAAAAGGGCCGGCTCGACAGACTCGGTCTGTTTTCCCGGCTCTAACTCTATGTAAATATATATATATATATATATATATATATAATTTAAGGGAAAATCACATTTAAATCATTTTGAAATACCCGGCAGTAGGAACCTACCCTAGTCAATAACATAACAGTGTGCCTATCAACCTATTGTTTATTTTGTCTTTTGTTCACAATTCAATTGTATTACGGGCATGGGGGTCACTCTCGCTGCATGGAAAGCTTTATTGCCTCCCCCAGATAACGACGAAGACCAAGAAGCTTGCATCAACTCACTGACCTACCAATTGCCAACACACATGCTCTCTCCCTCTATTCTTCTTCCCCCCTCTATTTTTCTGCTTCCAAATTTATTCATGTGAAAACGATTTAGTAGGTTATAGTTTCGGTCAATATTTAATTAATACATTTTTCATGTTATTAAGTTATTTAACATTACTCTGTTAGTATCATTAGCTTGCACAAGAAGCTAAATATAATACTAGCCTAACAAAGTTATCAGGGTTATCGGGGCTAACGATTGTAATAGGGTAAAGTTAACGGATTTAACGAAGTTAAAAAGATATAGCCATAAGATAAAAATTTCAACCAAAGTATATATACCCTTTATCTCTTTTTTTCTTTTCTTTTCTTTTGATTTTTTTTACCATTCCATGACGACTAGAGAAGGGAATCTCTCCACTTCTCTTACCTGCTACTTCCACCCCACTTCTTATTTCTATTGTTACATCAATTTTGAATGATTGAGATTTACTATTGTATAAAAGTACTAATAAAATGTTCAACAAAAAAAAAACATACACAAGTAAATTTTAAGGCGAAAAAATTGGATGTAAATGGTTCACATTTGTTCACTTTTATTAAAATATTTTATACATTTTATAGGATATTAAATCTTTACTCTCCAAAATTAGTCTAATAGTGGAGCTACGTGATACTTCCTATACGTGTGTGTGTGTATAATGTAAGGGAAAATCACATTTAAATCATTTTGAAATACTTGGCTTTAGGAACCTATCAACCTATTAACATTATATGGCCTCAACATCAACATCTAACTATGTTATTTCTTCCCTAGTCAATACAATAACAGTATGCTTGTAGGCTGCAACATATTCTTTTTCTTTTGCTGTCAGCACAATAAAAGGATTGTGCCATAGTAGATACACCTTGCCATTAAATATGTCGGTCATTTTGTTATCACCAAACATATTTTTCATTTTCTTACTACAACTATACCCATGGTTTGAACACAAGATTATTAGATAAGTTCGAATGATCCACGGCCAGTCAGTTTAACCACTCAATGGTATTTATCCACCTTTTTTTTAATCATGCACGGTTAGTAGTTAGTAGCTACAACCATTGAGGCAGCTAATTCCTTTTTCTTAATTTTAATGACGAATCTATTAAATAAAATTCAGTTTGTATTGGAGATTTGACTCATGGTTTTGATGATATTTTTTATTCTTTAGATGATAATTTTCTCTTCAAAAGTATTATTATCTAGTATTTAAAATCTAGAAAATTCAAAATATTTAATTGGCCATCGCCTTAAAAAATATAGAAAATTTTTTTTAATAGAAAAAGGTATATAAATTTGTATAATACAACAACAAAATATAAAAAAATAAGATTTTTTTTATATTTTTAAAAATAATTAAAAATAAATTATGAACAAATTAACGGATGAAACAAACAAGAATATGGGGTTTAATGGGTTTATTGTTAAGTATATAAGTACAATATTTTATTTTTGAATTCAAAAAGATGAAATGTAAAAGTTCAAAATTGGTTGGTCTATAGGAGAGAACCTCTTCTCTTTCCCTTCTCATCCTCCTCCCTCCTCTTTTTTTTCTAATTGTAAGATCAACAATTGAATGGTTCAAATTTGGTTTTATGCAATTTTTTTTTTTCATTTCCTTTATTGTAGCTTTAAATTATTCATGTCAAAATTTAGCAATTTAAATTTATTTTCTTTATAATTTAAAATTTTGATAATAATTTCATAAAAATCGAATGTGACCAATTTAAATGTTGATCTAATGACTATAAACAGGGAAGAGGAGAGAAGAGGATGGCATGGGAAGGGAAAAGGAGAGGTTCCTTCCCTGTTAGTGTAATGGTGTAAGTTAAATTATTTCGCACCCACACAAGAAAAGTCGATAAATTTTAGCAAGGGTGCAAAATCTTGGAATTAATGAGTGAAATATCAAAATTTACCCTTCTCGTACATGCAATTTTCGAAAAGGTGAGAACATAATGAATTATTGCGCATTTCTTTCAAAATAGTAAACTTGCAATTTAACAACAAATTACAATGACAATTTTTGCTTATTATCTTCATTATTATTTCTTATGATCACACTGATTAAACCATTGAAGATTTACGAGGTTATAATCTGATATATGATTTTATACATTATTTTTCTCATCGAATGCTTGTAATTTCCATTGATTTAAGGAGCGAACCCATCGCCTATTTCATGTGTGTGGTAATGATTTGAATGCTAAAGCTTGGGGAGATGCTACTGGGGACATATCATGATGTTTGATTTGAATGGATGGCTGTATAAGGAGGATGACTATGCTAGAATAATGATACGTCTCCAATCCCAAAGTAGGACTTGCACTACAAATTAGATTCTACATTTAAGATAGGAGGTACTATAAGAATTAGTAACTTCAATATAACAAGTTCACGGGCTCAGAGGAGCAATCATCTGTTCTCAGTGTTGGACACTTCGCCAGTAGAATGCAATGCGCTTTTTGTGTTAGAATGTGGTGGTATGCTACCGGGTCAATGTTCGATGCATGTTTCCTAGCATCTCTTGTGTAAACTTCAAGCTTTGCTTGCCTTTGTATTCCAAAAAAAAAAAAAATATAACAAGTTCACATTTGCCGTACCACCTTTGATCATTAATTAATATAACACTCAATTATTTGAAAAGTATGATGAGGCATATGATTTTACGGTGGATACGATAATTTTTGTATATATTATTAGTCAGATAGTATATGAAAGAAAATTATGTGTCTCTTAGATATTGTTATATATAGCCTATGATATGACTCACTAAATAGTGAAGTTTGCATGGAAATTCTTGATGGATCTAAAGATGCAAGAAGCATATACAAAAAAAATTATTCTATATATAGAATGCCATGGGGATCGGATATTAAAATAATTTAAGTTTATATAATTGATTCAGATGAATGTGTTGGAAAATGAATAATTTTACATTATACTTAACATGTAGATTGTGTTATTGAGTGCTTCAACGATTTTAGAATCACGGATTTTTATTATAATGAGTTCGTTTGCAAAGATATATTGAAATTAATAAGTACCATATATTTGATGACAATATTTGCATATCAAGTTAATATTGTATATAGTATGATTTTGCTGGTAAAATGTAGTTCCTGCAAGTACGCAATGAACAATATGAAGTTGAGATTTGGTGTGATAGTTCTATAGAAATATTATGTGATATCATTTTGTTTAAAATAAGTTGAATATGTGGATGCATGATATATATATATATATATATATATCTTGGTGACTATTTAGGAATAATTTTTCTTTATTGTTTCCACAATGATAAATAAGATAAAGGGGAATATATTGATTTTTAACATATCCAGAAGATGTTAGAGGAACACGATTCAATAGATCATTTGGTAATAATGCATCATTCATAATTTGGCAGCTACAAGGAATTAAGATAAGATATGCTTGAAAAGGCAATGGAAATAACCTACCTGAGAAATTAGCATTACTCTATTGGGAGAAAATGATGAAGAGTGATGATGTCATCAAGGGGAGTAAAAATCAAACTGTACTCTTTTTTCCTTATCTAGGGTTTTGTTCCATTGGATTTTCCTCGCAAGGTTTTGATGAAACAACTTTGATATGTATTGTGTACTCTTGTCCTTTACTAGGTTTTTATTCCATTGCGTTTTACCTAGTAAGGTTTTAACAAGGCACAATATTTGTTTATGGACATCCAAGGGGAAATGTTGTAAAATTACTAAATAATGTGGTTGTCCTAAACTCCCAATCCTTGGCCTTTCATATCCCACACTCTATAACCTCTCTAATGATTGGTTTTTAGGACATTTTATTCCCACTACTTAAAGGTTACATAAATGTACACTTATGAGAATTCATTTTGTTATTTATTCTATGTCACTCTTGGTTGAGGTTGGAGACCTATAAATGGAGGCTTCGTAACACACATTGTGAGTACCCCATGCGAATAAGAATCACCCCCTTTGTCTCTCCAATTCTCTCTTGTCTTTCTTCACCTCCCTCATCTCATCTCTTGTATTTTTATTATTTTTATAACAATATATTATTAAATATTTCTTTTATTTTTCTTTTTTCATGTAAATATTCATTAATAATTCTTATATTTTTTTGTTTGAAAAATTGAGAAAATTAATATTTACATTAAATATTTTAATTTTAATTTTATATTTATAATATTTTTATTTTTATTTATATGTAATATAATATTGAAAAAATTAACATATTTTATATTTTAATTTCAATAAAAAATAAAAGCAATAATTTTATATATTTATCTCATTATTCTATTTATTTTATAATTTTTTATAAATATATTGTTTTTAATATTAAATTATTTTCATTATATATATATTTTAATAAATTATTATAATGTTATATTATATAAATTATTATAATATAATAATAAAATTTCTAGAAAATTTTATCGAAAATATTACTGACGGAAAAAAATCCCATTGGTAAATTCTGTCCGAAATTTGTATTTACATATAAAATTAGCTACGGAATTGTTCGTGAAGAATACCGTCATTAATATATTTGTATAATGTCAAATGGAATAATCAAATGTTTATGTGGGTAGTAAATAAGATTTGATATAATGATTGGAAAAAAAAAAGATATGATATGATTATGAGTGATGGACTTGATATGCATTTGGGTGATTTGGGTAACTTTTTGTTTTCCTATTTTTGAGATGGCTAATCCACACATTGATTATTATTTTTTTTATAATTATTATATTATTTTGACTCTTATTACGAAAACCCCGTTCTTTCTTGTATATAAACCCTTTTAGACTGTATATATAGTATATATAGTCTGTCTTCGTGCTTTGTGCTCTACGGAATTTGGAAGGGAAAGGAAGACGCTGTATTGTCCAATCGTTCTCTTGATAGAGATTCCTCAATAACAGTAGCTTCGATCCAAACTCAATATTCTCTCCGAGGTAATTTTTATTATCTGCTTTGATATAATTGCTATAGAGAAATACCCAAAGGACTTTGAAGAGATGATGGAATTAGAGACCCGCACAAGCATGGTTTAAAATACCAGAAACAATAGTGAGTTTGAAAATCTTCCTCAACATCTCATCCACCACATCATGAATTCTGTCCCTTACAATGACGCGGTCAAATTTAATGTTTTATCTAAAACCCTTCATTCTTTGTGGCTTTCCTTTCCTGTACTTGACTTTGACTACACTTTCTTTTCCGGTCAACACAGACCCACATGGCACCTTCTTGTCTTTCATATTGGAAACCCTCCACCATCATTGTCCTCGTATCAATAAGCCTTTGCATAGGCTAAGGGTGAAGTACCCCTATGATTTTAGAGGGTCTTTTCCCTTCGATAGTGTAGTTGAGGGGTTGCTCAACATTCCAATAAAAAACCATGCTCGAGATCATTTTTGATGTATGCACCAACAACTTGGTCTATGTGAGTTCTGACTGTCTTCTTAGTCTATTTCCATCCCAATTCTTGACTGTGCTCAACCTTAAGTACTTTAGATTTCCAGTTGCTGATTCTATTATACTGTGCCCACAACTGAAAGAACTAGTCATCTCCTTTTGCAACCTATAACTGTTTCATCTCTATCTGTGGAGAAGGTTGAAATCAGTCTTTGTAGGGACCTAGTAGGAGTTGAAATAATGGGAAAGAATCTTTTGTATTTTTGCTTTAAAAATGGAATCCTTAATTCACAACGGTGTGACATTAACCTCTCTGCGTGTGAATCTATAAAAGATATGTCTCTATATCACATAAAGGTCTCAAAGCAGTTAATAGAACTAGTCACTGATAGTTTGTACATTGAAGAGTGTGACTTGCCTGAGAGCTTGAGCTTTCATAACCCTAGCATCAAAGTGTTGGAGATGAATAATAATCATAAAGTGAAGAACATGTCGCTCTTGGCTCCCAATCTGGAGCATTTTGTTTATAACTCTTCCAAATGTAGTGTTGATATCTTAGTATGTGGGTCTCTCAAGGTTGTCAAGGTTCTGAAATTAGGAAGAGTAACCTTAACAGATTAGTTTGTGAGAAGTACGATATCTTACTGAAGTTGTCTGAGAGAGCTAGCAATAAGTGATTGCGATGCTTTAGAGAAGATGGAGCTGAAAAATGACAAGGTTGAGATTTTGTCATTGAAGAGATGTTTGAATTTAAAAGAGGCAATTGTTGATTCCCCAAAGTTGCTGAAACTTGAATATCAAGGATTATCCAATGCAAATCTTATCCCCCAAATGCAATACTGCCCGCATCAGATTGCCAAAATGCAACATAGATCCTGACTTATGGTTCAATAACCTGAATCAGTTTCTCTCATACTTCGATCGCATCAAAGACCTCACTATTACTTGCTCCAGAACAAAGGTACTAATTGATTTCTCTTTTTTCAGTCCCTCTTGAGAAGGAAATTTGTGGATGATTTTTAACTTGCTTCGGTATGAAGGGCAGTAGTATCTGTTAGGAAACAATGTAAATATCCCACTTAATTAGGGATTGTTAGTATCCCGCATAATTAGGGGATTATGATTAGTATCAATCATCATAATGAGTGATAATGAGCCATTAATGCTGAGGCTCCTACTTTGTATATAAATACCTAGTGATTACATGAATAAGATACAACTTCTTCAGTGAATATTTTGATTACATGGTATCAGAGAGCTTGGGTGCTCTTGGTTTTTTTGTTTCAGGTCTTTTTTTTTTCCGGCGTCGGTCAGTCAGAGTGTTTTGTCCGTACTGTTCATCGTGCAAGGGGCTTTGGTGGCTGAGGGAATCTGAGGACACGCGCCCCACCAGTGGCTCAGCCGTCCCCCGATCGGCCCATCCCCGGAGTGCCGTCGTTATCGGACCTGCGCTTGGCCGTCACGCGCCACTCTTAGTCTCGTCGGAACTCCACTCGCCGGCGCGTGAGCGTTACCTCCGGCGAGTTTTCCGCCCCCTTTTGTTGTGCTGACGTCGACTCACTGCCGCCGTCCTTCCTGTGGTGGTTTCGTGTTGTGGGTCTCTCCGATTGGGATCTTTGTGGTTGATTTCGGCATTTGGTCTTGTTTGCTGTGCGTTTTTTGCTTCTGTTCTGGTATGTTTCTGCCATAATTGCTCTCTTGGCTGTCTTTGGGAACTGTTGTGGTCTTACTTCAGCGTTTTTTGGTTGTACCTTGCCTCTGTCTTCGGTGTGTTTCTGCCCTATTTACCTATATTAGCTTAGAAGCCTATTTGGTTTTCCTTTGTGTTGCTTGGCTTCACTCGCTCTTTTGGGGCTGTTTGGTGGTTGTGGTGGTGAGCCCATTTTGGTTGATTGCTTCTTTGGTGTGTGTACTTGGTTGGGGCTCTCTATTTTTTGGTGTGGTGCTCTCTATTTGCATTAATGGCTGATTCCAAGGCTAGTGTTACTACTAAAATTGTCCCTGTGACCAACAAAATCACTGAGCACAAATTGACCTGGACAAACTATATGAATTGGAGTAAGACTGTACGCATGTACTTGCTTAGTATTGAGAAAGAGGGCCATTTGACTGATACGCCTCCTACGGATGACCCTAAAATGGCTTGGGCTCGAGCTGATGCCCGTTTGTTCCTACAAATCCAGAATTCCATTGGCAGCGAAATCCTTCCCTCGGTTAGTCACTGTAATACTGTTAAGGAACTGATGAGCTGCTTGGAATTTCTGTACTCTGGAAAAGGCAATATTACTCGCATTCATGATGTCTGTAAGGGATTCTACCGTGCTGACCAGCAGGGCCGTTCTTTGAAGATTTTTTATATGGAGTTTAAGAAAATGTATGAAGAGTTGAAGATGTTAATGCCGCCTACTACTGACCTTAAAGTCCAGGTTGATAATATGGAGAAACTGGCGATTATCAGCTTTCTTACTGCCCTTGATCTAGCCTATGAGACAATTCGTTCCCAGGTTCTGTCTAGTTCTGACCTTCCTTCGCTTTAGGATGTGTACTCTCGTGTGCCACGTGCAAATAGTCTTTTACACCCGACTCCTACTCCTAATGCTAGTGCGTTAGCTGGCCGTGGTCCCACTGATAACCGTCACCAGAATTTCGTGCAATCTGGAAGTAGTACACCATCTTCGACCTCTACTGATTCGCGACACCAAGGTCCTCCTCGCTCAGGGAACAATACCCCGACCCCTGGTCCTATTGTTTGCTTCTATTGTAAAGAACCTGGTCATACCAAACGATACTGTCGTAAGTTGCAAAAACAAGCTGCAACATACTGGAGCTGCCCATATGGCCCAATCCTCAGATCAGTCGGCCAATGTTTCCTCCACTCTGAGTGCCCTTGCTACAGGTAACGGTGACTCATGCCTTGCTACTTCTTCCTCGAAGTGGATCATCGATTCCGGTGCCACTGACCACATGACAGGTAACCATCATTTGTTCTCTACGTATGCACCTTATGCCAACCCCTCATCCATCACTATTGCCAATGGTTCTGCTTCTCGTGTCCTTGGCTCTGGCACTGTTACACCTACATCCTCTGTTTCTTTATCGTTTGTCCTTAATGTTCCTGACCTTGCCTTTAATCTTTTGTCTCCTAGCAAGCTTACTCGTCAGTTGAACTGTTTTATCTCACTTTTTCCTGACCATTGTGTGATTTAGGATCTTACGACGAAGCGGATTATTGGTAGGGGATATGAATCTGGCGGTCATTACTTTCTTGACGATCGGGTTCCGCGTTCAATTGCTTGCTCTGGTGGTTCCTCTCCGTTTGACGTTCATTGTCATTTAGGTCATGTGTCATTGTCTTCCTTGAAGAGGTTATATCCTCAGTTTCATCATTTGTCATATTTAGAGTGTGAGTCGTGTCAGTTTGCCAAACACCACCGTGTTCACCTAGCACCTCGCGTCAATAAACGGGCTGCGTCCCCCTTTGACTTTGTTCATTTTGATGTTTGGGGTCCTTGTCCTGTCGTGTCCATGTCTGGTTTTAAGTACTTTGTTACTTTCGTTGATGATTTCTCTCGAACCACCTGGCTTTATTTAATGAAAAATCGTTCTGGGTTATTTTCTCACTTTTGCAATTTTTGTGCCGAGATCAAAACTCAGTTTGGTGTCTCTATGAAAACCTTACGCAGTGATAATGCTAAAGAGTATTTCTCTACCCAATTTCATGACTATATGCTTACACATGGAATGCTTCATCAGTCCTCTTGTTTAGATACACCTGCTCAGAATGGTGTAGCTGAAAGAAAGAACCGACACTTATTAGAAGTTGCCCACACCCTCATGTTTCAAATGCATGTTCCTAAATCCTTTTGGGCTGATGCTGTGTCCACCGCCTGCTTCCTTATTAATCGTATGCCATCTCCAGTTCTCAGTGGTGACATTCCATACACAACTTTGTTTCCTTCCAAACCCTTATTTCCTATTGATCCCAAAATCTTTGGTTGTGTCTGTTTTGTCCGAGATATTCGTCCCTGTGTCACTAAACTTGATCCTAAATCTCTCAAGTGTATCTTGCTTGGCTATTCTAGGGTTCAGAAGGGTTATCGGTGTTATTCTACCGATCTTTGGCGCTATCTTGTGTCTACCGATGTTACTTTCCATGAGTCCACTTCGTTCTTCCCTGTCCCTGCTCTACCTCCATCTCTTACCCCTGACCCCGATCTTGATCACCTCTTACTGTATGAGGTTCATTCCCCACCAGTGCAAGAGTCTGTGCCGGCCCTTGCTCCACTGCCGATCCACCATGTTTATCAGAGACGTCCTAAGGAAAGTGATGCCGCTGATCGTATTTCTGACCTACCAATACCCGCCTTAGCTCCTGATCCGTACTTAGTCCCTTCGTCTTCTCCTATTTCTGACCCTATACCAGTGCCTGATACTCTAGATCCTACTGCCCCTTCTGCTAACCTGCCCATTGCCCTCCGCAAAGGTAAACGCACGTGTACGTACCCGATTTCCTCATTTGTTTCCTATAATCACCTGATGCCCACATCATGTTCCTTCATAGCATCCTTAGACTCTCTTACTATTCCCACCAATCTTTCCCAAGCCTTGCCCCTCCCGGTTGGTGTGCTGCGATGGAAGAAGAAATGATGGCCCTTGATAAGGCTGGTACCTGGACACTTGTTGATTTACCTCCTGGAAAGAAGGCTATTGGGTGTAAGTGGGTGTTTGCCATTAAGACGAAAGCTGATGGCACCTTGGAACGATTGAAAGCTCGATTGGTTGCTAAGGGTTATGCTCAAACGTTTGGTGTTGACTACTCTGAAACTTTCTCCCCTGTGGCCAAGTTGTCCTCTGTTCGTCTGTTTATCTCTGTGGCAGCTACCCATGGATGGGATCTTCATCAACTGGATGTTAAGAATGCTTTTTTGAATGGTGATCTTCTTGAGGAAGTCTACATGGAGCAACCGCCTGGCTTTGTTGCTCAGGGGGAGCATGGCAAGGTATGCCACCTTCAGAAGTCTTTATATGGTTTGAAACAGAGCCCTCGTGCTTGGTTTGACAGATTCAGTTCTGTGATTAAGAAATTTGGTCTGAACCAAAGTAAATGTGATCATTCTGTGTTTTATCAATGAACGGAGGCTGGCATGATTCTCTTAGTGGTCTATGTTGATGACATTGTTATTACAGGTAGTGATACGTCAGGGATCTCATCACTCAAGGCCTTTCTTAATTCTCATTTCCAAACAAAGGATTTGGGTCCGTTAAAGTACTTTCTTGGGATCGAAGTTATGAGAAGCAAGAAAGGCATTCTACTAACCCAACGGAAGTATGTCCTTGATCTACTGAAAGAAACTGGGAAACTCGGGGCAACACCCAGTAGCTGCCCCATGATTCATAATCCCTTTTTGGACATTGATGATAGTGTGCCGTTTGATGAACTACCCGAGGATGTGAGAAAAAAGATTGATCCTGAGAAGATTAAACCATTTGCCCACCCTGAACGATACCGAAGGCTGATTGGAAAATTAAACTATCTCACGGTAACTCGCCCTGATGTAACCTTTCCTGTCAGTAGACTTAGCCAATTCATGGTAGCACCGATCGTTGCTCAATGGGAAGCTTTGGAACATGTCCTGCATTATTTGAAGGGGTCCTCTGGTCGTGGTATACTCTATACAAATCATGGTCACACAAAGATTGAGTGTTTCTGTGATGCAGATCATGCAGGGTCAAAGACAACTAGGAGGTCCACTACAGGCTATTGCATTCTTGTTGGTGGAAACTTGGTATCTTGGAGGAGCAAGAAGCAGGATGTAGTGGCCAAGTCTAGTGCAGAGGCCGAGTATCGAGCCATGTCTCAATCCGTACAGGAGATTGTGTGGATTCACCAGTTAATGAAGGAGGTTGGTCTTGCCACATCATTGCCTGCAAAGCTGTAGTGTGATAATAAAGCTGCCTTACACATAGCCTCCAACTCCGTGTTCCATGAACGTACGAAACACATTGAGATTGATTGCCACTTTGTACGTGATAAGATCAAAGAGAACTTTATCTCTACAGGACATGTACCGTCTAGTGATCAGTTGGATGATTTTTTGACTAAGGCCTTGGATGGCACATGGGTTGACTATCTTTGTAACAAGTTGGGCCTGATTAACATCATGCTCCAACTTGAGGGGGAGTGTTAGGAAACAATGTATTAGGAAACAATGTAAATATCCCACTTAATTAGGGATTGTTAGTATCCCACATAATTAGGGGATTATGATTAGTATCAATCATCATAATGAGTGATAATGAGCCATTAATGCTGAGGCTCCTACTTTGTATATAAATACCTAGTGATTACATGAATAAGATACAACTTCTTCAGTGAATATTTTGATTACAGTATCAATACCTTGGTCTCTATTGATATTTCTCTCTTGCTTCGACCACATCAAAGAACTCACTATGACTCGCTCCAAAGCAAAGTTAAATGTTCTCATTTGATTTTGGTGATGTGGCTGAAAGTGACTCACTTATAATAGGGATAGAAGAGAGTATTTAAGAAGCTCAACTAATTTTAATCATATTTCTTGATTTTGACGATTTGATTATTTATCTCTCACTATAATAAACAAACGAGAGAGTATCTTTTATGAGGTTAGTGATAGTGATTATAGAGACCAATGTACAAATCCTTGTTTTTATTGATCCTACTACCGCCCATACCGAAAGCAAGTGAAAAATTGTCTATAAATCTCTTGAAGAAATGTGGTTTCTAAGTCTTGATAAGAAAAAAAATTCATGAGTCTTTTATATTGATAGAGTTTCTTGTTGTAACTGATTTGCATTTTTAAAATTAATGTACATGAAATAATTAAAATATGTGTATCTAGAAAACAAAAGGTCTTTCTCTTTGATTGGTCTCTCTTTTTTAAAATAGTATTTGAAATCTTAAGTTAGTTTTTTTTTTTGGTTGAATTTCCAGGATTTGATCTTTACAGCAAAGTTTTTGAAAAATAATGCATCTCCATTGCCCTATGCGAAGCATATTAAAGTACAACCGTTAGATTATCCACAAGGTCAAGCCGTGAGGAGATTGGTGGAAAGCTTACTTAATTTACATTTTTCATCTATGGCGACAGAACGAGCAGTTTGAAGGTATGTTTTATTAAGCTTTTATTTACTTATCAAATTATCAAGAACATCATGGCCGTTTTATTGAGTAGAAACTTGTTATATTACTTATCTAAGACCTATTTATAAGTCACTTTTAGCATGTTACACTCTTAGACTTGTAAATAGGACTAGAAGAGTACTTGTTATTTGAAAACAACTACACAGCCCATATACATAGCTAGAGAATCCTGCTTTCTAAGTATAATTTTAAATTAAACATCTTGATACATTGACTTATCAGTCTTACAGACAGTGTGGTGGGAAGACCCATCAATGATCACGCTAACCCATCTGAGAAATTAGAATATGATTTTTGACAATGTTTATCACTTAATTATGGCGAGGTAAATGAATGTGCTAAATGGGATTTGTTGCAAGATCATCTCACATCCAGTAAGTGCAATTTAATATGTTAACTCATATTCTTTTAGCATGTATTAGAGTTGATTGAGTTAAATATAAGAGGAATTAGGTTTTATCATATTATAATTATAAAAACATGCATGGAAATGGATTTGAAAAATATTGCAGTGTGAATCTGAGAATAAAGCGGTGAAGAGGAAGAGGGTGGAAAAGAGATGCTGTTTAGGGATTCCCACAAAATGCTGGCGACACTATGCACTCAAGGTGGATATTCAAGGCATCGACGAACAAGAGAGAAGCAGCTTGCACAAGTTGTTTGATCCTTACATGCCTTGATTATGGGACACACGCACACACACACACACATCAGCTCGTTATGATTTACTCTCTATTTTAAATGTTTGAAGTGTCCATCCTTACTACTACCACGGACCCTAAATGAAGACCTAATTACTTGATTTGAGTAGATTAAGGATGTTAGTTAAGTGGGTTAATGTGATATGTTTTTTTCCCTAAAACACCCCAATTATCTTTCTTAATTCCCTCCCTCCCTCTCCTAGTTGATTATTGTTGAGGGAATATCAATAAGGTTAATTTGGAAAAAAAAATTGATAAACATGTGAAATATGTCTTATATTTAGGACCAATATCAACTATCCAATTAAGTCATACATCAACGATTAGAGTGAATATAAGATTCACTTTGTAGTTTAATTTAAAGTACAAAGTGAATATTATATTACGGATAGAATGTAGTAATTATTATCATCAAATGTTTCATGTTGCCCTAAGAAACCTTGGATTATCCTGAATAAATTGATCACTACCGTTAGACTATGAAATTAGTTGTCACAATATTATGGTACACCAATTTGAGAAATCTTAATCCTCACATCAAAGAAATGGAGTTGAAGAACAGACATAAAGTGGAGAGCCTAACAACCTTGGATAATCCTGAATAAATTGATCACTACCGTTAGACTATGAAATTAGTTGTCACAATATTACGGTCCACCAATTTGAGAAATCTTAATCCTCACATCAAAGAAACGGAGTTGCAGAACAGCCATAAAGTGGAGACCCTGACCCTTTGTACTTCTAATCTTATGTAAGTGCTTCAAGTATTGAAAGACAGAAATGTACGATTGATGCTGAAAAGTTGCTTGAATTTTACTAAACTTGCTGAAAAATTAGAGGCATCATGTTTTTTTTTTTTTTTAAATGAATAGTATGGTAAAAGCACAACATTCACACATCTCAAATTGGTCCCTTCATACTAATTTAGGATTTGTTGAATGAGGATTGATTTAGGTTTGGAAAATGTTGGGAGTGTGTATTTGAAATTTTTCCAACTTTTGGCCTTTGTCAATATACTTTATTCTTACTATCTAAACTAGTCTCAATTAGGAGTTATGTATGTGTATGTTTGTTTGATATTAATACTATCTAAACTAGAGAATTGAATAGTCAGTCACCCAGTGACAGAAGAAATTTTCTCTGCGCTACTAAATTCCCTATGCTAACTACTCTGCATTAAATTATCTGTCTCTGTATATATTAAATTTCCTGTGCATAACTATTATACAAGGGAAATTATTCGTCTTATGTGTTATGAAAATTAAAAAAAAAAAATCTGAGATAAGAGAAGAGAAAATTCAAGAGAGAAAGTGGGAAGCAATTCTCATTCAATTTCTTGTGTTTCTTATTTCTTATGATCACAATGCTTTGTACAAGGCTCTATTTATAGGCCTCCAAGAGTTACCACTAACATACAATGAATGGTACAATTAATACAGATGAATGTACACTATATAACCCTTCGTATCATTCATGTATCTTAATATACATTAAATAGTCTTTTAGTTTCCCAACTACTATTTATGAATGGTGACTAGAATATGAGATATCAATAGTCAATAAACATCTACATAATTAATATATTCATAACATTATGACCATTTTAGTGATTACAAATGTTTTTATTTTTAAAGCAAGCGGAATAATTTTAGAAATTTAAAATCCTTATATGTCAATAACTTGCGACTTTGGTCTTTAAGCAAAATCTTTCCTAAAAGTTATAATGTGTCATATTTAATTGATAAGCTTAGTCGTTCTTTAGGTTTGTGATGAGGAGAAACCGATCAGTATAAAACACTTGGTACTTGGTAGTGATTAATTATTAACCATAATAAAAACAAAATTATTACTACTATATAATATATTGGTGCTACTCTGCTACATGCTTAACAATATTTACCGGGGCTCATCATTCATAGTTGCAACCTTTTTTATAGAAGAAACATTTTAATTTTGGTTAGCTTTCATTTTCACATTACAATTTTTTGTTGATTTTTTGTAATCATTCCCTTTTGGTCAAAACATCCGTTTTCTCTAATTTCTCAAGTAAAAAATTAGTACCCCACACGTAATCACGTACGAGCCCCACTCTTCAAAATTCCGTCTTATTTGACCCAAATCAAATGCAATTAAATATCCACATAATAGTATCTTAATTAACATAATGTATAAAATTAAAATTATTCATCAATAACTAACGGTAATTTGGCTGAATGAAAGCAACTTGATCATTGTACCTTAGATCCATTTGCTTATATCTTTAGCTTCAATTATCCAATCAAATACTATTATGTAGACTTTTTTTTTCCCCAAATCATCCATTGTTTTCAACTTACTATTGATTGAAATGATATTTTTTTAGGTTAAAGTATAGTTCTGGTCCTTTAAGTTTGTATCATATATCATTTTAGTCCCTTAAGTGTATAAATTGTATTTTTAATCCCTTAATCTTAACATCTTTAACTCTCACTAATGGAAATTGTTGAGTTGGCAATTAAATACTAAAAAAGCCTGCTTTAATTTTAATTATTTAATATAATAATTTTTATATTTTAAATTAAAATAAAGTAAAGAAAGCGTCTTCTCCCCTCCGACAATAGGTCAACATTGAATGGTCTAGGTTCATGTTTCAGAGAAGGCCCGCAGTACAAAGAGAAATGCAGAAAATTTTTCAATCCCTGTGGCATTGTTATATCCATCCGAAACACTTTGTAGGCAAACAATGCTTCCAATTTTAACCATTGATACAAAAATAATTCCTTCAGTTCTAAACCTAGGCTGTATATAAAATGTTGAGAAAAATAATCGGCACTCTTTTTTTTTTCTGGTCGAAAAAAAATCAGTTCTCCGCAAACAATATTTAAAGGGGAAACAACGAGCAAGATAAATTCTGGACATTCCACTATTAAGGACCAGCATCAAATACCCTAATATTAAATTTTTCATAATAGTAGTAAAACTTTCTCATCTCCATATGACGTAAAAAATCATACTAAAAATTATTATAAATAATTAAAAATAAAACATCATTTGTTAGTATTTAATTGCTTACTAGAGTTAATGGCATTAAAATTAAAGGATTAAAGATACACTATATAGTTTATATACATAAGAGACTAAAATAATACTTAATACAACTTTAAAGGACCAAACTATAGTTTAGCCTATTTTTCTAATTGAATTGAATTGAAATGGAATTTTTAAAAAAAAAAATTTATATGATATTTTTTAAATTATGTGCTTTTAAAATTTAAAATGATTCATGATAAATACATTTATACGTGTCTATCTGTGAGCAGAAAATCAGCGGTCAAAAATTTATTTTTACCCCAGAAAATATCATATCATATATCTCCAACCATAGGATAATATTAATATATAAAATTATAAATACGTTGTGTTATATAATGTGATATCAAATATGGCGTGGTATTAAAACTTACGATAAAAACTTATCGTATTAAGGCCTGTCCTATGCGGTGCGCCAAAAGCCTATACCAAATGGGCACAATATTTTTTTTGGGTACAGTTATAAAGAATAATGTTATAATTCATAGTTTGTGAATTCAAATTCTATTGCCGATGTATGGACTTTGGTGGGTGACCTGTAAATATCTTGATAAGTGTTCATTAACCCTAAGCATGTTATAGCCTTGATAAACTACTAGAATTTAACTCACATAAACTTTGTTTTTAATGCCCACAAATTATATTTTATATGATCGATGATTGACTAAATAAGGCTCCACGTATAAAGTATCAACACAGTAATTAAGTGATGTTCATGATTTGCGAATGGTTTTACAATTTGTCAAAAAAATTTATTTTTATATTGATAATATACTTATATAGAAGACTCACGTCCCCCTCTCTTTACTTTTTGTTTTTGGCATGTGATTGAACCATATTTTTATATGATTTTTCATGATTAATTTGGGATTTTTAATGCATTTTCTGGAACATTAACACATAATTAAGTACTAAATTTAATTAGAGGCATTTGTATTGAATTAATTGTAAATAGGGGAAAAATGGTCATAAATTTGTTAATTATTCATACAAGTGTTTTCTTGGATTATTGATGTTATATTGTGTTTAATTTTACATTTCAGGTGTTTTCCAAAAAAAATTGCAGATTTTGGAGGTCAGAATTAATATTTAGATGATTGGGGAAACTCATATAAAGGGCCCCAGAATTTGTGAAAATTGTAAATTTGTGAAGGAAAAGGTCCAGGTAAACTTACAAAACATGACCCAAAATTTAATGAAATTCTGATTGACTCCTACACAATTTCTAAATATTCACATAAGTCCCTAATCAAAAATTTTAAACTTTTCAAATAGGTCCCTGGTCAAAACTGTTACTATTCCCGAGTCTTCTTCAGCAAAACAGGTATAGACGAAACAGAGTACAGAGTGAGGCGCCGCAAGCTGAAGCTTCTGGGGGGAGAGTTTGAGAGAGGGCTTGAGAGGTGAAGGGAAGGAGATGGAGCACCACCACCGTCGCCGGCGTCCCATCACCTCAACACCACCGTCAGGGAGGACACAGAGAGAACGGAGGAGCTTGAGCTCTAGACAGATCTAAGAATCAAAGTGTGACACACCAAGAAAGGATAGAGAGAAGACAGACCCGTGAGGCGAGATCTTTAGCTGAGTTGGGGCCAGAGCTGAGAGCTACCACCTTCTTCTCTCACACCAACACCACCATCGGAACATAGAGAGCTTCGGTGACCTCCAGTACCACCGTCGGACAGAGCTTTTTCACCGGAATTCACTCTCTTTCCACCATCAATCGCGCCGCACCCATCGTCGGAGAGCTGAGATCACAGCACCGCCCACTGGTATCCTCCCACCAACACCACACCACCTTCTTCCTCTTTTCCCGTTGTCCCTCCTCTTTCCATACCGGAGAGTTGAACCTGAAAGACACCACAGACAGCACCGAGAGAGCTTCTAGAACAGAGTCCTTCACCATCAACCACCACTGTCATCATCTTCACCCTCGTCACTGCCTCTTCCCCCATTGTACTGCCGTGTTCACCATACCATCTCATATTCTCCTCTGCACTTCACCATCATCACCTTCATTAATCATCATCACCGACCCTCCTTCCTCTTCATCACAGTCACCTTCATATTTGCCCATGACCAATCCTAATTGTATTATATATTTTATATTTTATTTAGAAATTTTATCATATTAATCGAGTTTAAAATGTTTTTAATTATGATAAATAGATATTAAAAGTAAATACACTAAATTAGAATTTAAAAGGGCACAATTATCACAAAAAAAAATGATAATTACTCTTAATGATGAATTCTTGATAAGAATTGATTTGGATTAATTGTTTTAAATTATAGGTGCCTGAAGAGATTGGATTAAATATGGAAATAGCAGTTTGTGGTTCAAATTTGATAAATACTATATTGGTACTATGAAATTTGAAAATGCCAATTTGGTCTTGACAAAACTCAGCGTTTTAGTTCTCATGGTAGGTCAGTGGCGATGGTTAATTGAGGATAGAGACGCGAGAGGGACAAGAGTGAACAGCCGCAACACACTACCTCCCGACCTTGGTCTTCAATCCCCATCACCGCCCCACTCCACCTTCGCCTTCCTTCTCCATTTTCAATCACCATCGCTTCACCACACCTCTCACCACCGACACACCTCCACCACCCGTCTGAGTTGCAGCAAAGGGAGACAGAATTGAACCAGAGAGCTGAGGCGAGGTGAGTGACACGGGATTGGAGAGGGAAAGAGATACGATCGGAGAGCTCCTCTCATTCACTACCACCGTCCTTCACCTGAGCTGCTGCACAGACGTCATGACATTGAAAACCAGAGGGAGACCGCAACAGAGAGGAGTGGCAGCAGCCACCTTCACTTCATAACCATCACCGTTCCTTTCCTCCATTTCCACCGAGTTTAGCTGCGACTGAGCTCAGATTCAACAATGCTCCACTTCCATCTTCACCTTCACAGCAACCAACCACTTCCTCCTTTTATGCAAACCGTGGCTTCCCCTGTTTCTGATGTTTTTATCCAGCCACCAATTATTCTTAATTAAGTGATAATTTGTCAGTTTAATTGGTAGTTTTCAATGTCTGGAGCTCTGGAAGTGCATGGTGAGGCTGTTGTGATGGCTGGCAGTAGCTAAAATTGCGCTCAGTCCCTTATAGCAAGAGGCAATGATATGAACTTGGGACTTCAATAGGAGAGTTTTTGTACTTCCATTTCTCTATTTTCACATTGTAATTGTGATTCATTGGTGTTAGGATGAATTTTATAATGTTGAATTGATTTATTTTGATATATTTGGAGAATTGGATGTGGCTTGAACCTTTGTTAGACATTTGACATTGTAGTTAATTAGCTTAATTATCATTTCTTTGTGCTGGTTAGTCATTAAATTGACTATTTTGTGAACATTTTGTACTAATTTCAAGGTGGCTTAGTTAGTGGATCAATGATGTTTTGTGTTTACATTGGTTAATTGAGTGTGAATTTATTAATTATATTTAGCTTGGGTTTTAGCATCATTAATCTTGATTTTTCATATGGGTGCCCATTATTAAATTAAGATTAATGAGAAAATCAAGTAGTAATACGAGGTGGCTCATTTATTGGATCAAAAGCTAAATATGATTTATAGGTTCATTTAATTGCTAGAATGTTTAATCAACCTAATTTATAGAGAGATTAATATGCAAGGTGGCTTGGTATTGATCAATTTATATTAGGCCTAGTTTAAGGGGTGGCCCTTGGAGTTATTTTGGAACTAGCATGATAAATCTCCTATAATCATTTTAAGTGATGATTGCTTGCGCCATTACTATGAGGGGTTGTTTATTCCATTGTTGATTTCTTTACTTCTCTTATATATTTTATTAATTCCATCATCATTTCATTTCATATTTGCAAGAAAAATCCCAAAAAAGAAGTAACTTAGGACCATTTTAATTCTATTTGCAAAAGTAGTTTTTCATAGATTAAAAAAACCAAATCATTTTCTCCATTTTTTTAGTCAATTTTGATACTTAGTTTACTAAGAAATCATTTTTGTTTTCGGCTCCATAAAGTGAACACGACCTGAATCGTGCTACTATATTGCAGTATTATTCGGTATTTGAACCCCAAGGCGACTAAATGGAGTTTCACCCCTATCCTTCCATTGTCACATTCTCTCTGTTGTGTTCTCCTTTGGACTGATAGCTCCCACTGCAATTCTTCATTGTTTTGACCATTACTTCATTTCCATGGTTGGTTTGATTGTGACCTCTATGGTGACAATACTTGGCTCCGTGATTGGCTGAGCCTTTCAACTCTTGATGATTGGGAATTTGGCTTAAGTTCAAAAGCTTTAAAGGGGAGTTAATCTTAGTTCCTTTATGAATTTCCTATTATTATTGTAATTCTTAGCTATGTTCCAAGGTATTTTTAGTAGGATTTTGTTGAGTTATTTTGACTCCATATTGTTGAACTAAGATTGCTTTTTGTGATTGGATTTGAATTATTGTAATTGGTTGATTTGTGGTTATATATTTCCTATTAATTCATTGAAATTATGCTTGCTATGTGTTCACTAGTTTGTGTAATTGATTTGAGTTAATTTGAGTGGTGCATTTGTGCATTCATATGAGAGGAAACAATTGCATTGATTTAATCCATTTCACACATCAAGTAGTTTTTAACAATTTATCCAAGAGAGGACTATGAATGTGATTGTATGATTAGTCATTAATTAGATAAATTGGACTCAATGCGTTTGCTTGAAGTTCTTGATTAAGACTTGATGGATTTCAAACTCCTATATTATTTAGTGAACTAGGATAGCCAATGAACCAATTTCTCAAAAGAATTCACTCCATTCATATTTCATTAATCATCCTTTTTATTAAAAATATCAAAAATCGTAGCTTTAGCATTTAACTAAATTGCATTTTTCTTTAGTTTATTAATTTAAAAAAACCCAAAACCATTTTCCCCTTTTTTCATTATATTTGTATGGTATTTAGATTACTTAGGAATCAATAAAAGGCTTATCGAGAAGAGAGAACAATCCTAGGTTTGCCTATACGTAATCCTTAATTAATTTTTGATTGTGGACCCCAAGGCTAACGTAAGACACAAAAAAGTCCGTTAATCAAATGGTGCCATTGCCGGGGAGCTAAGTAATTGGCTCTCTAGGTAATCTAATTGTCAAATTCCCTTTTGACAAGGGGTCACTCAGGTGAAGTTTGTTAGTTTTGCATTTTTTGTTTTTTCTTTACATATAGTTTAGAAATTTTGCATTTAAGTAGCTTGCATAGCATTTATTGCATTGTTTTGACTTAGTAGCTTCTGTGTGGTGTTATTCAATTTGATATGATTTTGAGATCATTTGTATGAATTCACCATGTCTCCAAGTTAATTTATTTGCATTTTTTGTCAATTTGATACTTTTGTTTCTTTTTCACTTGCATTTATTTATTCCTCATTCTTTTTCTTAGTTTTTATAGTTTATAGTTAGATAGTCATCTTATGATTCATTGGGAAGTTATTAAGTTGAGTGTCTTATGGCTTGGTTTAATGGTTGTCCAGATTTACCTCCCAATTCTCATTCTTCCACAGGCAATTACACTAGGAGCATTGATAATATCTCTCAAGGATCTCAATCAGTGCAGCAACAACTAGACCTCATCTTAGCCCGATTGGAGAATCCAAAAAGAGGTTTGGATTGTCAAGGAAGTTCAATTGGTCAAGAGTGTCATGGTTCACTCCACAACTCATACCATAACCCTTTTCAACAATCTTCATTCCAACCTTATTGTTTACCAAACCCACCCTATAGCTCATATCATGAGCCTTCTCCACCATATAACTCATATCATGAGCCTCATTCTAATCCTCCACCATATAACCACATGTCATATCATGGAACTCTTTCTTCATTCCACCCCACTTTCCAATCATCTCATCCACATCCTACTTCCCAACCATGTCATCTACCTCCTGAGTCTCTACAACCACTATTTGAGCCACTTATGGTCCTTTTTCCCAACCATGTGTGCCAAACCAAGATATTTCCTATCATGAACCCCTCCTCCACCATCATATAATAATTTTAATCATGATTCACCCATGTCTAATTGCTCTTTTATTGGTTTCTGAATCTTATGCTATTGAATTGAATTTGAAATCACTCCTTGCCATCCCAACTGTTAATGATCGAGTGCAAGCTTTCAGGGAGGCAAATAACAAGTTGGATACAGAATATCAACGTTTATTTGATGCTGCATTGGAGTCTGGCACTTTGAGGGGGCAAATAGATAAGCTCAATGAATGGTAGACCTCTTTAACACTATCATACATCATATATGGTGGGAGCAATCTGGAGGTGAAGAGGGAGCTCCAATCTTTTCAAAGTTTCTTGTAGAGCAAGAGGGGAGTGCTGAAATGTTCTAATGTTCACTTAACTCCAATCTTCCCATAATTTGGAGTCTTATGATGTGCCACCTAATGTTGAAACCAAGCTGGAACAATATGACATTCTCTATCCAGAAATTCAAGAGCAAGGAGTCCAAGTTCAAGAGTCACATGCCACTTCACAAGTGGAAGATTCTAATCCTCTGGAGCCTATTACCATACAAGCACACGAAGTGAAGCAAGTACAAAAGAGCATTGAAGAGTCTTCCCTACCATTTGGTAATGATCCTATCCTTATAGAAGTAGACTCTCCTACTACTTTAACTTGTGAAGCAATTAATGATTTGAGTGATGATGAGGTGGATGAAGAAATCATTGTTGAATCCCCTCAAATATTTGAAAATGTAATTGCTCGATTCATTGGTTCTAGTAGTAGTGATTCAATTGTACTTGTTGATGAATGTGCTCCTACTTCTTTGTGTGATGCCTTAATTGTTGAAAATGCTTCTCTTTATAGTACTAGGGATGATCGTGATCAATTGGATGATATATTTCCATGTTCTTGTGTGAAAGATCAAATATGTGTAGATTGTTATCATGATAAATGTCACTTACTTCTTGAGTTTCGAAAGACAACATTTAGTGCGGTGGTTGATTCTACTATTGATCTTGCTGCACCTCCTTCTGCTATTGATGATTGTAAACATGATAGTTGTGAACATGTTGACTCTTGTGTGGATGCCAATGTGGTTGATGTAGTATAAAGACCATAGCCAAGAAAAAGATCTTTCTCTTGATTCCAATGAATTGCATTATAGTTTCAAAATGGGAGATTCAAATGTTTTGATTGATGATTTTGCCAATGAAAATGAATTTTTCCATATGATTCTCTCATGATTTGCCACCCGATATAGGAAAAGGAAATGATTCTTTTGAAAATTCAAAAGTTTTAGGTGATGACACTTTGAAAAATTCTCTTTCTTCTTCCACTCTTTTTCATTCCACCTCTTGTGATTGCAATGATAATGTGGTGTACCCCAACACTAAGTTGGATTCCACACCTTCCACTTTGCAAAAACAAGAGGACTTTCAAAAATTGATTGGTTGTCTTGCTCCTACTGATAGGAGTGTCATTGATTTCCTTGGATGTGATAATTACTTGGAGAGTTTGGAACTTCACATGCATTTGTTTCATTTGAAATCTCTTAATGTTTCTATTTTTGGATGGGATACTGCTGTTTGCTCGTCTCCTTTGCAAGCACATTCTTGGAAAGGTCGTCAAAGGAACCAATGTCCACCGTACATCCTTGGACCTATTCCAATTGATCCTAAGCCACCTCCACTAAGGAAATTTAATGTAGGAGAAGTTGTTTTACAAGACAAATGCATGATTCTCATCAAGGATGAGAACTTCTCCTTCAAGAGACTCAAGATACTCTAACACAGGTTATCCCTTTCCTCATTTGTTTTCTTCCTAATTCCTATTATTCTTTGAGCTTAATTGTTGTGTGAAGAAGATAAGTGTGGGGGAGGGATACAATCTAGTAAAAAAACGTAGAAGTCACATAGTTTAATAGGTATAATAAGAACCCCCTTTGTATGCTTTGCATTTTTTTGCCACTACCCTACTTAATTACCATTGTGCCTCTTCATCTTGATTCACTACAAAAAAACATGATTTAGTAACGGTTAAAAATGGTCATTAGTAGTGGTTTTAACCGCTATAAGAAACATTAGTAGCGGTTTATAAAACCGCTACTAAATCGCATGTTGCAAGCGCATTTGTAGCGGTTATAAAAAACCGCTACTCAAGCAAAATAACCGCTACTTTTTTTGTAGCGGTTCAATCCCACTACTACAACATCGCCACAAGCTGTAAGCTTTTTCTGGGATATTTGTAGCGGTTATATAACCGCTACAAATATCAAAAAAAAAATTCCAAGGCGGGAAAAGAAAAATAAATATTTTTTTTCTCATTTGTAGCGGTTTAAGAACCGCTACTAATAAGAAATTCTGAAATTAGTAGTAGTTCTAGAACCGTTATTAATTTCATCAAAATTCAAAATTCCCACAAAAAAATTAATTCAATTTGAACCGGGCACGTTAATTAGTAGCGGTTTAATAACCGCTACAAAAATTAAGAAAATTTTAAAAAAATATACAATCATTTGTTTCTATTATTTTGATATTAAATTAAATAGTTTATTTTTTTAGTAGTTTAGATAATTTAATTAGCTTATTATTCAATAGTTTAGCTCATTTATAAATTAAAAGGAATAATTTAATTTAGTTGGATAAGTATAAAAATTGTATTGATAATATTAAGGATACGTAGGTAATAAGGAACTAATATGTTGTCTACTACAATGTAATTATGTATGAAAAATAGATGAAAATGAGATAAAGCTTTGAAATATCTGGAAAAAGAAAATGGTGAGAATAATTTTTATGAGAAGGAAAGAAGTATTGAAATAAAAAATTAAAAAAATTGTTAGCATATTTGATTGTGTAACATCCCAAATTTTATTCACCAAGAATATATTGTAATTATTATATATATTCAATGAAATGGTGAATATTTAAGGCCAAAGGAATTAAATTTTGAAAATTGAAAGTTGAATAGTATTTTCAGTGAAATCGCCTGTGAGGTAGTGAGTTTGTCATGTGGTTTTGGAAGACCAAATGATGAGCAACAGTTATGAAATTTTACAGAATGGAATTAGGCATCCTAAGCTTTAATTTGATAGGTCATATGACTCAATTGAAGCTATGTACAAAACTATATGAATTTTTGAAGTTAATCCAGAAAATCTGGAAAGTTTCTGGAGCAGCGATCAAAGATTGAAAATCTAGGAATAATATGATCCTATCCAGTAAAATTCCATATTTTTCCTTGAAACTAGACTCAATGAGGGTTCCATAGGCTTTAGAATCGCTTTGAAACGATGTCTACAAAATTAGTTATGATTTTTCAAAGTTAAGGCAGAAAATCTGCCAGAATTGGCATTATTCCGAAAATTTAAGAAATAAAGTAATCTTCCATTTTCTCTTAATTATTTTAGAAATTAAGGGATGAAGGAGGAGAAGACAAGTGTCAAAATCCAATCAGACCAAGTGTCAACACCACATGAAAGATGATGGAGATAATTATTGTGTCATAAGTCCTTACTTATGTCATAAGGTTAGGTAGCCAACTTTTGTACCAATTGACTTGAGTAAATGGAAGGACACTTGATTTAGTTGGAGCATAAGAGGGAGCACATTTTTGGCCAACCAAGGAAGAAGGAAATGATAATCAAAGTTGACTGTACACAAAAGGGAAGTATGGCAAGGTTGAGTGCACACAAAAGGGAAGTATGGTGCAAGCATGGAGGCAAGTATAGTGGTTGGCATGTGTCACTATAACAACCTTAGATGAGATCAATGGTTGGGAATCAAGGGAGCATTTTTATGAAGGCTTTCTCTTCCCTTCCCTTCATGCATTTTCGTTCAACATAGAGAAGGAGAGAGTTTGGAGAAACTTTGAAGAGTTAGAGGGAAGAGAAAGAAGAAATCTTAAGGTAAGAGTTGATTCTTAAGCTTTCCTTTTAACATTTCCCCTAGATCCTTCTCTAAACCATGTTTCTTCATGAATCTATGATCTTGAAGACTCATTCTTAGCTCAAGGAGGAGAGATAGAGGACGTCCTAGAGATAGAGACATCAAAGATCAAGAGGTAATCTCCAAAATCTCAACTTCTTAGTGTATTGAAGTTGTTGTTGGTGATTGTTGTTTGGTTTTGTGATTTTTGGGTTGAGTTGTAAAATTAGAAAAGTCATAACCCTAAGGGGTTATGCTGCCCAAAATACTTTAAATCATGATTAAGAAGTTTCTAAATGAGTTAACCAAAGATTAGAAGTGGAAAAGTACAAGTTTTGGAAGCTAAAACAAAAAGCTACATTTTTCTATTTTCCCTTCAATATTTCGGTCAGACCAGAAATGGTAGTAGGAGTTGGATTTTCATGAACTAAATGGTTCCATTGGACTCAGTGGAAAAAAATAGGTGGGGTTACAGTTGGGCACTTTTTCAGTAGAGGCTGAAAAAGCATAATTACGAAAACGCCACTGAAATCCCTAAATAGGGGCTGTCAAGGGCATTTTCATAATTTAACAATGAATTTGATAATTTTGAGCCCGGAAATGGATTCCTTGGGCGAAAATAAGTCAGAATAGTCTTAGTCAAAATTTTGGAAAAACGTGCCATCGGGCCGGGTACGGCGGGGTCGGGCTGGGTTCCCGAGGGCATTTTTGTAAATTTTTACCATAGAGTAATATAACCACAATAAACACTATGGAAGAGTATAAAATGATACTTGGATAGCTTATGACCTATTTCTGGTACATTTAATATTTTAGGACCGAGTCGGACGCCGGAATAGCACGCTTTTCGAGACACCATTAAAAAGAGGATTATAAAGCATTGAGGTAGGGACATTATCCTTCATACACTATGTCATAGTTATATAATTGTGTGGATGCCAATGTTTGTAAATGCGCTTTATTAATCAACACATTTGCCCAGAGAGGGGCTAGAAGTGTCAGAGGCAATTACACTGGAGTTAGTGAAAACCCAACCGGTGCAGAATAGTGGGACTAGGCCCTACTCATGTATACATGCAGATGATATATTTATAATGTTCATTAATTGGTGCATACATGGCATATATCATATTTACTTTTCGCATTTTCTATGAACGATAGCATGTTTCTACTGGGATTCTCCGGAATCTCACCCTATTTTTAAACAAACATCTCAGCGGGTGCTAGTGGATCGAAAGGTGAAGACGTAGATGCCGGAAAGTGAATGGCACGTGTTTCGACGCAAGGACAAGAATGTGGTCATAATTAGTCTATTTTGTGATATTTTGGTAAAAATTGTAAATATTAAGTTTCTGCTATATTTTCTGTTTTTCGTTGACGAACGATATCATAATTGTAAACGAATATCTTTATCAATATAATTGTACTTTTCTGTATACCCATTGAATTCCGTCTTTATTACTCTTCGCTTATCGAAATGAAAACGGGTGTTGACAGATCGTATTGTTAAGCTCCTCAACGCATACAAAAAAATTTGTAAATGAGAGAAAATAGAAGGATAAGGAGAAAAGAAATGGGGGAGTGTTTGAAATCAGATGTGGTTGGAGTATTTATAGGAATCCACGTAGCATTTGTAGTGGTCAATGTTCCCATTTTGTAGCGGTTTTTAATTAGTAGCGGTTATTTGTATATTTATAGCAGTTCAAAAACCGCTACAAATATTATTTTATTTTTTTTAAATATTTTTTTTCCAGTTTTTTTTAAAGACAAAAACATAATTTGAATTTGATCACTCATCCTCACCATCCTTATAGAAATTATGTAGAAAAATTCTTGTTAGTTATGTATTATTAAATTTAAAAAATATAATTTAAATGATGTGGACTTAAAAAAACACACCGCGGTAGAGGTAAATTGTCATCGCCTTCAGGGAAGTAGTTTTCAAAATCGGCTGGCTGAAATGGCTCACTCTCGTAGGCGATGTTATCGCCTTTACCCATGTCGTAAAGGTCTCGTGGCTTTAAATAAACGACCATGTGCCAATCCCTGTGCCTCTCGTCCTCGACATAATAAACCTGGTGTATCTATGAAGCAAGAATATATGGCTCATCATCTTGAGAAGTACTAATATGAATTGGCCGTGAGAAATTGACTGATGTAATCCCTAAGTCGTCAGTTGTCAGTCCCCGAGAAGTAGTGGTATTGGCCCACAAACACTTGAACAGTGTCACGGTGAAACGGCCTTGATAATTAAGTTCGGCCACATCAAGAAGCTTTCCATAGTAAGGGACGCCTCTGAATTGCATGTTGGCGTCACTGCTGCTCGCATAACTCCTTGTCCCAAATGTGCCATAAACACCTGAATTTTGAGTTTGCAATCCTTGATCCCGTGAAACCGTGCAAAACTTAAAACCATTGACATTGTATGCTATAAACCTTTTTGCATGATCAAGAGGGCCGATTGCGAGAGCTCTGAAATCTAGTGAGTGTGGGTTGTGGTCATTTAGTATTTTGCGCACAAATCAGGTCGGGAATTCTCTGTGGACCTTTTTGTCAACTTCCAAGGATATTTGTGTATGGATCATGAGTTGACGCTTAACATGACTTCTGAATTCCCTGCAATTAATAATGGAAAGGCGATAGTGCAATAAAAGTGAAAAATGTTACGAAAGATATAGAATAACATGTGAGTGTAAAATTCTTACTGTATGAAAGGTTCAACTTGAGTGCAATTAATCAAGACATGTCTATGTGCTTGCAACTTCTCAGTTGCCGTTAGTTTGAAGTTCTCAGTTTCTCCAACTAGTTTACCAACACGAGGGATAAATTCTCTTGATGTTGGCGCAGGTTCAAGACAATCGTCAACATGAGGTGGGCGGTTGAAAGCTGTCTTAAGGTCATCAAAGTACCTTGAACAAAAATACAGCACCTCATCCCCTATAGAGCTTTTAGCTATAGAACCTTCTGGCCATGTCTTATTCCTTAAGTAAGATTTTAATTTCCCAAGGAACCTACAAAGTAAAGAAGAGAAAATTGATACTAAATGCTGAAAAGGACGACTAGCAAACATAAGAACTAACAATGAAACACATATTTAAAATGAGTACCTCTCAATCGGATACATCCATCAATATTGTACTGGGCCAGTGAGCTTTGTTTCATGAATGAGGTGGACTGTGAGGTGAACCATCATAGTAAAAAAGGACGGAGGAAAGATCATCTCCAAGTGACAAAGCGTAAGAATGATTTTGGACTACAGCTGATCGAGCTCCTCAACGATCAAAACCTTAGAACACAACTTCCAAAAGAAAGAACAAAGTTCCACCAAAATGATGGAAACATCGTGAGGAAATGCATTCTTTATAGGCAAAGGGAGTAACTGTTGCATAAGAACATGCGAGTCATGACTCTTTAAGCCAGCAACCTTTTGAACCTGCAAGTCAACACATCGAGAAATGTTGCTTAAATACCCATCAGGAACTTTTAATTTCTTCAACGTCGCAAGGAAGACTTCCTTGTTCGGTTTTGTGAGGGTAAACTTTGCCGGCTGAAATCTATTATGCTCATCTGGCCAAGCATCTTCACGAACTCCCATGGTGCGTAAATCTTTCCTAGCTTGAAGGTGATCTTTTGTCTTGCCAGGTTCATTAAACAGCGTATATAGCACATTATCGCAAATATTCTTTTTCAATGTGTATGACATCAAAACTGTGGCGAAGTAAATTAGATCTCCAATATGGAAGAGTGAATAAAATATTGATCTTCTTCCACTGCTGAGGCACCGAAGTCATGCACGTCTTTTAGCGAGTTTGTGCTGAAACGTCGCTTTTTCCAAACTTAAAGTCAACATGCTCAAGCTGCTGTAAGATATCTGTACCGGACAAAGTCTGAGGTGGTCCTCTATTTTCTGGTTTCCCATTGAAGTAATTCTATTGCAATATGAACTTATGCCTTCCATCGAGAAACCTCCGATGCCCCATAAAGCACCACTTTCGGCTGTGGGGAAGGCGCACTGCGTCAGAGTCAAAATTGCAAGCTGGACATGCCGACCCAGTATGCATATTCCAACCAGATAATGTGCCAAGGCCAGGAAAGTCACTAATCGTCCACATCAAGGCTATACACAAGTTGAACAAAGTCTTCCCATAAGCGTTGTACGTCTTGATGCCGACATTCCACAGGTCAAGCAATTTTGCAATAAGCGGTTGGAGATACACATCGATGTCATTGCCTGGTGCCTTTTTGCCTGGAATGATCATAGACATAATGAAGGAGCTTTGTTTCATACACATCTATGGGGTAAGTTTTAGGGAACTAAGATTACGCCAGATACTATAACTTGTGCTAAGATTCCTGAAAGGATTGAAACCGTCGGTCGCCAACGCAAGTCAAACATTTATGGGGTCAGTCGCGAAATCTAGAAAGTTGTTGTCCAACATTTTCCAAGCATCTGTATCTCGGGGATGTCTTAATTTACCATCTTCATTCTTATCAACGGCATGCCACCTCATGTGCTCCACAGTTTTAGAGGACATAAATAATCTTTATAGGCAAGGTTTTAAAGGGAAGTACCTGAGAATCTTTGCAGGTTTCTTCTTCTGCTTTTCCCCTTTCGAATTGTCTTGTAACTCGATGTGTGGCATCTCATACAAGTTTCCCTGTTGGAATCGTCTCCCCAATACAGCATACAATCGTTAGGGCATCCATCAATCTTTTGATAGTTCAACCCCAACCTGTTGATAATCTTCTTGGCCTCGTAGAATGTTGTGGGAATCTCAGCATTGGGGAATGTATCTTGTAATAATTCGAGCAATGCCACACAAGCACTTGATATGATATAATTTGATCAAGAAAGATAATTTAGAATATTTTCGACAACCTTGATATAAAGGACGATCTGCTTCATCCATTAAGCTAAAAAAATCCTGAGCTGCTTCATTCCTCATGAACACCGGCTCATAACCGTGCACTTCTTCGTTGAAGTTGTCGTCTTGAAATCCAAATGCATTACGCACAGCATCATTCACAGGATCATCTTCATCTAGTTGAATGCCTACTTGAGAACTTCGAGGAAGAGCATCATCATATCTAATGCCGGCCTTCTCACCATGAATAGCCCAGAACGTATAGTCCTCCGGGAAAGGCTTCAGGAGCAAATGTTCCTTAACAACATTTCGTGCATGCTACTTCTTGAACTTGCATCTCCGATACGGACAGACGATCTTGCCATTATAGCTGGCGTGAGTGAATACAAAATCCAAGAAATTGTTTAATCTGTACAAATATTCCAGAGAATTGCGTGGCAACCTGATCCATGACTTATCCATAGCTATTAGTGTGAGAGAAGAAAGTATAGTGAAGAAGATGAGTGAATAGAGAATGATGAGTGCTTGGAATCTTATATTCTGAAGTTCCAACATTTAATATTTTGTAGCGGTTCATAACCGCTTTAGTAACCTCTACTGTGATAAAAATTTGTAGCGGTTATATGTATAAAACCACTACTAATTATCAAGCCGTTGCGAAGCTAATTGAAGAATTTGTTTTGACCTTGTAGCGGTTATAAGAAAAACCGCTACTAATAATACTTTGTAGCAGCTATACATAATTAAATGCTAAAACTTGACAAAAAGTGGGGGGAAGTTCAAATTTGGAAAGTTTGTATTTGTAGCAGTTATTTACATAACCACCACAAATAGGCAACTATTCAATTTTGAATTTTGCCGCGCTCATGTCTTTCAATTTGTAGCGGTTTCAGCGTTAACCGCTAAAAATATGGAACTATATTTCTTAAACTTAAAAAAAAATAAATTATATATATTTGTAGCGGTTATATTATTAACCGTTACTAATATATATATTTGTAGCGGTTATTCATATTAACCGCTAGCAGTTTTATAATATAACTAAAACAAAAATATATAATTTATTTTTTTTAAGTTTTAGAAATATAAATATAACTATAACTATGATAAACGCGGTCTAAGAATATAAATATAGCTGTTGTAATTAATTCACAAATTCAACAACGCGGTCTAAAAATATAAATATAACTATGGTAAACACAATAAGAATATAATTTCTGAAATATAAAATTATATATATTTATTTACAAATGTTTCAACAACAAAAAATAAATATGTCCTAAACTAAGTAGCTGGGGGCTGATTATCTGGTGCTCCCTCAGGTGCTGCTGGATCGGGGTGTTGGGCAGAGTTAACCACACCATCATCATCAGCAGTAGCAGGAGGAGGAGGAGGAGGAGGAGTCTGGATGACGTACTGAGGGACAGGGGGAACCTGTGGATGCTGCTCGTCCGGGAACAAGCGACTCTATTACCTCTTGAGTATATTGTTCATGATTTCACCCCACTGCGTCTGCTGAGCGTAGATCAAATTAGCTTGCAGCTGCATCTACTACTGCTGCTGTGCCACTGCAGCCTGTGTCCGCTCCAAATCTGACCGCAGCTGCTCAACAGACTCATCCCTCGGACGTCTGACCCCTCTAGAGCTGCCAGCCTCAGAGGCGGTGCTCCTGCCATGGACCATGCTAGGTATGGCACCTATCCCTATCCCCCGCACTTATCTGGGTGCTCAGCCTGACCCAGACCCGCCTTCAAAGGAGCCGTCGGGTCCACTGACCCTTGTCACTCCTCAGCCTGGGTCTCTCACAGCTCAGCCTACGACTGTTGCATCCGCTCCTACCATTTTATGAAACAATTACTTATTAGAATTTTTAATTATTAAGTTGGTTATATAAAAGTTATAATAATGAAATTACTTACAATGGCTGCCTCTGCCTGCTGAGAGGTCGGAGTCCTGTCATGGTGTCTGTGTGTGATAGCGTACAAGTCCCCATAGTTCGTCTGACGGTTTTCTTGCTGTGCCTTCCTCTCCTAAAACAATTACAAAATTCAATTAGCATTATGAAATAACTAGTTAAAAGTCAATGATATTATGAAAAGTTACCAGCTCGCTGTAAGTGACAGCAAATGTCTTTGAGAAAGCACCTGGAAAAAAAATAATATTAAATGTATTAAAATAATATAAAACATTTAAAATTAATAAAGTTCAAGTTAAAATTAATTAAATTTAAATTATAATTTAATACTTAAAAATTACAAAATTATATATAAATAATATAATAAATACATTACCTGCCCTTCAGGGCTCCTCCTGAACTGGACGAAACTCGCCCAATTGTTCGGCGGGATGCCGTCTGGGACGCTCTCTATCAGCTGCTCCAGAGGCATCGTCCCGTCCTTATCCATACTTTGTAAAAGACGATTCCTCCTGTTCCTCCAGCCGTTACCCATCTTTACTAGGGTGTACCTCTTCCAGTTGGCCCGGACGGCAAACTGCAGCTGCAAAAAAATTATTTAAATATCAATGATTACAAAAATCCTATTAAAAATATTAATTAAATAGAATTAATTACAAAAAATATTAATTAAATACTATTAATTATCTAAACCACCTTCTCCCAAGCCAAGTCCTTCAGCCCCTTCGGAATGTGCCTCCACATCCTGAAGTGAAGGGGGAACCGCATCCAATTCGAGCCCTGCTCATTAGGAAGCGGTTGAACAGGTGACCCCCGTTGTCAATCGGCTGGTCCATGGCCTCATTCCACGGCACTACAACTCGTAGTATCGGTCCATGCTATTCAAACCGGCCACGTCCAGCCTCCTCGTGGACACGTTCCCCTGTTCATTTGCACAATTTACCGCACGTTAGATAAATTGTAATTCAAATTTAACATTTTTAATTTAAATAAATAATTTATTAAATAAAAAAAATTATTTACTTTGGACCTATACCTCAAACCCAGTAGACCGCGAAGACGACCCTTGTGGGTTGTTCTGCTCCTGCACCTCCTCCTCATAGAGGAACTGCTCCATCTCTCTGATCTCAAACGGGATGTCAAAGTCCTCATTTGCGCCGTAGTCCTCGACACTGATATCTGCCTCCCCCAAATCAGGCACCACTGGTGCGGTCGTCTCCTGTGGGATCGTCTGCGGCGCCTGTGGTTGGGCCAACTCCTGTGGGGGGATGGGCTGAAATGCCGCCGTCGCCCTCCCTTCATGCTGCCCCCAGATCTACTACTGTCACCCCACAAAATTGGTCTGGGGACCTCGGGCTCCTTCCCCTTATCCTGTCTAGAAGCCATATCAACTATAACATTTCAAAAAAAAACATTTTAGTCACATTATTATGCAAAAATATAATAAAAATAAAAATAAAATACATATTGTCTCCATACCTCAAGTGCAAATAATGAGAAATACTGCTGCAAAAACTCTTCCACATACGCCTGAACGCTCAAATCTAAAAGAAAATACTCAAAGTAATCTCAGGAAACAAAATGGCCAAACGGAAAAATGAAGGGGGGGAGGAGGCCTTAAATAGGGGCGGCCTTTATAGCGGTTCTTAAAATAACCGCTAAACCAACCTCTATAAATAACCTTGGGCGGCTAAAATTTGTAGCGGTTCTATAATAACCACTACAAATTACAAAAACGTTTGAAGTTCTATAGCGGTTATGGTACAAAACCACCACAAATTTAGAGACATCTCGAATTCTGTAGCGGTTTTAAATCTATAACCACTACAAATACGCGACCTTTCGCATTTTGTAGCGGTTTAATTTATTAAGCCGCTGCAAATATATGCTACACTGTTGGCGCATTTTGTTCGTGCCAAGCAGCGCCAACTTTGTAGCGGTTATAATTTAGTAACCACTACAAAGGTACCGCTACAACATTTGGCGAGAATTGCATGCCATATTTGTAGCAGTTAATTTATACATAACTGCTACAAAAAACGTTGCCAATCTGTCGCGCCATTGGCGCGTAGCTTGCCGCTACAAATTTGTAACGGTTGAGGCTTTAACCGCTACAAATCTTAACATTTGTAGCAGTTAATTGTAACCGCTACAATATCACCGCTACAAAATAACATTTTTTTTTGTAGTGATTTCCTCTTTTATTATGACTTGTTTCTCCTTCTTTCTCTTTATGTGATGTTGACATGTTGTGCTCCAATTGCAATTGGACTTCACAAGTTTCCACTTCACTAAGGAACAAGTTAGAATAATAGAGTTGCTTTACACATTGAGGACAATGTGTTGATTACGTGTGGGGGAGGTAAATACATTTTGAATCCCATTAATTGGTTGTTTTAAATGAGAAAATGCCTTAAACTAGAAAATTTTTCAAAACCTTTTCAAGAATAACTTGGTTTGATACATGCCTTAAGTGGTAAAGGGTCGCATTTGCCACTCTGGGAATGTGATTTGTGAGAAATTCTTTGAGCTTTTATGAGATCTAGTATTTTGGCAACTTTTTGAAACCATGTTTTGTTCTTTTCAAGTGAATGGTAAGAGAAATGAACCCACAATTAGATTTTTGCTTACTCTTTATCTTAAAAAAGAGAGTTTCTACATCATTAGTGCATTTAAGAGTTGGACATTATTATAATTGATTACAATATTTTGATTAATGGTGTTTTAGTAAAGTTAGCACTTGGAATAATTAAGTAAATGCGTTGTGATTAGTTGGCTATACAATTGATTGTATTAGAATGTGTATTGGAGAAAAACCTTATTGGAAGGTTAATTGAGCCTTGAATCCTTTCTATGTGTGCATGTTCACTTAGTTTTTTCACCTTCTAGAACTTCTTTCCACTCTTTTTCAAAACTACATTTGCATTAGTGTGATGGAAATGAAAGAGGCATTCAATTTTAAACCCTTTCACCCAAACACAAGCCCTCATTCATCTACCATTTGCTTACCCCTTTGAGACATTCTTATGTGGTATGCATGTCATTTATTCATAGTGTTCATGGTATTCTAACATCAAAGTGGTTTGCCAATAGGAAGTTAAACATTGTATATATTGAAACGCCATGTATTAGAAAAGAGAAAGAAAGTAAAAAAATGAATATAGTTAAAGTAGAAAAGAATTGAAAAAAAAGTGAAATATTGAAAAGTGAAAAAAAATAGAAAAGTGATTTGAATAAAGAAAGAAAAGCAAAAGAAATATGAAGAAGGTGTTTTTTTTTCATGAAGTTGGAAAAGAATTGGCAAAATATTGTCAAATATTTAGATGCTATGAACTATTCACTAATTTGACTTGCATATCAACTATTTCCTTTCTCTAATTAATTCATTTCATTTAGCCTTCATCTATCATTACAAGCCTTTTAAATCCTCTTGATTCATTGCATTTATTGCCATTAGTAGTGGAGATATTAGAGTTATTACAAGCCTATGGTAAGGTGTTAATTAAGTGAATTAGAGTGAAATTATTTCAATGAGGTGAGATCGATGAGTGAAACACTAATACCTTGAGAGTCTCTTGTGCTTCATTCTAATATTTTGGATTGTGTAGTTGGCTAATTTCTTTTCATCACTTGACTATTGTTAGTGTTGGCTTGAGAAATTTGATTAATTGATCTATTGTTTTCTAATTATGAAATTGCTCATCTTTCAAATGCATTGATGATTTGAATTTAGAAACTTGTACTTTATTTCCTTTGTTCAAGAGTACAAAGGTCTAAGTGTGGGGAAATTGAAGGGCCAAATTTATAGTATTGGGGTGTGTGTATATGTATATACATGTTTATTAAAGTATATTATAATATTATTATGATATGTATCTGATTCAAGATAGGGATACATACATACATATATATATATATATATATATAAATAGGGAAAATCCTAAATAAATACCATTTGAAAATGTAAAACCCTAAAAAGTCTATTAACACTTTGAAAAGACTTAAAGGTACCAAGTAGCAAATTGGGTTTTTCAAGTTTTGATACATTTACTATTTTACGCACCCCTCAAATATTTTTAAAAAATAATAATGGTGCCCCTACCGGAGCACCACAGCCGACCGGGACCCCTGACGACCTGAACTCTAGCTGGTGGGAGCTTTTTTAGTGGGGAAGGGGTTTTTTCTTTTTTTTGAAAAAAATTTGTTGAGAAATGGCAAGGAGTGGGATCAAACCCATCCCACCCCTTTAGCAAAAGAGCATGGTGGCCACAGGGCCACCAAAACTCTTTTGATATATATATGCATTATTAAATATGTATAATATAATTAAAGGTGTAATAGCTTTGACAAAGTCAGTAATGGCTTTGACAAATTCAGTAATGGAAATAACAAAATTTTTAATGATATTGACAAAACTGTTTGCTGATGAACCTTGACTTGCATGCTTTGATCAGCATTTTTGCACAAAACATTTTTATCAAAACCATTACAATTCTTGTCAAAATCATTACTAAACTTGTCAATCTCATTACTGAATTTATTAAAATCCTTTTATTTATATTATGAATGTTTTCATAATTGAATCTCATAATGGGATTATCAAAACCATTACAATTCTTGTCAAAATCATTACTAAACATATCAATCTCATTACTGAATTTGTTAAAATCCTTTTATTTATATTATGAATGTTTTCATATTAGGATCTCATAATGAGATTGTCAAAACCATTACAATTCTTGTCAAAATCATTACTAAACTTATAAATCTCATTACTGAATTTGTTAAAATCCTTTTATTTATCACATGAATGTTTTTATAATGGAATCTCAAAATGGGATTATCAAAACTATTACAATTCTTGTCAATATCATTACTAAACTTGTCAATCTCATTACTGAATTTGTTAAACTCTCATAATAGGATTGTCAAAACTATTACAATTCTTGTCAATATCATTACTAAATTTGTTAATATAAATAAAAGGATTTTAACAAATTCAGTAATGAGATTAATCAGTTTAGTAATGATTTTGACAAGAATTGTAATGGTTTTGACAATCACATTATGAGATCCCATTATGAAAATATTCATAATATAAATAAAAGGATTTTAACAAATTCAATAATGAGATTGACAAGTTTAGTAATGATATTGACAAGAATTGTAATGGTTTTGACAATCCCATTATAAGATTCAATTATGAAAACATTCATGTGATAAATAAAAGGATTTTAACAAATTCAGTAATGAGATTGACATGTTTAGTAATGATTTTGACAAGAATTGTAATGGTTTTGACAATCTCATTATGAGATTCCATTATGAAAACATTCATGTGATAAATAAAAGGATTTTAACAAATTCAGTAATGAGATTGACAAGAATTGTAATGGTTTTGACAAAAGCGTTTTGTGCAAAAATGCTGATGAAAACATGCAAGTTAAGGTTCATCAGCAAACGGTTTTGTCAATACCATTACGAATTTTGTTATTTCCATGACTGAATTTGTCAAAACTACTACGCCTTTAATTATATTATACATATTTAATAATGCATATATATATCAAAAGAGCTTTGGTGGTCTAGTGGCCATCATGCTCCTTTGCTAAAGGGGTAGGAAGGGTTCGATCCCACCCTTTGCCATTTCTTAACAAATTGTTTTTAAAAAAAACCCCTTCCCCACCAAAAAAGCTCCCGTCGGTCAGAGCTCCTGCCGCCGGCTGCCGGAGCTCCAATCGTCTGGGGTCCCAGCCAACCGGCCACCTGAGCGGCGGAGGCCAGTGGGTGGTGGTGCTCCGGTAAGGGCACCACTATTATTTTTTTAAAAAAAATTGAGGGGTAAAATGGTAAATGTGTCAAAACTTGAAAAACTCAATTTGGTACTTAATATCTTTAAGTCTTTTTAAAGTGTTAATAGACTTTTTAGGGTTTTGCATTTTCAAATGGTATTTATTTAGGATTTTCCCACATAAATAAATGTCATATTTTAAACTCTAAATTTAAATTTAAATATTTAAACAAAATGTCATAATAAAATATCTTTATCAAATGCTTATTCATAGGTGAGACGGGTATCACACCGCAAAAAACAATTTATTTCTTGTGTAATTACCGATGGAATTTCAAAATCTCATCTTTGAACTTTCATGAGTTTAAGGGATGGTTGAAGCAAAGTTTGCCTCAGCTAAATAATGATGGCTTTTCTTCCATTGTATGTGAAATTATTTGCTTAACATTATCACAAGGAAACAGAATAAGGATAACAAATTCCTATTTTATTATATATTTTTATATTTTATTTGGGGATTTTATTATAATAATTTAGCTTAAAATGTATTATTTGTGCTTAATTGAGATTAAGAGTAACTATATTAAATTGTAACTAAAAAGGGCAAAATTATTAAAATAATTGCAATTACTCTTAATCTTTGATTTCTTAAGAGCATTTGATGTTGGTTAAATTTTTTCAATTGAAAATTAGATTAAAACTGAAAATCACAGTTTGGGGCTTGAATTTTAGAAATGACACTTTAGTACCAAAAATTTGAAAATTGACAGTTTAGTCCATGAGTTAAACACAGCGTTTTAGCTGCCCTTAGGTCATCAGTTTCTGATTTAATTGCTGAGAGGCATGAAACAGAGGGAGCACGGCCGCAAACACACGCGAAGAACGAGAGAGCAGCAGTGAGTTTTGGTCTCCAACTCCACCCTCGTCTTCTTATCCTCTCCTCGCCGGCGACTTTTGCTACACCGTCGCCATCCATCTTCGTCGCCGGCGAGCTGCTTTCTTCAACACCACAGGCCGCTGCCTGAACAGAGCTAAGAGGATCGGAGGGAGCATCTGCCGCGAAGACGAAAAGAAGAAGCTGAAAGGAATTCAGAGGAGGGCAGTGAGCTTTGAGTTAAGAGGCAGAGAGCTGGTGTGGAGAGTGCAGGGGGGCCACTGCCGTCTCCCCATTTCATCCACCACCGTTCCACCACTTCCTTCTTCCATTGGCAAATACCATCTCCGGCAGCCGCGACCACAACTCCATTATCGCCGGTGGAGCTTCAGAAACTCAGAGGAGGCTGATCAGGCACCTGGCGTCATTTACACCATCACTTGCGATTTTCCTCTGTCCTTCACGGACGATATTCTCTTCTCAGGCTCTCTATTGTCTCTAACCGTAGTTTACTCTGATTATGTGCTTCTGAGGAGATTTCAGATTTAATTCTATGTGTTATATGGCTCGAACTGTGAATATATTTGGGGATTTTGCGATGACAAATTTATGTGGCTGAACTTATTACCCCCTGGATCAAGGAATTGAGTCTTGAGCTTGAAACTTGGGGAGTGTTTTACCATTTAATTTCTATCTTTAATCCTTTGTATTAGTTGAATTCTAGGTTTAGAGTTTAATTCATTATTGGACTGAGATTTTGCATTGTGGTTCCATGCAATTTATGATATTAAATGTGTATTTGGATTTAATTGTGTGCATTTGACACTTTAGATTTCATTAGTAACAATTTCATGTAATTGACTTGGTATAGCTTTTGCTTGAGGTTATTATGAATATTTAATTGTGATTGTAATGCAAGGGTTCTTGGTTACTTGTGTCATTGCATTTCATTAATTCAAATTGCTAGTATTTAAATTGGGTTTTGGTTAGAGGGATTAATTTCTACCTAGTGTGGAGGAATTAATTCACCTAAGTCAAGTTAGCTCAAAGGATCTTTTGAGCATTTTTGTCAAGCTAACACAATTCCATTATCTTTAGAAGTAAGGATTGATGAAATTTATTGTTCTAAGAGGTTTTATCATATATTTCAAAACCAATTTTCATTCCATTCCACTTTTATTCCAAAAATCTAAAAATATTAGTTTTAAAGTATTTTGATTTAATTGCAATTTTGTGGTTAGATAAAAAGCTAAAAAATCATTTTTAACGTGTTTTATGCCAATTATCACACTTAGTTTCTAGGTAATTAATAAAAGGCTCTTCGAAAGACAATCCGGGATTACACCCTATATTGCAATCCTTGATTTAATTTTGAAGAAGGTTACCAAGGCACAAAACCGACAACACCTATTCTTCAAAGGCTCCTCATGAAAGATGTTGTTATTCGCCCTTTACCATCATCTAGGAAGTTCAACAAATAACATCCTCAACAGCTATGGCCTACAATGACTCATCTTTGGCTAATCATGATCGGTGTCAGCCTTCTCCATCTAATTCCTTGATCTATCTCAATATTGAGGGATGGGATATTATCAGCTACAAATATAGGAGGCTGAATATGCATTATTATCATGAAATCATCCGCCATAGAGGACAGAAAGTATTGAAAAGTGAAAAAAAAGGGAAATTCCAGAAAACTACAAACAAAATTTAGAAAAGGACAGAAAGGTTGGGTGAAAATAATAAATCCCAAATCAGTGAGGCATGAGGAATCTGGGATATGAAATGTTAACAAAATGACCTAAATACCCTCCTAAAAAGGGGGACTAAAGACATGAGTAGGCATATCAGATTGGAGAGTGACGGAGAGTCGGAGAGAAAGGAAGAGACACGAGGAAAAATGGAAGGGACGAGACACGAGCTCTGGCTGAGGGAAACGAGGAGACACGACTATTAGCAGCTTTGAATGAACAGGTTAGGACGGTATCATGTAGATGGGAAAACACAACTTGTATCCACGTAATAACATCATTACATTCGCTATTAACGGCTAGGCCTCGTCTATTAACATCTTCGAATGAACAAGTTAGGAGGTCCTCTAGGTGGGAAACACAATTTATATCTGTGTGATAACATCATTACATTTGCTATTAATGACTATGCCTTGTCTATTAACATCTACGAATGAACAAGTTAGGACGGCATCATGTAGATGGGAAAACACAACATGTATCCACATACTAACATCATTACATTCGCCATTAACGACTAGGCCTCATCCATTAACATCTTTGAATGAACAAGTTAGGAAGTCATCATGTAGATGGGAAAACACAATGTGTATCCATGTAATAACATCATTAGGTTCGCTGTTAACGACTAGACCTCATCTATTAACATCTTCGAAGGAACAAGTTAGGAGGTCCTCTGTAGGTGGGAAACACAACTTGTATCCACGTAATAACATCATTACATTCGCTATTAACGACTAGGCCTCGTCCATTAACATCTTCAAATGAACAAGTTACGAGGTCGTCATGTAGATGGGAAAACACAACTCTTATCCACGTAATAACATCATTAGCTTCGCTATTAACGACTAGACTTCGTCTATTAACATTTTCGAAGGAACAAGTTAGGAGGTCGTCTGTAGGTGAGAAACACAACTTGTATCAACGTAATTACATCATTAGCTTTGTTATTAACGACCAGGCCTCGTCCATTAACATCTTCGAAGGAACAAGGACGTTGTCATGTAGATAGGAAAACACAACGTGTATCCACGTAATAACATCATTCTTTTCTTTATTAACAACATTATGTTCATTGTTAACTACATTATTTCGTTGATTAACATCTGCTCAACAAGAAATGTGAACTTTTTAGCGTCGCTGCCCAAACGCAACACCTTTCACATCTTCCATTCACACGGACAACAGAAGACGTGTGTAGGAACAAGTTTGCAAAAAAAAAATATGTTACCAGCGTAATAACACCACATGCCTCTATAATAACAACATGGTTATGTTGATTAACACCTTCATATATTTATCAGTTGTTGTCATATCACAATCTACATAATTACATTCAGCCCGCGCTCGTGTCTCCTCGTTTCCCTCAACCCGAGCTCGTGTCTCCTCCTTTCCGTTTTGCCTTGTGTCTCTTCCTTTCTCTCTGACTCTCCGTCACTCTCTGATCTGATATGCCTCCTCGTGTCTTTAGTTCCCCTTTTTAGGAGGGTTTTCAGGTCATTTTGTTAACATTTCATTTCCCAGATTCCTCATACCTCACTGATTTGGGATTTGTTATTTTCACCCAACCTTTCTGTCCTTTTCTAATTTTTTTTGTAGTTTTCTGAAATTTTCCCAAAAAAAATAGAAAAATGATTTGAATAAAGAAAGAAAAGCAAACGAAATATGAAGAAGGCATTCTTTTTTTCATGAAGTTGGAAAAGAATTGGCAAAAGATTGTTAAATATTTAGATGCTATGAACTATTCACTAATTTTGACTTGCATATGAACTATTTCATTTCTCTAATTAATTCATTCTATTTAGCCTTCATCCATCATTACAAGCCTTTTTAAGTCCTCTTGATTCATTGCATTTATTGCCATTAGTAGTGGAAATATTAGAGTTGTTACAAGCCTATGGTAAGATGTTGATTAAGTGAATTAGAGTGAAATTATTCCAATAAGGTGAGATCGATGAGTGAAACACTAATACCTTGAAAGTCTCTTATGCTTCATTCTAATATTTTGGATTGTGTAGTTGACTAATTTCTTTTCATCACTTGACTATTGTTAGTGTTGGCTTGAGAAATTTGATTAATTAATCTATTGCTTTCTAATTATGAAATTACTCATCTTTCAAATGCATTGATGATTTGAATTTAGAAACTTGTACTTCATTGCCTTTATTCAGGAGTACAAAGGTCTAAGTGTGGGGGAATTGAATGGCCAAATTTATAATATTGGGGTGTGTATATATGTATATACATGTTTATTAAAGTATATATATTATAATATTATTATGATATGTATCTGATTCAAGATAGGGATACATACATACATATATAAATATATATCATATTTTAAACTCTAAATTTAAATTTAAATATTTAAACAAAATGTCATAATAAAATATCTTTATCAAAGGCTTATTCATAGGTGAGAGGGGTATCACACCGCAAAAAACAATTTATTTCTCGTGTAATTACCGATGGAATTTCAAAATCCCATCTTTGAACTTTCACGAGTTTAAGGGATGGTTGAAGCAAAGTTTGCTTCAGCTAAACAATGATGGCTTTTCTTCCATTGTATGTGAAATTATTTGCTTAACATTATCACAAGGAAACAGAATAAGGTTGAAAAATATTTATTTTATTATATATTTTCATATTTTATTTGGGGATTTTGTCATAATAATTTAGCTTAAAATGCCTTATTTGTGCTTAATTGAGATTAAGAGTAAATATATTAAATTGTAACTAAAAAGGGCAAAATTGTCAAAATAATTACAATTACTCTTAATCATTGATTTATTGAGAGCATTTGATGTTGGTTAAATTGTCTTCAATTGAAAATTAGATTAAAACTGAAAATGACAGTTTGGGGCTTGAATTTCAGAAATAACACTTTGGTACCACAAATTGAAAATATGACAGTTTAGTCCACGAGTTAAACACACCGTTTTAGCTGCCCTTAGGTCATCAGTTTCTGATTTAATTGCAGCGAGGCAACAAACAGAGGGCAGCAGCGAGTTTTGGTCTCCAACTCCACCCTCGTCTTCTTATCCTCTCCTCGCCGGCGACTTTTGCTACACCGTCGCCATCCATCTTCGTCGCTGGCGAGCTGCTTTCTTCAACACCACAGGCCGCTGCCTGAACAGAGCTAAGAGGATCGGAGGGAGCATCTGCCGCGAAGACCAAAAGAAGAAGCTGAAAGGAATTCAGAGGAGGGCAGTGAGCTTTGAGTTAAGAGTCAGAGAGCTGGTGTGGAGAGTGCAGGGGGGCCACTGCCGTCTCCCCATTTCATCCACCACCGTTCCACCACTTCCGTCTTCCATTGGCAATTACCATCTCCGTCAGCCGCGACCACAACTCCATTATCGCCGGTGGAGCTTCAGAAACTCAGAGGAGTCTGATCAGGCACCTGGCGTCATTTACACCATCACTTTCTATTTTCCTCTGTCCTTCACGGACGATATTCTCTTCTCTGGCTCTCTATAGTCTCTAACCGTAGCTTACTCTGATTATGTGCTTCTGAGGAGATTTCAGATTTAATTCTGTGTAATATGGCTGGAACTGTGAATATATTTGGGGATTTTGTGATGACAAATTTCTGTAGTTGAACTTATTATCTCCTAGAGCAAGGAATTGAGTCTTGAGCTTGGAACTTCAAAGGAGTGTTTTACCATTTAATTTCTATCTTTAATCCTTTGTATTAGTTGAATTCTAGGTTTAGAGTTTAATTAATTATTGGACTGAGATTTTCCATTGGGGTTTCATGCAATTTATGATATTAAATGTGTATTTGGATTTAATTGTGTCCATTTGACATTTTGGATTTCATTAGTAACAATTTCATGTAATTGACTTGGTATAGCTCTTGCTTGAGGTTGTTATGAATATTTAATTGTGATTGTAATGCAAGGGTTCTTAGTTACTTGTGTCATTGCATTTTATTAATTCAAATAGCTAGTATTTAAATTGGGTTTCGGTTAGAGGGATTAATTTCTATCTGGTGTGGAGGAATTAATTCACCTAAGTAAAGCTAGCTCAAAGGGTCTTTTTGAACATTTTTGTCAAGCTAACACACTTCCATTATCTTTAGAAGCAAGGATTGATGAAATTCATTGTTCTATGATATTTTATCATACATTTCAAAACCAATCTTCATTCCATTCCACTTTTATTCCAAAAATCCAAAACATTAGTTTTAAAGCATTTTAGTTTAATTGCAATGTAGTGGTTAGATAAAAAGCTAAAAAATCATTTTTAACTTGTTTTATGCCAATCATCACACTTAGTTTCTAGATAATTAATAAAAGACTTTTCGAGAGACGATCCGGGATTGCATCCTATATTGCAATCCTTAATTTAATTTTGAAGAAGGTTACCAAGGCACAAAGCCGACAACGCCTATTCTTCAAAGGCTCTTCATCAAAGATATTTTTATTCTCCCTTGACTATCATCTAGGAAGTTCAACAAATAACATCCTCAACAGTTATGGCCTACAATGACTCATCTTTGGCTAATCATGATCGGTGTCAGCCTTCTCCATCTAATTCCTTGATCTATCTCAATATTGAGGGATGGGATATTATCAACTACAAATATAGAAGGCTGAATAGGCATTATTATAGAGGTACTTTTTTCAAAGAATTTTTATGGAGAAATCAATCAACAACATGTCTAGCTTTCAAGTGTTTTAAGAGCCTTATTATTTTGGAATCATAACTCTGACATGGTATCAGCTGGTGCAAAGCCGCCTGAGTAAAATTTGTTTTTACTTAATATCATTTTGTCCTGAGTAAAAAAAAAAAAAAAACACAACCGAATTTCAGTTTACTGACAAGAGATTAATATATATATATATATATATATATAATATTTCAATTCATAAAAAGAAATATATTATTTATATTATACAAATATAAATATATATATATATATATAATTTTGTATAATATATTTAATTTTATAAGTTATTAGATATTTCTTTTTATTTTTCTTATTTCATATAAATATTTATTAATAATTCTTATATTATTTATTTGAAAAATTGAAAGAAAATAATATTGATGTTATATATTTTATTTTTTATTTTTATTTATATGTAACATAATATTGAAAAATTCGCATATTTTATATTGTAATTTCAAGAAAAAATTTATATATATTTATCATATTATTCAATATATAATATATTTTTTTAGATATATTTTTTTAAGATTAAATTATTTTCATTATACATTATTTTTATTTTAATAACTTATTATATTATTATCTTATATAAAATAATTAAGAGTCAAATGAAATAATTAAGTGTTTATGTGTGCAGTAAATAAGATTTGAAAAGATTATGAGTGATGGACTTGATATGAATTTGGGTGATTTGGGTAACTTTTTGTTTTCCTATTTTTGAGATGGCTAATACACACATTGATTATTATTTTTTTATAATTATTATAATAGTTTGGCTCTTATTACGAAAACCCCATTCTTTCTTGAATATAAACCCTTTAGTGTGTATATATAGTCTTTGTTCGTGCTTTGTGCCCTACGGAATTTGGAAGGGAGAGGAAGACGCTATATTGCCCAATCCATCTCTTAATAGAGATTCCTCAATAACAGTAGCTTCGATCCAAACTCAATGTTCTCTCCGAGGTAATTTTTATTATCTGATTTGATATAATTGCTATAGAGAAACACACAAAGGACTTTGAGGAGATGATGATGATGGAAGAGACTATGGTTGAAAATACAAGAAACAATACTGAGTTTGAAAATCTTCCTCAAGATCTCATCCACCACATCATGAATTATGTCCCTTACAATGATGCGGTCAAGTTTAGTGTTTTATCTAAAACCCTTCATTCTATGTGGCTTTCCTTTCCTGTACTTGAATTTGACTACACTTTCTTTTCTGGTCAACACAAAGACCCACATCGCTCCTTCTTGTCTTTCATATTGGAAACCCTCCACCAACATTGTCCTCATCATATCAATAAGCCTTTGCAATGGTTAAGGGTGAAGTACCCCTATGATTTTAGAGGGTCTTTTCCCTGCGATAGTGTAGTTGAGGGGTTGCTCAACATTGCAATAAAAAACCATGCTCAAGAGATCATTTTTTATGTATGCCCCGACAACTGGGTCGATGTGAGTTCTGACTCTCTTCTTAGTCTATTTTCATCATAATTCTTGACTGTGCTCAACTTTAAGTACTTTAGATTTCCAGTTGCTGATTCTATCATACTGTGCCCAAAACTGAAAGAACTAGTCATCTCCTTTTGCAAAGGACCGCAAACTATAACTGTTTCATCTCCTTCTGTGGAGAAGGTTGAAATCAGTTTTTGTAGGGACCTAGTAGGAGTTCAAATAATGGGAAAGAATCTTTTGGATTTTTGCTTTAAAAATGAAATCCTTCATTCCCAACGGTGTGACATTAACCTCTCTGCATGTGAATCCATAAAAGATATGTCTCTATATTGCATAAAGGTCTCAAAGCAGTTAATGGAACTAGTCACTGATCGCTTGTTGATTAAAGAGTGTGACTTGCCTAATAACTTAAGCTTTCATAACCCTAGCTTCAAAGTGTTGGAGATGGATAATAATCATAAACTGAAGAACATGTTCCTCTTGACTCCCAATCTAGAGCGTTTTGTTTATCACTCGTCCAAGAAATGTAGTGTTGATATCTCAGCACGTGTGTCTCTCAAGGTTCTGAAATTAGTCAGAGTAACCCTAACAGATGAGTGTGTGAGGAGTACAATATCAGACTTAAGTTGTCTGAAGGAGCTAGCAATAAGTGATTGCAAAACGTTAGAGAAGATGGAGTTGAAAAATGACAAGCTTGAGATTTTGTCATTGAAGAAATGTTCCAATTTAAAAGAGGCAATTGTTGAAGCACCAAAATTGCGCAAACTTGAATATCAAGGAAGCCCGCAAGTTCATCCGATGCAAATCTTAGCAAACAAATGCAGTACTGCCCGCATCAAATTACCAAAATGCAAGATAGATTATGACTTATGGTTTGGTAAGCTGAAGCAGTTTCTCTCTTGCTTTGATCACTTCAAAGACCTCAGTATTACTTGCTCCAAAATAAAGGTATGTATTGATTTCTCTTTTTGCAGTCTGGCATGTACAAGAATTCCACAGAAATTATACGGCAAGACACTTGTTTGCTTCTCTGTTGCTTCGATCACATCAAATCAAAGACCTCACTTTTACTTGCTCCAAAGCAAAGTTAAATGTTTTTTTAAATTTTGGTGAGGTTTTGAAAATGACTTATAATAGTGATAGACGAGAGTATTTAAGAAGGTCATAAAAAACAAGCAATCTTTTTATGAGTTTAGTGATTGTGATTATAGAGACCTGATCCTTGTTATTATTGATCCTACTACCCTCCTTACCAAAGCAATTAAAAAGTTGTCCACAAATTTCTCTTTTTAAGATGTATTGAAGAAATGTGGTTTTCTAGTCTTGATATTGGAAAAAAAAAAAAGGATGATTCTTTTATTGATAGAGTTTCTTGTTGTATTTGAAATCTTAAGTTAGTTTGTTTTCATGTTGGGTTGAATTTCCAGGATTTGATCGTTCCAGTAAAGTTTTTGAAAAATAATGCATCTCTATTGCGTGATGCTGAACATATTAAAGTAAAATCCTTAGATTTTCCACAAGGTCAACCCATGAGGAGATTGGTGGAAAGCTTACTTCGTTTGGTTCATAAACCCTTAAAATTTACATTCGTCCTCGATGGTGACACACGCACCTTGAAGGTACGTTTTATTAGTCATTTAATTATTTATCAAATTATCAGTTTTATTCAGTAGAAACTTGTTATATTACTTATCTAAAACCTATTTATAAGTCACTTTTAGCATGTTTCACTCTTAGACATATAAATAGGACCATAGGAGTACTTGTTATTAGAAAACAACGGCACACCTTTGCCCATATACATAGTTTGAGAATCATGCTTTCTAGCTATAAAAGTTTTAATTAAACATCTTGATACATTGACATATAAGTCTTACTGACAGTGTGGTTGGAAGACAAATCAATGATCACACAACTCCATCTGAAAAATTAGAATATGATTTTTGACCATGTTAATTATTGTGAGGCAAATCAATGTGCTAGCTGGGATTTGTTGATAGCTAGATAATCTCATTGCCTATCAATGCAATTTAATATGTTAACTCATCTTCCTTTAGCATTTATTAGAGTGGATTGAATTATATATGAGAGGAATAAGGTTTTATCATATTATAATTATAAAAACATGCATTGAAATGGATTTGGAAAATATTGCAGTTTGAATATGAGAATAAAGCGGTGAAGAGGAAGAGGGTGGAAAAGAGATGCTGTTTAGGGATTCCCACAAAATGCTGGCGACACTATGCATTCAAGGTGGATATTGAAGGCGTCAACGAAAATGAGAGAAGCAGCTTGGACAAGTTGTTTGATCGTTACATGCCTTAATTATGGAACACACACACACACCTACACATTATTATGATTTACTCTCTGTTTTAAATGTTTTGAAGCGTCCATCCTTAAAACCTCCTAAATATAACACTTAATTACCTAATTTGATGGATTAACTATGTTAGTTAAGTTTGTTAATATGAGACGTTTTTTCCCTTTTAACCATCTTTCTTAGTTCTCTCCCTTCCTCTCTTACTTGATTATTGTTAAGAGAATATCAATAGAATTAATTTAGGAAAAAATTGATAAATATGTGAAATAGATCTTATATTTACTATCTGTTTTAAATCTTTGGTCTTAAATTTACTTTGCTAGAAGTTTGGTCAATTTGAAGAGTCAGTGATTGATATAAGATTCACAAGAAGTGTTGAGGAGCTCGTACCGGTCGCCATACAGCTTTTGCTACAACCGCTTTGTTGAATTGCTATACATTAAGGTCACCTAAACAAACTTGAACCACTAAAGCATATGCAAATGAGAGTTTTGTAAAAGAGAGTAATCAACTACCTATACTATTATAGTACTATTTTTGGAAACATTAAAAAAACTAAATAAATTAAGTTAAAGTGTTTATAATTATCTTTTTTGTACCAAACTAACTAGTTTGATTTATAAACTGATGTATAATCAAATGATACATAATATATGTTATGATTAACTAACTTATTTAACTTTCTTAACCTCTTCGAAAAAAAAATCAACTGATTTTTATATGGTGGTCAAGAAGTATTATAAGTATAATAATGACATCATGTGAGGGAGTTGATGACGTAGGAGAGGGAGTAGAAGAAGGGGAAGAGATAATGAAAGTAAAGAGGGCCATGCGAGTGGGGAATGGCACGCTTGGTCAGTGCGCTATGTCTGCGTCACCCGACCAATATTCTTCTTCATTTCTTTTCTGCCTTTAATTACACACACACACGTTGTCATCTTATTGTTAATTACAAATAGATTTCGTGCTAAATATACTTTCATATTATTTGTTTTATATATAAGGACTACCTTTAAACCTTTAATAAAAAAATTCTAAATAAATAACTCCAACGCTTTGTTAATTCAAATAAATCCACAAAATCTAAGGGTCTATTCGGATCAATGTTTGTAAAGTTGACTTTTATTTCAACTGATTTTTACAATGACTTGGTATTTGTTGAATGACCTTTAGGGCTTGTTTGGTCTGAGGGGAGGGGAGGGAAAGTGGGTGGAGGGAAAATTTTTATGAGTTAAATTTAAGAAAATTAGAGAAGTGGGGTTAAAAATTTTTAATTAATTTTTCTTACTCTTTTATCTTATATATTTTCTTTATTAAAATTTTATTACCCCACTTCTTCAATCTTTTAAAATTCAACTCATAAAAAATTTTCCTCTCCTCCCTTCCCCTCCAATTATTGAACACACACACACACACACCCTTATTATGATTTACTCTCTGTTTTAAATGTTTTGAAGCGTCCATCCTTAAAACTTTATAAATGTAAGACTTAATTACTTAATTTGATGGATTAAGTATGTTAGTTAAGTTAGTTAATGTGAGATGTTTTTTTCCCTCTAACCATCTTTCTTTGTTCTCCTCCTCCCCCTCCTACTTGATTATTGTTACCAGAATATTAATATAATTTATTTGGGAAAAAATTGGTAAACATGTGAAGTAGATCTTATATTTACTCTGTTTTAAATCTTTGGCCTTAAATTTACTTTGATAGAAGTTTGGTCAATTTGAAGCGTCAGTGATTAATATAAGATTCACAAGAAGTGTTGAGGAGCTCGTACCGTTCGCCATACAGTTTTTGCCACAGCAGCTTTGGTGAATTGCTATACATTAAGGTCACGTGAACAAACTTGAACCCACCAAAGCATATGCAAATGAGAGTTTCGTAACAGTGAGTAACTAACTACCTACACTATTATAATTTTATTTTTGAAAATGTTAAGAAAGCTAAATAAATTACCTTAAAGTGTTTATATTTATCTTTTTTGTACCAAACTAACTAGTTGGACTTATAAACTGATGTATAAACATATGATGCATGATATGTGTTATGATTAACTAACTAATTTAGCTTTCTTAACCTTTCTGAAAAAAAATCAACTGAGTCTTATATTGAGGATTAGAGGTGTTATAAGAAAGTATAATAATGACATCATGTGAAGGAGTTGATGACGTAGGAGAGGGAGTTGAAGAAGGGGAAGAGATAATGAAAGTAATGAAGGCCATGCGAGTGGGGAATGGCACGCTTGGTCAGCGCGCTATGTCTGCGTCACCCGACCAATATTCCTCTTCATTTCTTTTCTGCCTTTAATTATATACACACAGACACACACACACATTTTCATCTTATTGTTAATTACAAATAGATTTCGTTCTAAATATACTTGCAAATTATTTCTTTTATATATAATGACTACCTTTAAACTTTTAAGAAAAAAATTCTAAATAAATACCTCCAACGTTTTCTTAATTCAAATAAATCCACAAAATCTAAGGGTCTATTTGTAACCCCCTACCTTAATAACCATATTTATAGTTCGAGAATGCATCATTAATTTGAAATAGAGACCAATGGTTAACTTAAAACTTTTCCAAAACTTGTTTAGAGTGGTCTCACGTTCCCATCTCGAATATAATTGGTTTGACCAGTTCGGTTTCATTTATACATATCAGAGTGCAACCAAAAATTCCTGACAACGCTCAGGAATCGTTACTTAATTAAGGGTTTACAACGCTTAGTTTCCCATACAGGGGATTACACAACACTATTCAATATATACAACATGTGCAACTAATCCCCAACAAAATATGACAACCAACTACCAAAATTAAAACTCCTAACTAGGAGCTCTAACCGCCCTTCGTCACTTGCTTTTCCTTTGAGCCACTTGCCCTTGCTGTAGGTTAGTCATTGGAAAGAATGAGATTCAAAAGAATCTCAGTAGTAACAATTCACTTATAACATGTACAATAACAAAACATGTAAGCAAATCACAACAACAACAACACAACGGCATTTTTATGATAGCTTTTGCTGCATTCACAACGGCATGTTTCACAATAGCATGTTTCACAACAGCACAACAACAATATTTCACAACGGCAATGTTACATCACGGCATATTCAATGAAATGACATACATGCAAGGCATCATACATAGAATAAGAGAAAGAGTCACTACCTTGTTCTTTCCGCTCGTGTACTGGCACTGGTTTATCACGTGCAGGGCAAATGTCAAATCCTATAATTAGAATTACGGGCGACATGTTATTACTTAATCCAATTCTTTAATTCAAACACTCAAGTTGGTTATCATTAGGGACATTTAATCAAATCAACTAAGGAGTTAAAGTGGTCAATTAACCTAAAAGACCAATTCCTAACCCCAAAGTTCAACAATACTACATTATGCCATTACATTTTCAATTTTCGCATAAGAGACCAAATCTGCCAGAATTTTCTCCAGACTTTGAAAAATCATAACTAATTCTACAAAAATTGAAATGAGGTGATCCCAAGTCCTATGGAAAGCTATTGAAGTCCTCTTCATAGGAAAAATATGAATCATTACTGAAAATCACCACACAATTCTAGAATTACACAAAATCCCACACTGCTCCAGAATTAAATCCAGTTTCGACATCAAACTTTGGGCAACCAGAAATCACAGCTCAAAAAACGAAATGACACAAATTATATGTCCATTTTGAAGCTTGGAATGTGAACTTTAATACTGGAAACTTTAATACTGGAAAGTTTCACAATTTTTAGAGATCATTTGGTTATCCAAAAACACCATACAAGTAGAGTACCTCGCTGGAATTCTGTTCAGGCTGAAAACCCAAATTTACACTTTGAGTTCCAATGACCCAAAATTCACAACCTAGGGCTATTCCCACATAATTTTTCGTGTAGAACTCAATGGTAACATCAAAATTAACAAATTCCCACTCATTCTCCATGTCCTGTTTTGGCAGAAAATTCAAAATAAATCCCAACAATTACCAACTTCTAATTTCAGCATCAAACTTATGTCAAATGGTTTCCAATCATCATAAACCACCAATAACATAACTAAAACATCATGAATTACCCAAACCCTTGTTTAGCCAAAATCAGGGCAGATTTACACATGCCAAAATACTCATCCAACCAACACAACCAATAGCTCAAATTGATGCTAATACTCACCTCTTGCTTCTCCTTAAGTTCTTTCTTTGATTCTTCAGCTTTTGTTCTTGCAAGGTGGCTGAAAACTCCTCTTCTTCAAAAACAAAAACCATAGAAATGAAGCTAAGGAAGAGAGGAACAAGTTTCATGAAGGATTCTTGAGCCATAGATGAGGTTAAGGAGGTGAAAATCAAGATTAAAGTCTTACCTTCACTTGCTCCTTCTTGCTCTCTCGGGTTGCACTGCTGAACCGACTTAGAGAATGAGAGAGAGAGAGTGATGAATAATCAGATTTTTGGCTTCCATTATCCCTTAAGAGCTGACCGAAAAGTTGGACCAAATGGAGAGAAAATTGTGGCTAATATTAATTCCTTGGTCATACATATTTTTTGAGTAACTTGTCTAGGTGTCATTGGTACAAGAAGAGTGAGCTTTTCTCTTTCCTTCTTTCTTCTTTCTTGAAGTGCTTGACCGACTTATGCTTGGCAAAAAGGTGAGAATATCCTTTGATTAACTTCTCTTTCTCTTTCTCTTATGATTGAACGTCCAACATAAGCATATGGTCAAGAAATTATATTGATTAAATCCTAGCCACTTTTATTGACTTTTCATATGGAAAAGATGAAGTATACATGATATTAATTCTCTTTCCCTCATGTCATGCGAATTGTAGCCTAGGAAAAGAGATGATGATCTTTGGTAATATCTCCTTGAATAATAAAGTTAATTCCCCAATTAGCATGAGATTGTTGACCAAGTCCTCATCTTTTTATAACTTGGTCCAATTGCTTCCATATGTCATATTTAATAGCCAATAGGTATTTTTCTCTTGGTTTTCCCCCTTGTCATACGTGAATCATGGCCTTTTGAAGAAGAAGATGATCTTGTAAAATATCATCTTGCAATATAATATTTAGTTGCCAATTTTGCATGTGAAATTTAACTAAAGTCATAACAAAATTTCCAGAGGTAATTCTGTCATTAATCCCATCATCTATTCTGTACATTTAGTCCTTGAGTACATTTTGGGATATTACATTATTTGGATCAATGTTAGTAAAATTGACTTTTATTTCAACTGATTTTTACAATGACTTGATATTTGTTGAATGACCTTTAGGGCTTGTTTGGTATGAGGGGAGGGGAGGGAAAGTGGGTGGAAGGAAAATTTTTATGAGTTGAATTTAAAAAAATTAGAGAAGCGGGGTTAAAAATTTTTAATTAATTTTTTTTACTCTTTTATCTTATATATTTTCTTTATTAAAATTTTATTACCCCACTTCTTCAATCTTTTAAAATTCAACTCATAAAAATTTTCACTCCCCTCCCTTCCCCCCTAATTCCCTCACACCAAACAGACCCTTAGCCTTTATCTGTATACTTTATTCTTACTATCTAAACTAGTCTCAATTATGAGTTATATGTATACACATACATATATGTTGACATACCATATTTAGTGGGATAATGTTTTGTTGTTGTTGTTATTGTTTTTTTTTTGGGTGTGTATGTGTTGATATTAACCATATTAATTGTAAAATTAAGGGAAAATTCTATTTAAGGATCAAAATGACAATTTTTTTTATAGATAAGAACATTAGTTTTGTACAAATATTCTGTAAGATTATATCCTTCAATGAGAATAAAAATAGATGTGTGATAACTGAAAGGTCCTGATTCCTGCGTATAACTATTGGGCAAGGGAAATTATTTGTCTAATGATGAGCATTTTAGTGATAATTCTTCTTTTTATTTTTAAAGAAAGCATGATACCTCTAAGGGTATGGGTGATTAATAATTTATTATTACTTACTAAAGAGTAGAATAAAAATATATCATTCATTTTTATTTATTCACTATTTATTGAAATGATATTATTCAATTGAATTGAATAATTATAATTAAAATACATTTTAATTCCATTTTTAAAATTATGTGTTTTTTAAAATTATTCTTGATAAATACATTTATATACGTCTATGTGCGTAGGATATCAACGGCAAAAATTATTTTTTACCCTATAAAATATCGTATCAATGATATCATTATATCTCAATGGAAAAAAAAAATGATATCATTGTATAGATCTCCAAGCATGCCAAAACAGAGTTGTTTGGTATGAGGCACTGAATTTTGATGGATTGGGATTGAGACTGAGATTGGGATTGAGACTGGGATTGATGCTTTAAAAATATGTTTGGTATAAGGTAATAATTGGAGGGAATGATTTCATTAATCTTATTTAATAAACAGCCACTAATTATGAAAAGACCCAGATACCCCTGCCATAAATCCCAAACTTAATCAGTCAATCTTTTGATTCATGACTGGTGCATTGAGAATCTCCGATTACCTGTGAGATCTTGCCTACAATACTGAGAAGAAAGAATGATGGCTCGATTTATTTGCTAAAACATGTAGGCAGTCTTTTAAAAGTCAGATGAGTTTTGTAGATGGTGCTTCGTTGTTCTGGAAGTCTTGAACACTATTACCATCTAGTGCTGCTGCTAGGCGAGACATTTGAACTGGAAGTTGAAGTTGTTTTGCTAATTCTTTTATGATGAATTGATGATAAGTTCGATGTCTGTTCAAGTATTTGTTGAATTTTAACTTACTGATTAGTTGTTGCGGTGAACACCAGCAAGATCGACGATGAGCGATGAGATAAAGTGATGAGTTATAATTTAGGGCAAAATTGATTGAGGGTATTTTTGTCAAGAAAATATTATAAACAGGAATATTTTTGTCTCTAAAATTTGCAATCCCAGGATTGAAAATGCAATACCAAGGGGGAGGTGATTTTACAGCAATCCCACTTTCATGGTACTCTCAATCCCTAATTATCCGTAGTCCTTCAAATTAAATGATATATTTTGACCCAATCCTTGATTCAATTCCAATCCGTACCCCCCAGTGCCTCGTATCAAAAAGGTTGGGTCTCAAGTTCAAGTCTCAGAAGAGACACTTATGAACTATAGTGGAAGGGTGGCCACGTACCCGATCATTGATGATAATATTATATATATATATATCCAAAATCTATATTATATCATATATGTTATGTTATATAATGTGATATCAAATATGCCACAAAATTTATTCTGCGTGATCGATGATTGGCTCTCCGTATAGATACATGATACAGTACGTAGGGAACATGTGATAGAGTGCTCACGGCCCTCTCTTTACCTTTTCTAGCACGAAGCTCTAAATTTATAATACCGGTACACATACATATTTATTTAAATATTATTTTATTATTATGATATGCATCTGATATTTGAAAATAGAGATAAATAAATATTGAGATATACATATGATATTTTAAAACTCTAAATTTAAATATCTAAATATTTAAACAGGGCTTATAAAAGATCTTTATCAAATAATTATCCATATGTCAAATGAAATATAATTAGATGTTCACATGGGTATTTAAATTAAATAGGATTTGATATGATTACGGGTGAATGGTTTGATATGAATTTGGGTGATTTGGGTAGCTTCTTGTTTTCCTATTTTTGACCATGATTATTATTTTATGTTTTGTAAGTATAATTATAATATTTTTGGGTTGGATTTAAAAAATTAAAGAAGTGGGTTAAATATTTTTAATTAATTTTTCTTACTCTTTTATTTTATATATTCTTTTTATGAAGATCAATATTGCTTTGAATTATTTTTTTAACTATTTTATTTTACATATTCTCTTTATTAAAATTAATTTTATAACCTCATTTCTCTAATTTTTTAAATTCAACCCAAAAAAATTTCCCCTCCTCTCAAAATCCCTAGTACAAAACAGCCCCTAAGAAACTACATTCTTTCTAGTATATTAACCCTTTTAGACAGTAGAGGAAGACGTTGTATCGACCAATCGACCTCTTAATAGCAGAGATTCCTCAATAACAGTAACTTCTCCGAACTCAACATCCTCGCAGGTAATCAATATATAATAAATTTCCCTTCCCTTTTGCAGACACAGAATAGTACTGTTTATAAGCCACGAAGCCGATGAACAGTTCCAGCTTCGAATTGGGCTTGATACTCTGAAATTAGGTTTCGTGTTTTGAGCTTACCTCATTAGGTTTCGATATTTCTTGTTCCTTTCTCTCTCCAGAACCTTCATCCCATTCCCAGTTGCCAGTACATATTTTCTCCCCTTCTGCGACTAAGAAAGATCGGGAGAAGAGCAAAGAAACTGAGATGTCCAGCAAGAAGGAACGCTGGAGGAGTTGGAAAGCTTGGACCAACTCCTATAAGGTTTGATTTCTCTTTCACATAAGTTCTCTAGAAAAGAATAAGCCACAAAACATTCTATTCTTTGTGGCTTTCCTTTCCTGTACTTCACTTTGACCATAGTACACATTGTCATATCCCATATTTTGGGCTTATAATTTCAAGAAAAATTCCTGGAGACACAAGAATGTAGAGAATAATTCCCCAGATTATATTAGAGGCTTAACTGAGGTATAAATGAGAAAATTTACCGTAGAAAGGATTTTTAAATAATTATTGAATTTTGTTTTAATAAAGGATGATTAGCCAAATTTAAATTTGAAAAATCCAAGGAGGCCTCAAATAAATAGGAAAACAAAAAATAGGGGAAAATAATTTTATGATAGGAATCATTTCTTCAAAGAATTACTTATGAAAAATAATTCCAAAATATGTCAAGGAATTAATTATGGTAATGAGAAAATTTACTATGGTTAGAGTGGATGGATGACAAGATTAGTAAATAGCATCTCACATCCAAGGTCCAAGGGGGAAGTTTACAATCTACCTCAAGGATAAGATTGCAAGATTAAATATGAATGACCAAGATTTAGCTTTGAAAAGTAAAGCTATCGATGTTTAAAGTACAAATTTCGCCAAATATGATTGCTTGAAGCCAACATTTATGGAAAATGATGTAATTATTCAATTAAAACCTTATTTGTCCATTTCTTCCAATAATTTCGGTGGGTAACTAGAAAAGGAGGTCTTATGATCTCCTAATAGCCATGTAGTGTGATCTAAACCAAGAAGTGAAGGAAGAATAATTATTGGATTACAATGAAAGCATTAAAATAATATATTTATGAGGAGGTTGACTTAGCTAGAATTTTATCAAATGTGATTAAGAAATGAGATAAAATCCATTTTACTCCCTCATTTGGTCCATAAGGTCGGTTGTTCGAAACAAGAAAGGTAGAGAGATATGTTTGATAGTTTTGCTTGATTACATGAAGCATGAATGAAATTTTAAGCTTTGTTTCTAATTATTCCCATGTCCATGTGTGATGTATGAAATACTCAAGTCATTAAGGTAGTCATGATAATCTCATATAATGCAAGCATTTCATGTGCCCAGCTTTTGCCTTGTATGTCTGAATGATATTGTTTGCTATTGAGATTCTTTGAATCTCACTTCCCAATAACTAACCATGCTAGGGCATGAGCCTCTAAGGGAAGAGATAAAGCAAAAGGTAAGCGTAAGTGAAAGGAAAACAAAAATTCCATGACAATGTTGTGCCATAGATAGTAAAATGCATAATAGTTACCATGAGTTGTGTAAATTTAATGAGGCTTTGGCCTGTATAGACGATATGTAATGATGAATGATAAGTAATTATATGCCGTAGTATGTTCTTGAAGCCATAATTTTAATATGCTTTATCAAGACTGTCCCATTTAAGCTACTTTCAAAGTATGATGATCACCCTTAGATTTAAGGAACAGTTTCTATCCGAAAAGCAGAGCAAGGTTTGAAAATTAATAAACTGTATCTGTTCGGACAGGATCAAGCTAGAATGATACTTTTCTCAAGTAGAGAACTTCAAGAGCTTTCAAAAGAATTTTAGAACACCCTGATATGATATGAGTTTTCTAGATTTTCGTTATGAATTTTCAAATTTGGACCACTAAACTGGAATTATGAAATGAAGAGTAACCCAAAGATAAATAAACAAGTTTTAGTTTGTGGGCTTTAATTAATGATTCGCCGGAGCCATGGCGCTTCTGAATGCATAGTAAAGGTGCCGAAATAATGGGTGGTACACACAAGTCTTTAAACGATACAAAAACCCACATCACAGCTTCATATCTTTCATACTCAGAACCTCCTCCACCTTCGTTGTCCTCAACATATCAATAAGTTAAGCCTAAGGTACCATGATAGTGTCACAAAGTCTTCTCTCTTCGATATTGTATTTGATGTGTTGCTAAACTTTGCAATAAACAACCATTTTATAGAGATAGATTTTGAGTTACCCATAAGAAACTGGATCAATGTGAAACATGACTCGCTTCTTCGTCTATTTTCGTCACAATTTTTGACTGTGCTTTACCTTAACAATTTAAGATTTCCAGTTGCTGATTGTACCATATTGTGCCCAAGATTGAAAGAACTAGAAATCTAATTTAAGTTTGTTCTGGATTACAAATTTTAACAGTTTTATCTTTGACTATGGAGAGGTTGAAATCAGTGTCTGTACTGATCTAGAAGGTGTTGACTTGAAGGGAAAGAATCTATTGTATTTCCGCTTTGTTGGCGGCCTTCAATTAAATGAAAAATGTCACATAAACTCTCTCCTTGTGAATCCATAGGACATATGTTTCTATATAATGCAAAGGTCTCAAAGCAGTTAAGGGAAGTAGCCACTAATCATTTCTTCATTCATCAATGTGACTTGCCTATGAATTTGAGGATTCATAACCCTAGCATCAAAGTGTTGACGATGAGCAATAATTACAATGTCAAAAAAATTTTCTTCTTCGCTCCCAAATCATATTGTTTTGTTTATCACTCTAATATGAAAACTGTAATGTTGATATCTCAGCATGTGTGACTCTCAAGTTTCTGGAATTGGAGGAGTAGACCTAACAGATGAGTGTGAGTGTGCGAGGACTACGATGCTCACTTATGGTTTGGTAACATGAAGCGGTTTCTCTCTCACTATTACTCCCTCCGGTCCTAATTATAGGATATATTTACCTAACTTTAGAGAAATTAAGGATGGTGGTTAAATTATTTAATCATATTTATTTTCCTAAAATACCCTTATTTAAAATTTAAAATGATATCCAATTATGTTGATTCTCTATTTTTTCTTGTACCTCTCCTACTTCACATATGATTTCTCCAAGCTCTCACAATCCGGCGTTATCAATCTTCCTCAACAATTTCCGATCTACTCTTATTAAATTATTATTGTGTTTAATTATTATTGAGAAAGTATCAATATGGGGTATTTTGGGAAGAAATCGACAAAAATTAGAATTTTGTCTTATAATTAGGATCAAGATCAACTCTCAAATGTTATCCTATAATTAGGACCGGAGGGAGTATTATTTGCTCCCAAGCTAAGGTACGGCAATTCATTTTTCTTTTAGCGGTTTGCCGATCATGTTTAAGAGTTATTATCAAAGTCTATAGACAAAAATGTGGCTTATTCCTCTGTATTTCAGGTGGGCTACACAATCATCGCCAGTTGTTTCAACAATTATCCGTGAGTTTTCTTTTTCATATGGGAAGATGTTATATTATATAGGCCGCGACTAATAAATATTTTTAGTCTTTGGCCATTAATTCGGGAAATCAGAACATTTCATAGGGTAAAGTAGAATAGGACCCTGTCCAGAGACACTATGGGAAAAAGTCCAATGGTAGCATCCCGGCGCCTTTATAAAATACTATATGGAAGAGAACGAAGAAGCCAGAAATCAAAACAAAGTATGTGAGTATCACGCCCTATTGGACTTCGATCAAATAAAAACAAACGAAATAAATGAGCTCAAATTAAATGAAAGAACTAAAAATAGATAATGAAAAAATTGCGAAATTTCTAATATCTTCCAACCCGCAGCACCGACAATCCCGTAACATATCTATTATCCATATAAATACGAAATTTATAGCATATTACCCGCACTTATCACAGAGATCGGCGAATTCGCCGGATCTCAGGGTCCATCCTTTCCGCCACTGAACCGACGTCGACGTGGCGCAAGCCGCATTCATGCAGGTTTGTGACACCATTTTCAAACTCAATTCTTCAGTTTCCATTGCATCCAGTCAAAAAACAAAACAGTTGAAAACCCTAACAATTTTCCAATCAGAGAACCTCACCAACTCACGAAGCTGAACAACAAAATCTCAAACGGAAAACACCAATAAAAAAGCTGAACAGCCAAACACTAACCTTAGGCCTGCATTAGCAGCACTTTAACTTCACAAGAAGCATCGTACTCACCGTTAATTTGCCGAAAAATTACTCGCCGCCTGACGCCACTGAACTTTCAGATTCACATTCAGAAAGTGAACAATAAGGAAGAATCAGATCGGAAAAGGAAGGGGTAAAGGAAGTAATGTGAATCTAGGGTGGCCGGAAAAGCTTGAAGAGGACAATGAAGAGCAGAGGAAGAAAAAGGAGGTGTGTGCATGTAGAATAAGAAAGGATTAACAAAGAAATGAGGCACTTAATGCATGCACGATGATTATACTTCAATACTCGGCAAACTCTCCCGCTTACCCCTCTTTACTTTTATTTTATTTTATTTTTAAATTTTTAATTTTGTAGCATATGTTTTTCCTTTTGAGCAAAGTCAATTTCAAGTCGAAATTCATTATTTTATTTTTTCCTTTTGTATATTTGGTTTGTTTTAATTAATTTATCACCGGCAAGCAAATTGTACTGTTATTTTCTTCTAGAAACTTCAGTCATCATTACCATGTAATTATTTTGATTGATGGGGCTGGCACACGGTGATGATTTGGGGTGCATTGTATTTGATTGATTACAAGATAATATGTATTTGATTGATTCAATTAAAGGTATATCGGTACAATTACATGACCATTATTTGAGTTATGATTCAGGATCTTTTGAAATATATTGTTAATAAAAAAATTGACTAATATGTTATTAATAGTATAATAATAAAAATTTTAAGCCATTAAAATTTATCTTCTTCTAAATATTACTCAGTTTGTAATGGTGTGGAATTGAAAGACTTGTTTAAATTGATGATTGAGAGCCCATTTGATTCAATCACATTACATGCCTGCAATGGTAATCATGATTGTATTACCAATATAAAAGTGTTTGGTTGCTCATTAGCATGGTAATAGAGTTTACCATAGTAATAATGATTACCAAAAAATTGGTAATCCTTATTCATACCTCCCCCCCTATGAATCCCCATTATCATTCCATTGCATGGTTTAAAAAGTTCAATTTACTCTTGAGTTTCTCATCTCTTTGATTCATTTATTTCATTTCATTTGCCACAACTGCCACTGCCACTGCCTCCTCCTCCTCTACTGCCATCACCTCCACCTTCTACCGCCACCACTACCTCCTCCACCACCGTCACTGTCGCCACCACCATCTCTTCCTCCGCCACTGCCGCCCACCATTACCGCCGCCGCCACCACCCGCCTACCTCTGCCGCCGCCGCCGCCTCTTCCTCTGCCACCCCGCCCACCGCATCACCACTATCTCCTCCGTCGCCACCACCCCCACCACTACCTCTTCCTCCACCGCCACCGCCACCGCCGTAGCCGCCGCCTCCTACCCACCGCCACCACACACTACCTCCTTCGCCATTGTCGCCGTTGCCACCCGCCGACTACCACCACCACTACCTCCTCCTCCTTCGCTGTCGCCACCATCACACGCCCGCCATCACCACCACCTCCTCCTCCCCTACCACCACCGCCTCTCACCCACCGCTACCACCACCTCCTCCGCCGCCGCCGCCGCCGCCATCATTGCCACCACCACTACCTCTTCCTCCTCTATTTCTGTCACCACCGACTCTTAACTATTTTTTCTACAAAGATTATATTATGGGTAAAATAGACTTTGTATAATATATTAATTTTAAATAATTGTTAAAATATTAACTCATTGCACATTGCTTTAAAATCAAACCAAACACTACCCTGTAATTAATATTGCATTGCATTACCATTGTATCTCATTACACTGCACTACAGGGTGTAATGGGATCGAACCAAACGGCTTATGTGTTATCTTGACTTATGTGAACATGCATACAATGCGCAGCTCTAAACAAGCAAGACATGTTAACTTATTAAAAAAAATCTCAATTGTGGCAAAGGAAAGAAAAATACTAAATAATTGAAAATATAAAAAATATTGCAGAAAATTTTCTCATTGCTAAACCTGTTGCCTATATAGATGTATGAAATTTTTTTAAGGGCCCAGTTGTAATATATCTTTAATGGTTGTAACTATTTTTTAAATATGTGCAATTTATCTTTACTTATGTACATATTAGCTGAAGATATATTGCACAAGGTTTTAGAATAGTACCATTCGCGCAGGGTCCTAAGTTCTTGTGTCCCTTTAAGTAATAAATTTTGCAATTGATAGTAAGTCAATGAAAGTCAATCAAGAAAGAAAGCAATTTAGATACATATCCTAAAAAAATTTAGATTTCACTTTCAAATTGTTTAAAAAGGTCTATCCTTTCTAGTCCTTAATGTAAGATCTAATTTCTTGTATTAAGAATACAAGGTGATATATAAAAAAGTGGGGGGCATTCACTACCTATTTTGCTTTGAATGTGTGTTTTTTAAATCATTGGAAAAGTGCCTGACTATAAGGCAAAAAAAAAAAAGAGAAAAGAATAAAATTATTTGTGAAAAAATAGTTCTCAATTGACAATCTCTCTAAAGTGTGAGGTTCCTAAAATAAGGAAAATACTCATGTCAAGCTCACTATATCTATTTCGTCAAGTTTTCTAATTGCATATGATCATGTGTCATGTTTTTGAATTATTATTATTTAACTATAAGCTCATATAAAAAAAATAGAATACATGGTCATTTATGATTGAAAAACTTGACGAATTGAAATAGATATAAGGAATTTGATATCATTATGGTCCCTAAAGCAAAGGAATGCGGAAATTTTGTCTTTGTTATTATGAGTTGGTTTAATAGGTACATATTTTATATGATTTATCTTGTCTACAAATGAGAGCTATCAAAAGTGGTGGTATAGTAACCTCATTTTAAGTTTAAGTAGCAATGCAGCATACACGTCATTAATAACAAATTAATAATTTTATCAACGTGGAATATTGGCACCCATGATCAAGCGATTCAAAAAACAAATATAATATGGGATTAATCAATATGTGCATTCAACAAATTTAAAAAAAAAAAAAAATCATTCCACCAAGTTCTTGCTTGGTGATGAGAATCTAACTTTTGCTACATCAGAATTAGTTTCCCTACTAAGCATTTTGCTTAATAAGGAGAGTTAAACATATTTGGACTGTTTTGATATTAGTTAAGATATTATTTTTATTTTAGGTTAATTTCATACCGTCAAAATATTTTTTTTTAAAAAAAAAGATAGACTTTTAAAAAATCAAATTTGGACCATTTTGACGACTCATATATGTTTAGCTCTCGTAGCTAAACAAGATGCTTATTAGGAAACCAGTTTTTGTTACATAATGTTTATAGTAGGTACCCACACATTTTTTAAGGAAAAAATTAATATGCAAACTTCTATAATTTTATTTTATTTTTTAATTAGATTACTGTGTGTTTTTTATTGAGTCTTTATAGTTTTCTCAATTATAGGCTAACCATTGATGTAACATAGTATAATTAAACAATAATCGATAATTTATAGATATTAGTGATTGATTAATCAGAGGATGAAAACCACTTTTTTGGCTTTTTGAGTTTAATAATCGCGGGGGGTGTTTGAGAAACATCATAATCAATTTGAAAAAAAAAAAAAAAAACCTCTTTTAAGTTCTATAAGACAAAACTTTTTAAACACATACATTTTGTATAGCACATAATAACTAAAAATAAGCTTATCCACATACCCACAAAAGTGCTGAAATATAATTTGAAATTATTGTACTAAATAAATATGAAATTTTAATATATTTATCGTTTACCTTTTCCATTTTGACTAGAATTAGCTCTAAATTATTAATCAATTGATTAATATGATATTTTAGTAGCTATATATATATATATATTGATGCTGGATGATATTGATGGTTAATCACTTGATTGGTTAACGGAAACCACATTCACATTTTCCAAACGGAAGCCAGAGCAGGGGTCGAGATTTTTTGGATTTTCTTTTGAAAAAAATGAGAGGATCAATTTTTTTTTTAAAAAAAAGAGGAAGATAAATACGTAGAAGGGAAGCGTGGAAAGCAAACTAAATATGAGGCGGACTGAATAATGATTAGAGCCGGGAAATGCGCCACTCAGGGAAGGTAGAATGACGATATTATCCATGATTTGGTCCCAAAAAGCACAATAGGGTTTGTCCTTTTTTGTCCTTTTGAGATTCTTAACCATCCAATTCGCGCTTTGCAATCTTCTCCCACTTTGACACCCTGGTCAACGATCATGTCTCCCCAGCATAACATTACATTAGAAACCTTTGCCCGGAACGGGTGTGTTTGGTTTGAAGGGGAACGGGAAGGGGTAGGGGGTAAATTATAATTTTGGACGGGAGAAATCTAAAATTTATCCTCTTATTCTTTTAAATTTTGGATTTTTATCTACAATTTATCCTCTTATTCTTTTTAAATTATTAAAATTATTTTTAAATTTTCCTTGGTTACTTTTGGCCTTCATTTATTTAATAATAAGTCCTTTCTTAATTTTTCAGAATTCACGTACTTGAAAATAAGTTTTTTTGAATAAATTTATTTTCTTGAGGTCTAAATTAATTCCTTCAAACCTCCTCGACACTCTATAAATTATTAATTCAAAACTTAAAAGTTCAGATGTTAGAGAGAAGAAGACAATTGGAGAGAAGAATTGTGGATGATCACTAACATAATGATGGGTGTGTCCGCGACAAGATATTTTCAAGAGTCCGTCAAATAATTAAATTTCATATTTTAATTTATTTGGGTTCAAAGAGAAGCTGTTCTATGTTCAGTTCTATGTGAAATTAAATAAAGCTTTTATAATTTTTTTTTTTTTCATAGGGAATTAATCAACAGGAAAGAGAAATTATGCATTATATATATAGTATATATATAAAACAAGTGGACTCGGTCGTTATAATCTATTGTGAAAAGTACATACATAATTTCTCACTTCAACCATACATAAAGAACCCAAAGTTTATATATATACTCAAACTATACAGATTCAAATGCAATTACTAGGAGGCAAGCCAATTGATGGTTAAAAAAAATTTGCTTTCTCATTTTCTGATGTGTGTGTGTGTGTATTTTATATATTATATCAAGTAATATGATCTGCTTTATTTTTCTTCTTATAAGTTCCTTTCACTTTTTACAAACACTTGATGCTAATAGAAGCATGAGTTTATTATATCTTTTTTTATTCTTTTTCGTTGTTTTTTTAATCATTTTACTCTAATAGAAATAAATTGAAAATGAGATTTTGCTTTTCATCATTTCATTAATCACAGTTTTTAAATATAGCTACTAATTTACAATCCCAAAATATCGAAAGATATCATGAATTGTTGGTAAAACTATAATGACAGAAAGATAGGATCACACAGGATATTTAAATCTTGGAAAACAAGTTTTAAGTACTCTGTACCATATCAATTATATAATGTACCCACTTGTTATACACATATTTGGATGTTCTATCAAGTTAAACTCTTTTCTTTAATCCGCCATCTTTTCCTGTTTAATTTTCTTTTATCACTTTTTTGTCGGTTGTTCCTAACTTTTCTGGTTTACAAATGCATTAGTTTCCTATTAAATAGTCATTCAAAAATTACAACATAAAAAACTTTACACTTTCAACAAATCTTCAATAACCATGGCATCTCACGGGTTGTTTATGATTTCTCAAACATTTTTGCTTTAAAAGTTTACAAAGACATCAAAAAATAATAGAAATAAGTTTATTTGTCTATATTCTTTGTATATGAAAGTCGTGGTTTCCATCTACTCTTTTTTTTCCGTCCAGGTTTTGTACCCGAAGGCATAGGCAAACTTGATAAACTTAATGTCTTAGACTTGGGCCATAATCATTTGAAAGGACCTATTCCTTCCAACATATTCAACATTTCAACATTGACAACCTTGAGCCTTGTTGGTAATTCCCTCTCTGGCGTTCTCCCATCATATTTTGGAATTGGCCTTCCCAACTTGAAGACGTTATGGTTGGCAGAAAATGAACTAACTGGACAGATTCCAAACAGCATATCAAATGCTTCTAAGCTCATTAGTTTAGATTTGTCATCGAATAAATTTAATGGAGCTACACCCAATGAGCTTGGAAATTTAACAAACTTGATGGCATTAGATTTGGATGAGAATTATTTGAGTGGGTTGATTCCTGATACAGTTAACAAATTATATAGCCTTCAACTTTTTGGCAACAATAGATTGCAAGGGTTCATTATAAGTGAACTTTGCCAACTTAAAAGTTTAAGTGAGTTGTATCTTGCTAACAACATGTTTTCAAGAGTAGTTCCAGAATGTCTCGGGAATACTTCTTTGCAAAAGTTGAATTTGAGCTCTAACAAATTGGTTTCTCGTATTCCCTCTTCTCTATGGGGTCTCAAAGATATCTTGGTTTTAGACATATCCTCTAATGCCCTAAGTGGAATAATTTCACCAAAGGTATCAAACTTGAGAGCACTTACACTATTGAACTTGTCAAGAAATCAAATTTCAGGAAGCATCCCTACAACTATAGGCGGCTTGCAAACTTTGCAAACCCTATCTTTGGCTGAAAACAAATTACAAGGGCCTATTGCTGAATCTTAGTGGCATGATAAGCATGGAGTCCCCAGATCTTTCCCATAATTATTTGTCTAGCGTGATTCCAAAATCCTTAGAGTCATTACTCTATCTTAAATACATCAATTTTTCCTACAATTTATTGCATGGAGAAATTCCAAATGGTGGTCCTTTTCAAAATTTTACTGCTCAATCTTTTATGATGAATAAAGATCTTTGTGGGAAATCCCAACTACAAGTCCAACCATGTAGGAAAGGAAACAAGCACATATCAAATAAAGTGATGCTGATAATAAAATGCTCATTGCCTATCATAGTTGCCATTTTGATTGTTTCAGTCATTGTCTTTCTGAAGAATGAGAGAGATGATGATAATAATTCAACAAAGAGGGATTTAATAAATTTGGATACACCAACTAGGATATCCTATTATGAGCTTCTATGAGAAACAAATGGATTTGATGAAAGCATTCTTGTTGGTTCCGGAAGTTTTGGATCAGTATACAAAGTAGTTCTTCCAAATGAAAAGATAGTTGCTGTCAAAGTGTTTAGCTTAGACATGGAACAATCATCATGAAGTTTTGAAGTTGAATGTTCTTCCATGTGCCATTTACGCCATCGCAATCTCATTAAGATCATCATTAGTTGCTCAAATGACCATTTCGAATCTCTAATAATGGAATTTATGGAAAATGGGAGTCTTGACAAATGGTTGTACTCTCATAACAATTATTTAGATGCCTTGCAAAGGTTGAACATATTGATTGATGTGGCAGTTGCTTTGGAGTATCTTCATCATGGTTCTTCTATACTAGTTGTTAATTGTGATGTGAAACCAAGCAATGTTTTGTTGGACAAAGATATGATGGCTCATCTTAGTGATTTTTGTATTTCTAAATTGTTTGGTGAAAAGCAATTGGAAATTTATACCAACTCTTTGGCTACAATTGACTATATGGCACCAGGGAATGGTTTAATAATAATATTTTGAATTTATTTGTATATTAAATTTCTAGCCAATACTTGACATCTTCATGTGCAAAGATTTAAATTAATGATACAAAAGAAAGCTTACATTATTCACTTAATGACTTCTATACTAATCATTCAATATGACATATAGAGTTTGGATCGAAAGGAGTTGTTTCCACCAAAGGAGATGTGTATAGTTATGGGATTTTGCTAATGGAAATGTTTACAAGGAAGAAGCCAACAGATGAGATGTTTGTTCAAGGATTAAGTTTGAAAGATTGGGTAAGCAACTCCACACCACTTTCGATCATGAACATTAAAGATGCCAATTTGCTACATAGTGAACATCAAAATACTGAAAATATACTACCTTATATGTCATCAGTTTTTGAGTTAGCATTAAATTGCTCCATTGACTTACTAGAGGCATGACTTACTATGATTGATGTTGTAGTATCATTGAAAAAAAAATCAAGGCTTTGTTTATTGAAAATGCTTGAGAACACCAGTAGTTGGATAAATGTTAAATCAAATTTTAGCTACTGTTTCTTTAACCTTGTGATTTGTTTACCAAGTAATCTTGTAAATTTGAGTGGTTCTAAATATGTTGTAATAATATATAATGCATTTGAAATTTTTTGAGTTGATTATATTGGTTTTTTTTCTTCATATCTTGTTTTTCTGAGAATGCAGAGGATTAAGTCTGGATATTGAGGCTGATTCATACATGTTGAAGTGTTGTTTCTGATCCTAATAACTGTAGGAAGATTGTTATTCAACTCTTGTCAAACACACACTAAGTCTGAAAAATGTTGGGAAATTCGTTTTTAAACCGTGAACCAGGCATCCATGTATATTTTGTTGTCATGAGTAGCCAATGAGAAGAAATGGTCATGCATGAGCACTATGTCTGGGATTAAATTAATATAGCTTTTGTCATTTGACTGATTTTACTCGAGGACGAGCAAAAGTTCAAGTTTGGGGGTGTGTTAACCTCATGAAATTCTTGTCAGAATTGCACATTTCATCCTATTTATCCCACACTTTGAGTATATTAGTGGGCATCTGGTAGTGCTAAAGTTGATGAAATGTGTTCTATGCATGTTGGGCAAAAAGAATATAAATGTGGATGAAATATATTGCTAACTGCTATGATTATTCAACTGTGATTGTTTGTGAGTTCTTTGTGTTGAAATGATATAGATTTAGTCGTAGCTGGACCAGAGAAAGCCAAATTTAATGAGAAGGAGGTGAAAGGAAGTTGAAGCTATCAACCATGCAAAGGAAAGGCAAGAAGGGAATGAGAACAGAGCATAAAAAGAGAGGAAGCTGAACTTCAGAGATGATTGGCCGCGGCCAACCTATCCATGGGCTGCGGCCAACAAGAGGCCAGAAAGTTATGGGCCGCGGCCAACATGAGGTCAGACAACCACTGGCCGCGGCCAAGAAGCCATGGGCCGCGGCCCAAAGATGGACAGAAGCTCACTGGCCGCGTCCCATAGATTGCCTGGCCGCGGCTAACCCCTGAAAACGCTGTTGTGCGTTTTGTCATCTGGGAACTATAAAAGCGAAAACCAAAGGCTGAAGAGGGGGATCCCAGATTAGGAAAGACCTAAGAGGCGGCTGAGAACATCCTCTGAGCTTGGGTGTGGTTGAAATCAAGGAGAATCATGGAGAGATTGAGGATTTGCAGAGATTTCAGCTCAGATTCTCTGGTTTTTCTGTATTCCTTCCATTTCTTCTCTGTAATTCTGATATGGCTGTAATGAGAGCTTACGTCTGTGAATCATTTGTGAACATGGATAGCTAGAGTTCCTTTCTAGGATTGTTTCTGATCCTTTGTATGGATTAAACTTGTTTCTTTTCTTCTCTAAGGATCTAATGCCATATATATGTTGATTTCATTCCGTTTTTACTGCTGTATGTGACTGGCCATCATTGTGGATGATGTGTTCAATTAAATTAAGCTTGAGAGAGTTAATTTAATTGTAGAACTGGAGTGAAATCATGCTAGACTTGAAGTTTATAACTAAATGGATGGTTTGTTAGTAACATAGAGATATAGTTATTAACCTAGCATTGTGAAATTAAGATTGGTATGTAATATATGAATATCTTCTCTTAGCTGTAGCAAGAGATTGTGCTTGCTAATAGAAGATATGCAACTGGTTATGACTTGAGAGAGCATAATCATACACTTGGGATTCTTAAACTGACATATATATACCCCATGAAAAGGATCCTTGGAGAGGAAAAGAAGTAAATTTTTGAAATACTAAGGGGATGAGCAATCCTAGGCTTATTATACTTGATTGAAGTCATATAACTCAGAGTTTTGTTCAGCAAATTTTAGCTTTTCAAATATATCTTTTGAAATTCCTTTTTCCACACACAACAACATGTTTTGGCTCAACTTAATCGAATTCACCAAACCTATTGCTTGACTAATTTGTTACTCAAATCTTCGAGGAAACGATCTTTACTTATCACTTTATTACTTGACGCGATCCGTGCACTTGCGGTAGCGAACAATAAATGTTAAATCAAATTTTAGCTACTGTTTCTTTAACCTTGTGATTTGTTTACCAAGTAATCTTGTAAATTTGAGTGGTTCTAAATATGCTGTAATAATATATAATGCATTTGAAATTTTCTGAGTTGATTATATTGGTTTTGGATTTCTTCATATTTTGTTTTTGTGTTTTAACATCTTGGTTTTCAATTATAAGCACCTTGAATCCACTCTTTTTCTTAAAGCAACTTTATACAATTGGAATTTAATTTTGGAAGAAAAGGTTTTAAGATTAATGAAAATGAGCCCTACATTTTTCTTTTTCTCCTCTATCCTATACTTATGTTTTTTAAACGTCTTGATATTAGAGAAAAATCCACTTAAATTTGTTTGAGAAATTAAATAATTTTTTTTCTGTCATACCTTCTGATATTTATAAGTCACATTTTCCAAATGGCTTATTTTACCATGTAGATTTAGATATCATACGACCAAGTTGGACATTTAAGAATACTCTCCCCATGTATTGGAATAAGCAATTAAGCACTATAACATTTTCACCATTCAAGGCATCCTTAGTTTTTGCATTCACAAAATTTTTTATAACATTTTTAACTTGATTCTTGTTATTTAACTCTTAAATAACTATTCCAACAAAGCTTTTATAATAATATCTCGTTTTAATTTAATAACACCATAGAGTGAAATCTAATCAAGATTACATTACTCATAGCAAGGTGTTAGCTTTAGTTATAACTCTTTTCTTTCAAGCATTTCAACAAACAATTGATCAGCAATTTATAATATATTCATTAAACAAGCTCCATAGATAAATTAATTAATTATCATATATAAAAAAACAATTTTCCAAACAACATCCATTCATGCATTCAAATTCACACACACACACACACACACACACACATATATATTTATAAGAAGATATACTAAATATTTAAAATTTTTTTAATTTGAAATTAATTTATATTGAAAAAATTATAATAAATATATAAATATTATTTCAAATTTAATTTAAATTATTATTAGTTTTTAATAATTTATTATATATATTTATATATAATTTATTATTTATGATGATATTATATATATATATTTGTAATAATATTTTGTAGGTTCTCTTTGGCTCAACTACCTAAGGTACGCACGGGTATGAGTAGGAGACACGTGACAATGAGAGGAGGGGATATGCGGCGCACTACGAGGCTTGGACGCATGGCTACTGCCAACGATGGGGTGGCGAGTGTTGGATGTGGCTGCCAGAATTGATAGGTGGTAGCCGTCGGCAAAGGATCTAGCAATGAGGTGGTCTTCTACAGATATGATACATGGCTTCTCTTGAAAAGGTCCACGTGGTATTTTAAAATTAAAAAATAAAAACAATTAGCGACAATCACAAATTTCCAAAGGAATTCCATGGAAAATTTGCGATGGAATTGGAATTCCGTCAAAAATTAATTTACCAGGCATCTATTAGCGAGGGAATGGACTCTATTAGAAAACCGTTTCCATCACAAATCCATTAGAAGTTGTGAATTTCCGTGGCAAATTTCATTGGAAGTTTAGTGTTTTATTGTGGCAATTTTTTGAAATTGAATTTTATTTTTAATTAACATTAATTAATGACTAATAATTTAATATTATAAATATTATTTTTAATATAAAATTATAAATATAATTTTAATAAATAATAATATAATATTAATAACTAATAATTTATTTATAATTAAAATTAATTAATTAATAATATTATAATATTATTTTTTATATAAAATTTATTAAACATATAATAATTTTTTTCCATGAAATTTGCCACAGAATTTTTCGTGGCTAATTTTGCTAAACTAAATAAATTTCTTCTGAATAACATCTTATTTATCCAAAAGGGAAATTCCCATTCAAACCCATTTAAAATGCTTAAATTTAAATTGAAGCTGACATCACTTACAAATCTCTAATCAAGCTAAAAGGCTTCATTAGATATTTTTGAATATTGTTAAAAACCATAATGCCTCTCTAATTAAAATAAGGAGAGAGCATCGCGTCACATCATGACATTTAAACTAGCTCTTGGTTTTTGATAAAATTTAATAACAATCCTTATTATTAAGAAAATTTAAAGAAAATAACTTACTTTTGCCAGTGCCATACAAATAAAATAATATAGAATAACGTGTATAGCAATGCACAGAACAACATTAATTTGGATAATACAAGTATAGCTAGCAAATACTTGTTTAAAATTGCCTTTCAGAGTTTCAGTTCACAAAGATGTACGAAATAGAACTATTCAAGAATAAATGAGCTATGTGGCCTTCTGATTCTAAATATAAAATAAAGTTGATTTTTTTGGCTAATTAAATTACTTTAGAGTATTTATATTTTTAATTTTTTTCTCCAAACTAAGTAGTTTGACTAATAAACTGAAATATAATCTAAGAATATGACTTAATTAAATAATTTATTTAACTTCCTTAATCTCTCTAAAAAAGTCAACTCTATCCTATATTTAGGACTGGAGGGAGTAGCATTTAAGTGGTAATTACTATGAATAATCCTCAAAAGCATTAGTCTCATCACAAGAGATATAGATTGTAATAACACACTCTTCACAACTAGGCAAGTCTCACCAATCCTAATCTTTGATTTAGTTTCTATCCTCAATTGCTTAACAAAGAAAGATAATCAGAAACCCTATAAAAGGAACCATGGCTAAGACATGAAACATAATTATAATGCAGTACCGGAATACCTATCTAACTAATCCACTATTATCACGAGAGAAATTAATGATGATGTTTCCAAGATTCGCTTACAAGAACTTGCATTTAAACAAAATAACACTATTACAGGCCATTTAAATGTCATTTTGAAAGAAGACTTGGATCAATCACACACGACATACTCCGGCACCCTCCGCTTCCCAAGAGTTATTAACCTTTACCACCATGTTATATGTGTGTGCATATATATATATATATATATTCAAACAATAACTATGCTATAGGAGTGTGCATATATATATTCAAGCAATCCTATGCCCTTTTAAGTTTCAACATAGAGTTGAACAATCTTAATCCAACCAAATTTCTCCTCTACACATTTTCACAAACACCTTGCGTGCATCAACATTCAAACCAGTTCATCAACTTCTTAATCGTCAAATCTCTTGTCTAACGATTTCCAAACACCCATGAATAGAATTACTATGCTTTTCTAGTTTTAAAAAAAAAAAGGAATTACTATCCTTTCCAAATTTAATTCATCACCAAGAATCAGTACAAACCCAAGAAAACAGAACCTAAATCAATCTTCCTATTACAACAACCAAAACAATTAGAACAAAAATTCCTATCCAAATAAGCACCTAAAACTTCAACTTCAGTTTGTCTAAACTTTCTTCTTCTCTCCTACATCACGCACAGGCCACAGAACAGCACCAGGAAAATAAACACACGGCAGCTACACAGAAGCAAGGAAGGAGAGAAGTTTTCGAACATACTGACACAAACAGAGCACTGAAGAACAGAGTTGGAGGAGGAGGCAAGGTTGGTGTGTGCTGAAGAAGATAAAGAGGATGAAGGTGCCTCACGCACACCCACGAGACGACGTCGTTTGAAGCAGCAGAAGAAGAAGCATGGCTGACCAGAAAAGGAGAAAGCCCCAACACCGTTGTTGCGCGGGTAGCCTCTGATTCCTCAAATAATGGACTGACGAGAAATATCTTTTTAACACCTTAGCTAAAATTCTGTTCTCTTTATTTTTTTTACATACCAAAAAAAAAAAAATCGGTAGCGACTCTATTATCATTTGATTTTCCATATTTAAAAATTCAAAATTTTGGCACCACACACCTATTTATTGTATGATTTATTTTTATTTAAAAATATAAACATGTTAAAGAATTAAAATATATGTAAGTATGTTTTGTCGGTGTTTAATTGCTCAATCATCACTTAAAATTGTTAAAGCAGCTTTTCGCTAAATGAGATAAACAATGTTAACATTAAGGACTAAGACTATATTTTATAAATTTAAAGGACTAAATTGAAACGGGAGATAAAATTAAAGGACCAAGCGTGCATGTAACACCCGAAATTTGAAAAAAATGGAGCAGCCATCAAAATTTTAAAATGGGATAATTTTAGAAACTTTGTTTTAAGCAGAAACTGGTTTTCAAAACCCAAACCTCGACAATCATATCACTATATCGTATTATTTTAATGGAATAGCATACCAATAAGTCTATTGTCGAGCAGTGGAATATTAATTATTTGCCCCAAAGCATGACAGGACTCTTAGGGTTTGTTTGGTGTGAGGGATTTGGATGGGAAGGGAAGGGAGGGAAAATTTTTATGAGGTGAACTTTAAAAGATTGAAGAAGTGGGTAATAAAATTTTAATAAAGAGAATGTATAAAATAAAAGAGTAAGAAAAATTAATTAAAAATTTTTAATCACACTTCTCTAATTTTTTTAAATTCAACTCAAAAATTTTTTCCCTCCGCCCACTTTCCCTCTCCTCCCTTCAAACCACACAAGCCCTTAGACAACATCGTGGAAGAATTCAGGATGTCTCCTGAATTACAGTGTGTTCGTCAATAATAAAGTGATAATAATCATGGACACGTTCACCCCCATGCTCTAGAGTCAATCCGGTAAGAAGATACGATTGATGTTCAGTGAATCTGGAAAGGAAAGCGTCCATTGCTTGCTCAGAGTGTAATACTCTGAGTATAAATGTACCCTATGAAACCACAAATAATTATTGTTAAAAGAGTGAATGATGTCGTGCAAGAATTACTAAAAAAAATTAAGACTATAACTGTGAACCCTTTTATCATAGAAGATAATATCGGCGCCGATAAACTGACGACCAATTCAAGTCCGCACATCATTAGTTCTATTGATTTCTCGGGTGATTAATCGATCCACCATTAGATGCCAACGACAATTCACATGGCCTACATGTAAGTCTTCAATAACTGCTTCGTGCAATTCTTCCATTATATACAGCAGACACTGCAACATCGGTGGGACTGCTGTATATAGTATAGAGTTTACACCAATTAAAGATGCACACTTCTCTCACGTATGATACATCAGCATGTCAGTTTCTCCTCTGTTTATATAGGATAGTTTCTAAAAAACACAACTTTTCAGTTTTGCGAAACTGATGTGAAACAAAACTGAATAAATGAGGTATATTATTTAAATAGTGCATATTTTTATTTTTTATTTTTTACTTTTTGCCATGGATATATCTTTAATTTGCTAATGTATATAATAAGTCGAATCTGGACAGTATAAACATGAACCCAAATGATCAAACCTGTTCACGTGAATTACGAACAACTATACGAAAAATTTCTCTATGGCATGAAATCACTCGGTTATTTGTCCTAACTGTAATAAATAGTCTCCAATTGACGCGTTGGCCCATACTGTCTGAAGTCATGTGCTCTATCAGATACATCCGCACAATGGACGCCGTATGCACGTTATTTTGTGTTCCAAGGGCCATCTCGTCTGTCTATTTTTTTTATTTATTTAAACATGAATCTCACCGACATGTGATACTTTATATGATTACAAATATAATATAAGAATATCTTAATGATATTTGTGTTCCATGTATATTCTAAACTTGAATTAGAAAATGAATGATATTTGTGTTCTTCATGGTAAAATAACTCGCACTGCCAAACATAATGATATTTGTGTTCTACGTAGTTAATTTCTAAACTTGAATTAGTATGCTGTTACAAAAAATATTTCAAACAACATGACTTCAATAATATTTTTTCAATGCTATTAATTTGTTATAACATGTAGCTATTTTAATATATTTCAGAAAATGAATTAAAAAAATACAAAATTAGTAAACAATATCTTCTTGCCCTTTCTTCTTCCATTATCATGATTCACATTCAACAATTTCGTGACTGTGTGTGGAACTCAGGTATCTTACAACCACTAAATTACACAAGGTATGAGACAAAAAACATGCATAATTATTAAGGTTGTCAACACAATTTTAACCACATAACTAACATTGGATCACGGTAGTAAACTTGCAGATGGTCACGAATGAAATGAACCTGGGTTTACTACTTTTTGATATAGAACAGGTATTAAGGAGTTGCGAACTTAAAAAAACATATTTGATTTTTGATACAGAACTGATGGTGCACGGCTTGCGTTTACAGAAAATGAACAAAACGCGAGTCTTGCCGTAATCCTGAAACTAAAGTACCAAGATTAGAACAGTTGGATGGAAAGTAATCACATTTGTGCTAAACGTTGGATCTTTGCCACGTATCACGGTCCAATCCACCACACATCACGCCGTTAGATTGCAAAGACATTATGAAATGTTCTGATAAAATAAAATATATTTAAATTTTAAATTCATACGCTATGAATCTATGATACACAAATCAATAATCAGCTGAACATTTACTGTCAAGGCCGTCTGAAATACCAAAACCGAAGCTTATTACATCATAGCTCCATTTTCGGAAGACCATTTTCTTTAGCCATAATCACCACTTTCTCTGTCATGTTATATATAATTTTTAAAACAACTCATGCCGCTAATTATAAAAGGAAAACATTTATTCAAATGACGTAATGATAAATCAATCTTCAGATAAATCATTTATTTAGTTTTTTTAACGTTTATAATGCAATTGTACAATATTCAGATAAATCAATCTTTTACTTATTACCATCTGGTTAGGTTTCCCTTTACCCTTGGACTAATGGTGAATATAATCTTGCTGGGGCAAGGCATCAACTTTATATAAATTTGCAATAGATCAATTATAAGTTTTAAACAAAAGCTACCTATTTATTAGAAAACTACCTATTAATAATTCACGATGATTCATATGTTATAACATGTACATACTATGATATATTCCGATTAAAAAGTGAATATCACAAAATTTACTAAACCTTCTTCCACTTACATAATAAACGAACTATAGGAAATTAGCTATTGCTCAACAAATTCATATATATATATATATATATTACTATTGTCAACAGCCTAAAAATTTCATATTTAACATTTGAGCACCGTAACTAAAATGCAGATAACAACTAATGAAATTTACCCCAACTTACTGGCCTATGCAACATAACATATATTAGTGAGTTTGAATGTCAATAAAGCTATAATTCTTCATATGTAAAACCGAGAATTGAAATGTTTAAATATGTAGGAAGGAGAATTCAAAAGTCGAAATTTGAAACACAACACCGCACTTACTACTATCATGGCATATTCGTATTGCACACAATTTCAATCATATCAAATATCCAGAACAAAGGCTACCAAAAGATGAGCAATATAGTGTGCACTCAAGAAAACAAAATAATCGTTCAGCTTTACATCTCATTAAGGCTGGGCCACATATAACTCTATTCAGACCTCATCAGTATATATAGGGGTCATCTTTGACTCAATCTCCTTGAGCTTTTCAAAGTATGGTTGAACATGAAGTCTTATAGTGTCAGAATATGATCTCATCGTTGGAACACCTTTGACAAATTGAGGCAAAATCGACTATTAATTGTGAAATTGCAACATATAACACTGACGACAACAGAAAAGAAAAACTTTAAAATCTAGTATCACAAACCGTCTAGTGTGGGCAATCCAGTGACGCAGCATTCAATCAGCACAAACTCACAATATCCCTCACCTTGTCAATATCTTCCTGCATCCACTCAACTAAGGGTCTGTTTGGGAAGGCGTTGGGACCCAAAAAAAGCCTAGTAGCCTCCCAAAAGCCCAGTGACCACAAATACAGGTGTTTGGGTCCACGTTTGATTTTACTGAGCTTTTTGGAAAAAAGCTGCTTCTTAGAGAAGCCCACTGAAGTTGCTTCTCCTTTTTCCTTCGCGCGGTGAGAGTGTGTATACTCGTAAAGGCCACCTTTTTTTCTTGGCTACAGCTCTTGAGCAAAGCAACTTTAGTGTATAAACAAAAAAGCAACTTTAGAAAACTAATGCATCTAAATGAATATATTGTTGTTTAAGCATATATGTACCACTAATTGTAATTGAACTGCATTAAAATAATAATTGAACCTTTTTATTTAATAATTGTTTTTGCACTTCAATTATCACAACATATTTCAAATAATATATATTTGTAGTATTCAATAAGATTCATACCTTTTTCGATCATTTTCCATCTAAAAAAGTCTTTCAAACACTAATCCAAACAGGTTTAAGGTTAAAAAAAAAACCACTTCTGTCACCGCCAATCCAAACACAAATCATATCTACAATCTGACTTTGTTTCTATCTGACTTTTCCAAAAGCCCATATAAATAATTTTTTCTTTAAAGCTGCATCTTCGTGTATTTTTTTTCAATAATAATTTTTTTTATTAAATTTTTTAAATATTCTTTTACTTCAATTATCATAATATATACAACTAACATATATATGTGTTAGTAGTATTTAATAATAATTGCACCTTTTTTATTTTATCTAGTTTTTTTAAAAAAATTTCATTTCAATTATCACAATATATACAACTAATATATATATATATATAGTATTTAATAAAATTCATGCCCTTTTCAATCATTTTCCATCTAAACGGGCTTTTCAAACGCTAATCCAAACAGGTTTCAAGTTAGAAAAAAGTCACTTCTGCCACCGCCAATCCAAACACAAATCACATCTAAAATCTAACTTTTTTTCTATCTGACTTTTCCAAAAGCCCATCTAGAAAAAAAGCTCCTTCTCCGCCGCTCATCCAAACACCCACTAAAGCTCCACGAAGAATAACCACGATCTTATCCTTTATCTTACCAGAGTCGACAATTTTTATTACTTTTTTGAAATTGACAGTAAAATGTGTAGGATTAAATAACAGATTACAATATGAAATAAAAAAAAAACCTTCTTTTTCCGATCCTTCTGGTCTATATAGTCAATGTAAGCTCCTTCTGAGAAATACCCATATACTCCACCATGTTAATATCTGAGGTGTGCGTCACGTATCCATATACATCTATAAATTTAATAACAATTTATACTCTATAATACGATTAATAACAGATAAACTAACTGTTTAGATATTGATATTAACTTTTGGGGCATAACCAACTAAAAAAAGGGGAAAGATTGTCTTCGTTAAGTGATTTACGGTATAAGCATTCATCCCGAGGAAAGAAAGATACTAAATCAGAAGCCGATTTCAGAATAAACAATTCCTCAGGCATAGATGCAAAACTTTCATGTACTACAGTGTCATCTAAGAACGCCAAGTGAAAGAAATCATGGACCTTTTCTCCGCCGTGAACAACGTTGACTTTAGTAAATATCATACGGATGATTCTCAGAAAATCGCCATAAGAACTTCCGCCTACTGACCCTAGAGTGAAAGCAACCAACAATCCTTGTCCCCTACCCATTAAATTTAGCTTTCTATAAGTTCATAATGAAATAAAATTTATAAGAATATCATACAATAGACCGAACAACATACCAGTTCGTCGTAAAACACGACATCAGATCCAACACATTCCATTGTTTGTTCATCTGCATCTTCATCAAAATGAACATTCATCCTAGTGATAATGCAGTCGACAATGAGAGTGAGACGACTATTGACAGTACCTTCTTCGAGATCGTCAATAAATTTCTTGGAGAGATGATCCATACCGCTGAAGAAAAACTGTGATGCAGGGTAGAGTTTCCTAATTTTGGTTTGCAGAAGATGAACAGACAGGAACAATATTTTCACTTAATCATAAAATTGAAGTTCGATTGTCAGAACCGTTCGATGCAAACTATTCAAGTCTGTCATAACCTTTCGATTAGTGCCACGTATCCAAGTCCACTCCTATTTTTTTTTGGAATATATCGAAGCCCATCCCACCAACCATATCGCCAGTAGATTTCAAACACGTCCTCGTACCTTATAATTTCATTACATTTTTTAAAATCTGAAAAAGAAACTCATTGAATGGCCAAAACGTCGACAAAAAAAAAAAAAGGGGTAAAACAAAAAAGAGACAAATGTAAGTTGTCAACGCTGTTCAAAATTCAAATACCAACTCAGGAATTTTTAAAGGCAATTACTCTGAACTCTGAAGACCTGGAATTAATTAGTTAGGTACTAATTGTAATAAAGCAAATTAACGGAAAAAAGGCAAGAAATGTTGCACTTCTGTTGGTTATCGTAAATGACCAATCACAACATATTTTTATCGGTGAAGATTAACTGCAACGTTTGAATAGAGCTAAATTACAATATTTAAAATTACAACATTTGTTACTTTTTTTTAATAATAAAGACTAACCTTTATATTTGTCTCATATAATAAATAAATCACAAGCTTGTTACGTATACCATAAACATTAACAACACTAACAAAACTTCAACGTAATATTTATCTTAAATTATATATAAAGACATAATGTTTAATGTTTGCACATTGCTTTGGAAAAAAAAAAAAGGTTTGCACACTGCATTATATTACGTACACTAACTTTTAAATTTTTGCACAAGCTTGTTAAACTTTTTTCTAAATTGTATTTTATCTTCTTCATAATCAAGTTCTTCTTCATGTCTCAAAGAAAAAACTACTTTTTATTTATACTTTCTATTAAATACATATCTTTATATTAATTATCTCACACTTTTCAATAATTATGTGTCATCTACCCATTTATTGAACATTATATCAGATACTTTATACTCACATCATAACTCAATATATTGAGCTGACATGAAAAAAAAAAGTGCAAATATGTCCATTATGAAAAGTGACAGTGAAAAGATAAATCATAAATGTGATCTTAAATGTTACTCCCTCCGATTCTATTTATAAGCAACTTTCCCCTTGATTGAGCAAAATAAACTAGTAGTTAAAAGCAAGGTTTTTGGAGCCGGACCGGACCGGACGGTTAGACCGGTCCGGCCGCCACCCGGAGAGTCAGACGGTTCGTTTTAATGCTTCAGCCCATTTTATGAGTTAGCCCGGGACGAGCCACCTCAAACCGCCTGTTGAGCCGGAAAACGGATTTGACCCGGGAACCGGAACGGATATTTAAAAACCGGACGAGTTGCTTAGCAGACGAGCTTTGAAGACAGAGGTGGAAGGAGAATGATGATTGAAGGAGAAAAAGAAGATGGCAAACCTGTCGCAAGAGTTGAAGTTTGACCAAACTTTTTTTGATATGAAAAGCTTCATGGGGAGCAAAAAATATTTAATAAACAGAGGAGAAAGGGTGATGCTCCAAGAGGGACGATGCGTTGAACCTTCATTTGAATAGAGTATGAGACTTCACCTTCCAACCTCCGGTGAAAGAGAAACAGATAATAATAAACCTTCAAAATCCTATCAAAATTCTGAGGAAAGTAGAAGAATGCCAGGCTTTGGGAAGGTAAAGAAACAGTTGGCATTTGTCCTGTCACTGTCACTGTCATTGTCATTGGTATAATAGGAATAGCACGAATTTCTAACTAGTCTTTAAGAAATTCAAATTTACATCGATATTAACAAATGACAATCAATATATATATATTTTTATTTTATATATAACATAAAACATTAAAACGTACTGGACATGCTATTTATTATTTACATTTTTATTGTAACAATTTAAATTAAGATATCACATGGATTAGATATCAACTTATTTTTTTAGTCAAAGATTAGATGTCAACTTAATCATCCACAAAAAATAGCACCTATAATATTATTAAAAAAATAGATTTAAAGTTATTTTGCATTTTAATATGTTATTATGTATATTATTAGAAAAGACGAAACATGTTATGGGTTTTCATCATATTTTCTTAAATAAAAATACATCTGATAAATTAAAATAAAATACAATGTTACTTGTATATATTTAAAATTCTTGTGTGTATTAAATTAAAACCATTATATTTGATGATTTTATTTTAACATTATATTCTAGTATTGGAGTTGAATGTCTTGATTTTAGGTCATTTGCTCAAAAAGATAATGACATTTTTTGTCCAAATATTTTTCAAGAAACTCATGCTTGGATCTATCAAGAGCCACCAAATACCAATGTTTAATAAGGCATGAAATCATTATTATTTGTGCTTTTTGTTAGGTTAATGGTTGATTTAAATGTTCTTCCTTAAATAATGTTTTGTGACTTTACTAACTTCATATGAAATTAGCTTGAAGACTAATTATTGTAATATATATATAAATATAATATTTTTAAATTTAATTATTACGTCACCGGTCCGGCTCAACCGTTCCAACCGGTTGAACCTTGACCCGCTAACCTTTCCGGCTCAACATCCAGTCCGGCTTTTAAAACATTGGTTAAAAGCAATAAGTGTGTCAAAAAATAAGCTTACATCTTCAGAAATAAAGTAAAAGTTGCTTATAAAAAGGATCAGCCCCATAAAAGAGAATGTTACTTACAAATAGGATCAGAGGAAGTATAAACTAAAACCATTTAGAAATTGTAAACTTAGAAATACAGTAAATTAAACACCAATTTAATTAGAAATAAAGTAAATTAAAGAGCAATTTCATTTGTGATAAAAAAAATTGATACATATCGTTTGTATAAGCATTTGTTTATTGATCAATGGAACGAATTTTGTTTAACATGTTATATTGTACGAGTTTTTTGACTTGAGGACATTATGTTAGATCAGTTCTCACTCATACTACATACAACTGCATTTTCTTTTCTACAACATCATCTCAAACATATAAGCAAGTTATATGATCTATATAACAAAATGGCTTTCAACATACTTAACAAAATAAAAATATACAGATATTAATTAAAACTAATAACAACAAACTTAAATAACCTACCTATTTGATATTCAAACACAAACATTTACATATAAGCAAGTTACAAACTTTATATAAGAAACTTGTTTAATATATTATCTTGTTTAGCCTGTCGAATCCTATTCAATGAAATGGAATCATTTGCCTCATTACAAAATGCAACGACATCTGTAAATTGAGGATCGAAATGCACAGTTGTAGCAGTTGTAAAATTTTTTACCATTACTTCGCCTTGCATAAAAAGAAGAAATTAAAAGGACATTCTTTTGATCGAACGAAAAAAAATTGTTAACAAAAATTAATATTCACCATTTAAAATGTCAACAATGGCAAACTGCATGAGCACAATCAATGGATCATGGTTTCTATAATATTGATATTCTATCCATGTGGTCATCGCTGGGATCCCATACAGTAGCACCTTGATACAATTGTTCCTATATTAGGAATTCATAACTGAAAGTAAAAGGCTTTCTCTGTCGTGGTTTACCGTTGCAGAGCAACGGTCACCTTTAACGTCGACGTTCGCCGTTGGATCTTCATCGTCAGAGCTGCTCTTTGCAGCTGCACCGCTGGGGGCTCACTGCATCGTCGTCTAGAGTTGAGGAGTGAGGTTCTTTCATTCGTCATTAAGCTCTTTTTTTCTACGGTCTCTGTTTTTTCAGCGTCGGTGAGCTTCGTTGACACTGAGATCCATAGTTACGCCGACGTGAGGATATCTACAAAGGAATAGGCTCTCTTTCATCTTGATTCAGTTTTGTTTTACGTTGGAGTTTCTGTCTCAGCTAGCCTATCATTTTCGTCACTGATCCATCGCTGTTTGAAGAACCCTAAACTTGGCTTCCCGTTTCAGTGCAGTCATCGATGATCTGTGAGATGAAACGGTTTTTTGGTTTGCCAAAGTTTTCAAAGATCTGTGTGTAACCTGAGAATTTCTTTAGAACAGAATGGGAAGCAATATGCGTGAACAGGATAGAAATTGTGAGAGAGTACCTCCGGTGCCGACTTCAGAAGAACAAGATGCTATGGTATGAAGCCAAAAGAAAGTTAGAGATGGGGAGGATGAGTTCTCTGAACACCAATCCCTTGTACAAAGGGTGGAGGATTGGATGACTGATGAAGAGGTGGTGGAGGAGGTTTCTACTTAACCGAAGAAATCTTACAAGGAAGCTTGCGTCGATATACCGATGGCGGGAGACATGTCTAACAAGGAGGAAGAATGGTGGCGTGGGGATTGATGGAAATCAAGAATTGAGGTTGAGATCACTCAAAAAGGTCTAAATATTGTTGTCTCACCAGAATTCCGTCAAAAACTAGCAAAGAAATGGAGTACTTCTCTGATTGTTAGGCTTCTAGGACGTATGGTTCATGAAGAACAACTTGGTAGAAAGTTGCAGCAACTATGGGGTCGAAGGGGTGAGATAACTATGATAGAAATTGGTTCTGGATATTTCTTGGTTCGTCTAACAAGCGAGGAGGATTATGAGTTTGCTTTAACTGGTGGCCCATGGTTATACATGGAACATTACCTAGCTGTACAGCCATGGAAATCTGAGTTCGATCCTGATGCTGGGGAGGTACGAAGATCGCTGCATGGGTACGTATTCCAAAATTTCCAGTAGATTTTTACGATAAGGGTATCTTATACGTAGTAGGTAGTCAGATTGGAAGGGTGCATAAGGTGGATAATAATACATTGAAACAAACAAAAGGCCGTTTTGCTCGATTATGTGTTGAAATAGATCTAAATTCCCCGTTACTCCCATCAATTATGATTAATGGCAAGGAAAAAAAATAGTATACGAGGGCCTACACCTGATATGTTTTTCATGTGGGAGGTATGGGCATGGATCCTAACATTGCTCACGAAAGAAAGAATCTGGACCTTCGGGAGTTCAAAGTTCAGAGACTGAGTGTGAAGGACGAACACCGGATTCGACGTCGACTAACCATAACCCAGAAGCCATAACCTATGGTGAATGGATGGTGGCACCCAGACGTCGTAGGATGCAGCGTGGCACTGGAGGAGAATTGAATATTAGACGGGGAGGGGTACGTGATTTGTGTAGAAACAATAATGTTGGAGGATCAAAATTCGTAGCTTTGACATATGAGAATACGGAAGAGAAAGGAAATGAAATCACTTTAATGGCACCCAATAATTCAGCACATGATGCTACAAACCAAGAATCGTCAACAGTCAGAATTATTAAATCATGTGGGTCCTTGCCTAGTAAGAAGAAGCTTGTGGTGATTAATTCTGGGACTAAAGAAAATGTGGTGGAACGTAAGATGGATTTGGTGAACCCAATGGAACATTATCAACAAGTGAAGAATAAAATGGTAGACCAAGGTAATTCTAGTTTGAACTCAGAAAGTGGTAAAGTGCATAGTGCTAGGGGCTTGGCAAAAGGAATTAATGAAGGAAGGAAGGGTGTCGCGGGATCCTCTAAGTTGCAACCAATTAAGGCCTATTTGGGTACGCCTTTAAAATCTGAAGGTGTGAAAATTCAACCACCAAAATCTACTAGAAATAGTGCTTCTGACCTTATTGATCCAGGTGCAGATAGAAAGATTAACTATTCATCTAGTATAAATCTCCCAAGTGAGGTGGGTGATATTGTTATGAAGGAGTCAGGTGAAGGAGCATACGGGCCTACGTCCCAGTAGCGTTTTCCAGATTGTTGGAAACCTTTTTCTTTTATTATTTGTTTTAATGATAGTTATGACATGGAATACTCGGGGTACTGGTGGTGCCTCATCTCGTCATTTAATCAGTGACATTATTGATAAACAAGGAGTTAATCTCTTTGCACTATTGGAACCAAGACAAGCGGCAATAAAGGCAAAGTTATTGGCTTGGCAGATTGGATGGTCTAATATGCATGTGGTTGATGCACGAGGATTTAGTGGGGGCATTTGGTTATTTTGGGATTCACGTTGCAACTTTTCGATTATTTCTACGGGTGAGCAATTTGTCCATGGAATGGTTAATGCAGGTAATGATAATGAATGGTCCCTTACAATTGTTTATGGGCATCCTAATATATACCCGAGGCGCCTGCTATGGTCTTCATTAAGAGACATTAGCCAGGTTGTTCGTGGGGGTTGGTTGGTCATTGGGGATTTCAATGCTGTATCGTGTCCTGAGGATAGATGGAGCATGAAAATACGGGAAACCAGTGGAGTTGATAGATTTTTCCGGGAGTGGATTACTGATACTGGATTAATTGATATTGGCTTTATTGGTCCTCAATTTACATGGGGGATGTCATTTAGTCAAAGCAGGATCTATAGAGCATTGGTAGATGGTAGATGGTAGATGGCAGATGGCATGCGTAGTTTCCTAATGCTTCGGTGCTTCATCTACCAAAGTATAAATCAGATTATTGCCCCATTTTGGTTAATACTGACAAGGTAGCGCATGGTGAGAATAAACAAAGGCCTTTCCGTTTCTTTGCCCCTTGGGTTATGCATGATGATTTCTCAGATTTGGTTAAGGACCAATGGAATGTTAAGGAAGATTGGTGTGGATCTTTAGAGAATTTTATTGAGGAACTGAAAATTTGGAACAAAGAGGTATTTAGGAATTTAAATTATATGAAGAACAAGCTTTATAGACGTCTTGATGGGATTAATACCACAATTACTAGAGTAGGGCCATCAGTGAGATTAGAGAATTTGCAATGTGAATTATGGAAGGAACTTGAGAAAATCTTGGCCCAGGAGGAAATTATGTGGATCCAATACTCTCATGTTACTTGGATATTCAGGGTGACCGAAATACAAGATATTTTCATTCAAAGGCAAATGGTCGTAGAAGAAGGAATCAGATCTTAGCTCTTAAACTTGATTCTAGAGAATAGTCTTATGATGAGCAAGAAATACGAGAATTTGGCAGTAAATTTTTTGAAGATCTATATACAAACATGAGTATGTACCAGGGGTCCTTGGTGTTTGGGTGCACTTATCCTGAGATTGACACAACTGATAGATGTGCTTTAGGAAGACAGGTTGATGAAATGGAAATTAAAAGAGCTTTGTTCGATATGGGTTCTCTAAAAGCTCCAGGTCCAGATGGGTTAAATCCTCTTTTTTATCAGAGCCAATGGGATACGATTGGTCTTTCAGTGACATCTTTGGTTAAAAGGGTATTTTCTAATCCGGATTGGGTGCATAATATTAATGATACTCAAATTGTGCTTATTCCTAAAATTGATCATCCACAATCTTTCCATGATTTTCGGCCAATAAGCTTATGTAATTTTGTGTATAAGATTGTTACAAAAGTTATTTCAAATAGATTTAAATCTATTATGCCATTGGTTGTGGCCTTGAACCAATGTAGTTTTGTGAAGGGGTGCCAAAGTACTGACAATATTATTCTAGTGCAGGAAATCATTCATTCTATGCGGAGCATGAAGAAGAAGCAGGGATTTATGGCAATAAAGATTGACTTGGAGAAAGCATATGACCGAGTCAGATGGAGTTTTCTTTTCGAATGCTTGAATGAACTGAGAATTCCTAAGTACCTCTGTGACATCATTAAAGCTTGTGTATCTACTCCACAAATGAAGTTACTTTGGAATGGGTGTGCTGCAAAAGCTTTTTACCCTTCCAGAGGAGTTCGTCAAGGAGATCCTATCTCACCGTATCTCTTTGTTATTATGATGGAGAGGTTGGGGCATTTAATTCAGACTGTAGTAGAAGATAGAGATTGGAAACCTTTTAGGTTGTCCAGGCAAGGTACGACTATTTCTCATGTCTTTTTCGCTGATGACCTTATTCTGTTTGCAGAAGCAAATATGGATCAAGCCGGGGTGGTGAAAACCATTCTAGATGATTTTTGTGATATTTCTGGTCAGAAAGTAAATAATGCAAAATCGCACATTTACTTCTCCAAGAACGTGGGTAATACGAGAAGAAAGGACATTAGTGAGTTCTTGAATTTTTCCATGTCTTCCAACCTAGGAAAATATTTAGGAATGCCAATCTTGCATCAACAAAGTACTAAGTCCTCATACAGATTTATTCTTGATAAGATGAATGTTCGCCTAGCAAGCTGGAAACCAAACATGTTATCGATGGCAGCAAGACATACTCTAGTATCATCAGTCATGTTGGCTATGCCATCCTATGCAATGCAAACTATACCCCTCCCTCTAGGTACCTATGATGAGATAGACCAAAAGTGTAGGCAATTTCTTTACGGGAGTACATCCATGAGTTGTAAGCCACATATGGTGGCTTGGGGTCGTGTGTGTTACCAGAAGAATGATGGTGGACTAGGCTGAAGACAAGCAAGGCTTCAGAATCAGGCTTACATGACGAAATTGGGGTGGAACTTGATACACAAACGAGATGCACTTTGGGTTCATTTTCTACAGGAGAAGTACAAGACGGGCAGTGATTTGGTGCCAAAAGTGGAAAAAAGACGGTCAGAATCAAGCACATGGAAGGGTATTAGACAAAATTGGGAAAGTGTAATTGAGAGTATTGCCTAGAAAATTACTGATGGAACTTCGGTGTCTTTTTGGCATGATCTATAGGTCCCCCATTTTGACAGATTTGAGAGTTTGACACTTTAACCATTAATAGATGAAATAAGGGAATGGAAGGTGGCCGACTGTATTACTCCTTCGGGTCAATGGGATCTAGATAAGTTTGGGCATTTATTACCCAAGAGGGGGTGAATTGGGTGATACTAAAATTTCGTTGCAAATATAAAACTTGACAGTGAATATAAAGCAGTAAAGAGTAAGTTGAAATATCATTGAAGTGTACACTGGGAGTTATACTGGTTCGACCACAACCACTTTGACCTACGTCCAGTCCTCAGAGCTTCTCTGAGAGTTTCACTATAACTTCCAAGATTCAGTGGATTCTTGGCACCTCAGTACAAGCAAGTTCCTTCGCCTGGACACTCGCTCCCCCTTACAAGTTATAATCCAATCCCAACTCAAGGTTCCACAACCTTAAGTTACCTCAATAACAAATATTGAGTTTGAATGAAATATCTCTCATAGAGTGAATAAGAATCACTGAAGTATAGAATTACAAGTATATGTAAAATAGAGTATTGAACTTGATAATGCGTTCGTGTGTGTGTTCTTATTATTCTTCTCTGTTTGGATGTTCCCATATATATAGATGTGTTGGTAATAATTGTTGGAACATTTTTCTTCATGTCCGTTAGAGTGTGCGCAGCCACTGTTGACTTTTCCAGTATTTGAAAAATATCCGTTTGCGGTAGGTGGCGGTAGGTGGCATTTGAACGTTGCATTTGACTTTCCTTATTTGGTAAGATCTCTTCATTGTTTATCTGTGGATATGCTAAGAATACTAATACAATGAAAGGTTAATCACATAGGAAACAAATCAATGAACGTTGGAATGATTTCTGAATTTTTGAACTTGCATACTCGAGTAGTTACTCAAGTATTCATTAAGTTTACTCGAGTACTTACTCGAGTATCATCGTGAAAATAATGATAGCAAGTTAATGAACATCACAGTACTCGAGTAGTGCATGAAGTAAACAAATTTACAAACCTTAGAATTACCTGTTTACTCGGGTACTTACTCGAGTATGGCACACTTTTCTTCATAGGTTACTCGAGTAAATTCTCAAATAAACTTTAGGTTACTCGATGCTTCACTCCAGTAATTTTGGCAGGATTTCAAGGCCGAGAGCACTTCAAGTTTGATTACCTTGTTACTCGAGTACTTACTTGAGTAAACATAAATTTTTTGCATAGCTTACTCGGGTAGTGACTTGAAGTTCTCTTCTAAATAACTCTGCATACTTGAGTAGAGCCTCGAGTGAAGTGTCATAAAAGCATATCAAGTTATTCGAGTATTACCTTCAGGTTTTGCTTACCATAGTGAGTTACTCGGGTAGCTCCTCGAGTAACATTGGCAGGATTGAAAATGCTGAGAGCAACATTTTTCTTGAAGCAGGGGACTTGAGTACATACTCAAGTATCATTGGCAGGCCGAGAGCAATTGGAAGTGATTTACCTGGTTACTCGAGTACTCACTCGAGTAACGTTGGCAGGCCAAGAGCAGCTACAAGTTATTTACCTGATTACTCAAGTAGCCACTCGAGTAACGTTGGCAGGCCGAGAGCAACTGGAAGTCTTATACCTTCTTACTCGAGTATATACTCGAGTATCATTAGCAGGTTACTTAAAGGTTGCTCTGGTTACTTCAAGTTTCTGTATCATTACTTGAGTACTTACTCGAGTAACCCTTTAATAATTTTGCCAGTAATGAAGTTTCTCAGCTTTTTCTCTTGGCCTTTCTTCATTACTCCAATGCTTACTTCAAGTGATTATTTGCCCTGTTATTACTTTGTTCAAACTTAGTTGTTTATCAAATCTTTTGCATACCATTCTTTGTTATCATCAAAACATGTGAGATCTAACATTCTCCCCCTTTTTGATGATGACAAAACTTGGTGATTTTGAACAAAGTTTTTGAAATTCATTTCTCAAATAAACACTTCTTGAAATCAATAGAAACTTTGAAAACCTTTTTGGAATAACTTGTTAAGTGTAAATTCAAAGTGTTTTGGAAAATGTTGAAAACATAACATATTCACCTTGCATACATAATAAACTCATTAGTCCCACAATGTATTTAAAAACTTGAATGGACTTAAATTATAACTTAAAAGAAGTTTGCATTGAATTTAAAATTGCATTACAAATATGAGAAAGCTCCTTAAATCCCATGTACACCCATATACCCAAAATGAAATGAAAAACTTAAAATAAACTCAGAAACTCCACAAAATCACTCAAGCTCTTCTCCCCCTTTTTGTCTTCATCAATCAAGAGGAGGATCGGAAAGCTTGACTATAGAAATAGGTTTCACAGGAAGAACCAAAGGACCATCTGAACTCAGAGAATCAAAAGAAGAGGAACTTGAAGATTCTGGTTCAGGAAGATTAAGTAGAGGGATATGAATGTCATCTCTGGGAGGCACAGGAGGAGGCTGATAGACAATCATAGTGGTGGTCTCAACCTCTTCAGTGGCACCTAGAGTATGATAGTTAAAGGAAGAGGGAGAGATTTCCTCTGTATGAGTAGGGGATGGAATAGGTCTAGGAGAGGGTTCAGGCTGAGGTCTGGGTGGTGAATCTGGTGAATCCTCAATGATAATATGAATGGTCTCATTAGTTTCAGGGTTATCCACTGAGCATAGGATAACTTTGGGTCTTGGCTCAAGTGGACTAGAGATTGGAGGTTTGGGAAATGATATGTTAGGGATAATTGGCTCAACCTATATATGATGAAGCTCAGAAGGGATGTTCTCTGGGGGTGAGATATTTTCTGGTGCAGATGATGGACCAGCGGAAGGTCCAGAACCCATAGAGTCCAATCTTGCCAGAATCAACTTCAGGGTCTCACCCTGGGCACGTTGCTCAGCTAATAAGTCCTCGTGCCTCTTATCCATCCTTTCAACGAGTTATCAACTCAGCATTTGTGTTGGTGATGTCTACATGAAATCCCTTGAGCATATTCTCCATGAATTGTTGAAGTGTGGCATTGAGGAAAGAGGGTGAAGAAGTAGTGGCAGCTGGAGCAGAAGACTGAGTGTCATCCATCTTGCTCGTCTCAGTTTATGTCTTCTTCTTCTTCTTAGACCCAGACTCTAGAGGACCCTTGAGAGGAATTTCAATGTTGAGCTACCTAATTTGATTTCTCTTAATTGGAGTAACTCTCTCAATGTGCTCTTTACTCTCCAAGTACCATATCTTATTTTTCTTCAGAATAAGCGAAATAATCTGAGGATATGGCATTGGAGTAGTGGCTTTCCCATCTACTCTGTACCTCTTCATTTCAGAAAATATATATTCCCCCAAATCCTTTTGTTCCTTCAGGAGTAAAGAAGCAAACCATCTATAGTCCCAGTCAGAAAAGTGGGTATAGTTATTGGCCTTGTTCACAAGGGATCTAGAGTAAATATACCATAGAACCCTGTGATGATCACACATTTCACTAGGATTGAAGTTTAGAGGGCCCACAAGCTCACCAGGTCTAAGAACAGAGAAAATTTGGTTTAATTCAAGTTTGGAGTAAATGTCATCTGGAAGGTTCTCTATTCCTAACCAAACATTGATCCTAGAAGGTGAGATAAGTATTTTCTGGCCTCTAACAATAGCAGTCATCTCTTCCTCTGCAGAATTTCTATTAGGTTCATCTAGAATCTCAAGATTCCAGTAAAAGTAAGTGACTACTTTTGTGCAAAAAGGGAGTCTAATAGATAGCCAAGGCATAAAATGTTCAAGAAAAGGACTTAGATCATACTTCAATACCTCCTGAAGTACTTTGAGGTCCACATAGTGAGTCTTGCAGACTTTTCTTCTTGAAAATTGTGTGAGGTACTTCTGAGAGTCTTCCAACTTGTTGACATTGAACCCCTTTGGCGGTTTAGTGATCTCCTCTTCTGGCAATTCTGACTTCTTTGAAGATTGCCCCTTCTCAAGTTGGTCAAGAATGCCAGCCATTTCCTTAGCCACATTTACATCATATTTAGGCTTTTTGGAAGGTTTTGGTGTGAAAGAAGGAGTGGAGGAATCAGAAAGTGGAGGAGAAGGAGACTTGGCACTTTTGCCTCTCCCAGTAGAGGTGCTCTTCTTTGATTGAGCCCTTGTGACCACTGGCTCTTTGATAACAACTCCTTTCTCCTTTGGTTTCTGTTGAGGTTTCAGTTGGACTTTAGCTTTGGATCTAGGAGTAAGTTTTCGTCTCTTTCTGGGAGGAGAAGAAAGAGGGTCAGTGAGTTGTGGAGATCCAGAAGAGTCTGTTGGAGTAAGATTTTTGGTTCTAACCATTTTGAATCAAAGAAAGCTTGAAATTTCAGAGAACAGAGTGAGAAGTCACGATATAGGGTAAGAAGAATCTGAACAAAATAGGAGGTTTTTGGAGCTAAAAATTGATGGGTTTTGACGGAAATCAAGTAAGGAAGAGATTGTGAAAACTTTTTCAGAGAGGACTGGGTGATTTACTCAAGGAGATTTTGTGGAAATGACCGATTTTGCGACAGATAAAGACCTAGAACCCGACGTTACTCGAGGCCTTACTCGAGTAAATATCATGTTTACTCGAGTCCCTACTCGAGTGATCATATAGAAAATTTCTAAAATAATTTATTTAAATTGCGTACCTGGCATGAATAATATTGTAATTATCCATGTATGTTCCCTCGATCATTTTATAGCCATTTTAGAGCAGATTTGAGTCAATTCTCATCAAGTTTGTGATCTGGACCTGTAGTTACTCGAGTCCTTACTCAAGTAAACTTCAAGTTTACTCGAGGCTTCCCTCGGGTAACCTGTCTTTTCTAGTTTGGACTGTTTATTTCTCACTAAATGAACCGTTTGATTTAAATTCCAGGTAACTTGATACGTTACTTCCAGTTTTGGAACACCCTTACTCGAGTACTCACTCGAGTAATGTGCTCTTTTACTTCAAGTTGTCCCTCGGGTAATGCTGCACTATTAGACATTACTTGAAGTTGGCACTCCAGTAATGGTGTCCTCTGATAACCTCTGTTTTTATTTCTCAGAACAGAGTTTCAATCTTCCTGCAAAAACAAGTTTCTACAAACTCCGATGCTTAAATTAGTAATCATCAAAACATTATCAAATAACTTTATCTAACATTATGAGAAACTGAAATAACTTACAATTCATTGGGATTTACCATTCCCAATTCTCTTCTAATGTATAGAAATTGATCTTTTGCAAGAGGTTTGGTGAAGATATCAGCTAGTTAAAGATGAGTAGGAATGAATATCACTTTCACATCTTTCTTTTGGATATGATCTCTGATGAAGTGATGTCTGACATCGATATGCTTGGTTCTATAATGTTGAATTGGATTCTTTGCCAAGCTTATCGTACTGGTATTGTCACAATAGATTGGTATGTCTTTGAGATAAATACCAAGATCTTGTAGTTGTTGTTTTAACCATATCACTTGTGCACAATAACTTGAGACTGCAACATATTCAGCTTCCGTTGATGAAAAAGACACTGTATTTTGTTTCTTACTAAACCATGATATAAGAGATCCTCTAAGAAATTGTCCTTATCCGCTGGTGCTCTTTCTGTCTGTCTTATATCCTCCATGATTAGAATCTGAATATGCAACTAGATATTCACTTCTTCCTTTGGGATACCACAGACCCAATTCTGGTGTGTCAGCAAGGTATCTAAAGATTCGTTTGACAGTTTCGGCATGTGATTCTTTTGGTGCTGATTGATATCTTGCACATATGCCAACACTAAATTGAATGTCCGGTCTGTTTGCCGTGAGATAGAGTAATGATCCGATCATTCCTCTATATTTCGTGATGTTGTAGTCTTTCCCTTTGACATCAGCATCAAGCAACGTAGTTGAGCTCATAGGTGTGTCCGTTCCATTTGCTTCATCCATTCCATACTTCTTCAATAGCTCTTTCAAGTACTTTGTTTGAGAGATGAAGATTCCATTCTTTCTTTGTTTGATTTGAAAACCGAGAAAGAAATTCAATTCTCCCATCATTGACATCTCAAACTCTCCCTGCATTATCTCAGAAAATTCCTTACACAGAGATTCATTAGTAGCACCGAAAACAATGTCATCAACATATATTTGAACAATTAAAATATCATCACATTTTTGTTTTATAAAAAGTGTTGTATCAAATTTTCCCCGTACAAAACCTTGATCAATAAGAAATTTACTGAGCCTTTCGTACCATGCTCTAAGAGCTTGTTTTAAACCATATAAAGCCTTTTTGAGTTTGAAAACATGGTCAGGTTTAGTTACATCTTCAAAACCTGGAGGTTGCTCTATGTATACTTCTTCCATAATGTATCCATTTAGAAATGCACTCTTTACATCCATTTGATAGAGTTTGAATCCTTTGATGCATGCAAAGTCTAAGAGTACACTTATAGCTTCCAATCTAGCTACTGGAGCATACGTTTCCTTATAATCAATTCCTTCTTCCTGATTATAGCCTTTGGCCACCAATCTTATCTTGTTTCTGACAATAATTGCGGATTCATCGAGTTTGTTCTTGAATACCCATTTAATGCCAATGATCGGATGATCCTTGGGTCAGGGTACTAAATCCCAAACTTGATTTCTTTCAAATTGATTTAGTTCTTCTTGCATTGCTATAACCCAATCATTGTCTGATAGGGCTTTATCAATGTTAGAAAGTTCAATCTCAGAAATGAATGCAGAAAAACTTACTTCATTGAAAATTCTATTTCTAATTTTGATCCCTTCATTCACATCTCCTATGACTTGATCTAAGGGATGACTTTTATTGTATTTCCAAGCTCTAGGTTGTCCTAGTGATTGTTCTTCTTCCTTGGTTTCATCAACTTCTAGAATAAGAGATTTAGAAATAGATTGACCATTTTCTTGATTTAAGACAACTTCCTGTTCTTCATCAATGGTTTTGTCAGAGGATTCAAATTCATCAAATACAATATGAATTGATTCTTCAACAACACATGTTCTTTTATTGAAAACTCTATATGCTTTACTTCGGTTAGAATACCCTAGGAAAATTCCTCCACCAGTTTTAGAATCAAAATTTTCTAAGTTATCTTTACCATTGTTATGAATGAAACACTTACAACCGAAGATGTGTAGATGAGCAATGTTTGGCTTCCTTCCTTTGTATAACTCGTATGGTGTCTTTCCAAGTTTTGTTCTAATATAGGCTCTATTTGAAATATAGCATGTTGTACTCATAGCATCAGCCCAAAACACTTGAGAAGCGTTCTTTTCATTTAACATTGCTCTAGCCATTTTAGTGAGCACTCTATTCTTACGTTCCACGACTCTATTTTGTTGAGGTGTCCTTGGAGCAGAGAATTTGTGATCAATGCCATTAGTATCACAATATTCTTCAAAGGCATGATTTTCAAATTCTCCACCATGATCGGTCCTAATACCTGCAATGGACATACCTTTCTCATTTTACACTTTCTTGGCAAAAACAATAAATTCTTCAAAGGTTTCATCCTTTGATGATAGAAAAATAACCCATGTAAATCTGGAGAAGTCATCAACAATGACCAATGAATATAAGTTGCCACCAAGACTCTTTACTCTTGTTGGCCCAACTAAATCCATATGCAATAATTGTAGTGGTCTATTTGTTGAAATCTTATTTTTCAATTTGAAAGATGATTTAGTTTGTTTACCCTTTTGACATACGTCACAAATCAAGTCATTTTTTAAATTTACTTTGGGTAATCCAAGAACTAAATCCTTTTTTAGTAGTTTACCTAATTGATGCATATTGACATGAGCCAATCTCTTATGCCATAGCCAACTTTCATCGGCATTACTCAGAAAACAATTTTCAGATTCATTTCTACTAATATCTAGAGTATAACAATTACCTTCCCTTTTTGCTCTGAGCTTAGCCTTGATATTCTTCTTATCAAGTAGTAAGCCATTTTTGTTGATAATTAGACATTCCTCTGAGTCAAATATTACCCAGTTGTTTTTTCTGCACTTTGACTTACACTCAGCAAGTTATGGCACAATCCTTCGACATAGTTTACGTCTTTGACTTGTATGCCTTTGTCATTTTTGATTTCACCAATTCCTGCTATCCTTCCGGTTTGATTTCCTCCAAATTTTACCTTTCCACCTTCTTTAGGTTGCAATTTGGTAAAACTTTCGAAATCACCGGTCATATGTCTAGAGCATCCACTGTCTATGTACCACTTGTTGTTTTTGGATGCTTTGAGACATATTTGCAATTAAATATGATTAAGTCTTAGGTACCCACTTCTTTTTGGGTCCTTTTGGGTTAGTGCAAGAAATTTTCGAAACATATGATCCTTTAGGTACCCATTTCTAGGTTCCTATGTTTCCTTTCTTCTTATGAATGCATGAAGAGGTATAATGATCTTTTCTATTACAGTAATTACAAAATGCAAAAGGATTTGATGTATGCACAGAATGCTGGAAATAATTTAAATATGACTTACCTCCTGCTTTCTTTCTACCTTTTCTTCTATCTGATTTTGGATCATATCTAATACCAGATCGATCATTTACAAATTGCTAATCTTTTAAAATCACACTTAGCATCTCACTTCCTTTGGTAAATTTTTCAAGAGTTTTTGTGAGATCAGTGTTTTTCTTTTTCAAAGAAGAACAATTTTCACAATTCTTTTCTGAACTTTCTTTAAGTTCAATTTCAAGAGCTTTATTTTTCTTTTTGAAAACAACTAATTCTTTAACTACTTTGATGAATTCAGAATGTAACGCATTATATTCAGACAGTAATTCATTATAGGTAGGATCAGAATCATTTACCTCTTCTTCTGTTTCTTCTTGAGCAACAAGACATATATTGGCTACTTCTTCTTCATCACTTTCTTCGTCAGAGGAGCTATCACCCCATATAGCAGATACGAAGGCCTTCTTTTTGTTTAAGAATTTGCCTTTTCTCTTTTCTTTGCTCTTTTGATTCAGCTCTGGACATTCTGATTTGATATGTCCTGATTTTCCACATTCGTAGCAGATGATATGATCTTTGCTGCTAGTTCCTCCTTTTTGAAAGTGTTTGAATCCTTGACCTTTCTTGTAGAACTTTCTAAATCGTTTTATGATAAGGCCCATTTCATCATCGTCAAACTCCTCATCCTCATCCTGATTTTCTCCTTTTGCTTTTAGTGCTAGGCCTCTCTTCTTCTTGTCACCAATGTCATCTAGTTCCCGTTTGAACATTAGTTTACTTTCATATTCAAAAAGACTTCCAAATAGAGAAGTAATTGATCTCATTGATTCTCCTTTTGCTTCTTCTATCGCAGTGACTTTGGCCTCCCATTCTTTAGAAAGAATATTCAAAATCTTTCGTACTTGGGTATGTTGATCATAGACTTTCCCAAGTACTGAAAGTTAATTAATAAGATGAGTATATCTAAGTTCGAATTCAGATATTGACTCACATGATTTCATTCGAAGTAGATCGAATTCAGTGACCAAGGTGTTGATCCGATTCTCCTTTATTCCTGAAGTTCCTTCATGAGCTATTTCCAGAGCTTCCCATATTTCCTTTGCTGTTGGAAGTGTGCAAATTCTGAAGTATTCACTTTGACTCAAAGCACTTTGTAACATCAGAATTGCCTTGCTGTTGAGAGTGATCAGTTTCTTGTCATTCTCATCATATTCCTCTGGTGTCTTAGGAATTTTTTGAGAATCTACAGTCTTTGTAGGTTGATAGTTTCCACTCTCAATCACATCCCATAGCCCATATTCAGTAGCCATCACGAATACTCTAAACTTTGCTTTCCAGAAAGAAAAGTGTTCGCCACTGAAACCTGGAGGTCTAGTGATGGATGCTCCGTTGGGAAGAATTCCTTCACCCATGCTTGCCATTGGATCCTTCTTAGGTTGTTATACCTTAACAAGAAAACCTACACTCTGATACCAAATGTTAGAGCAAGCGTTTCACCCAAGAGGGGGGTGAATTGAGTGATACTAAAATTCCGTTGTAAATATAAAACTTGACGGTGAATATAAAGCAGTAAAGAGTAAGTAGAAATATCACCGAAGTGTACACCGGGAGTTATACTGGTCCGACCACATCTACTTTGACCTACGTCCAGTCCTCAGAGCTTCTCTGAGAGTTTCACTATAACTTCCAAGATTCAGTGGGTTCTTGGCACCTCAATACAAGCAAGTTCCTTCGCCTGGACACTCGCTCCCCCTTACAAGTTGTAATCCAATCCCAACTCAAGGCTCCACAACCTTAAGTTACCTCAATAACAAATATTGAGTTTGAATGAAATATCTCTCTCACAGAGTGAATAAGAATCACTGAAGTATAGAATTACAAGTATATGTAAAACAGAGTATTGAACTTGATAATGTGTTCGTGTGTGTGTTCTTATTATTCTTCTCTGTTTGGATGTTCACATATATATAGATGCGTTGGTAATAATTGTTGGAACATTTTTCTTCATGTCCGTTAGAGTGTGCGCAGCCACTGTTGACTTTTCCAGTATTTGAAAAATATCCGTTTACGGTAGGTGGCGGTAGGTGGCATTTGAACGTTGCATTTGACTTTCCTTATTTGGTAAGATCTCTTCATTGTTTATCTATGGATATGCTAAGAATACTAATACAATGAAAGGTTAATCACATAGGAAACAAATCAATGAACGTTGGAATGATTTCTGAATTTCTGAACTTGCATACTCGAGTAGTTACTCGAGTATTCATTAAGTTTACTCGAGTACTTACTCAAGTATCATCGTGAAAATAATGATAGCAAGTTAATGAACATCACAGTACTCGAGTAGTGCATGAAGTAAACAAATTTACAAACCTTGGAATTACCTGTTTACTCGGGTACTTACTCGGGTATGGCACACTTTTCTTCATAGGTTACTCGAGTAGCAACTCGAGTAAATTCTCAAATAAACTTTAGGTTACTCGATGCTTCACTCCAGTAATTTTGGCAGGATTTCAAGGCCGAGAGCACTTCAAGTTTGATTACCTTGTTACTCGAGTACTTACTTGAGTAAACATAAATTTTTTGCATAGCTTACTCGGGTAGTGACTTGAAGTTCTCTTCTAAATAACTCTGCATACTTGAGTAGTACCTCGAGTGAAGTGTGATAAAAGCATATCAAGTTATTCGAGTATTACCTTCAGGTTTTGCTTACCATAGTGAGTTACTCGGGTAGCTCCTCGAGTAACATTGGCAGGATTGAAAATGCTGAGAGCAACATGTTTCTTGAAGCAGGGGACTCGAGTACATACTCAAGTATCATTGGCAGGCCGAGAGCAATTGGAAGTGATTTACCTGGTTACTCGAGTACTCACTCGAGTAACGTTGGCAGGCCGAGAGCAGCTACAAGTTATTTACCTGATTACTCAAGTAGCCACTCGAGTAACGTTGGCAGGCCGAGAGCAACTGGAAGTCTTATACCTTCTTACTCGAGTACATACTCGAGTATCATTGGCAGGTTACTTAAAGGTTGCTCTGGTTACTTCAAGTTTCTGTATCATTACTTGAGTACTTACTCGAGTAACCCTTTAATAATTTTGCCAGTGATGAAGTTTCTCAGCTTTTTCTCTTGGCCTTTCTTCATTACTCCAATGCTTACTTCAAGTGATTATTTGCCCTGTTATTACTTTGTTCAAACTTAGCTGTTTATCAAATCTTTTTCATACCATTCTTTGTTATCATCAAAACATGTGAGATCTAACAATTTCCATATGATAAGCTATTCGACTAATACTTGTTTCGTGAAGTGCTTAATGGACCCCTATCTTCACTTTCTTAATGCAACTCCTTGGTATGTTTCTATGAAAATTTAAATGCATGATGATTGTGAAAGTCAAGCATTTCCAAGTGTGATTACATTAAGCTTGAGTAATCCCTTTGGTTGATTCAATTGAGTGAATGGAGTGTCTTTAATGCAATTTTATTAATTTGGATGCCTAGCTTGATTTTAGGAAGTTGATATAATAGAGAAAAGCCTTGTTGGAAGATTCTTGAGCCTTAATTCTATTTTCTCATCATGTGTGTGCATTCACCTATTCTCTAATTAATCTCTAGAACTTGTCAAGGTTCTTTTTCAAAGCTACAATAATACCTTGGATTTGTAGTATGATAGGGGCATTCATTTCTAAACCCATTGACCCAAACACAAACCATTCATCATTTACCTTTGATTACCCCCCTTGAGCCCTTCACTTTCATTTCTATTTTATTATATAAATGCTACGTTTGCATCATTTATCTAGTTCTTCCTAGAACTATGATATATAAAAAAGTACTATTGTATATGAGAATAGAAAATAATAAGAAGAAGAAGAAAAGAAAAGAAAAAAAGTGTGAAATAAGAAAGAAAACAAAAGGAAACAAATAAGGAACTTTGGTAAAATATGTTAATTAAGTTTATTTGTGTAGTGCTAAGTGATCTAGCAATTTCTTGGGTGCAAGCATAGTGTTTATTACATTATCCTTCCATTTAGCCTTTTCAACATTACAACCCTAAGAAGTCCCCTTGACTATGGATTCATGGTAAAATTAGTGGTAGAGATAGTAGAACCTTTACAAGCCTATGATAGATGCTAGAATAGGTGAATTAAGTGAAATTCCCCATGATTTGAGAGATGAGAGAAACACTTGTTCCCTTGGGAGTTCTACCATGTCTATCTTTCTTGATTTTGTTATGTATTCAAGTTAACTTCTTTCCATTAAAAATTCCATGAGCTTTGATTGATTTGGGATTGTGATTATTCAATCTTTATGTAATTGCATTCTTGAATAGCTTGGTGATTATAATATTAGGCATATTTTTGAAAACATTGATTCTATTTTACCTAAGAGTGCAAAAGGCTAAGTGTGGAGGAATTAACAAATCCCTATTTTATTATATATTTTCATATTTTATTTGGGGATTTTGTCATGATAATTTAGCTTAAAATGTCTCTTTTGTGACTAATTGTGATTAAATGTGTTTAAATGAAATTAAGGTTGAAAAAGGGAAAAATTGTCAAAATAATTTCAATTACTCTTAACCATTGATTTTTCTCAGAATATTTGATGATGGCTAAATTGTTTTCAATTAAAAATACTTGAAAATTTGGATTAAAACTGAAAATGGCAGTTTTGGGCTTGCATTTTGAAAATGACAATTTAGTCCACCAATTTTGAGAAATTCCAGTTTGCTCCACTGAATTCAACACATCGTTTTGGCATAGGTCAAATTTGAAGCAGTTTGGAGAATTGAGGGAAAAGGATATTAAGACAGAGGCACAAAACAGAGAACCAGCAGCCGCAAGCTTCGATCATCGTCATCACCAAGCATCGTCTTCAGCTTCTTCTTCCTCTCTTGCCAGCGGCACCACCCACCACCACAGCCGCAGGCGAGCTCCATTACCTCAGATCAAGAGCTGCAGCCGTGAGAGCACAGACCACAAGACTCTGAAACAGAGGAGGCCAAAAGCTGAGGGAGAGAGTTGAGAGTAAGCTGCGAGATCGGAGAATGGCGGATATCAGACCAGAGGGGCCGAAATCTGAAGGAGAGAGTTGAGAACCTGTTACTAGTGATAGCCGAGATACAGAGGAGGCCAAATCAGGCACCTGGGATCATCATCTCTTCCATCTCCAACGGTCATCCTTGATTTTCCCGCATTCCTGGTAGCTTCCAGAGCAGCGTCCACCACCACCCTTCAGCGGTTCTTCTTCTTCCTCCTCAAACTTTGGAGCTGCTGCGACATTTGAGCACTGTTTCCGAATTTTGAATCTCAACCGTGACTTCCCCTGTGTTTCTGAGTTCAATTTCAGTCCCTGATTTAATTGGTTTAGTGCTAATTAGTTACTTTAATCAATGGTTAAAAATGGCTGGAATTGTGAAATTGGTTGGTGAAGCTGAATAGATGGTTGGCAATGGCTAATTTTCCTAATCCTTTGTAGCAAGAGGCAATGGCATGAACTTGGGCTTCAATAGGGGAGTTTTTACTCTTTCAATTCTTTATTTCTACATTATATTTGTGATTTCTAGATCTTAGAATGAATTTTATAATATTGAATTGATTTATTTTGATGTATTTTGGAGAATTGGATGTGGTTTGAACCGTTGTTAAACATTTGACATTGTGGTTAATTAACTTAATTATCATTTTCTTATGCTAGTTAGTCATTAAATTGACAATTTTGTGATCATTTTGTGCTAATTTCAAGGTGGCTTAGTTAGTAGATCAATGGTGTCTTATGTTCACATTGGTTAATTGAATGTGAATTTATTAATTATATTTAGCATTGGGTTTTAGCATCATTAATTTTGGTTTTTTCATATGGGTGACTATTGTTAAATTAAGATTAATGTGAAAATCAAGTGGTAATGTGAGGTGGCTCGGTTATTGAATCAAGAGCTAAATATGATTGTTAAGTTCATTTAATTGCTAGAGTGCCTAATCAACCTAATTTAGAGAGATTAATATGCAAGGTCGCTTGGTATTAATCAATATATGTTTAGCCTAGTCTTAGAGGTGGCCCTTAGAGTTATTTTAGAACTAGCATGATTGAATCTCTCATAATCATTTAAGTGAGGATTGCATGCGCCATTGCTACAAGCGATTACTTATTCCATTGTTGATTTCTTTGTTTCTTTCATTTCATTAATCTCATCATCATTCCTTTCCACTTTTATTCCAACAAAAATCCAAAAAAATTAGTTTTAAAGCATTTTAGTTTAATTGCAACTTAGTTGTTAGATAAAAAGCTCAAAGATTATTTTTAACTTGTTTTAATTTATGCCAATCGTCATACTTAGTTTCTAGGTAATTAATAAAAGGCTCTTCGAGAAACGATCCGGGTTTGTACTCTATATTGCAATCCTAGTTTATTTTTGAAGAGGTTACCTAAGCAAAAAGCCGACAACGCCTACTCTTCAAGATCCTAAAACTTTTGTTGCTCAAAACTTTGACTAGGACAAAATAAATTATCAAAATAAGTTTGGTTCCTAGCAAAATCATCTCCCACATAATGACTAGTTGTATTATATGGACAATGCTCATATAAATGACTCTCTCCACAATAAACACAAGAAAAAAATTTATGAGGAGAAGAATCAACATTTTCATTCCAACTAGTGTTTGCATATGTTTGTCTCATCCAATCCACATGCATTTTTACTAAAAAACAAAGATTTGACAATCCATCAACAAATAAATGTTGTAAATAATCCATGTTTTTTTATTTTTTTGAAACTATGAGCAAAAAAATAATAAAAAATTCACAAAACTCAAGTTTAAACTACTAATGCTCAATCAATTCTAACCAAACAGTGTGAACACACAAATCCCCGGCAACGGCGTCAAAAAGGTGATAGGGGCAAAATATAGAGCCTGAGACTCCAAAAGTGTATGGGCCGTATTAAGTAATAAAGAGTGAATAAGATATCGTTCCCACAAGGACTCACTACAAAAAAAACGTGATTTAGTAGCGGTTAAAAATGGTTATTAGTAGCGGTTTTAACTGCTGCAAGAAACATTTGTAGCTGTTTATAAAACCGCTATTAAATCGTATGTTGCAAGTGTATTTATAGCGGTTATATAAAACCACTACTCAAGCAAAATAACCGCTACTTTATTTTTAGCGGTTTAATCCTATCGTTACAACATCGCCACAAGCCGTAATCATTTTTTGGGATATTTGTAGCGGTTATATAACTGCTACAAATATCAAAAAGAAAATTTTCAAGGCGGGAAAAGGGAAAAATGAAAATTGTTTTCTAATTTGTAGCGGTTTAAGAACCGTTACTAATAGGAAATTCCTATAATTAGTAGCAGTTATAGAACATTATCACAACATTCTTTTCAATGTGCATGACATGAAGACTGTGGTGAAGTAAATTAGATCTCTAATATGGAAAAGTGAATAAAATACTTATCTTCTTCCACTGCTGAGGCACCGAAGTCCTACGCGTCTTTTGGCGAGTTTGTACTGAATCGTCGCTTTTTCCAAACTCGAAAGCAATATGCTCAAGCTGCTGTAAGATATCTGTACCAGACAAAGTCTGAGGTGGTCCTCTCTTTTCTGGTTTCCCATTGAAGCGATTTCATTGCAATCTAAACTTATGCCTTCCAACCAGATAATGTGCTAAGGCCAAGAAAGTCACTAATCGTCTACATCAAGGCTGCACGCAAGTTGAACAAAGTCTTCCCGTAATCGTCGTATGTTTCCATGCAGACATTCCACAGCTCAAGCAATTCCACAATAAGCGGTTGGAGATACACATCGATGTCATTGCCCAGTGCCTTTTTTCCTGGAATAATCATAGACATAATGAAGGAGCTTTGTTTCATACACATCCAGGGGGTAAGTTGTAGGGAACCAAGACTACCGGCCAAATACTATAACTTGTGCTAAGATTCCCGAAAGGATTGAAACCGTCGGTCACCAACGCAAGCCGAACATTTCTTGGGTCAGTTGCGAAATCTGGAAAGTGGTCGTCAAACGTTTTCTAAGCATCTGCATCCCGGGGATGTCTTACTTTAATGTCTTAATTCTTATCAACAGAATGCCACCTCATGTGCTTTGTAGTTTTAGACGACATAAATAATCTTTGTAGGCGAGGTTTCAAAGGGAAGTACCTAAGAATCTTTGCAGGTTTCTTCTTCTGGTTTTTCCCCTTCTAAATTGTCTTGTACCTCGATGTGTGGCATCTCTTACAAGTCTCCCTATTGGAATCGTCTCCCCAATACAGCATACAATTGTTGGGGCATGCATCAATATTTTGATAGTTCAACCCCAACCTGTTGATAATCTTCTTGGCCTCGTAGAATATTGTGGGAATCTCAGCATCTGGGAATGCATCTTGGATAAGGTCAAATTTTCAAACTTATTTTCTCTTCCCTCTCCTCTTCCAAGTCGGTTGAAGCATGGGAAATGGGGAAAAATCTGTCATCATCATTCTCATCTCATTCTCTCTCTCTTCTCCTCCATTTGCGCTGAACTAGCCAAGAAAGAGAAAAGCAAAGATGAGTTTTTGACTTTGGAAATGATCTCTTTGGCCCAAATGTTATGTTTTAAAGTTGTTCATAATAGTAAGGACTTCATGGCTATGGTTTCAGATTTTTGGAAGGTGGTGTTTTAGTGTTTGAACCAATTTGAAAGTGGTGAAATCAAGAAGTTGGTTTTGGAAGAAATAAGAGGTGAGTAGTTGATGCACTTTGGTATAATTATCTTTATCATTGGTTAAGTTTTGAGAATTTTGTATTATTTCCCTGATTTTGTCTCAAATTTGAAATGCATGGATTGAGTAGTATAATGTGGTGGAATAAATGCCAAATTGTGTTTTGGGGTCTATAGTTTTGGTTTGGATTTGAAAAGAGGAAGTTTGATCATTAGGTGATTTTGGTTGCAATGTGGTTAGAAGTGTTGAATGTGTCATTGTGGTAAGATTTTGGTTGTTTTGAGTTTACCAATAGGTTCCTTATGGAATTTAAGAGGGGAATGAGTTTTGGTATAAGTTCTGGAACCATTAGAGCTAGTTTTGGTAAATCTGGAAAACCATATTAGTTGCTGTGATCTAGCTTCTGATAAGCCTCACTCGAGTGAGAAAGGGTCTCACTTGAGTGCAGTATGAAATGCTCCATGTTTTGGTTAAGTCTTCAGGCAAAAATCATGAATGAACTTGTGTATCTGCGAGTGGCATATGTTATCACTTGAGTGTCTGGGATGTCACTCGAGTGTATGTGCATGTAGCACTATGGGTGTGTGTCTCGGGTTATCACTTGCAGGCAAATGGTCGAGAGTGTGTATGGGCACTCGCGAGCATTGGGAGGTCACTCGAGTACTAGGGCTGGTGCTCGAGTGCACTTGTCGCCTAGGAGCCTTTATTGCTCTCAGGTTGTCACTTTTTACACCCCACTCGTTGGGATTCGTGTGACTAAGTGTCATCACTCGAGTGCCTAGGTAAGTGCTCGAGTGCACTGACCACTCTAGGAGGTGTTGGTGCTCTCGGGTACACACTTTATGTGTCTCACTCGCTAGGACTCGAGTGCGGGTGAGGGCAACACTCGAGTGAGGCCTCGTTCACTCGAGTGAGTCAGCCCAAAATAAGAGTTTTGCTTCCTAAAAAGGTATCTTTAGGGTAGTCTCTTCTTACCTTTTAGTCATATGTTTAGGCCTATAATGGTCACCTAAAGAGTTTAAATGATAACCAACTTAAAGTACTACGAAATTAAGAACTTAGAAAAGAGATTGATGGGTTGTCCCTAACTTGATTTATAAGATTTGACATTTGCCGCCCTCGAGAGCCCACAGTGCCGAAGAGTGTCAGGAAAGAACAAGGTAGTGACTCTTTCTCTTATACTGTGTGTGAAACATTGTATGTATGTTTGTCATGTATTGAGAATAGTTTGTGAATACATTGTGATGCTTTGAGATTGCAGCGAAAGCTGACGCTTAGTGATACATTGTGCTACTTTGTGATACATAGAGATCGCAGCAAAAGCTGAAGCATAGAGTTTACAGCCATGAGTGCTGTCATTTGTGGTGTGAGCCATGATACATTGTGATGCTGCTTAACATGATCATATATGCTGTGTTTATGCAATGTGTAAGTGATTTGTTACTACTGGGATTCTCTTGAATCTCATTCTTTCCAATAACTAACATTTCAGACAGGGCAAGTGGCTCTAAAGAGAAGCGGGCAACCCGAAGCGATTAGGACCCTTTAGGGCATATTTGATTTTTGGGAAGTTGGTTATCTACTTTTAAACTTGGGATTACTGTATATTTTGATATGTAAATACTATATTTGATTTTGGTCATGTAATCCCCTAGTTAAGACGTATAATCCCTTAGTTTATGTATGTATAGACCCCAGGAGTTGCCGGGGATTTGATTATACACTCTGATATGAATGAATGTAAATTAACTGCACAGGTAATTATATTCGAGTTTTGAAATTGAGACCAGGATAGGGACAAGTTTTGAACGATTTTGTGAAAACCTTAATGTAAAGTAGGAAGTTGAAATGAGTTTAAATTATCCGACGGTCTATGATCCAATTTAATTATGTGATATCGAATTATAATTACGCTAATCAAGACAGGGTGTTACACTTTGCATTGATGCCAAACAGAGGGTATTTTGCCAGACAATTCATTTCCATGCACATCAAAGCACACATTTTTTGGGAGACTACTAGATAATTGATTTATTCCAAGAGCAATCCGTTGTAGCGATGAATTGTTAAATAATGAAGATGGTGTAGAACCAGTGAGATGATTTACTCCAAGATGTAACATCTTTCAGTTGTGAAATATCACCAATTTCATTTGGAATACCTCCTTCAAATATTAAGGGGTCGAAAAGAAACTAATGTCAATAACAATTTGTTACGTGTCACAAGTTATTAGGTACATGAGATAAATTAATATTCTATAGAAACACCTGTAATAAGACTTGCACATTTTTTAAGAAATGGCAAATATATTAGTAAATGATAAAACACAATAAAACGTATAACAATTTTAATTCAGGTGGGCTAATAACAATAGATTAAATCAACTGGTTGTGTTCGGTTGAGAATTTTTTATGGATTCAAGATGAATAAATCTAAGAGACAAACTGAAATCCAATTAGCCCTTCCTTTCCATCATTCCTATCAAAACACATATTTCTTGGGAGACTCCTAGAAAAAATCTTTTTGTTGACTCTACACACTTTTTAAAAATAATAATTACTAATAAAAATGAAATTAAAATATAATGTATATTGTCCAAATCAAAATTAAACGTTTCGGACATGTTCAATGGAAGGATTATTCAATATGAAAAGTACATGAGTACAAGACTTAGATGAATGATTATTTATCAATGATGGATTACTTTTGTGATAAATTTTGTTGCTGAAGCACTTGGATTTTATATTGAATATATTTTCTCATGTTTTAAATAAGATTATGCATTGTATGTGATTACTATGGTATGTAGTTAAGTTAATTCATATTGAGTGTCATGATTGTGCTCTTATTTAAGAGGAACCAAATGCTTTAAAATGATTTTCAAATACACATCAAGTGGTATTTAATAATTTATCTAACATATGACTATGATGCAATTGTAAGATTAGTCATTTGATGCAATTGCTTAAGGTTTTTAATTTTATTTGATGAAAAATTAACTCTCAAATTATTTTTAAGAAGCTAGGAAACCTATCAACTTTGCTACCAAGACTCATTTTATCTTATAATCCTTTTCAAACCAAAACAATTCTTCATTATTTTCCAAAAATGCCAAAAAGAGTAGAAGTAGCTTTATTTTCATGAATTTTAGCCCAAAGAAAACTCATTTCAAAACCCCTTTTTTAACCATGCTTTTAGCACTTAGTTTAACCTAGGAAATTCAAAATAAAATCTTCTTTGACAAGAAAAGGATCCCAAATTGTTTGCACTATATAACATTTTAATTTGAGGTAAAATTTGTGATTTGACCGTGAGGTAGCTAAGGTTCTTATCAAATCAATACAAGCTTTAGAAAACTTTTTCTACTATTTCATGTGCCATATTAACATTTTTTAAAATTAATCAGATTAAAAAATTAGCAAAAAATATCCTCAAAAAATTTATTAAATATGTTTCCAAGGACGGATAAACCCAACCCCGACAAATTTCTTAACCCCTGGCCCTCACCAAAACTTGTAGTTTAATTTTAGTGATTCAACATTTATTTTTTCTCTTATAAGTTATAGCAAGTTTTTTTAATCAAATTTTGTTAATAGAGAAAATTACTACTGTAAAAGCTTTATAGTCGTATACATATATGCAATCCCACGCTCAATCCAAATTAATTGAGGCACAAAATATTTATGTATTTTGGTCAAACATATATCATATATGTATATATATCAATTTTTACATTTTGAATTTAAACAACCCAAACAAGTATTTTCGTAATTTAATATTATATATTTAAAAATTTTATATTTTATATGAGTTTTTAAAAAATAAATTAATTAATATGAAAATGTTTTGTTAAGTCTGCTGATAAAAACTGCACAGGTCAATCCTATTACATTTTCTATCCCTCTCATAACGTCATTTCCAACTCTCAATCACAAATAAACACTGACTTCGAAGTCTTTTAACATAAAAGCATGGCAATATGCCTTTTCATTGGATTTATTTTTATACTGCTAATCCTTTTATTGTCTTGTTGTTTTGTTTTTCCACGATAACATGAACGTCCAGTTACAAGTCATAGTTTTAAAAAAAGCAAAGGCCGATTCTATCAAATTTTTTAGCCCTCTCATAACGCCATTTCCAACTCACGTAGTTATTCACAAATAAACATTCACTTTCAAATCTTTTAACTTAGAAGACATGATAATGCTTTTCCTATGGTTTGATTTTTCTTCTGCTAATTCTTTTAGTGTCTTCTTGTTTTTCTTTTCCCCCTCCCTTAACGCGGACGTCCAACTACAAGTCATTATACCAAAAAAAAAAAAAAAACAAGAAGCTTTATGTTGCTTCTTTATTAGTTTGATTTTTATTCTCTTCTCCCTCACATTGTCTTGTTTTAATCTGTTCTTCCATGAAACCACTTCCAGAGATTAACCCGAATTATATTAAAAGACAATACAATCTCTATTAAAGACTCCATTTTTTGTTCCTTTAATTTATATATCACTAAAATACCCCTTAAAAATTATGCAAAATCTGTAATCAGAGACTATCTTTGGGTATTTTTCCATGAAAGTATATTTAAAGAGCTTCATTTAGACTTTGGAATCAATCAATTTGGAATCTTCTAGAATTACTTATGAAATTTTAAAGTTGACTGAAAATCTGTCAGTTTCTGGAAAACTATGAAACTGCACCATGTAGAATTGTATTGTGTATAAATTGTTCAAACTATATATGATGGATAACCAACAGAATTCGATTTAAAGGAAGTAATATTACAAGTAATAATTAGCTACTTATAACTCTAATTTTTATAGGAATTGGAAATAGCCTGAGCCGAAACAAGAGTATAGGACGGATATTGGAACTAAAAAAGGACTCAGGTAGTAACTCTATTTTTCATAAACTATATGAATATTTTATATGTTTGTATATGCCTGTTCGCTAACGCAAGTGCACGGGTCGCGCCAAGTAATAAAGTGATAAGTGAGATCGTTCCCTCGAGGATTTGAGTAACAATTTAGTCAAGCAATGGGCTTAATGTGTTTGATTAAGTTGAATCAAAACAAAGTGTTGAGTGTGAAGAAAAACAAATTCAAAAGATATGTTGATAACAACTAAAAATTACTGAACAAAACTATGATTCTTGTGGATTCAATCAATTAGAGTAAACCTAGGATTGTTCGATCCCTTTGTATATCATAAACTCAATCTCCTTCCTCTTCAATATTACTTTTATGGAATATATATATATGTCAGTCTAAGGTTCAATAGCAATTGATTAAGCTCTCTCGAGTCATAACTAAACTTATATCCTCCATTAAGATACACAATCTCTTGCTGTATTTAAGGGAAAATAATCATTAAATAGCCTCCTTAATTTGGCAATGCTAGGTTAATAACTATATCTCTATGTTATTAACAAACCATCCATTTAACTCTTTAAACTTCAAGTCTAGCATAATTCTACCCAAGTTCTACAATTAGATTAACTCTCTCAAGCTTAATCTAATTGAACAAATCGTTCATAGTGCTAGCAAGTCATGAATATCAGTGAAAACAGGGAAGAATTAACACATATATACCATTAGCTACTAAGAGGAAGAAGGATTCAAGTTTAATCCATACAAAGGTGTGGAACAATCCTAGAATGAAAAACCTAGCTACTCATGTTCAAAAATGAATTACAGATATCAGCATTTAGTGTAGCCATATCAGAATCACAGTGGAGAAAGGGAATGAATACAGAAAGATCAAGAAAACTGGAGTTGAAATCTCCTCCAATCTTCAATCCCACTTGATTCTCCTGGATTTGTAGCAAACCCAAGCTCCAAGGATGTTTGCAGCCGCTTCCTCGATCTTTCCAAATTAGGGATCACCCCTTTCAAACCCTGGGTTTTGCTTTTTATAGCTCTTCAAATGTCAAAACGCACAGCATCATTTACGGGGTTTGGCCGCGGCCAGCCACTCTGTGGGCTGCGGCCAACAAGCTTCTGTTCATAATTGGGCCGCGGCCCATGAGTGCTTGGCCGCGGCCAGCAAGCATATGACCTCCTGTTGGCTCATCTTGGCCGTGGCCCATGAGATGGTTGGCCGCGGCCCATGCCTTTCTGTGTTGCTGTTGGTTCATATTGGCCGCGGCCTATGAGATGGTTGGCCGCGACCCATGCCTTTCTATTCCTCTGTTGGTCGCGGCCCATGAGTAGGCTGGCCGCGGCCAAGAACCTTCCAAAGTTCATCTCCTTCTCTTTTCTGCTCTGTTCTCCTCCCAGTTTGCCTTTCCTTGGAATGGTTGATGGCTCCAACTTTCTTCACCTCTTTCTTACTGCACTTGGCTTTCTCTGACCAGCTATGACTGAATCTGTCTCATTTCACATAAAGACTCACAAACACAGTTAAGCATTCATAGCAGTTATTGAATAAAATCCTCCACATTTGCATTCTGCTGCTCAACATGAGAAAGACACATTTCATCCACTTTAACGCTCTCGAACGCCCACTAATATACCCGAAGTGAGGTAAAAATAAGATGAAATGTGCAATTCTAACAAGAATTTCATGAGGTTAACAACACCCCCAAACTTACACTTTTGCTCGTCCTCGCGTAAACTCAGTCAATTTCCAGAAGTAAGGTTAAGTTAACCTCAGACATAATGCTCATGCATGCCCTTCTCTTTTCTTAAGCTATTCATGATGCCCAATATACATGCATGCCTGGTTCATAGTTTAAAAACAAATTCCTCAACATTTTTCAACTGAGTGTGTGTTTGACAAAAGTTGAATAACAATCGTCCTACATTTATCAGGATTAGAAACAACACTTCAACATGTATGATTCAGCCTCAATATCTAGACTTAATCCTTTTGCATTCTCTTTTCTTTTACATACAACTCAATTCACACACCTTTAGTGCCAAAGGAACTTTAGGGTTGCATGGAATTGTTCATTGTCATCGCTTGAAGCTAACACAAAGTTTAGTATGAGGCAATGCAAAGGAATTAGGCTAAAGCTCAATCAATCAAAGTTATGTGCACTAGAGAACACTCACGGACTTGCGTGTTTAGCTCTTATAAATGAGGGTAATTTCGCTGAGTGCCACTTATAGCAGGTCCTGCCATAGGCTTGTAGAAACTCTACTCTCTCCACCACTTGTACACCTAGATTTATGAATCAAGGGGGCTTTCTAACAGGGTTGTAATGTTGGAAATAATCTATAATGACACCTCTTTCTCTTTTTCTCTCTTTTCTTTTCTTTCTTTTTTTCAGTGGAAACAACATATATATTGATTTTCCTTTACTCATTCCTTCTTCTCTTTTGTAAATTGCATAACTAAGCACTTATTGAAACAAAGAATAAATCAAACGCTAATTCACTGCTTTTCTAAGTATCATTCAATTGCAGAGCAAACACATGCATGACTTGTTAAATGTTAGATTTTTGAAAAGATAATGAATGGCTCAAAGGGGGTAATCAATGGGTGAGTGTGAAAGGTTTGTATTTAGGTCAATGGGTTTAGAAATGAATGCCCCTATCATTTTCATTAATCCACATACATATGTGATTTTGAAAAAGAATTTAAACAAGTTCTAGAGGTACGCTAACATAAATGGCACAAACACTCTAATGAATGAAACTTAGGCTCAAAATCCTTCCAACAGAGGTTTTCCTCTCTCGCGCACAATCCACAAGATTAATCCAACCTTAGCCTAATCTGAATGCATTAACTTAACTGATCCATATGCTAACTTTACGTGCCATAACCAGCCACTTCCATACAATTCACTTAAGAACATAAATAGTTCCATAAAAATTTTAGCTCAAAGATAGTGTCAATCATGCTCTTAACGTGTGTGAACTGCTAATCTCTTCCCAGAAATTCAAATACAATTTCAAAAGTCTTTCAATGAAAATAGTTCATACATGTCAATTTGCAATAAAATCCCCTGACAAAGTATTCGAATTATTCTCAACCCTCGTGCATAGTGTTTAATCAGGTAAGTATTAAGAATTAGCTTTTAAAATGAGAACCAAGCAGTCATGAACATCCAGTCTTTGATTCAAAGACAGGGCGCAACACAAATTTAAACACATACATGCGAATATACCAGTACCCCCAAACTTGAGGTAGACAGTGGGGGGACACAACGTGCCACAAATAGCGCCTACAATGAAAGAGAGCATACAATCATCCATAGGTATAACAGTGAACAAACTATAGATATCAAAGTCACAATATCCAATAAAATCCTGATGTCAGTCAATAGGAAAAACAACTATAACAATAGTACTGAAGCAAAGTATGAGCCATATCCAAAAGAAATAGAAAGCAACAGTAAAGATTGGCAGCAACAACTAACTGAGAACTAGTCCTCGCCATCATTATCACTAGCGGCTGCATCAGCACTATCACCATCATCATTATCATCATCCCCACGGGCAGCACCAACATCCGCGCCATCATCATCACCACTGGCCTGAGCTGCAGCAGGTACGTGAGCAGCAAATAACTCCTCCAACCTGGTCAGGCGAACACCATGATCCTGTAGATAGGTGAGGCATTGGGCGGCAGTAGCCTCAGTGCGCTGAATGGCCACAAAGATCACATCCAACGTGACGGCAGACTCGGAAGAGGAAGGGGCACCGGATGGTTCACCCTGCTCAAGGGGAGATAGAAGGTCATGAGGAGGATGAGACGGTCCTCCCTGCTGAAAGATAGGGTCGTTCGCTATATGCTGGGAGGCTGGAACTTGCTCATATGGTTTCAGCTTGATGCTCAAGTAGTTGAACTTCTTAATTGGCTTGAAAAGAACATCAGTGGCCACAGCAGCAACACCCACAGAGGTGCAGAAGGAGGAAATGAGGTGCGGCAGCATCAGACCCACCGAATGATCTCGGGTATGGTCGCGAAGAGTCTGATAAATCAGTGCGCCAAGATCAACAGGCTCCTTCTTCATAAGCAGGTAAATCAGGAGAGCCTGGTCTCTAGTAAGGCGATTCCTATTCGACGACGGCCAGAAGTAGTCCTTGCCAAAATGCAGCCACACCCGAGCCTCAACTGATAACTGAGAACGGGGTAAATACTTCTACGCTCCTCCGCGACTCTGCCACGCTACCATGTGGTTGTACACTAGCAACTCTGAAATTTCATCCTCAGGGATGTCATCGTCATTGTCCAATAGCTGCTTGTATTTGCACTCATCAACAGCGGGGAGGGCTATAAACTGCCGAAAGCTCTAAAGTGTAAAGTCTACGTCGACTCCACGTAAAGGAAATCGCCAAATGGGTCGCACACTGGCAGTGGCATAGAATTCCTGGACAATCTGCAGGTTCCCGTTAACCTTAGGCTCCATGAGCCTCTGCAAGCGGTAGGTGCGGGTGGCTAGATCGTAAAACTCATGCGAGACGTTGAACGGGAATTCCCGCTCTTGCAGCAAGGGTCGGGTAATGATCTTGGCCTTGGCCTCAGCAACGGCCCTGGGACCCGTGCGATCAGCAACACGCTTGGCCGGCATAGTAGCTATGAGAGAAGACAATACACAGCCAAAAACAAATGAAGACTCAAACAGGTACTCAACATGTGCACCAGAATCAGAAAGTTCAACAAGGACCTCCCCCAAACTGATGACCTAACTAGTTGCAAAACTGTCCACTGGGATTCCAAGCTTAATCCTATTCTTCACTACCTCTTTCATCACTTAATCACCTCAGAGGAAGAAGTTAGATTAATATAATGTTGGTAAAATTGATCCCAACATCGAAACCATTCCAAAATATGCAGCACAATTTGACTACTAAAGCACATGTTCAAGAACAGTTGAAAGTGTATGAAAAGCCTTGTAAATTCTGAAATTCAATGAGGCAATTTGCAATTTGTGGAGGTTAGGCCAAACATGGTTTTCAAAATCACAAGATTCACCTCCAGGTCCACATGATCATTTAAAAGGAAAAAGTGCAAAACTTGTCAACTTAGATCAACTGCCTAGAAATTTCAAAACTTAGTCAAATTGTGCAAAAATCCAAAACATGCTGAATGATTTGATCATGCAAAACATGCTGAATGATTTGACCATGCAAAACACAATTAGCACATACCAGAGATGCACAAATCCCCAATCTGTCATGTACAAATATGTTTCAAGACCAATATTTCCAAATTAGAAACTCCATTTATAGAATCAGCAAAAGATTTCAATGCACCCAGCATAGACTAGCTAATCAAGAGAACAAACACAACCTTGCACAGTCTTTCAAGTTCAGAAATGAATCATGAAACCTTTGAAGTGCAATCAAAACATGACATCCCGAAACAGAGAACTCAAGTCCAACTACAAACCAGTGTGTACAAGAGCAGATCAACTTTTTTCAGGACTCAATTAGTCAATATAATTACTCACCTAGTAACCAAAAGTTTCACCGCTTATCTACACACCACAATTCTTAAATTAACCAGTCATGTACAGAATATGCTAGACATACTAGGGCAGAAAGATTTACTCGTTGCACAAGCTCATGCAAACAATGACAAGATTAGACTATCATCTACGAATGCAAAATAGTTTGATCAAGCACTAGGTAAAATATCTACCAAATCATGCAACACCCCATATTGTCTAAAATTTGGTTGAGCAGGGCCAAATTTGGTACCAACAATCAAGATCCACGCCCCGTTACACCTTAAGATGTAAAAGAAAATTTTCAGTATTCAAAAATCATGCCACAAGTGTAGATTATAGTGCTTGCTCAACCTATTATTTCTGAAACAACAAGATTGCCAATCCACACACTGAATACACAAGCCAATTGTCAACAATTTTAGAGCAAGATTCATATGCAGCACAATCTAGAATCATCAGAACTCATACTCCTGCAATTCAATAACTCTCTTAGCAAGCAATACAGTAGATTAAACCGCAACACATCCCAAATCACTTCAAGCCTAATTCTCAGCAATGCTTATTACTTGACAGAGCATCAATTCCAACACTAGTCAGTTTATGCAATTTATATAGAGACCTTGTAGCAGCACTTGCAATGAGGCAAAGTGTCTAAAAATAGGGCAATGGCACACAAGGCAATTCAAAATGAATTGAAGGCAGCAATTGCTGTCAAAAGGACAGAAAAACTCTAAAAATCATGTACATTGCCCTCAAAACCAACTATTACAACAGATTTGCTACTCGTATGCCTAAATTCCCATTTCAGAGTTGAACTAAACTACCCTCAATGCGAGTAAAAGAGCAAGATCGGGACCGTTTTACCTCAGATGTTGAGAGAGTTGAGGGATTAGAGGAGGAATCAAAGGGAAATGACCCTCTTGCAGTGCCCTAGGGCCTCTTCTGCAGCAGAGAAGAGCAGACGCCTCGCAGCACCCACACGTGACAGCAGAAGACGAGATTGAAAGGAGAATAAGGAGGAGGAGAAGAAGGGGAAACAAGAGAATGAGGGAAAACTTGAAGGGGGAGGTTGAGGGAGGTGGGTCGACTATGGGAGAGGAAGAAATGAGGAGGGGGCGGCCGCTGGAATAGGGAGAAATGATAACAGATAGGCGCGTAACAGGGTTTTTAAAAACCTTGCTATCGCGCTTGGGCCGCGGCCCAAGATGTGCTGGCCGCGGCCCACAACCATCTGGGCTCAGTTGGCCGCGGACCAACATGTGCTAGCCGCGGCCCACAACTTTCTGAGCACTTTCTGGATTTGGTTCGCCGCGGCCAACCAATTACTGGCCGCGGCCCAGTACCTTCTGAGCTCTGTTTGGCTGCGGCCCAGGACCTTCTTGGCCACGGCCAGAGTGCAATTTCCAGCCTTATCAGTTACAATATAGTATACAGAACCATTGGAGACTCAATTAAGCATACCAGAACTATGCCACACTTTCACATTGACTCTCACACAATCAACACCCCTAGTCCACACATTTCCTATGATCAAGATGCCTTCCTAATGCAGAGTTTACAACCCCCATATCACATCTCAGGCATCAAAATACACAAGCACGCATAAGAGTTAAAGAACTTCCCTGGAATATGCCTATTCAATCCAGATGCCAACCCTTGCCTTGGACTCCTCTTGCTCTCGACAGCTTTCATTTTGAAATCCCTTTCTTCCTACAAAAGGTAAAAGACCAAACATAAACCTACTAACTTATGCTAAAATCAAAGAAACTAAAGAGATTAAGTTCAGAACTTGGGTTGCCTCCCAAAAAGCGCTTAGTTTATAGTCTTTAACCTGACTTTTCACTTTGGTCACTCTTCATTTGATAAGTATATGGTGGATACTAGCCTATCCACATCTCCTCCCCAATAGTGCTTCAACCGTTGACCATTAGCCTTAAATCTCTCGCCCTTATCATTCTCCAGCTCCACATCACCATATTTTGATGCTTGAATCACCTTGAATGGCCCAGACCATCGAGATTTAAGCTTTCTAGGGAAGAGCCTCAGTTTGGAGTTATAAAGAAGAATAGTTTGACCAGGTTCAAAGCTCTTAGGAATGATTTTGCTGTCATGGTCCCTCTTTGTCTTCTCTTTGTAAATCCTTGCACTCTCATACGCATTTAAGCGGATTTCATCCAACTCATTGAGTTAAAGTAGCCTCTTTTCTCCCACAGCTCACGGATCAAAATTTAGCTTCTTGATAGCCCAATAGGCCCCATGTTCCAATTCCACAGGCAAATGGCACGCTTTTCCAAACACTAATCGATATGGAGACATACCAATAGGCGTTTTATAAGCCGTTCGATAAGCCCACAAAGCATCATCTAATTTGGAAGACCAATCTTTCCTAGTAGTGTTCACCATCTTCTCAAGAATGTTCTTGATTTCCCGGTTGGAAATCTCAGCTTGGCCATTTGTTTGGGGATAGTAAGGTAATGCTACTTTGTGTCTCACACCATATTTCTTCATCAAAGCTTGAAATTGATAATTGCAGAAGTGTGATCCGCCATTACTGATAATTGCTCTTGGTGTGCCAAACCTTGTGAAGATGTGCTTCTTGAGGAATTTCAGTACCGTCTTGGCATCATTAGTCACACATGCCACAGCTTCTACCCATTTTGATACATAGTCCACTCTAACTAAAATGTATTCATTGTTAAAAGACTTAGGAAACGGACCCATGAAATCAATCCCCCAAACATCAAAGAGTTCAACTTCTAGCATGCTATTCAGTGGCATCTCATTCCTCCTAGATATGTTCGCCACTCTCTGGCACCGATCACATTGGAGGATAAAAGCATAAGCATCTTTAAATAGAGAAGGCCAGTAAAACCCACTCTGAATGACTTTCACAGTAGTTTTCTCTCCTCCAAAATAACCACCATACTCAGACGAATGACAACAATGCAGAATGCAATCTTGTTCATTTTCTGGAATACACCTTCGAATGAGTTGGTCGGGGCACCGCTTAAATAAGTAAGGTTCATCCCAAAAGTACTTCTTCACTTTATGCAGAAACTTACGCCTTTGATGAGAATTGAACTCCAGAGGTAGCACTCCACAAAGCAAATAATTTACAAAATCAGCAAACCATGGTGTGGTTGAATGATCAACAAAGAATAGCTATTCATCCGGAAATGATGCCTAGATCATGTCAGAATCATCAAGTTGAGGCTCGGTACTCAGCCTTGATAGGTGGTCGGCTACTTGATTCTCTGTACCTTTTCTGTCAATTATGTTCAGGTCAAACTCTTGAAGTAGGAGCACCCAGTGAATGAGTCTAGCCTTAGAATCCTTCTTGGTGAGTAGGTACTTTAGAGCTGAATGATCAGTGTAAACAGTAACCTTAGTACCCACAATATACGGTTTAAACTTCTCACATGCATAAACTATGGCAAGTAACTCTTTTTCAGTGGTGGTATAATTGAGTTGGGCACCATCAAGAGTTTTACTCGCATAATATATAGGGTGGAAGAGTTTCTCTGCCTTTTGCCCAAGAACAGCACCAACGGCGTAATCACTTGCATCAGCCATGATAATGAAAGGTAAAACCCAATCTGGAGCCACTAAGATAGGAGCTGAAATGATACGCTTCTTTAATTCTTCAAAAGCATATAGACACTCATCATCAAACTTGAATTCCACATCTTTCTCCAAAAGCTTAGAAAGGGGTTTGGCAATTTTCGAGAAATCCTTGATAAGCCTCCGGTAGAACCCCGCATGTCCAAGAAAGCTTCGGATACCCTTTACATTAGTAGGCGGTGGTAATTGCTCAATAATAGCAATTTTAGCCCTATCTACTTCCAACCCGTTCTTGGACACTCTATGGCCAAGTACAATGCCTTCTTGCACCATGAAGTGACATTTCTCCCAATTGAGAATTAAGTTTGCCTCATCACACCTTGTAAGCACTGCATCTAGATTCTCCAAACATGAGTCAAAAGATAGACCAAAGACAAAAAATCGTCCATGAATACTTCAATTGTCTTCTCAATCATATCAGCAAAAATAGACATCATGCACCGTTGGAAAGTGGCTGGTGCATTGTATAGTCCAAAGGGCATTCTTCTGAAAGCAAAAGTGCCATATGGACAAGTGAAGGTGGTCTTCTCTTGATCTTCTGGGGCTATGGCAATTTGGTTATAACCGAAATATCCATCAAGGAAACAAAAGAATTCCTGACCAGCTAACTTGTCCAACATTTGATCTATGAATCGCAAAGGAAAATGATCCTTTCTTATAGCTGTGTTGAGCTTCCGATAATCTATACACACCCGCCAACCAGTCACCGTACGAGTAGGAATTAGTTCATTTTGGGTATTAGCCACTACAGTCATGCCACCCTTCTTAGGGACACATTGGACTGGGCTCACCCATGAACTATCAAAGATAAGGTACACAATTCCAGCGGAGAGCCATTTAAGGATTTCTTTCTTGACCACTTCTTTCATGATTGGATTCAATCGCCTTTGATGCTCAATAGAAGTTTTATAATCATCTTCTAACAAGATTTTGTGCATACACATCGAAGGACTGATTCCCTTAATATCCGCTATGGTCCAACCTATGGCTTGCTTGTGTTCTTTCAAAACTCGTAGGAGCTTCTCTTCTTGCAAATTCAAAAGATCAAAAGACACAATCACTGGGAGAGTATTGGCATCTCCCAAGTAAGCATACTTAAGATGAGATGGTAAAGGCTTTAACTTAAGAGATGGTGGAACTTCAATAGAGGGCTTCAAAGGAGTGCTCAATGCCTCAGCCACCTCAAGTGGCTCAAAATTCCTTTGATTTGAGTGAGGGAATGCTTCCATACGAAAAAGGTTTGCAATAGCTTCTTCATCAAATTCATCCAAACTCTTCTCCCCAATTAGAAATGCCTCTAAAGGGTCCTTGATCATTGGAGCATATGACTCTTGAGGAATGAGTGAGTCTAATATATCCACAAATGAACATAGAGCTGAATCATCATGGAACTTCAAAGCTTTCGGCATGTTAAAGATTACTTTTTCGTCGTCCACCCTCAAAGTGATTTCCCCCTTTTCCACATCAATCAGAGTTCTTGCTGTACCTAAAAATGGACAGCCTAAAGTGAGTGGGATCCTCCAATCAACCTCACAATCAAGCACCACAAAATCTGCTGGGAATATGAACTTGTTTACTTTCACTAAGACATCTTCAATGATTCCTCTAGGTTTAGAAATACTCCGATCAGCAAATAGAAGGGTCACTGTGGTAGGCCTTAACTCTCCTAACCCCAATTGGTTAAAAACAGCCAAGGGCATCAAATTGATGCTAGCACCTAAGTCGCATAGAGCTTTACCATTGAAGTTCGTTCCAATATTGCAAGGAATATAGAAACTCCCCGAATCCTTCAACTTGGTGGGTAACTTCCTTTGGATCACGGCACTACATTCTTCAGTTAAAGCCACAGTTTCAAATTCATTAAATCACCTCTTCTTGGACAACACATCCTTTAGGAACTTGGCATATTTAGTCATCCCCTCTAAAGCTTCAACAAAAGGAATGTTGACATGTAGTTGCTTAAACATATTCACAAACTTTTTGAATTGTGCATCTTCCTCCTTCTTTTTGAATCTTTGAGGAAATGGCAAAGGAGGCATGATAGTGGAGGTAGTTAGTTTGCTCTTCTTTTCATTATTCAGCTCTTGTTCCCTCTTCTTACTTTTACTAACATTATCCAATCCGCCCTCAGTTTGCTTTCTCTTCTTAGTTTCCTCGTCTTCCACCATAATTTCTGGAGTTATGACTTCCTCTTCTTCAACTTCAATGTCCACTTGCTCATCTTGCTTTGGTCCCGTTGTGCTCGAGCTAGGCATGTTCGAAAGCACCGTACCACTTCTCAAATGAATGGCCTTACATTCTTCTTTTCCACCCCACTTTGGATTAGGGATGGTATCACTTAGGAGACCGTTTCGAGCCATGGCATTTACTTGTATTGCTAATTGTCCCACTTGAACTTCAAGGTTCTTAATAGCAGATTCATGAAGAGAAAAGGTAGCCTTACTCTCACCCCTTGAAGATTCCACTTCTGTTAAGATACGGGACAACATCTTGTCCGTCTTAGATTCTTCTTCTTTCACAGGAGCTTGCCTTGATGGCATTGGAAAACCCGGTGGAGGAACCGGCTTGGTGCCAGAAGTAGACTCATGAGGAGGGTTCAAGGTGTTACCTTGACTCCAAGAAATGTTGGGATGAGCTCTCCAAGTACGGTTGTAAGTTTGTGAGTATGGATTACCTTGAGAAGGTTGAAATTTGCCCATATAGTTGACAGATTCAGTGCCCATGTAGAGAGGGCAATTGTCAGGCATGTGGACATCATTGCATTGCTCACATACAATCAGAGTGGATTGAACAGAATACACACCACGAGCAGTGCCCTTATGTATTTGAGACTCTAAGACATCAAAATGTTTGTTCAACGCGGACAAAATTATGGCAATTTGTGATAAAGAGTCTTCTTTTGTGTTGAGTAGGGCTGAGGTAGTTCTCCTATCATTGCCTTGGGTGTTGTTTATAGATAATTGATCCAAAAGTCTAAGAACCTCATTGACAGGCACATTCTGGTAACCTCCATTAGTCATAGAGTCCACCATCGCTTTAGATTGAGGATTCAAGCGTATGCAGAAAATTTGGATCACTACCCACTTGTCCACCCCACGATTAGGGCATTATTTCATTAACATCTTGTACCTTTCCCACGCGGCATACAAATGCTCACCCGGCTGTTGTCTAAAACTTAGAAACTCGTCCCTTGCTTCCACTGACTTATCATCGGAGAAAAATCAAGCTCTAAATTTAGCTTCAAGATCGGCCCAAGAGGTTATGGATCCTTCTGGGAGATTGTTGAACCAATCTCTAGCTTTCCCTTGTAGAGAGAGAGGGAATAGCCGTAACCTCAGCACATCTTGAGGGACACCATTCTGCTTGAAGGAATCACACACCTCCAAGAAATACATCAAATACTTGTTGGCGTCTTCATATGGTACAACCCATGCATTTGTAACATCGTGATCATCACCGATTTGATCTCGAAAGTGTTTGCTTGTATCTCCAGCATTCGGATGCACGATTGAGTTCCTCTCATGTTCCGGCTGGCGAAGTCATTGACAATGGCTCTATCATATCCATCCACCATTGTTTCAGCCTCAGTTTCAGTTTTAGACTCAAATTCAGAATTCTGTTTCAGTTGTCTCTGACTCCGATTCTGCTGCTGAATCAGTTTCTTCTTCAATGCGCGGCTAACCCGTCAAGTACCACTATCAGTTCGTTCCCTTGCAGATGTTGCATGAACTGGACTGATACCTACGAAAAGGCACAAACCAGCAAGTATCAAGCTAAAACAAGTGAAATTCAATACAGAAAACAGTGAAAGAAAAATTATAAATCTAACTAAAGACCCAAGCGAAATCTACTAACACAAGCCTAAGGTCAACTAAAAGATTTGTTAAACCTATCCCTCGGCAACGGCGCCAAAAACTTGTTCGCTAACGCAAGTGGCAACGGGTCGCGCCAAGTAATAAAGTGATAAGTGAGATCGTTCCCTCAGAGGATTTGAGTAACAATTTAGTCAAGCAATGGGCTTAATGTGTTTGATTAAGTTGAATCAAAACAAAGTGTTGAGTGTGAAGAAAAACAAATTCAAAAGATATGTTGATAACAACTAAAAATTACTGAACAAAACTATGATTCTTGTGGATTCAATCAATTAGAGTAAACCTAGGATTGTTCGATCCCTTTGTATATCATAAAATCAATCTCCTTCCTCTTCAATATTACTTTTATGGAATATATATATGTCAGTCTAAGGTTCAATAGCAATTGATTAAGCTCTCTCGAGTCATAAACCAAACTTATATCCTCCATTAAGATACACAATCTCTTGCTGTATTTAAGGGAAAATAATCATTAAACAGCCTCCTTAATTTGGCAATGCTAGGTTAATAACTATATCTCTATGTTATTAACAAACCATCCATTTAACTCTTTAAACTTCAAGTCTAGCATAATTCTACCCAAGTTCTACAATGTAAATTAACTCTCTCAAGCTTAATCTAATTGAACAAATCGTTCATAGTGCTAGCAAGTCATGAATATCAATGAAAACAGGGAAGAATTAACACATATATACCTTAGCTACTAAGAGGAAGAAGGATTCAAGTTTAATCCATACAAAGGTGTGGAACAATCCTAGAATGAAAAACCTAGCTACTCATGTTCAAAAACGAATTACAGATATCAGCATTCAGTGTAGCCATATCAGAATCACAGTGGAGAAAGGGAATGAATACAGAAAGATCAAGAAAACTGGAGTTGAAATCTCTTCCAATCTTCAATCCCACTTGATTCTCCTTGATTTGTAGCAAACCCAAGCTCCAAGGACGTTTGCAGCCGCTTCCTCTGTCTTTCCAAATTAGGGATCACCCTTTTCAAACCTTGGGTTTTGCTTTTTATAGCTCTTCAAATGTCAGAACGCACAGCATCATTTGCGGGGTTTGGCCGTGGCCAACCACTCTGTGGGCCGTGGCCAACAAGCTTATGTTCATCTTTGGGCCGCGGCCCATGAGTGCTTGGCCGCGGCCAGCAAGCATCTGACCTCCTGTTGGCTCATCTTGGCCACAGCCCATGAGATGGTTGGCCGCGGCCCATGCCTTTCTGTGCTGCTGTTGGTTCATATTGGCCGCAGCCCATGAGATGGTGTGCCGCGGCCTATGCCTTTCTGTTCCTCTGTTGGCCGCGGCCTATGAGTAGGCTGGCCGCGGCCAGGAACCTTCCAAAGTTCATCTCCTTCTCTTTTCTGCTCTGTTCTCCTCCCAGTTTGCCTTTCCTTGGAATGGTTGATGGCTCCAACTTCCTTCACCTCTTTCTTACTGTACTTGGCTTTCTCTGGACCAGCTATGACTGAATCTGTCTCATTTCACACAAAGACTCACAAACACAGTTAATCATTCATAGCAGTTATTGAATAAAATCCTCCACATTTGCATTCTGTTGCTCAACATGAGAAAGACATATTTCATCCACTTTAATGCTCTCGAACGCCCACTAATATACCCAAAGTGAGGTAAAAACAAGATGAAATGTGCAATTCTAACAAGAATTTCATGAGGTTAACAATGTCATCTTCGATGATATAATTAATGAGCATTGTTTTGCCGAGTAAGGCAATTTGTATGTGGAGGTACACTTAGCTGGTTGTTGAGTAAAAACCCAATTGAGGTGTATGGAGAGTGGGGGATTGAGCCCCTAACTCACGTATACATGTCGTGATGTGATATTGTTGTTAAGTGTTGCATAACTAGGAGCATGACATATTCACTTCTTGCATTTTATATGAAAGATTGTATATTACTATTGATATTCTTTGAATCTCACCCTTTTTCAAAATTAAAAATATTTCAGCAAAAGCTAGCGGCTCAAAGGGCAAAATAGCAAATACAGGCAGTTGAGGTGTGCGTACCTTGAGATAGGAGTTGTTTGGTTATATCTAGTTTATTTTTGATATTTTGGACAAATTGTGTATATATATTATCAAACCCTATGGGGAGACTTCTGTATATAAACAAGTACTTCTTATCAGTATATTTGTGTTATTTCTATATGCCTATGGAACTGTGCCTTTATCACTCTATGTATATCAAAATGTTAAGGGGTTTGACATTTTTGGTATCAGAGCATGCAGTTCTTGTGATATCAGAATAGTATACTAATATATGACTATGTGAACTTTTATAGTGAAACATAAAGATGGCGAGACTAAGAGGTGGACCAAGAGGTAGAGGCCGAAATAGAGGTAGAGCTAGGGGTTGACATGGAAATAATGATGAAGAACCGAGTGCTAGACTTGACCAAACATAGCAGCAGATTCTAGGTATATTGACTCAACAGTAGGCTACTGTGAATGAGATCTGGGAAGAGCTACGAGAAGTGCAGCAAAGGTAGGATCACCTGGAGGAGTTTGTGAGTAAGGATGGCGAGAATAATTCACCTAAAGGACCTCAACCAGAGGATATTTTGCCTGATCCTGAGGCTAACATATAAACTTGGGTAGGGAGGTTTAGTAAGTAGCAACCTCCTATCTTTTGAGGGAATTTTGATCCACACTTAGCTGAAGATTGGCTCTCGAGATTAGAGAAAATCTTCAACATTCGGTTGTGCCCGAATGAAATTAAGGTCTTGCTAGCCATTTATAAGCTTAAGGGTGATGTAGATAGATGGTGGAAGAATACTAAATTGATTCTTTGAGGGAGGAATATTCTGGTGACCTGGGAATTATTCCAAAAAAAATTTAATGAGAAATATTTTCCCCCTTCTGTCAAGAGAGAAAAGGAAAAATAATTCCTCGGCATACAACAATAGGACAAGGAGAGCTTTGATGACTATTTAGCTTTGTATATTCAGCTGTCTCAATATTGTGCATACCTCAAATATCAAGATGATGAGGAATGGAGTGTGGATATGATGAAAGAGGGATTGAAGCCAGAGTTAAAAGAAAAACTGGTTTCAAGGCGTTACACTGAGTTCAATAAAGCAGTTGAAGAATGCTGTGTCGTTGAGAGGAACATGTTGAGCTTATCTTATACTAGAAATAACTAAACTAAGGGTGGAACTAGTAGTGGCAGTTCATCTCAGAACCGTAAAAACCAAGGTGGACCATCCAGGGGTGACTATAAAAGGCCAAACCAGGTTAGAGGCTACAAAGGCCATAGCTTTTCAGGAAATAGAACCTGTTGGCATTGTCATAAACCAATCCACCCTGGCACAGCATGTAGTGGTGCTCTAATGAGACCGGATCCAACCAAGCAACCTTTTTGTTATGTATGCGATAAACTAGGACATATTGCTAAAGATTGTCTACAGAGACGTTAGACAGAGGAGACAAAGCCCAAAGTTCTAGGCAGGGTCTATACTATAACACAAAAGGAAGCTAGGAAGTCTCCTAAACTGATACAAGGTATAATTTTCCTTAATGGCAATTCAGTACAAGTAATGTATGATTCAAGTGCTAACCATTCATATATTGTATATGATTGTGTGAGACGGCTAAACATGTAAGTACACAAATTTCCTTATGATCTGGTTGTATATACGCCCACGGGTGTTAGAGTTGTTACGGCCGATGTCTATTTGAATTGTGTAGTAAAGGCCAAGGGGCATGAATCAACCGTGGATTTGATTTGCTTACCATTGCAAGGATTTGAAGTAATACTCAAGATTGACTGGTTAACTGTAAATGGTGTAATGCTAGACTGCAAAGGGAAGAGGGTTATATACCCTAATTTGTAATCTCTAGCTAGCACAGAAATTAACCTTAATTTACTTTCGGCCGCTAAAGCTGAGAGATGTCTGTAAAAAGGTTGTTAGGGGTACATGGTGTTCTTCTCAATGCAATCAAAGGTTGGTATAGCATTAGAAAGTATCCCTATAGTGAATGAATTTTCTGACGTATTCCTAGAGGATATTAGTGTATTACCCCCGAACAGGGAAGTGGAATTTACAATTGATCTTAGGCTTGGAACAGGTCCAATATCCAAAGCCCCATACAGAATGGCTCCGAGTAAAATGGCAGAATTGAAGAAAAAAATTAAAGAACTGCTAGAGAAAGGGTTCATTCGACCTGGTGTCTCACCATGGGGAGCTCCAGTGCTCTTCATTAAAAAGAAAGATGGAAGCCTCAAACTCTATAGATTACAGGGAGTTGAATAAGGTAATGGTCAAGAACAAATACATACTCCCTAGAATTGACAATTTGCTTGATCAGTTATCTATTTCCTGTATATTCTCAAAAATTGATTTGTGATCAAGATACCATCAACTCAAGGTAAAAGCAGGCGATGTGCCGAAATTTGCTTCCAGGACTAGATATGACTATTGCGAATTTCTTGTGATGCTATTTGGGCTGACCAAAACACCTACCGTGTTAATGGACTATATGAATCGAATATTCTATCAGTATCTAGACCAGTTCGTAGTAGTCTTCATCGATGATATTCTGGTATACTTACAGAGTAAAGCCAAACACGAGTAGTATCTGAGAACAGTATTGAATGTATTGAGGGATAAGCAACTCTAAGCCAACCTAAGCAAATGTGAATTTTGTCTTTTAGAAGATAAATTTCTAGGCCATGTGGTCTCACAACAAGGGGTCTCGGTAGATCCTAATAAGGTAGAAGCAGTATTGAACTGGAAGAGGCCAAAGACTGTTTTTGAGATACGCAGTTTTTTGGGTCTTACTGGGTATTACAGGCGGTTTATAAAAGATTTCTCCAAAATAGCTTTGTCGTTGACAAAGTTATCACAGAAAACTCAACAGTTTGTGTGGGACAACAGTTGTGAGAGGAGCTTCACAAAGCTGAAACAGAAATTAACAACAACACCAGTGTTAACAATCCTAGATCCACAGATGGCCTTTGTGGTCTATGCAGATGCCAGTAGGCATGGATTGAGATGTATTCTGATGCAGCAGGGCCAAGTAGTGGCATATGTATCCCGTCAGCTGAAGCCTCACAAACAGAGATATCTGATAACTTCCCATTTTTAATGTATTTGATACACATTTTGATATAATTGGGGAGTTATCACTGCTAATTTAAGATGATTTTCTTGAGATTTTATAAGATATCAAGCTGGTGCATTATTTGGGGATTTTATTTTAAATATTTTAGTTTTCAATGTTTTGAAAATAAAAAAAAATAAATAAATAAAAAGATGCCATATTATATTTATTTGGCTTTGTGTCAGTTTTGTTATTATTATTACATAGTTCTTTTTCTTTCCTTAGGTGATGAAGTGACATGGATTATGTGGGGTTGAAAAGGTATTATTTTGTTTTGAATGGAAAGAGCTGAAGGGAACGTCACTATTTTTGAAACAGGAGATTAATTGAAGACCTAATGCAAGAGAGAAAGGAAAGGAGCAGTGTAATACCCCAAAATTTGGGATTGGAAGCTTTGGAATAAGCCTAAATTGAGTGGACTACTAAGCCCCGATTTAGTAGATGTCCCAAATATATTCCCTAATGATTCTAATATCTTTGGGGTATTAAGAAAGTAAAATGGTGAATTTTGGAGAATATAATTATGTTTTCGATAAAATCGCCTATGAGGCAATGAGCTTATCATAAGGTTTTGGAAGACTAAATGATAAGTAAAAATTATGAAATTTTACAGGATGAAAGTAGACATCCTAAGCTTTAATTTGATAGGTCATATGACTCAATAAGAGCTATACACAAAAAGATATGAATTTTTGAAGTTAGCCCAGAAAAACTGGAAAGTTTCTGAAACAATATGCAAAGAATGAAATTCTGAGAATTTTGTGATTCCATAAAGTAAAATTCTATATTTTTCCTTGAAAATAGACTCAATAAGAGTTCTATAGGCTTTGGAATCACCTCATTTCGATTTTTCTAGAATTAGTTATGATTTTCCAAAGTTTGGGCAGAAATCTGCCAGAATTTTGTAAAATTCGAATTTTGGAAAAATGGTGTAATAAGTAAATATCATATAATAAATATCATTCTTCTCCTTCCTTCAGCCAAACCGTGCAGCACAGCTCTGAAATAGAGAGAGAAGGGTTGAGATTTTAGAGAGAGAAAAGGGGAGGAAAAAGCTTACAAAGGGTTGGAAGCTCAAATTTGGTGTTCAAGAGAGCTAGGGTTTCAGCCATAAGAAGAAAAGCTAGTGGGAGCTTGAGGATCGAATATGGAGCCCTGAGCTGTTTGCACGTAGATCGAGGCACGCGTTTCGAGGCAGAAACGGGTTAAGACAGGAGAAGACAAAAGATATGTTAAGAGCAAAGAAGAGAACTACACGAGGGGATTGCAGTGGCGGAACAAAGTCAGGAATATGTCTCTGTTTTACTGGGATGGGTTTAGATACCCTAGTAGCCTTGTACGGCTACATTATTTAAATTTATCAGGTATGAACCCCTCGGGGGATATTATGTAATTATGTACATATTATCAGTATAGTTATGCTATTCCTGTGTTGCCTACCGAACCGCATATCGTTTTCCGTGAATACTCTGATAAATGTGAAATTGAGATAAGGACGTGACATTTTGGTATCAGAGCAAGAATTCTGGCCACAGAATTGTCTGCTCAGAGTAAGTGCGGTGGTTCTGGCAACAGGATGGTATACTGATAAGGTCTTGATTACACAGTGATAGAAAATATGCATGGACAGAAAGTACCAAAGGAGGGTATCTTTCCGATTTATGAATCTGCCCTGAGAAATGGCGAGTACTGAAGGGCTGCTAGTGGTGCAATATTAGACGAGAATGGTCTAAGGATATTGCGGAACCCAAGGATATGGGTACGGCCAAGGCTAATGTGCGGTCCACACTCAATATTTTGGTGACCGGAGATAGCCGGCATGTCTTTTGAGACGAGGGTAGTCACAGGGTACCCGTGGATGGAAACAGTAGAAGCCGGTATCTACATTTGGACACTAGTACAAAAGAGTTAAGCGTGCTCAACCCAGGGAAATGCCACGATGGGTGACCCCCTGGGAAGTTGTTGCACATGTTATGTCATATTATGAAAAAAGAGTAAGACATGTTGTACAGTAGTTCAGAGGTGGTATGTTGTTGCAGGCTTTCCTTGACTACTGTAAACACCTGTGATATGTTGTTTTTGGGGTACCTATGAACCCAAAACTTTATAAAATGATAGATAAGCCCAAGTGTTTATGTGTAATTTACCTCTTTATTGCTTCATATAGTGAAACATAAAGGTGGTAAGACTAAGAGGTTTAGATGCTGGGCAAGGTCAGGAAGTTAGACCTAGCCTAATACAGCAAACACAGGGCAAGAGAATAGAATAGCAAACAATGATCAACGATCATCAGGAAGGTTATCCTGGAAAGGCCAATATAGTAACTATAATCTCTTGTACACTATGTGATGATTAATATGTTGTATGTTCTATATTCTGTGAATGAACAGGTGCCTAGGGCACATTACCTAGCTATGGTCTGGGACCTAGCTGAGGTACACTGATCTTACCTAGCTGTAGTCGGTGACTCGGCTGAGGTACACGTAAGGGTTTCAACTGGATGGTTGGCCCTGAACTTTGTGTACACACACGGATTGTTGTTTTAACTGGGTGTTTGGCCCTGAACTTTGTGTACACACACGGATTGATATGATTTTCATTTTACACTATATGGTGCATGACATATTTATCTATCACATTTTCTATGGATGATTGTGGGTTACTATAGAGAGCCATGTGGTGTGAATAAAAAGGCACTCTACCCGACGAGGCTGCTAGCCACGTCCTAAGGGACTTAGGTATGAGGCCAAGAAGGCCTACGAGTGTGACAATAATAAAAAAAAGGGATGAGATGTTTATATCGAAATTTCTCAGAACTCAACATTATGCATGGGATGATGATTGTGAGAGGAATATAGATTGTGGGTATTGTTGAGTGTCATGGGAGGTTCCTATAGGACTCCTATTAAATCATCCTGATAATATTAAAGCTCATATGAGGAGATAGGCATCAGAGTGGGCAGCGGAAGTGTGGTGAATCTAGTGCAATTTCGAAACTTATATGAGGGGTTGATGTTCGCACCATTGTTGATCATCCCAAAACATAATATGGCCTTGATGGTCAATAGTGTTACAGTATATGTGATGAACAGTATTACACCCTGAGTGGTGTACAATATTACATCCTGTGTGGTGTACAGTATTAAACCCTACGTGGTGTACAGTATGATGACCTGTATAGTCAACAGTTACACAACCTTTGTAGTTTGTGGTGACACATGTGAATTGGAATTGGGATGAACCCTAGTATAGTAGGGCAAAATGGTGGCGAATACCTCTCAACAGCACCGGTGATAACAATCCCAGATCCACAGTCGAGCTTTATGGTCTCCACAGATGCAAGTAGGCATGGATTGGGATGTGATTTGATGCAACAAGATCGAGTAGAGGCATGAGCATCTCCATAGCTATAGCCTCACAGAATGAATCATCCACTTGTGATATAGTGCAAACAGTGGATGGTCACATAGTGAATAGTGCACACAGTACGGCCATTAAGGGTCAAATAGTCATTTGATCCTGAACACCGAATAGGTAGGCATAACTTACAGAAAGTGTATAGGTTTGTACGAGGCGGTAAGACCCGATATGCAAGGTTGCATAGGGCGGTGTCTCTGGGCTGTAAGACCTGTGTGTTTAGTACTGTGGTTGATGCCTAGTGCGATAACATTGGACCAATATGTCTAAGGTAATGTTTTGAGGTTGGCGGGACATCCAACAGACCTCGTTAAGGGGGTGAGGATTGGGCCGTTAAAAAAAAGTGATCGTGTGAAAACGGGTGTTGACAAGCAGCTGCAATTATTGACTGGTGGGGGGATTCAACATTCATCATATTCCTTGGAGCAAGATAGATGGAAGCCGATATTGAGAGAGAGCTAGGAAGTAGCGGAGATTGCTCTTAGGGGAAGTCTCTATCATTGCCGGAGATTGGAGCGTCGGAGGGAGCATCGCAAATCAGAGCGAGAGAGAGAGAGAGAGAGTGAGAGTTATAGGAACAAAAGAGCTGGAAGTTTGAATATTCATCATCAACTAAACCAGATGGAAGCTCCAACGCCATTATCGCCAGAGTGAACTAAGGAGAGGAGCAGCGATCAAACATGATTCCATCTTCTCCTTTATCGGGCGAGACAAGCGAGCTGAAAATATCATCAGTGTTGAAGAAGAGGAAGCTTTTGTGTGTCAATTTCATTGCTTTGTATTATTCTGATCTGTGTTTTTCTATTGCTCTTGATTTTCATTATGGCTCTAGACTCTGAATTTGATGCAACTGTGATAACTGTGTTTAAAGGCATGTGTGGCTAGGCTCTTTTGAACCTAGAGTAGCTATGAACTAATTTGAGGATTTGAGCATGTATGAACTAATTAATTGTGCTTTGTGTTAATTTTTTTTACTTAATCTATTTTGTTTTGCCTACTTAGTGCTTGATTACCACTAAGTTTGGAATTGGAAAATTTAGACTAGCTTTGGGAGAGGGATCTTAATTAGACAGTAAGATTAAATAATATGGGATTAGAATTTATTCTAATTTTCCAATAGGATAGGAATATACCTATTAGACCCATATAATCATAGTAGAGTGAAATTGAATAATTATTGCCTCTTGAGTGAATTAGTTAGGAATAACAATTTAACTTGAGAGAAGGGTATAAGTGATTGGAATATACTTATATCTATTTGAACTCTAGATTAACAAATTAACATTAAGCATTTTTAATTGGGTAAATACATGCTCTAATACTTGAAAAAGGGATTAGCTACTCTAGGTTGTTTTCCTTCATTGAAATCTTATAAACATTAAAATTAGTACTTTTGCTTTTGTTTAAATTGATTTTCAAATTCGTTTCCTTCTTCGATTTGCTCAACTTAAATGAAATTGGGAATTTTAATGCCTAATTATCTATTACCTTGAATCTCTGTGGGATGACTTTGATTTGCTATTATACTATTTCAACGGGCCATACACTTGCGGTGCCTATTTAAATTTTAGTAGTATCAATATCCTACACACGATCTTGAGTTAGCAGTGGTTGTGTTCGCATCGAAAATCTGGAGACGCTATTTCTATAGGATGACCATGGAGCTATACTATGACCACAAGAGTTTTAAATACCTGTATAATTAGAAAGAACTCAACATGAGAAAACGCAGGTGGATGGAATTGTTGAAGGATTACAACCTGGAGATTAAATACCATCAAGGGAAGGCCAATGTAGTTGTAGACGGATTAAGCCGTAAAATAGTGCAGGTTGTAGCTCTGATGATACAAGAGTATAAATTGATCAAGGATTTCAGAGACCTTAATTTGTTTAATCACATGGTGATTTGTGGCAACAATATCAACGGGGCTGAGAATGACTTGAAAGCCAAACTTAAAGAACTCAAATGCAGTATAGGAAAGCACTATACATCCAAGATATGATTAATATAGGTGAAACTCATGAATATGATTTGTCACCAAATGGATTGGTCAGATACAAGAAGTGATTATATGTTCCACCGCAGATAAAATTGAAGCAAAAAATCTTGGAGGAGGCTCACAAGAATAGATATACTTTGCATCCAGGAGCCATTAAAATGTATCAGGACTTGAAGTCCATATATTGGTGGCCAGGCATGAAGAGAGATGTGACAAGGTTCATTACTCGTTGTCTTACTTGCCAGAAAGTGAAAGCTGAGCATCAACGACCATCAAAACTTCTGCAAAATCATGTAATTCCTAAGTGGAAATGGGAGAGCGTCACCATAGATTTTGTGATAGGATTACCCAAGGTCTGAAATCATGATGCAATTTAGGTAATAGTGGATCGATTCACAAAGAGAGCCCATTTTCTTCTGATCAGTATTCACTACTCTCTTGATAAACTTGTAGAAATCTATATCAAGGAAATTATGCGTCTACATGGTACACCAAAGAACATCATATCTGAAAGAGACCCTCGATTTACTTTCAAGTTTTGGAAGGCGATGCATGATGCTTTAGGTATCAAGCTCCAATTCAGTACGGCTTATCATCCTCAAACAAATGGACAAACAGAAAGAACAATCCAAACACTAAAGGATATGATCAGGCCGTGCATGATAGATTTCAAAGGTGGTTGGGATCAATTCCTTCCCTTGGCGGAATTCGCATACAACAATAGGTATCATTTGAGCATTCAAATGGCTCTCTATGAAGAGTTGTATAGAAGGAAGTGTCAGTCGCCCTTATGCTCGACAGAGCTGTCTGAGAGACAAATGTATGGGCCGGATATAGTCGATCAGACCATGGAGTAGATAAAGCTGATAAAGCAAAGATTGTTGGCTGCTCAGAGCAGGAAGAAGAGATACGCTGACAAGAGGTGGAAACCCCTTGAGTTCGAAGTCGGGGATCATATGTATATGAAGGTTTCACCTATTACAGGAATTGGCAGGCCATTAAAGGTGAAGAAGTTGAGCCCTAGGTACATTGGTCCTTTTGAAATTTTGTCTAAGATTAGGCCAATAGCCTACCAAATAGCTTTACCTCCAAGTTTAAGCAGGTTGCATGATGTCTTCCATATCTCACAGCTAGAGAAGTATCAACCTGACCTAATGTGATTGAATACGAAGAGCTAGACGTGCAAGATGATCTTATGTATGAGTTCACACCTAACCGAATCCTTAATCTGTAGGAGAAACAACTCAGGCGCAGGAGTATTCCATTCATCAAAGTAGTATGGAAGGAGTTATCTTCTAGAGAAGCAACCTGGGATGCTAAGGAAGACATAAGGAGATGATATCCAGAATTTATGTCTCCATAAATGTAACAAATTTCAAGGAAGAAATTTATTTTTACTGGGGAGAATTGTAATATCCCAAAATTTAATAAAAGGCTTATTTTGCCAAAGAGAAAATTTGAGGAACAATAATTAGATAATAAGTCAAATTATGGAACCTACGAAATTTAAGGAATCTTAATTAAATTAGACAAAGGGAAAAATTAGAGCCTATAGTGTGTAATTAATAAGATAAAAATATACCTACATATATATACACATATAAACTTACCAACACAAGACATACACACAGACATATGTGGCACTCTCTTGGACAAACACACAAACACTTCACACATTTCTCATTTTCATTCGAACAACGCGCACACACACTCAACACCCCACACACACAATCACTTATTAATTCCTCCAACTCCCATTTACATCTGCAGCCAAAATAAAATAGAGAAAGAGAGAGTGAAAGAAAGAAAGAAACAGAATAAAGGAAGAGAAAGAGAGAAAAAAAATGTGAATGAGAGAGTTAAAACCGGAGGAAGAGAATGCTACAAATCACACATGCAACTCCATATTCTTGTGTAGGTGAGTCTCTTACATCTTTAGCTTGTTTATACTGTTTGGTTTGAGTGGATTTGAGGTTGTTGTTTTGGTGGTTTTGTGGCTGTTGGTGTGCTCTTATAGAATGCAAAGTGTGGTGTGTGTTTCTCCAAGAGAGTGCCACATATGTCTGTGTGTGTGTCTTGTGTCGGTAAGTTTATATGTACATATATAAGTATAGTTCTATCCTATTAATTAAACACTAGGCTCTAATTTTTTCCTTTGTCTAATTTAAGATTCCTTAAATTTTGTAGGTTCCATAATTTGATTTATTATCTAATTATTGTTCTTCAATTTGTTTTTGGGAAAATAGGCCTTTTATTAAATTTTGGGATATTACACCGTCGCTTCTATCCACTGTTTTGTACCTACTCGAATTTTCATCTTTATCATCATTCTTCATCCTTTTTCACCATTCTTCCATTAGTTTCTTCATATTTCCGTCATCACCCCATGATTGAAGCATTGGATAAGAAGGTGGCTTCCGGTTTGATGGCAATTTCTGGCTAAGTTTGTGATTCTCTAAGGCAATGAGTAATGCTTCAGCTTAGAGCTAAAGGGAGTTTAGCTCTTCCTATCTTATATTTCCTCATTACATATTTGATTTCTAGGTTTAATTTTAGGATCATTTTTATGGTGTTGATTTGGTTTGTATTGATGTATTTTTGAGATTAGTTGTAGCTCTCGAACCTCTGTTGTTCATTCTAACACTGAGCTATATTAGCTTTAATTTCTATGCATTTTCTGGGTTAGCAATGTATGGAGATTATTGTGAATATTTTGTGGTAACTCAAGATGGCTTGGTTATTGGATCTTATGTGTTGAATGCATTTCTTGGTTCTTTAATTGGCTAGAGCTTTGAATTGGGTTTCGGATAGAGGAACTAAGTCTCACCCGGTGTGATGATTTGATTCTCCTAACTCAAACTAGTCCAAAGAGCCTTTTTGGCACATTTTAATTAAACTAGCTAACTTCCATATTATTTGAAGTAAGGCAAGCCATAACTTAGTTGCTAAAGAGGATATCCATTTCATTCCCATATCCACTCATTTCCATTCACCATCTATTATTAAAAGGAAAAAAAAAATCTTAGATTGCATTTAATTATTTTTGCAAAGTAGTGATCGAAAGAAAGCTCAAAATTTTCTCCCTTGTCAATTTCATGTTTTTATCACCTAGTTAGCTTAGGAATCCAAATAAAGGCTCCTCAAAGTGAAACGACCTAAGTTATGCTATATTGTATCGCTTGGATTTAATTGTTGATTGTGTGGATCTCAGGGCATTACGACAAATGTCTTCTTTCAACTGCACCTAGCAAAATCACAAAAACTGTTTGGATCTAAATAATATTAAAAATGTAAACTTATATGCAGCAAAAAATATTATTAAAAATTTGTATAAAAAATATTGTTAAAAATATACCTGTATAGATTCAATTAATTTCTTTTCGAGTAAAAAATTAAGTTCTAATAGAGATATTTTATTATTGAACCAAAAAAATAGAGATATTTTTTATTTAGTACCGTGTTAAGGGAACCATTAGGAAAAAAACTATACAAATATGTTAATTTTCACCATTTTCACCCATGCATCGCCTAGGATCTGTGCTAGTTATTTTTAGAGTAAAATATATTAACCTCCTCTCTATTTACTTTAAATTACAAAGACCTCCTTTTATTTTAAAAATATATACGGATCTGTCTTAAAATCAAAATATATGTTGCATAAACTTCCCTTCTAGTTTTGAGATTCAACTTCCATTTACCCAACCATTAGGTGACTATTAAATCACATCATTGACTCGTTATTTTGACCAAAATGCCCCTCCTTAAAGAAAATATTACTTAATAATCATGTAATCTTTAGCTAAAACATAATTATTTAATTAATCACATATCTTTATCCAAAATTAAAAAATAATTATAGTATATATTTGTAATTTTTTTTCACACTGTTAAATTAATTACAATATTAAAAAATTAAATAATTTTATTATTATAATTTTTTTTTAAATAACTTTAAATGTTTAATCTTATTTATTTATTAAAACCTACTTACAATGTAATCTTTCAATTATATGTCGCTAAAACTTTTGCAATCATATATATATATAAATTCAGTTTGGTCATAAAATTATACATATTTACATCAAGTTCCTTATATCCTTTATATCAAGTTCTCCAATCACATATAATAATGTGTCCCATTTTTATATGGTTTTATAATTAAATGATAAAAATTCAAAAATAAGATACATGGTCACATGTGATTGATAACTTGACGAAATAGATATAAGGAACTTTTGAGATTCTTATAGTAATATATTATAATTTAAAATTCTTAAATGTATTTCATTAAACATATTGTTTTAAAAAATTACTTAAATTTTTGACCAAGTTGATAATATTTTTCACTTAAAAATTACATAAAATTCTTTCTAATTGTAGTAAAAAATTAAATAGATGCCAATAAAAGTTGATCCAGTTGGTAAGGGGGTTGGCTCATAATCATAAGGTTGTAGGTTCAAATTCCATTGATGTGAGGACATTGTTGGTTGACGATCTATAAGTATCTTTGCAAGCGCTCTTTGAGCCTAGAGACTAGGCATGCCTTAACTCTGATAAGGCCCCAGAATCCAACTCATCTAAACTTTTATGTACCAAAATAGTTAAATAGATCATTAATAAATATTAATGTTAAAAGATGGATTAGGGATTTGGTACAATGACGAGTAAATTAGTAAATAACATATATTTTAATATGGTTTTTAATTTAAAAATATGGTTGAAGAATATTTTTAGAATATTTTTTTAATAGTATTAATGGTTTGGACTAAAGTGTATATTTCTAAATTGGAGGGGAGGTATGTGTGATTAAGAGAAAATAGAATGGTAATTTTAAAAATAAGCTAATGTTGTGAAAAAAGACATGCATATCAGTAGTGCACTGATTTTTTTCCCCTTTCAGTAGGTGCACTGAAAAAAGCCTAAAAACAATGTTGTGGTTGAGAAAAGAGAAGGACAAAAAAGCTTGAAAATTAGTTATTGCAGCGCCACATTACTGGATGGGGTCTCAGAACAAAAAAAGAACTGCTTGTGTTCATCTGCATCAGAATGCACCTTTTGGGGGTCAATTAATTGGGATTAGGCACAACAGATAAGGAAGAAGCTTGAAAAAATTACATTTCGGTCCGGACAAGAGAAAATATGAAAAATAGTTTTTTGAAATCTTAAAATTGTATTTAACTGCAGTATGTTTTTCTTGTAATAAATTTCAATCATGGATTTATCAATAGATGCTTATGGGCTTGCCAATAGACGCCCATGAACTTGTCAATGACGCGCCCTTGGACTTGTCAATGATGCTCCCTTGGACTTGTCAATGACGTGAACGAACGCTCATGGACTTGTCAGTGAAATTGGGATTTATTATAAAAAGTCCTAAGAGACTTAAATACAAACTTGAGATTTTAAGGACAATGTTTTTATATTTTCCCTAGGACCTGAATGTAATTTTCCCAAAAAGCTTTGACTCCTCTGAATCTGGATCTCTTCGACCCCGATACCGTGGGGTTTTACATAGAAGCTTGAGAAAGCAATACCCATGAAAGAAATCTTTGAGATGAGGCCAAAGATTCATCTAAAAGATTTATCTTTTCGGTGATTTAATCACGGAGGAATCCTTTGACATCGAAGGTTGGGGTGGGTGCTTCTCTGGCCAATCATTTTTCTTGCACAGTATGAACAAAGTCAAACATAGACTATTGATTGTTTCGTGTCTTTGCACTGTTTCTCTGTAATGGTTTTGAACAACTTCACTGCATATTTTTGCTCATTTATTTTTCAACTTGGGTTTTGGTACAATTATCAGGTGGATGTGGTGCTAAGAGGGTATAGTGGGTATAATACAAGATGGGTACTGAAGGTTTTAGACAGAGTGTTCCCTGAGAAACCAGATGATGATGAAAGTGAAAGCGAACCAATAGCTGTGACTGTGTTCTTTGGGGCTAATGACGCTTACCTCCTAGATAGATGCTCAAGATTTTAGCACATGCCTCTTTATGAATATAAGCACAACCTTTACTCTATTGTCGTCTTCTTCAAGGTAAGCCTCCTCCCTCACTCCATTGTCCACGTTTAATTCCAAAGGATAAGAAAGTTGGAGGGATAAGAAACTTGGAAGTTATTGAAATTGGAATAGTCAGTTTTTGTTAAATGACCCAGGTTTTGGGCTTATCATTAGCACCACTAGATTGCAATGTAGTGCTAATTATCTAGAAGATGAATTTGGATCCCTAAGAATCTATAAAGCTGAAAGTTTGGTAGTGAAAGAGGGCGGTAGGGGTTGGTCTAATCGCAATAGGTGTTTTAAGCATTTGGATGTAGTTTCAAATTTTGGGTCCCTGTGTTTGGGTGACCTAATTATTTCCTAGCTTTTACTTGGCCTGCACTTTGACTTTTTCTTAATTCTTATTAATTGAAAGTCCTAACTTAGAAGTTTAGACATGATTTTCCGGCCAAAGATATATCCGGCCAAGTAGTAGTAAGATAACGAAGTCGACCTACCAGTTGTCTATAGGTTGTAGGGTCCAAAAGAGATGTACTAGAATCAGAACTAAGCTTACAGTGTTTGTCCATAGGAGTGGAAGCAGGCTTGCAGTCAAGATATCTTGTCTAAGTGAGAAGATCAATGACAAATTTTTGCTAGCATAAAGAAAGGCCAGCCTTACTCCTAGCAATCTCTAGGCCAAGGAAATATTTAATGGGACCAAGATGTTTAATTTTGAAATGAATGTCCAGATTCTGCTTAATAGTCTCAATGGCAACCAAATCATTACCAGCAATTAGTATGTCATCAACATACACCAATATAACAATAAAACTCGAAGCAGAAGCCTTGATGAATAAAGAATAATCAGCTTTAAACTCAACAAAGCCATAAGATAATAGAACAGAAGAAAGTTTCTGAAATCATTGGCGACTGGCTTGTTTTAAACTATAAAGGGATTTTTGAAGTTTACAAACCAAGGTAGAATCAGTAGAGTAAAAACAAGGAGGTAAAACCATATAGACCTCTTCATACAAATCACCATGTAAGAAAGCATTGTTAACATCAAATTGCTGAATATGCCAATTGTTAGCAGCAGCTAAGGCAAGAAGTAATCTTATAGGAGTCATTTTTGCAACCGGAGAGAATGTATCAAAATAATCAACTCCCTCTATCTGTGTGAAACTTTTGGCAACCAATCGAGCCTTATAGCGATCAAGGGTACCATCAGACTTATATTTTTTAGTAAACACCCATTTGCAGCCAATAGGACATTTCCCATTAGGCAAAGGAGTGAGGATCCATGTGTTTTTCTGTTCCAAAGCATGTATTTCAGCATCCATGGCATCCCTCCTAGGTTTGTATTTAGAAGCTTGGCGATAGGTAGTAGGAATATTATCGGAAGTAACATTTAAATAGAAACGAGTGTAAGAAGGAGAAATAGAAGAGGAAAAAGAGTACTTATCACTAGAAGAGAATGATGCAGCTGAAGTAGTAAATGAAGAACAATAATAATCTTGCAAATAAGTGGGAGGTTTATGAGGCCTAGAAGAGACCCGAAGAGGAGGTTCGGATGCAGGAGCAGGTGTAGGGGAAGAAGAAACACTGTTAGTAGAGGTAGGTACAAAATAAGAAGGTAAAAAGGAGTAATCAATAGGAGGTGTAGCAGCAGGAAGGGGAATAGAGGAATCTGTAGCAGCTTGTGATGTAATAGTATGATAAGGAAAAAAAGATTCATAAAAGACTACATCCCTACAAATGAAAATTTTGTGAGAATGAAGATCCATAAGAATGAAACCCTTAGTAGTAGCAGAAAATCCCAAAAAAACACATTTAGATGCTCAAGCATCAAGTTTAGACCTATGGGCTGAAACAGTGGATGCATAACACAAGCAACCAAAGACCCTCAAAACAGAATAAGATGGAGATGTAGCAAACAATAAAGAAAAAGGAGTAGAATGATTAAGAAGGGGTGAAGGCACAAGAGAATTATGAGAAAAACAGAATGAAGAACAGCAAAACACCAAAATGTTTTAGGAGGTTTGGCCTAAAATAAAAGAGCACATGCAACAGATAAAATGTGCTGGTGTTTTCTCTCAACAACACCATTCTGTTGAGGAGTTTCAATGCAAGAAGTTTGGTGAACAATGCCTTAAGAATTATAGTATGATGCCATTGAAAATTCAAATCCATTATCAGAATGAATAACCTGAATTTTGGTATTATGCTATGTCTCAACAAAACCAATAAAAGCTTGTAAATGAATATGAACCTCAGACTTAGTTTTCATAGGAAAAATCCAGGTAAACCGGCTAAATCATCGACAATCACTACAAAAAAAACATGATTTAGTAGCGGTTTTAACTGCTACAAAAATTAAGAAAATTTTTTTAAGAAAATACAATCATTTGTTTCAATTTTTTTTATATTAAAATTCAAAATTAGCGCAAAAAAATTAATTTCAATTGGAAAAGGCACATTAATTAGTAGCAGTTTAATAACCACTACAAAAATTAAGAAAATTTTTTTAAAAAAATACAATCATTTGTTTCAGTTTTTTTTATATTAAACTAAATAGTTTATTTTTTTAGTAGTTTAGCTAATTTAATTAGCTTATTTTTCAATAGTTTAGCTCATTTAAAAATTAAAAGGAATAATTTAATTTAGTTGGATAAGTATAAAAATTGTATTGATAATATTATTAAGGATACGTAGGTAATAAGGAACTATTATGTTGTCTACTATAATGTAATTGTATATGAAAAATAGATGAAAATGAGATAAAGCTCTAAAATATCTGAAAAAAAAAACTTGTGAGAATAAATTTTATGCGAAGGAAAGAAGTATTGAAATAAAAAATTAAAAAACTTGTTACCATATTTGATCGTATTGTTAAGCTCCTCAACTCATACAAAAAAAATTGTAAATGAGAGAAAATGAAAGAAAGATAAGGTGAAAAGAAATGGGGGAGTGTTTGAAATGAGTTGTGGTAGGGGTATTTATAGAGATCCGCATAGCATTTGTAATGGTTAATGTATCCATTTTGTAGCGGTTTTTAATTAGTAGTAGTTATTTTTAATTTTGTAGCGGTTAAAAAATCGCTACAAATATTATTTTATTTTTTTTAAAATATTTTTTTCCGGTTTTTTTAAAGACAAAAACATAATTTGAATTTGATCACTCATCCTCACCATCCCTACAGAAATTATGTAGAAAAATTATTGTTAGCGATGTATTATTAAATTTAAAAAATTTAATTTAAATGATGTAGACTTAAAAAAAACGCACACATAAAGGTAAATTGTCATCTCCTTCAAGGAAGCGGTTTTCAAAATCGGCTAGCTGAAATGGCTCACTCTCGTAGGAGTGCAAGGATTGAAGCAAGACACACAAAATTGTGGGAAAAAAAGGAAGGCAAGGTAGAGAGTTAATTTTATTGCTCATACATAATTCTCATGAGGAAGGGTAGCTATGGAGAGAGCCATTTCATCTTTGTGTAGAAGGAGATCTTTGCCAAGCCAATGAACATCTCTACACAGAGATGGAGGCATTCTTATTGAAATATTGGACAAATCTCCACAAGTATATTGCCTCTTGTTGCTTCTTGCTCATATTATTTTGCTCCTTTCTCCATCCTTTTTTTCTGACCCAGCAACGTTCATTTTCTAAAATGATTCCTTGTTGACTAAGGTTATGCTTGTGGGCCATGCGTACTTCTTGAAGTGTCTTGCTTCCATTTTAATGACTATTGAATACTTGCATTACATGATAAATATATTAGTTGCTTCATCTATTGTATTGCTCCACGTTTTGGCTCACCGTGCTTTCATGATCTCACTCTCGTCTTTATGCTTGCCTCATATGTGCGTAAATTACCATAGCTTTTTATATATCTCAGGGCCGCTCAATATGATGGATCAGGTGGCTAATAAGTGTGAGGATGAATGGTATGTGATGGTCTCTTTCATATTCTGGGAATTATTGTTGGTATGGGTGTTCTAATGTTATGTTGCCTTCCTATGTGTATGCCTTGCAAGGATAAAAGGTATGCAAATTCTCCTCATCTTTAGCTTTTCATTCTTTTAACTTGTGTTTTTCCCCTCTTTTCTCTCTATCCCTTTCTTAGGTTCTCTTTGAAAAAAAATAAAAATATATATTTTAGCACATTTTTATAAATGAAAATAAAATGGAAAAACTCTCTTTCATGAAAAAAAAATACTTTGATAAATAAAAAACATAAACTAAATAAAAAATCATTTTCCCCAATAAATTAAAGGAACTTTTCCCTTAAAAACTACAAACAAAGTGACCGCATTTCTACCCAGCAACGTTCATTTTCTAAAATAATTTCTTGTTGGCTAAGGTTATGCTTGTGGGCCATGCGTACTTCTTGAGGTGTCTTGCTTCCATTTTAATGACTATTGAATGCTTGCATTGCATGATAAATATATTAGTTGCTTCATCTATTGTACTGCTCCACGTTTTGGCTCATCATACTTTCATGATCTCACTCTCGTCTTTATGCTTGCCTCATGTGTGCGTAAATTACCATAGCTTTTAATATATGTTGGGGCTGCTCAATATGATGGATCAGGTGGCTAATAAGTGTGATGATGAATGATATGTGTTGGCCTCTTTCATATTCTAGGCATTATTGTTAGTATGGAGGTTCTAATATTATGTTGCCTTCTTGTGTGTATGGCTTGTAAGGATAAAAGGTATGCAAAGTCTTCTCATCTTTAGCTTTTCATTCTTTTAACTTGTGTTTTTTTCCTTCTTTTCTCTCTATCCCTTTCTTAGGTTCTCTTTGAAAAAAAATAAAAAAATATATATTTTAGCATATTTTTATAAATGAGAATAAAATGGAAAAATTCTCTTTCATGAAAAAATAAAAAAAATTGCTTTGATAAATAAAAAACATAAACTAAATAAAAAATTATTTTCCCCAATAAATTAAAGGAACTTTTCCCTTAAAAAACACAAACAAAGTGACACGTATTTCTACCCCCGAACTACGTGGGCTTTGATCCCTCTAAAGGGTACGTAGGCCCTAGGCTCTCTTCCTAGGTCAAGACCAACTTTGTAAATAAATATATTTTTTCTTATTTTCTTTTTGTAAATAAATATTCATTTTTTTCTTTAGTTTTCATTTCATTTAGTTTTGTAAATACTCTCTTTTTTATTTGGGTAATTATCATAAGATTAAATGCCATAATATTTTTAAATAATTAACTTAGGGTAATCATTCTTATGAATGGGTGTTGTGGGGTGCCTAACACCTTCCCTATACACAATCGACTGCCAAACCCTAAATGGTTTTTATAGACCAGTTTCCAATTTTCAAAAATTTTTCCAAAATTATCCTTCTTCAAAATTTTGGTGGCTCCATATTTTTCAAATTTCACATGCTACAGCTTGGCGACTCCGCTGAGGACGGTTTGAGAGTCAAGCCCATTTAAGTTAAGTGTTTAAAAATAATTTGGCCTTAATTTTATTTTAATTACCCTTTTTATTTTTTTTATTTTTTTGTGAATAGTTTTTTTTATTTATTAAATTCCTTATTCATCTTTTTTTTCTCTTTTCTATCTATCTTGTGATCTGGTTAGCAGATGAGGGTTGGGTAGAACCTAGGCCCATAGGTTGGTATGCTCTCCACACACACTGAACACATACAATATTTTCCTCACACACATTTTGGGCCCTATACCCAGGTCTGTGAGTTCCTCAGGCGAGTGGAAGTTTCTAGCAGTCTCCCTGTGAGGTTTTCAGAATCCCCTAAGGTTACTGTGAAGACTTCATATTAGCTGTTACTCATTTGGTGATGTTGATCCCTGTGGGGTTTTTAGAACTCCCTGAAGGTCAATTTCGTCAAATGGGGTCTTCATCTTTATGATGGGGGCAATTATGAGACCTTTATCTGTGAGAATAAGAACAACCTTGAAATTATTGCACTTATTAGCATAAATTATCAACCTACGTAATTAATTAGTACCTGACTTAGGATAGATACCCCCAACCTAGGGCTATTCCTAAAATAGGACACTGGAAGGCATATATTTATTGATTGTTTATAATATTATTTGTCATCCATGCATAATTAAGGAAATCCCTAAGATCAAGCGGCTAATTGTCACTTTACCTAAGTATGTATCTAGCATTACTCCTCATATAGATACATCACAAAGAAGGTATATGTATTAGATAGCTATCCTTAGTATCAGGATTTATGACCCCTAAAAGACTGAGTTTCATTACATCTATCATGTTAGAAAATATCTCAATGAGAGATAACCCTTTTAGGGCTCGTGAGGCATCATTACATCATTTATAAGCCTTTTAGCTTCATTTGATATGGGCCTTGGACATAATCATCATTTTTAAAACCCTCAGTAGTGTGATGGCCTAGGCCATTCGCAGGTTAATGGGCACTTTATTCTCCCTATGAGGTAATGGATCTCTTGAGGAGGTGAAGTTCTTTTTCTTAATATCCATGACCTAGATCAAAATTTGAAGTACAAGTCATCACTCTTTTATGTCTCATAAGGCATCATTACATCATTTATAGGCCTTTTAGCTTTATTTGATATAGGCTTTGGACATAATCTTCATTTTTAAAACCCTTAGCCACGTGATGGCCTGGGCCATTCATAGGTTAATATGTACGTCATTCTCCCTATGAGGTAATAGATCTCTCGAGGAGGTGGAGTTCTTTTTCTTAACATCCATGAGCTATATATCAAAACTTGAAGTATAAGTCATCACTCTTTTATGTCTCATGAGGTATCATTACATCATTGATAGGCCTTTTAGCTTCATTTGAAATGGGCTTTGGACATAATCATCATTTTTAAAACCCTTAGCTATGTGATGGCCTGAGCCATTCGCACGTTAATGGGCACTCCATTCTCGGTATAAGGTAATGGATCTCTCAAGGAGGTGGAGTTCTTTTTCTTAATGTCCATGACCCATATCAAAACTTAAAGTACAAGTCATCTCTCTTTTATGTCTCATGAGGCATCATTACATCATTTATAGGACTTTTAGCTTCATTTGATATGGGCTTTGGACATAATCATCATTTTTAAAACCCTTAGTCACGTGATGGCCTGGGCCATTCGCAGGTTAATGTGTACATCATTCTCCCTATGAGGTAATAGATCTCTCGAGGAGGTGGAGTTCTTTTTCTTAATGTCCATGAGCCATATCAAAACTTGAAGTACAAGTCATCACTCTTTTATGTCTAATAGGGCATTCTTGTATCATTCATTGGCATTTAGCTTCATTTGATATGAGCCTTGGATATAATCATTATTTTTAAAACCCTTAGCCTCGTGATGGCCTGGGTCATTCGCAGGTTAATGGGTACTTCATTCTTCCTATGAGATAATGGATCTCTTGAGGAGGTGGAGTTCTTTTTCTCAATGTCCATCACTCATATCAAAACTGGAAGTATATGTCATCACTCTTTTATGTCTCATGAGGCATCCTTGCATCATTCATTGGCGTTTAGGTTCATTTGATATAGGCCTTAGACATAATAAACTTTATTAAATAAGGAGGTAAAAAGAGAGAAAATGAGCATGTAAATAAAAATAATAATACAGTCATATCTTTAGTTAATAATGGTTGCATAGAATATCTTTTCTTAAAAATGACTTCATTTACCCTTGTCCATGTCATCCCTCCTTCACATAAATGGTTGTTCCTTATTCCTGATGCAAGGTAAAAACTTTTGTCTCTCTTTTCACTTTTTGAGAGTATTATTCGCAATTGAAGGAAACTATTAAGGGTCTAAAAGCTTGTTTTATACAAGTTACTTGTCTTGAGGTGATAACATACTATGGAGAAATTTAGTTTTGAAAATGACTCGACCCCACCTTGATGAAGCTAGTTTTAAAGGCTAAATTGTTTAACTTAGACGCAATGTGATTACACAAGCCATGTGAGGATTTGAGCCTATTGATATGATTTCATTTTCATGTGTGTACCACTTATCCTTTATCCAATTTAGAACTTGGCATGTATCTTGTTTGAGGTCAAATTTGATGTTCATTTGCTTGATATAGAGAGGACTAAGGCATTCATCTTTCATCAAAAAAGACAAATAGCCACCCTTACATGATAACCATTTGAGCCTGTGTGATAGCATGTAGAAACCACAAATATATTCCTTACCTCTTATTCATGTTTCCTTTTGCGTTCTAAGAGGAGCATGTGTACACTTTAAAAATTGTTAAGGCTACAAGGTGAATCTTGTTGAAAAATGAACAATTGAAAGAAAAAGAAAAAAAGAAAAGGAAAAAAGCTAGCTAAGTTGAAAACCCGTAAAGGCAGCTTAGGCAAATGTTAGAGCAGAAAAAGAAAAGAAAAGAAAAAAAGCTCGTTAAGTTGAAAACTGTAAGGGCAGCTTAGGCAAAAATTTGAGCTGAGAAAAAAAGGCGAAAAGCTCACTTAGTTGAAAACTCGAAAAGGCCTCTTAGGTAAAAGTTAGAGCAACAAAAAAGAAAAGAAAATAGAAAAAAAAATCAAAAGAATGATGGGCAAGTACCAAAGGAAACACGGAAAGAGCTTCCTTCAGTTCTTCTTTTGTTTTAAGGCTTTTAGAGTGTACACTTGCCTATTTGGTTCTTACTTCTCTTAGTTACCATGAGTATCTACTTTGGTCCTTAGATATCATTCATCTTCTACTTACCTTTTATTCAGGGTACTTTTGTTTTCTAATAGCACTCAATTTTCTTGGTTAGGTGAGTATGTGCATATTCCTACAATTTTTGAGGCCGCCTAGGTAATCTGGTTGTAAGGCTGCTCTCTTTTGAATACTTTAAAAAAGAAGAAAAAGAGAAGAAAAGAAAAGAAAAGAAGCTCGAAGCTCGCTAAGTTGAAAACCCGTAAGGGCAACTTAGGCAAAAGTTAGAGGGAAAAAAAAGAAAAAGAAAAAATCTCGCTAAGTTGAACACCTAAAATAGTAGCTTAGGCAAAAGTTAGAGCAACAAAAAAGAAAAGAAAATAGAAAAATAATGAAAATAAAGATGGGCAAGTATCAAGGGAACTATTGAAAGAGCTTCCTTCAATTCTTCTTTTGCTTTAAGGCCTTTAGAATGTACATTTACTTGACTCTATGTTTGATTCTTATTTACTTTAGTTATCATGAGTACCTACTTCGGTTCTTAGATATCCTTTATCTTCTACTCAAGGTACTTTTGTTTCTAAGAGCACCCTATCTTCTTGGTTAGAGGAGTATGTGTACAGTCTTATAATTGTTTAGGCCATCAGGGTCATCTGGTTATAAGGTTGCTCTATTTTTTGGATATTTTAAAGTTTGAAAAGTGGCTAAATCTAATGAAAATCAAAGAAATAGTTGAAAAAAGAAGAGAAAAAAAAAAGAATAGGCAAAAAGCTCGCTAAGTTGAAAACCTAAAAAGGTTGCTTAGGCAAAAGTTAGAGCAAAAAAAAAAATAAAGAAGAAAGGAAAAATCAAGAAGGAAAAAATCAAAAGAAATGAACAAATACATAAGAACAAGAATTGGATATTCTTCATCTTCTCTTTACCCTTTGTTTGTACCCCATGCCCATGTAAAAAGTCCTTGCGATCTATATTAGCATATAGCTCTTTTAGTGATGGAAAACTTAGATTAATGCCAAGCTTATGGAACAGAAATTGAATAATTTGGATATAGAGAGTAAACACTAACCCTCAAAACACTGAGTGATGAGAGTAAACACTATATCTGGTGAGGAAATCGTTGGGGCATTGCATTCTTGCTAAACCTTTTACCTTGATACTAGCTAACTTGAGGTGAGCGAGATGATTTAAATGCATTGATATATCTCTTTATCCTTTATTTTTATGATTGGAACGTTATCTTCTATGTTTTAATTCCTAAGATTTCATGACCGGATGTTAACACCTTACTAGGTTTCTTGAGCAATGCTTAGATATCTTTCCTTAAACATTTGGATCTAAAGAATTTTTCCATTTCAATCCTTTTTTACTGCTGATGCGGCATGTGACCCTCTCTTAATTTTGTCACTCCATAATTGGGACATTACCTTCCTTCTAGTTGCCTTTCAATAAAGGGAACTAAATTACAATTTGGGGCTTCTCCTCAATTCTGTTGCCCCCATCCATTTCTTAGGACAACATTGACATTGTTAAATGAAGTTTTAAACAAAAACTTGACTATGCAAGCATTAAAGATGAAGACAGATAAAAAAAATCATGTGCTGCACAAATAAAAATAGGCCAAGGAAAAAATTGAATATTCAAAATTTGGTTTATTTTCTCAAAAGTACTTTCATTTATCTAAAGATAGCACTAAGTTATACCCAAAAAAAATTGTAATATCTTGTCATATTGGGAAAACCTTTCTTGCATTGGGTTTTGCATTAATTGTACCCTCACCATACTAACATATATTGCATGCCATTTCGGGGGGCAAATTTGGGATTAATTTTTCAACTAAAGAGGCTTCTATTAATGTTATGCCATGCACTGCCTCGAAATGTGCTTTTACTAAGGCTAGGGCAAACCTAGAAGCTTCTCAACAAGAGTCATAATAGCCTAAACAAGAATGACATCCTACATGAACCAGTAAGTCAAGGGGTTTGGAATAAGACTGAGGCCAAAGCGGAGGCAACATCATTTGTTAGGTATCTTGTCGTCATTTTCATCATCCTCCTCGTCATCGTCATCATCATCATTTCATAATTTTCATTATCATTTTTATCATGATCATCTTCATCCTCATCCTTATTAGCCCTTCATCATTTTTCATCATCATCGTTATTTCATCATTTCCTTATCATTATCATCATCTCCTTATCATAATTATCTTCATCATCATTAGCATTATCATTGTGTTCATCATCATCATTAGGATTTTATCATCATTGTCATCATCATTATCAATGTCATCACCTTCATGATGATTCCACCATTTTCATAATCTCCTTGTTATCATGGCCATCATCTTCCTCTTCATCATTATTGTTGCCATCCTCATTAGGATTTCATCATCACTGTTATCATCATTATTAGTGTTATCACCTTCATCATGACTTCACCATTATCATAATCTCCTCATTAGCATGGCAATATCTATCCCCTTCATCATCATTGTTGTCATCCTCATTAGGATTTTATCATCACTACCATCACCTTTATTATGATCATCTTCTCCATTATCATAATCTCCTAGTAATCATGGTCATCACCATCCTCTTCATCATCATTGCCATCATTAGCGTCATTATCATGTTTAAGGGTACTGCATGTCTAGTGTCACATCACCACCACTATTATCATCATCATCTATGACTTCCCCATTAGGGCTTCATCTTCATCATCATCATTAGTGTCATTAACATATTGCGTGTTTGGATCACTACGTGCTTAGTGTCATGTCATCACCACCATAGTCATCACCATTTATAACTTCCTCATTAGCACTTCATCAATATTTTCATCATCATCATCTCATTATGTGGGGCATCACACGCTCAGTGTCACATCATGACTATCATCATCATCATTCATGACATCACTATAAATACTTCATCATCATCTTATCACTATCATCTTCATTACCAATGTCATCATCTTCATTGGCATTATCATAAGCACTACTCCAAGGGGCATCACATATTCATAGCACCCTTTCAAAAGCCCTATATCGGCAGGCACCCTTTAAGCCCAATAACAACTGGAACCCTTTTCAAAGCCCTGTACAAGTAGGTACCCTCAAAGCCCAGTAACAGCTAGCACCCTTTCAAAGCCCTGTACCGGCAGGCACCCTCAAAGCCCAGTACCGGCTGGCACCCTTTCAAAGCCCTATACCGACATGCACCCTCAAAGCCAAGTAACGGCCGGCACCCTTCCAAAACCCTGTACCTACAGGAAACCTTAAAGCCTAGTACCGGCTGGCATCCTTAAAGCCCTATACCAAAAAAACCCTCAAAGCCAGTACCGGCTGGCACCCTCAAAGCCCAGTAACAGCTGGCACAATTCTTTTAAAGCCCAATAACGCTTGGCATAATTCTTTTAAAGCACTATAGTTGCCGGCACCCTCAAAGCCCAATAATGGCTGGCACAATTCTTTCAAAGCCTAGTAACGTTGGCACCCTCTCAAAGCCCTGTATCAGCAAGCACCCTTTAAGCCCAATAATGGCTGGCATAATTCTTTTGAAGCCCTGTAACGGCAAGCATTATTCTTTCAAAGCCTTGTATCAGTAAGCACTCTTAAAGCCCAATACTGGCTTGCACAATTCTTTTACGCCCCACCAAAGTCCTATGTAACTAGCACTACTACAAAAAGGGGCTTTAGTGGCATAGCTCCTATGGCATTTCTTTAAAGAAGCACCAAAAATAGTTATTTATTAATTTAAAATCAAAATTATTTGAAAGCTTTGGCGCTTACAATTATAAACGTCATAATTGACGTTAACCTTGCATGATGTTTCTTTGAACAAGCGCTAAACAAGGCCTTCAGTTTTTTTTTAAAAAAAACAATAGGGAGCTTTGGCGTTTTATGTGGAAGCGCCAAAGCTTCCTATATTTTGTTTTTTAAGAAAAAGAAAATATAATAGGAAGTTTTGGCGCTTCCTTACTAAGCTCCAAAGCATCTTATATTTTTTTAAAAATATATATATAATAGGAAGTTTATGATTCCAGATTTCATGGTCATGTGGGCTGTAGAGGTAGATTGATCTTTATAGAAAACCGAAGCTTTGTCTCTGTCCAAACCAATCATGCACATCTTAAGGGTGTAAACAGGGTCACATGCGTTCACTGAGTCAGCACAAGCAAAGTCTAACTTATATATTAAATGCCAAAGCTTCCACATATATATTTAAAAAAATGAAGGATATGAATCACATGATCATTGCATATTTTTTTTGGATCAAGATAGGAAGCTTTGTTTTGAACAAAAAAAAAGATGGGAAGCTTTGGCGTTTTATAATAAAACGCCACAGCTTCCACTATCACAAAAAAAAACGAAGGGCAAGCTTTGGCGTTTTGGAATAAAACGCCAAAGCTTCCACAATTACAAAAAAAAAACGAAGGGAAGCTTTGGCGTTTTCGAATAAAATGCCAAAGCTTCCACAATTACACAAAAAAATGAAGGATAAGGCAGGGGAAGCTTTGGTGTTTTGGAATAAAACGCCAAAGCTTCCACAATTAATAAAAAAAAAGAATTTGGAGGCGAAGCTTTGGCGTTTTGTAATAAAACGCCAAAGCTTCCACAATTATTAAAAAAAAAACAAAGGGATCATCTTTACCAAAGGGAGAAGAATCACGTGAAAGCTTTGGCATTCATTGAAAAGTCAAGTCAAAAAAGAATCAATATAGTTAAACTAACCAATTACATAAACACAGTGCCAAAACTTCATATTGAAAAAATAAAAAATAAAAAACACAATAGAAGCTTTGGCGCTTCTTTAAGAAGCGCCAAAGCTTCCATTTTTTTTTTAAAATTTTATTTTGAAAATGGGAAGCAATGACATTCTTTTATGAAGCGCCAAAGCTTCCCCTGTTTACAAAATTTAAAAACCCTGCCATTGACATCCCGCCATTATCACTCTCCCGCTTGTCACTTCCCATAACTTCGATCCATTACTCTATCACTTTATTGGTCTATTAGCTTTTCTTATTCGTTATCCCCACTCCTTCCTCTCTTTGATGGCAGCAAGAGTAGAAGTAGGAGATCCCTAGCTTGTAAGCATTGTTTTTTAAACATTTGATCCATGTTTTATTTTTTTTTTCTTTTTGGTATAAATTTGCAATGACTCTTATATGTTTGCTCATATTTTTTATTTTTTAAGTATTGATTTGAAGTTTCAACTTTGTCAACTTAAACTTCCTATATATTGTTATTTTTTTAATTTTTAAACTTACAAATTAATAATATTGTAGTAATTTTGTTGTAATACAAATCATTGTAGTTAATATTTTATATTTTTTACCATTGTATTGTGATTTGTTTGTTTTATCAAGAAATAAAATAATTAAAAAAATGATCATCATCGTTTTATATTGTAATTTACCTACTAGATGAAATGTATAGTCATTTACTTACTAAAAAATTATATATGATTATCAGGTATTTATTTTTACATACCACCGTAAAAAAAAAGAAATATTTAAAAAAATTATTTAAGAAAAAAGTAAACGCCCAAAGGAGGCATTGCCTCCTTTGGCGTTTATAAAATAAACACCAAAGGAGGTGTCAACCCTCCTTTGGCGTTTATTTTATAAACGCCAAAGGAGGGTTCCTCCTCCTTTGGCACTTGTCAAATAAAACGCCATAAGTAATTAATTAATTTATTTAATTTGATAAGGTAATGTATGGAGTTTTTATAGATTGAAAAGCGCCATAGGTATTTTTAATAGCGTCAAAAGCTTTGGCGTTTCTTAAACGCCAAAATATGTTTTAAAATAAGCGCCATTATACCGCTTTTTTGTAGTAGTGTAGGCACTTCACTTCCACTCCAAGTAATCATCTATCTCCACCTGTGTTCTTCTCCCCTATGAACGAAGTAAAGAGGGGCCTAGGCACTGTATTTTGTCCAAACCCTCTTTGGTTCTAAGGGGGCATCTTGTTCTTTTGGCCTGACAAAATACGTGTTCTTATCTTTACTTATTTCATAGATGAGAATCTCACTTTTCTCATATACTAAACAAGTAAAGAGGGGTAACTGTGAACACCTTATTTTGTCTGGGCCCCACTCAAAAATTTAAAAAACTAATAAAAAATAAAAATAAAAGAAATTCCTCTCATTGATGATGATTGGTGTCTAAATTGGCAATCATCATTAAAGGAAAAATTAAAAAATACATAAAAAACGAAAATTTAAAAAAAATCCTACCACTGATGATGATCGGTGTCCAAATTGGCAATCATCATTAAAAGATAAAAAAATGAAAATTAAAAAAAATCCTCTCATTGATGATGATTAGTGTCCAAATTGACATTGTTATTCATTAAGGGAAAATAAAAAATTCAAAAAAGTATCTCTCATTCATAGGTTTAAATTAGGAAGTTGCTTGTGGGGAAAATATAATAAATAAATAAAAATTTAAAAAATCTCTCATTTATGTTGATAGGTTTAAATTTGGAAATTACTTGTGGGAAAAATAAAAAAAAATTAATTAAAAACGAAAATTAAAAAAAAATCTCCATTGATGGTGATTAGGTCAAGCTAAGAAGTTTATTGATAGAAAATAAATAAAAAATAAAAAACAAAAATTAACAAAAAAATATCCATTGATGGTGATTAGGTCAAGTTAGGTAGTTTTTAACATAAAATATAAAAAAAAATTCAAAAATGAAAATTCAGAAAAAAGAAGGAGCATTTTTTAAGAAAACCCTACCTTTAGATTATACATAGGAGTGCAAGGGTTGAAGCAAGACAAACAAAATTTTTGATAGAAAAAGGGAGGCAAGGTAGAGAATTAATTTTATTGCTCATACATAATTCTCATTAGGAATGGTAGCTATAGAGAGAGCCATTTCATCTTTGTTTAGAATGAGATCTTTGCCAAGCCAATGAACATCTCTACATAAAGATGGAGGCATTCTTACTAAAATATTAGACAAATCTCCACAAGTATTTTGCCTCTTATTGCTCCTTGCTTATTTTATTTTGTTCCTTTCTCCATCCTTTCTTTTCTGACCCAGCAACATTCATTTTCTAAAATAATTTCTTGTTGACTAAGGTTATGCTTGTGGGCCATGCGTACTTCTTGAGGTGTCTTGCTTGCATTTTAATGACTATTGAATGCTTGCATTACATGATAAATATATTAGTTGCTTCATCTATTGTACTGCTCCACGTTTTGGCTCACCTTGCTTTTTCATGATCTCACTCTCGTCCTTATGCTTGCCTCATGTGTGCATAAATTACCATAGCTTTTTATATATGTTAGAGCTGCTCAATATGATGGATCAGGTGGATAATAAGTGTGATGATGAATGGTATGTGTTGGCTTCTTTCATATTCTGGGCATTATTGTTGGTATGGAGGTTCTAATATTATGTTGCCTTCTTGTGTGTATGGCTTGTAAGGATAAAAGGTATGCAAAGTCTCCTCATCTTTAGCTTTCCATTCTTTTCACTTGTGTTTTTTCCTTCTTTTCTCTCTATCCCTTTCTTAGGTTCTCTTTCAAAAAAAAAGAAAAATATATATTTTAACGTATTTTTATAAATAAAAATAAAATGGAAAAACTCTCTTTCATGAAAAAATAAAAAAAAAATTGCTTTGATAAATAAAAAACATAAACTAAATAAAAAATCATTTTCCCCAATAAATTAAAGGAACTTTTCCCTTAAAAAAAACAAACAAAGTGACACGCATTTCTACCCTTGAACTACATAGGCTTTGATTCCTCTAAAGGGTACGTAGGCCATAGGCTCTCTTTCTAGGGCAAATCCAAATTTGTAAATAAATATATTTTTCCTTATTTTCTTTTTGTAAATAAATATTCATTTTTTCTTTAGTTTCCATTTCATTTATTTTTGTAAATATTCTCTCTTTTATTTGGGTAATTATCATAAGATTAAAGGCTATAATATTCTTAAATAATTAACTTAGGGTAACCATTCTTATGAATGGGTGTTGTGGGGTACCTAACACCTTCCCCATACACAATTGACTCCCGAACCCTAAATGGTTTTTGTAGACCAGTTTCCATTTTTCAGTAAGGTTTCCAAAATTATCCTTCTTCAAAATTTTGGTGGCGGCTCCATATTTTTCAAATCTCGGGTGCTACAGTGAGCCACGTACAGTCGTACAGACCATAGTATTGCATCGCAACCACGCTAAATAAATAGGATCTGTAGTCAGAGGAGCTAACACCAAGCCATCGATGAATAAAAGCTTGTTCTTTGATTGTGAAGCCAGTCGAATGGCACCCCACCAGGTGTGGTAATTTGGTCCAGTGAGAACCAGAGTAACAAGAATCAAAGCTGGATTCTCATTCGGATGAAGGTAATATGGACTAGAAATGTTCTGGGAAAGCTCAGCGATGACGCCAGTAAGAGACGAACCAAAAACAAGAGAAGGATTAGCCATGGCGGAGCACTTCGCTCTGATACCATGAAACAGGAAATAAAGGAAATAAAGAGAATCGGAGATGGAGCAAAAGAATGAGAGAAGAAAGAAATCTCAGATCTGATTATTCACAGTACATCGATACAAATATATAAGAGGAAAGGCATGACAGAATTAAATAACTATTTGACTAACAGTTAGCTAAACTAACAGGTTCTAGTTACACTATTTAGTTACACTACCCATTATCTTTAATGTCTGTTTTATAATCTGTCATATATATATATATATATATATATCTTATAGTTAATTTACTATTCTGTTTTTATGTATAGCACCTCATCCTATCGAACTGTCATTAGATAACTTCTCTTGTTTGATGTCTGATTTAATTTTTAAGACATTGTCATAGAGATCTCAACTATTGATTTAAGGGGACAATAAGAGGAGAAATAGAGGATCCGGGTCTATCGGTGTCTATATCTCTCTGTTTTTTCTTTTCGTTTCTCCCAACTTTATACAGAAAGATACTTTCAAAATGTTAGAGAATAAAAATCCCTGATCTGACTTTGGCAATAAAATATAGTTAGGTATGTACGTGGTTTTTCAGTAAATCAAACTCTACCATCTCGTCTGCTAAAGTAAATGATCCCAGTGTTAAAACCCACATGGTTATACATCCATCTAATGAATTCTTACTGGTTTATTGTTTACTGGTATGTTCCCCCATGCAGAAAAAAAAAGGAAAATCTCACCCCAGATCCTTCTCTGCATGCTTAACTCCTTTTGCTGGATTTGGTTGTCAATTTTTTAGACAATTGTAGCCGCACAACAAAGGAGGAAGAATAAGCTGTGACTCCTTTGAATCTGGATCTCTTTGATTCCGATACTGTGGGTTTTTCCATAAAATCTTTGAGATGAGGCCAAAGATTTATCATTTTGGTGATTCCATCATAGAGGAATCCTTTGAGATCAGAGGTTAGGTTGCTTCTCTGACCAATCACTTCACTCGCATCAGGATTACAAAATGCAATCCTCTTTATATTACATAAGCCTAACCAAATGTCATAATTGGTCTATCACATCAAGATTACAAATAATCTTTTCTCATGAAATTGAACCAAAAGGGCTATAATGGTTTATTTTGTTTTAATGTAAAGATCTTACTTGGGTCTATATGTTCTGTGAATTACTTTTACCAAGGTTGAAATGTTATGCCTATATTGAGCTTGTACTGCTGACTTGTATATTTAAGTTAATATCTATGTTTAGCTAATATAAATAGATAAGATGCACTGCAATAACTTTGTTTAGTATATGAGCTCTTTTCTGGGCATGGCTTGGTTAAAGTTAAAAGGTGAGGAAATACTGTCAAAAAAGAGTTGTTTCTAGTGAGTTAAACCAAAATTTAATTATATTATCATTTTTTTCATTATGAAAAACAATTATTTACGGAAATTACGATAGGAAAGACAAATAATAGATAAAAGACTGTGATCTCCCCAAATTAAGTTTGCTCAAATATTATGCAGAAACTCATAGTAACTTTTATTTTTCTTTCCCATGAAGGCACATAGATGATAAAGCACATGGAATTGAACATTTATTTCTTAAAAGACAAAAGAAAAAATTTGACATAACTATTATGGAAGGTTTCTAACCCTTCTCTTCCTCTTCTTTAGTAGATCAATCACCAAACTTGCAACCCATAGAGGTTTACCAGTAAACATCACAAGTTGAAACATTATTGCTCCAAATGCTGCTCCACATACATATCCCAACACCACAGGTTTCCAGCCAAATTCAAATCCAACTCCTAAACTTGGCAGTGGTTCTTGTCTTTCCTCTTGTGTGTTGCATGGAATCATAAGTTGAAAACCACGCAACTCTTTGTTTCCTTTAAAGGAATTGCTTGAGAAAGTCTCAAATTGTTGGCCCCTGGGAATACATCCTTCAAGTTGATTCTTTGAAAGGTTTAGGACTTCGAGAAAATTGAGATTAGTCAACTCTATGGGAATTTTTCCAATAAATTTGTTTGATGACAAGTCCAATGATTCCAAATTCTTCAAATTTCCCATTAAGGCAGGAATTGCACCGGTGAGCCTGTTATGTGAAAGATTGAGCCCTTTCAACGCAAGAAACTCTGCAATAACTTGTGGAATCTCTCCCTCAAACATGTTATTGGATAAATCAATGCTTGTGAAAATAGTCAAGATCTTTTCCATATGAAATTCTGATCCTTTCAAGGTCAACTCAATAGAGTCCTGATAATTAATATTGCTATAGATTCCATAATTCAAGTACTGCAATTGAGTTTTCTCTTCTAATCTTCTCATAGCTTCGAAGGATTTAAAGAATGCTGCAGGTAAACGACCTTTTAAGTGGTTGCTAGATAGGTCAAGTACTCTTAACATATGGAAGGCATGGCTTCCATTGTCCTTAAAATTGGGGATAAAACCGCGCAGTTTATTCCCTCTAAGAACAAGCACCTGCAATTCCTCAAGATATTGTAGCCAATGGGGAAATACATCCTCTATGCCATTGTTGCCAAGATCTAAGACTCTTAGCCTTGTGCAATTGACCAAAGAATGAGGTAATGACCCTTTCAAAAAGTTGTCATCAAGATTTAGGGTTCTTAAGTTGTTTCCCACTTCAAATGATTTAGGAATACTACCAGAGAAGCCATTACTTTGTAGATCTAACACAGAAAGAGTAAGGTTAGAGCTGACAATACAGATTGGAATGGTGCCGGTGAAGTTATTATGGGACAAGTTAAGAATATTAAGTGTGCTTGCATTGCAAATAGAAGAATGAAGCTCTCCTTGAAGGAAGTTGGAACTTAAGTCAAGAAGATATATGTTTCTCCATGGCAAGTGCTGAGTCAACACGTTTCCGGTCAGAAAGTTGTGAGAAAAGTTCAAGAATGTGAGCAAATTGTTCTTCGCTAAATTTACAGTTCTGACAGACGAAATGTTGAAGAGAGATGATGGAATTTCACCTGTTTAGATTTACAAAGTGAACAAGATATATTCAAGTAAGCTAATAGTTAAAAGGCTTTGGCATTCATCTCTAACATTAAAAAACAATAGATAAACAACATTATATGAATTTAACTTTTGTTGAAAATCAATTTAAAAGGGACTCTTCCAATATAATATCAACTGCCAATTGGACATTAAAACTCTTTTAAAAAATATGCTAAAGAGAGATTGTGGAATTAATTTCACCAATATAAAATGAACAACCAAGTTATTTATATTTTGCATTAAAGCTATTTATTATTCACAAGGCTCTAACTTTGAAATCTGGCTATGAATTCATCATAGACTTAAATAGGTGATATCATTTGCATATAATTTACACATGTATACAATATAAAAAAATTAATATTTTTTTATGCTAATTAATCCATGCATATCTATTAAAAAGGGAGAAATCAAATCTATTCTAACCATCAAATTGCCTAACTTTTAATAGTTATATAACTAACGAGATAAGTGTTTTATTTTGTAATTTTTTAATAATTATTTAATAGGATTTTATAAATTCGTGAAATAAGAAAGAAATGATTAAAAATATTGGAAAGAAGAAAATTGATCTGGGAAAGGAAGAGAAAAAATATATAGTTGAAGATAATAATGATTTATTTCAAGATCAATCTCTCGTAGCACTGAATTGTTAAATAATGAAGATGGTATAGAACCAGCAAGTTGATTTCTTCCAAGACACAATATTTTTGGTTGTGAAAGATTGTCAATCTCATTCGGGTGCGCCAACTGTCATAGATTAAATCAATTACCAATTCAATATGCTTTAAAATTCTTTTTTAAAGAAGAAATGCTGAATTGAGGTTATGGAATTAATTTTGAACAATCAAATTATTTATATTTTGCATTAAATTAATTAAATATTTACAAAGCTCTAATTTCAAAAAACAATATGATGAATTCATCATTGGCCAAAAAACTAAATTTTTAGTTTTTATAACAACAAAAAAGCCTTGTAAGGAGGTGTAGCAGCGTAACTTTTCCTAACGTAGAAGTATAAAGAGTTTTAAGTTAAAAATTTGCAATAAGTATCAAATAAGCATAAATAATAAATAAAATATTTTTAAAGGAGTTGTATTACAGATAGAATACGGGGGAAAAAGAAAAATAAGAGGCGAGAAAGAACTAGCAAAATTATATATAAAGTGCCCAGGGGGCGTGGCTCGGATGGTTTGAAAGAGGGAGTCAAGGTGCCTCCTCCGCCATTTGTCTCAAAGGTCCGAGTTCGATCCCTGGGAAGTCCCTCTACACCTGGGGCGACTCCGGATTAGTCTGCCTCCAAAGCAGGTGGGACACCGAGGGGTGTAAACCAAAATATATATATATATATATATATATATAAAGTGTAGTACAAAAAAATTGCCACACAAGACAGTTACAACGTGCCTCAAAACACACATTTGTTGGGAGACTACTTGAAGAATTATTTATTCCGACATAAATTTATTGTAGACTAAACTGTTAGATAACGAAAAAGGCATATAAACCATTGTCAGTCTCGTTTTTGAAATATCTCCTTTAAATAGGTGGAAAAAAGAGAGTAATGTCAGTAACAATTTTTATGCATAATAAATTATTATGTACATGAGACAAATTTTTTTTTTAATAAAACAAATGTTTCTTTTTGAAACATATATGGCACAACTTGCACATTTTTTAGAAATAACAACACAAATATATTGTAAATGATAAAATACAACTGCACTTGTTTTCAAAAAGAAATAGCCTATTCATGGTAAAACACATATATTTGTTGGAAGGCTCCCAGAAAAATTAGTTTTGTTAGCTAAAAATTTTTTGAAAATAAAAATTAATAATAAATAACCAAATTAAAATTAAATCTTTCAAACATGTCTGTATGGCATAGTAATTTTGGGGGGGGAAATCTTCAGATTTTTTTAACAACGTAGAAATAATAATAAACATTTATTTTAAGGACTGACAATGAGTCTTTAGATCCGTTTCCAAAAAATGAACATTAAAATTTGGAAGTGTTGTCCAATTCCAAATCAAACTCAAGACGTCCAAACTCATTTCCAAATTGGATAATGCTGCTTAGATTATAAATCCGAATCATTTCAGAGTATTAAATCAATGCCTTAAATTATTTCAAAAAAGCCACCGTCCTTAAATGATATATATAAATTATTTTCCATGCAAGGAATTTTTTTAGGTGCATGTGAGATTGTCGATAATTAAAAGAAAAAACAACTTGCCATTAGGGTGGAAACAGGCCAGGTGGCCTGTCAGGGGCTTGCGGCCTGGCCTGTTTCCGGCCTGATCAGGTCTGGCCTGTTAGAATAAAGGGCAGGCTCAGGCCTATTTTAAAGCCTGTTTTATTAAACATACCAGGCCTAGGCCTATTGATAGGCCTTTCAGGCCTATCAGGCTGGCATGTTAATATATTAAAAAAAAAGTGGGCCGATCCTCCCAACGTCCAAATAGCCCAATTCCCCTTCTCAGTCTCATTGCCCATTCTCTCTCGGATGTCAATCTCAGCCTCTCATCTCTCAAATCTCAACCTCTCACTCTCATCTCACTCCCACTACCGCCTCTCTCACTGCCACTCCCACAAACCACAGTCCCACTCTCACTCCATTCGGATCTCGCTCTCAAGGGTCTCAGCCGACGATCTCACTCTCAGTCTCACTCCGATTACACTCTCAGTTGACGATCCTCGTCTGCGCATCCGTCTCAAGAGTCTCAGTTGACGATCTCACTCTCACTCCCTTCTCCGATCTCACTCAGTCGACGATCCTCGTCTCACTCCAATCTCGCTCTTAGCCAACTCACACTGTGTCTTGACTCGTGCTCGTCCACCCAGACTCTCAGAGGCTGTCCGATTAGGTTGATTCTCCGATTCGGTTTGGCTTCACTTCAGCGAGGTTCTCGGAGTTCTTCGACCCCTTACTATAACTGGAATGCCCATTGTCATCCAAACTTCAGAAACTTGAGTGGCACAGAATCGTTTGAGTTCTGTTTGTGCCGATGAGAATCAGGTACCCACTCCCCGTAGATGCAATGTATGGCTCGAAAATTTGCATTCAGCTTATTGTGGATTTGCAGTCATGACTCTTGGTCTTGGCAAAGATTTTTCATTCCTGCGAGTCTTGAAAACAATTTTGTGCCTTCGGTTCCCGTCGCCACTCCGATTCGCATATTTTGATGTGGACTATTTTGATTATTTTGATTTTTCCGTGATCTATATATTTGATTCTGTATGGTTTATGATTTTAGTTCAAGATCTTATGGCAAAAAAAAAAGTCCAAGATCTATTATTCTTGATTAGCAGTTTTTAAACTCTGTTCTTTTGTTTTGGGGTTCGGATTAAATTTGCAATGGCAGGGTTTGTTTTGATTGGTTACTGTGACTGTGTATATGCATTTTTTCTATAAAAAAAATACAGGCTTTTAACAGGCCTCAGGCCATACCAGGCCTATGAATAGGCCAGGCTCAGGCTAATAAAAAAGCCTATGACAGGCCACAGGCCAGGCACAGGCCAATTTGCTACAATACAGGCCAGGCCTGTTAAGGCTAAAGCCTGGTCTAGCCTGGCATGTTTCTACCCCTACTTGCCATTGAAAAGAAAGCAGAGGAAAAGACGAAAAATAAAAGGGTAGAAAAAAGCATTGAAATCCCAACCACTCCTTTTTTATTATCATACTTATATCAGGTTGTTTATTTTCCAATCAGGTCTCATGTTTTTTTAATGATTAAATATTTTATTTCATTTTTTTAGCAGAATTTTCAAGAAACTTATTTAACTAAGCGTGCGCATTCTGATTGAATCATATTTTTTTATATCATTTTTATAATTAAATTGGAATTTTAATGTACCCTCTAGGATATTATTGTATGATTAGATACTAATTTTAATTTCAGAGGGTCAGAATTAATATTTTAAGGATATAGAAAAATTACAGAAAAATCCCTAAATTTTGTGAAAATTTTAAGGTTGTGTTTGGTTTGAGGAGGATAGGGGAGGGAGGGGAGGGGGTTAAATTAGTTTTTTGGGTTAAAGATATTTAAATTTTAGGCGGGAAAACAAAATTTAAAAGGAATGAGAGAGTAAATTTTGGACGGGAATCCAAAATTTAAAAGAATGAGAGGGTAAATTTTGGGATTTTCTTATCCAAAATTGTAATTTACCAACCATCTCCTCCCCTCCCTCCCCTACCCTCCTCTCAAACCAAACACACCCTAAGGGTCTGTTTGGTGTGAGGATTTTGTAGGGGAAGTGAGAGGAGGGAAAATTTTTATAAGTTGAATTTTAAAAAATTGAAGAATTGGGGTAATAAAATTTTAATAAAGAGAATATATAAGATAAAAGAGTAAGAAAAATTAATTAAAAATTTTTAACCCCACTTCTCTAATTTTTTTAAATTCAACTAAAAAAAATTTTCTCTCCGCCCGCCCCCTTTCCCTCCCCTCCCCTCAGACCAAACAAGCCCTAAGGGAATGAAGAAAAGGGATCAGACAAATTACAGAAGAGTACCCAATACTTTAAATATTCAGTTAAGTAACATAAACATTTCAATATAGAAGTTTTCAAAGTTTTAGATTTGTCCTTGGTCAAAACCAGGAACGAATTAGTTTTTCTCCTTTATGGAGACACAAATCATGGCAGCTAGCTGGAAGAACATCAGTACCCATTGTGCTTCATCATCGTGATGGCGTGAAGAGAGAGCTGGAACGTGGGGGCATCATCCTTCATCATCATTATCACCTCCACTATGTTCTTCCTATTTCTTCTTTAAAAGAGCATCATCCGATCTGCGTCAGGATCATCATCCGGACCTTCATGCTCTACCTTCTTCCTCTTCGGTTCAAGGTCGCCGGCGACGTCATTGAAGACACAGAGGCACGGATGAGCTGAGAGAGAGAGAGAGAGAGAGAGCTTAGAGGTTAAACCCGAGAGACGAGAGAGCTGGGAGTGGGAGACGCCTTTGAGCTTTCAATCCCATTCATCTAATCACTTCTCTTCACCACCGTGGAGTATTCGGCTGTCGGACAAGCTTGAAACGGAGAGCTCTCAGACCAGCAGCACCGTTCCCTTCCTCTGTCACCGGCGATACTTGTTGTCGCCGGAGAAGAGCACCTCAAGACCAGAACTGCACAGCCGCCGACGACCCTCTCCGTTTCTGACCACCACCGACAGACTCTTCCTCCACCGGAATTGCACCTCTGTACCACAATCCCTGGCCAGTGACTCTGTTCTGAGCTCCAGCCACCATCACCACCAGCTTCGCCTTCCTCCTCTGTTTTCTGATACATACCTTCTAGTGGCCGGAAAATCACAGTTCGGGTGACCCCCACTTCCGGCAGGACCACCAATCACTTTTCCTCCTCTGTCCATTGCAGCCACCGTCCGAGAGAAGAGGAGAAACAGAGCCGTGCACCAATTCTTCCTCCACCAGCAACCAACGACGTTCACCTTGGCAGCAAGCCCGCAACGGTCTCACAGCTACCACCACCATTCTTCCTCGGGTTCTGAGTTTTCTGGCCGGAATATTGATTTTCCGGCCCCCATTTCAGGCGACAAACCCAGTTTCCGGCGAAGCCATTTCCAGCTTCCGGCAAACTCAATTTCATGGTAATTTGTGCTAGAGCTCACATGTCCTTTAGGGGAGTTATTTAATTTAAGTTTGTTTCTCATTAAAATATTTTGATTGAGATTTGATTTCTTTTGTATAATTTGTGTATTAAATTTGTATAACTGCATTGGAATTTTTGTTGTTGCTTGTTGGACTTATATTTATATATAATTTTCTTATGAATTTAATTAATTTGAGTGGTATGTTTGTTTATGCATTTAATTAAATAGTATTTTTTTATATTAATTAAAAAAATCAAAAACCCATTGTTTAATTGTTTTTGCATGAGATTTACATTACCTAGTATTTAATAAAAGACTCCTTGAAAATAGAGAACTATCCTAAATTTACTTATACACAATCCTTAATTAGTTTTTTTTATTATGGACCTAGGCATAACAAACGACAAAAAGTCCGTGACCACATGCTCAATATTTTTAAAAAAATTCTACAGCCTTCAATTTCTTCATCTACCACTTTGAGTTTAAGGACAATATTATCACTGTATTATTTAATTGGGAATATTAGAAGGAAAGACCTACACTGAATGATATTTATCATGAAAAATCTAAAAAATTGTAATTACTAAGGATCAAAAATCAAAATATAAACGTATAAATATTAAATTAGCCGTAATCAAACTCATATATTCTCTTAGATGAAGTCTCAACTACTATTAAACAGTTGCCGTTTAGGTGACAGATGGAGAAATAATTATTTTTATCTTTTAACAAAATCGTAAATATAATCACGAATGAGGAAGGAAAACTGATTAGGCTTTTGGAGATGCTGTTTTCCCATGGACGTGATTTTGAGTGACCTCAAAACAGAACATGGAGCTTAGGAAAACTGATTGTGAACAATTAAGTCCGCATGACTAATTTTAATTATGTAGTTTTTTTTTCCTTTGGTAAAAGGACTCATCCATTCACCTAAAAAGCGCGGGCACATGGTATGGTGGTATTCTTAAACATTAAGTGGCCCTCAAAACAAGTTGATGCAACCAATTGAAAGAGAGAGAAAATTCCGTTGGTCATGGGAAGAAGCTGTGTCGCTTTATGGAGTATAATTTATTCACTTCTAGGACCACATTTTCATTTTCATTGCATTAGTCTAATAACCCAAAAGAACGTTATTGAGAAGAAGCTTGTGTGGATACATTGTCCCTTCGAAAACATATATCTCAAAAAGTCTTTAGTCTTAATTTGTTTGGATGTATATATTATATCTTTCTATCTCCCACTTTTAATTTGTATGGTTTAAGTTTTTGATGTCATCGTATAGTATATAAGAATTTCGTTTGTCTATGTTACAAATATATCATGAGGTTCCATTGGTTCTTGGTCTTCATTTTATTTATTGTTTCACATAAATAAAATGAAAAAAAAAACCATAATTTAATTTTAGAGAAAAATATTTAGAAAGAAAAGAAAACACACAAGTAAAGTACATACCTGTAAATGAGTTAGCACCCAAATATAATTCTTTCAAAGATGTGCAGTTGCTTATTGATTTTGGAATGCTTCCCTCTAGTTGATTATCATCAACAGCAAAGACTTCAAGTAAAGGGAGTTGATGGCACATTTCTTCTGGCAAATTACCCTTTAAATGATTCTCGCCAACATGAACATAGCTCAAAGAGGGCATCTTCCAAAGGAATGAAGGAATTCCACCTATAAAAAAAATACAGAATATTTGTTTGTTGGTACAGTAAATCTAGGAATTTCCTTAATTCACACGCAGATATATAAGTAATGCATGGAATTTCATTAATTAGAGGCTTAAAATTAATAGACTATTATTTAACTTTTGTTGGAAATTAATTTAAAAAGGACTCTTCCAATATAATGTCTATTACCAATTGGACATTAAAACTCTTTTAAAAAAGATATGCTAAAGAGAGATTATGGAATTAATTTCAATTATATAAAATGAACAACTAAGTTATTTATATTTTGAATTAAATCTATTTATTATCCACGATGTTCTAACTTTGAAATCTGGCTATAAATTCATCATACACTTAAATAGGAGATATCATTTGCACATAATTTACATATGTACTATATAAAAAAAAAAAACTTGAATATTTGTTTTATGCTGATTAATCCATGGATAAATATTAAAAAGGGAGAAATCAAATATATTCTAACCATCAAATTTCCTAACTTTTAATAGTTATATAGCTAATGAGATAAGTGTTATATTTTGTAATAGTTGAATAATTATTTAATAGGATTTTATAAATTTGTGAAATAAGAAAGAAATGATTAAGAATATTCAAAAAAGAAAATTAATCAGGGAAAGGAAGAGAAAATATATAGAGTTGAAGATAATAATCATTTATTCCAAGATCAATCTCTTGCAGCACTGAACTGTTAGATAATGAAGATGGTATAGAACCAACAAGTTGATTTCTTCCAAGACACAATATTTTTTGTTGTGAAAGATTGCCAATCTCATTCGGGTGGGCCAACTGGCATAGATTAAATCAATTACCAATTCGACATGCATTAAAATCCCTTTTTAAAGAAGAAATGCTGAATTAAGATTATGGGATTAATTTTGAACAACCAAATTATTTATATTTTGCATTAAATTAATTAAATATGTACAAGGCTCTAACTTCACAAAACAATATGATGAATTTATCATTGGCCAAAAAAAAACTAAATTTTTAGTTTTTATAACAAAAAAGCCTTGTATGGAGGTGTAGCAGCGTAACTTTTCCTAACGCAGAAATTTAAAGCATTTTTAGTTAAAACATTTGCAAGAAATATCAAATAAGCATAAATAATAAATGAAATATTTGTAAAGGAGTTGTATTGTAGATAGAATACAGGGAAAATAGAAAAATAAGAGGCTAGAAAGAATTAGGAAAATTTATATGAAGTGTAGTACAAAAAAATGGCCACACCAAACAGTTACAACGTGCCTCAAAACACACATTTGTTGGGAGACTATTTGAAAAATTATTTATTCCGACATAAATTTATTATAGACTGAACTGTTAAATAATGAAATGGTATATGAACGACCAGTTGATTATTTTCAAGATACAATGTTTTTAGTTGTAAATGATTGCCAATCTCATTTGAAATATCTCCTTCAAATAGGTGGAAAAAAAGAGAGCAATGTCAGTAACAATCTTTATGCATAATAAATTATTATGTACATGAGCCAATTTTATATTTTTTTTCATAGAACAAATTTGTATTTTTGAAAACATATATGGCACAACTTGCACATTTTTTAGAAATTATAACAAAAATATATTATAAATGGTAAAATACAACTGCACTTGTTTTCAAAAAGAAATAGCCTATTCATGGTAAAACACATATATTTGTTGGAAGACTCCCAGAAAAATTAGTTTTGTTAACAACAAAATTTTTGAAGATATAAATTAATAATAAATAACCAAGTTAAAATTAAATCTTCCAAAAATGTCTGTATGGCATAGTAATTTTGGAAAAGAAATCCTTCAAAAAGTTCTTAACTAACGTAGAATAATAATAAACATTTATTTTAAGGACCGATAATGAGTCTTTAGATCCATTTCAAAAAAATGAAGATTAAAATTTGCAAGGGTTGTCCAATTACAAATCAAAGTCAAGGCGTTCAAACTCAATTCAAAATTGAATAATTCTGCTTAGGTTATAAATCCGAATCATTTTAGAGCATTAAATCATCGCCTTAAATTATTTCAAAAAAGCCACTGCCCTTAAATGATATATAAAAATTATTTTCCATGCAAGGAATTTTTTTAGGATGCATGTGAGATTGTCTATAATTTTTTTTTAAAAAAATTGCCATTGAAAAGAAAACAGGAAAAGACAAAAAATAAAAGGATAGAAAGACACATTGAAATCCCAACTGGTCCTTTTTATCTTCATATTTATCAGGTTGTTTATTTTCCAATCGGGCCCCATGTTTTTTTAATGATTAAATATTTTATTTCATTTTTTTGGCAGAATTTTCAAGTAACTTACGGTTACATGTGTGAAAATTATATGTATACAAATTCCAACTAAATTATGGGAAGAAAAATCTCATTTCAAATTTATTTCTATTTCGTACGGTAAAAAGGAAAAAAAAAAAAAAAAAGGCACAGTCTCAACACACCCACCCATCCACACACCTGGAGATGTTTTCATCTATAAAATTAGTATGCCACATCGAACTCAGATCCTGAGAAGTATACCATTTTATTCATATTCATCTTCGGATTAAAAGAAAGCATCGCGTTCTATGTCTTTAAAAGTAATCTAGCAAAATCATTGCTCATTAATGAAGTTTTTATTCATATTAATTATGAAGTTTTTTTTCCTTAAGTAAAAAGGACTCATCCATTCACCAAAAAAGATCGGGCACATGGCATGGTGGTATTCTTAAACATTAAGGGTGTGTTTGGTTTGAGGGGAGGGGAGGGAAGGGAGGGAATGAGAGGGTGAGTAAATTACCTTTTTGGGTTGAAAGAATTTAAATTTTGGGCGGGAACCCAAACTTTAAAAAGAATGAGAAAGTAAATTTTGGGCGGAAAACCAAAATTTAAAAAAATGAGAGGGTAAATTTTAAATTTCTTTTATCCAAAATGATAATTTCTCCACCCTCCCCTCCCCTCCCTCCCCTACCCTCCCCCCCCCTACCCTCCCCTCAAACCAAACACACCCTAAGGGCTTGTTTGGTTTGAGGGGAGAGGAGGGAAAATGGGTGGAAGGAAAATTATTTTGAGTTGAATTTAAAAAAATTTAGAGAAGTGAGGTTAAAAATTTTTAATTACTTTTTCTTAATCTTTTATCTTATATATTCTTTTTATTAAAATTTTATTACCCCACTTCTTCAATTTTTTAAAATTTAACTCATAAAAATTTTTCCTCCCCTCCAAATCCCTCACACTAAACAGACTATAAGTGGCCCTCAAAACAAGTTGATGCAACCAATTGAAAGAGAGAAAAAATTACGTTGGTCATGGGAAAAGAAGCTGTGTCGCTTTATGGTATAATTTATTCACTTCTAGGACCACATTTTCATTTTCATTGCATTAGTCTAATAACCCAAAAGAACGTTATTGAGAAGAAGCTTGTGTGGATACATTGTCCCTTCAAAAACATATATCTCAAAAGTCTTTAGTCTTAATTTGTTTGGATGTATATATAATATCTTTCTATCTCCCACTTTTAATTTGTATGGTTTAAGTTTTTGATGTCATCGAATAGTATATAAGAATTTCACTTGTCTATGTTACAAATATATCATGAGGTTCCATTGGTTCTTGGTCTTCATTTTATTTATTGTTTCACATAAATAAAATGAAAAAAAAAACCATAATTTAATTTTAGAGAAAAATATTTAGAAAGAAAAGAAAACACACAAGTAAAGTACATACCTGTAAATGAGTTAGCACACAAATTTAATTCTTTCAAAGATGTACAGTTGCTTATTGATTTTGGAATGCTTCCCTCTAGTTGATTATCATTAACAAAAAAGACTTCAAGTAAAGGGAGTTGATGGCACATTTCTTCTGGCAAATTACCCTTTAAATGATTCTCGCCAATAGAAACAGAGCTCAAAGAGGGCATCTTCCAAAGGAATGAAGGAATTCCACCTATGAAAAAAATACAGAATATTTGTTTGTTGGTATAGTAAGTTTAGGAATTTCCTTAATTCACACACAAGTGTATAAGTAATGCATGGAATTTCGTTAATTAGAGGCTTAAAATTAATAGACTATTATTTAAATTTTGTTGGAAATTAATTTAAAAAGGACACTTCCAATATGATGTCAATTGCCAATTGGACATTAAAACTCTTTTAAAAAAGATATGCTAAAGAGAGATTATGGAATTAATTTCACCAATATAAAATGAACAACCAAGTTATTTATATTTTGAATTAAATCTATTTATTATCCACGATGTTCTAACTTTGAAATCTGGCTACAAAATCATCATACAGTTACATACGAGATATCATTTGCACATAATTTACATATGTACTATATAAAAAAAAAAACTTGAATATTTGTTTTATGCTGATTAATCCATGGATAAATATTAAAAAGGGAGAAATCAAATATATTCTAACCATCAAATTTCCTAACTTTTAATAGTCATATAGCTAATGAGATAAGTGTTATATTTTGTAATAGTTGAATAATTATTTAATAGGATTTTATAAATTTGTGAAATAAGAAAGAAATGATTAAGAATATTTAAAAAAGAAAATTAATCAGGGAAAGGAAGAGAAAATATATATAGTTGAAGATAATAATCATTTATTCTAAGATCAATCTCTTGCAACACTGAATTGTTTAATAATGAAGATGGTATAGAACCAGCAAGTTGATTTCTTCCAAGGGACAATATTTTTGGTTGTGAAAGATTGCCAATCTCATTCGGGTGGGCCAACTGGCATAGATTAAATCAATTACCAATTCAACATGCATTAAAATTCCTTTTTAAAGAAGAAATGCTGAATTAAGATTATGGAATTAATTTTGAACAACCAAATTATTTATATTTTGCATTAAATCAATTTAATATATACAAGGCTCTAACTTCACAAAACAATATGATGAATTCATCATTGGCAAAAAAAAACTAAATTTTTAGTTTTTATAACAACCAAAAAAGCCTTGTATGGAGAATTAATTCCTAACACAAAAGTTTGAAGCATTTTCAGTTAAAAAATTTGCAAGAAATATCAAATAAGCATAAATAATAAATGAAATATTTGTAAAGGAGTTGTATTGTAGATAGAATACAGGGAAAATAGAAAAATAAGAGGCTAGAAAGAATTTGGAAAATTTATATAAAGTGTAGTACAAAAAAATGGCCACACCAAACAATTACAACGTGCCTCAAAACACACATTTGTTGGGAGACTATTTGAAAAATTATTTATTCCGACATAAATTTATTATAGACTGAACTGTTAAATAATGAAATGGTATATGAACGACCAGTTAATTATTTTCAAGATACAATGTTTTTAGTTGTAAATGATTGCCAATCTCATTTGAAATATCTCCTTCAAATAGGTGTAAAAAAAGAGAGCAATGTCAGTAACAATCTTTATGCATAATAAATTATTATGTACATGAGCCAATTTTATATTTTTTTTCATAGAACAAATTTGTATTTTTGAAAACATATATGGCATAACTTGCACATTTTTTTAGAAATTATAACAAAAATATATTATATATGATAAAATACAACTGCACTTGTTTTCAAAAAGAAATAGCCTATTCATGGTAAAACACATATCTGTTGGAAGACTCCAAAATTAGTTTTGTTAACTACAAACTTTTTGAAAACATAACGTAATAATAAATAACCAAATTAAAATTAAATGTGCCAAACATGTCTGTATGGCATAGTAATTTTGGAAAAGAAATCCTTCAAAAAGTTCTTAACTAACGTAGAAATAATAATAAACATTTATTTTAAGGACCGATAATGAGTCTCTAGATCCGTTTCCAAAAAATGAAGATTAAAATTTGCAAGGGTTGTCCAATTACAAATCAAAGTCAAGGCGTTCAAACTCAATTCCAAATTGAATAATGCTGCTTAGATTATAAATCCGAGTCATTTTAGAGCAGCCTTAAATTATTTCAAAAAAGCCACTGCCCTTAAATGATATATAAAAATTATTTTCCATGCAAGGAATTTTTTTTAGGTTGCATGTGAGATTGTCGATAATTTAAAAAAAAAATTGCCATTGAAAAGAAAACAGAGGAAAAGACAAAAATAAAAGGGTAGAGAGAAACATTGAAATCCCAACTGGTCCTTTTTTATCATCACACTTATCACGTTGTTTATTTTACAATCGGCTCCCGTGTTTTTTTAATGATTAAATTTGTATTTCACTTTTTTGGCAGAATTTTCAAGCAGCTTATGGTCACCTGTGTGAAAATTATATATATACAAATTCCAACTAAATTATGCGAAGCAAAATCTCATTTCAAATTTATTTCTATTTCACAAGGTAAAGAGGAAAAAAAAAAAAAGAAGCACAGTCTCAACAAACCCACCCATCCACACACATGGAGATGTTTTCATTATAAAATTAGTATGCCACATCGAACTCATAGATTCTTAAAAGTATACCATTTTATTCATATTCATTTTGGGATTAAAAGAAAGCATCGCGTTCTATGTCTTTAAAAGTAATCTAGCAAAATCATTGTTCATTAATGTCTTATGAATGAATGAATTGGCGAAAAACAAAATCTCATTTTGTTTACAAACAAACACGTCATTTTATATTTCTCCAATTCCAAACTAAAGTCAAAGGCATGCAAAATTATTCCAAATTGAAAAATGACATCTCTCGTGATTACATTAAAAAATTTCAAATAAAGATTAATTCTAGTGTTTTGTATTTTATGTTTGTTTTCAACATTTGAAGTTTTTTTTCTAAACGTTGTGAAGCTAAAATAAATGTGAATAAAAAGATTATTCAGATTTAAGAATATCATATCTCTAAATATAAATAGCTAAACACAAATGATCACTTAGATAGAGATATCAATGGTAAAAGTCATTCTCCACCATTTTAATCCAATCTAACTCTAAGTAGTGTTGTATGGGGTTCTTTAATCAGGTTATTTTCCTTTGGGCTCCCTATTTCTTTAATGATTGAGAAAATATTACCATTTCATTCATATTCACTTTGGGATTAAACAAAGGAATAGCGTCCTATGTCTTTAAAAATAATCTAGGAAAATCAATATTCAGTAATGTCTTATGAAATAATGGAATAGAAGTTAAGACAATGATATATATAATTAAAACTATTACCTTGCAAGTTGCTGTTGGTAAGATATAGCAACTGGAGTTTGGTCAAATTTCCAAGTTCACTTGGTATTTTTCCTCTGTTGAATTTGTTATCACCTAATGATAAATGTGCTAATTCTTTGCATTGATGCCAAATGGAGGGTATTTCGCCAGACAAATTATTTCCATTCACATAAAATAATTCAAGTTTTGGAAGCCCAAAACACACATTTTTTGGGAGACTACCAGATAATTGATTTATGCCAAGAGCAATATCTTGCAGTGCTGAATTGTTAAATAATGAGGATGGTATAGAACCAGTGAGTTGATTTGCTCCAAGATACAATATCTTCAGTTGTGAAAGATCACCAATGTCATTTGAGATGCCTCCTTCAAATATTAAGGGGGTGGGAAAGAAATTAATGTCAGTAACAATTTTTTAGGTGTCACAAGTCATTAGGCACATGACATAAATTAATATTCTATAGAAACACATAAGATTTGCACATTTTTTTAAGAAATGACACATGTATTAGTAAATGATAAAACGCAATAAAAGATGTAACCCTTTTAATTCGGGTGGGCTAATAACCATGGATAAAATCAACTAGTTGTGTTTGGTTGAGAAATTTTGATGGATTCAAGATGATTAAATCTACGAGACAAATCGAAATCCAATTGGCCCTTCCTTTTCATCATTCCTATCAAATCGCACATTCTTGGGAGACTCCTAGAAAAATTCTTTTTGTTGACTCTCCAAACATTTCAAAACTAATAATTACTAATAAATTTATATGAAATTAAAATATAATGTAGATTGTCCAAATCAAAATTAAACGTTTTAGACATATTCACTGCAAGGCTTATTCAATATGAGAAAGGACAATACAAGTTTCTTATATTATGTCAAGTCCTCCAATCATATATGACCATGTTTTATATTTTTAAAATATTATTATTTAACTATAAATCCACATGAAATAAATTGGACACACATGCATGGGTGACTGGAGAACTTGACATCATTGATATAATGAACTTGAGCTAAGTTTTTTTCCTATGAAAAACCCTTCAAAAAGTTTTTAATGACAGAATAATATACATTTATTTTCGAAGATTGATGATGAGACTTTACATCCACTTGGACTAATTAATATTATGACAGTAATTTTTTTCCCATGGTGTTACTATATAATTTGTTTCAAGTTTTTGATGATGAATGTTTTTACCCTTTGAGTAGAAAATTTATGACAAAAGTAGAGAAAACAATTCATAATAGTGCCAAAAATAAAAAAATAAAAATTGAGACAAACTCTTATTCCTCGAGGATAAGATCCTGCTAACCAAGTACACTAGTTTAGAAGACAAATGTAAATGTTGAAAATGATAAAAAAACATACCTGAAAAATAGTTATAAGACAAATGCAATAACTCGAGCGAAGATAAGTTGAAAATTGTTTGGGGAATGATTCCTGAAAGTTTGTTATTGCTAAGTCGTAAAATCTTCAATCGCTCAAGTCTGCCCACCTCTAAAGGAATGGTTCCTTCAATGAAATTAAAATTCCAATCTAAGGTCTCCAACATTGACAGATTGAACAGAGATAGTGGAATAAATCCATTAAGACTGTTTTTTTGAAGATTTAGTTGTTCAAGTGAAGATAAATCTCCTATCCATGCCGGAACTTGCCCATCAAAGTCATTGTAGCTCAAGTTGAAAAGCTTCAATCTACGCAACCAAACCAACTCTTTTGGTATTTGACCATAAAAATTGTTGTGACTGAGATCAAGTTCAACAAGGAATGAGAGATTTCCTAGTTGTGGAGATATGGAGCCCTTAAGACCCATGCCTTGAAGATTCAAGGAATGAACCCTTCCATGGCGAGTATTACATGTGACACCAATCCAATTGCATGGAGAAGAAGAGATAGACCAATTAGCTAAGAAATCATATGGATCTGAAGCAATAAAGGATTTAAGGGCAAGAAGTGCAGATTTATCCGTACTGATGTTTGTATCAGTCCAAGCTAAGGATCCCATTAAGCAATGAAGTGAGAGCAGGAAAACAAAGGAAGAAGGCTTTCCCATGAGGAGCATAACAGACTCATCCGAATTCAGGTCTTGTGCATCGAGCAATTAACGGACACGTCGTTTTATACTTCTCCGGTTCGAAATCAAGTCAAGTCTTACTAACAAAATGCGGAGTTGCAAAAGGACATTTTTTGTGATAAGATTGAAAAAATTGAACTAAAACATTAATTAGCATGTCCGGTGTATTAAATTTGTTTCCACATATATTTCAAGATACTTTTTTGCTGCATTATTTTATTAACGGTCAAGTATGGTGGTGAATGAGAAGAAGCTTCGTCCCTTGATTTGATTACGTGTTGATCAATTTCACTTTTAGCTGGGACCACATTTTCATTTATGATCTGGTCAAGTAAGCTATAAAGAGTAAACAGTACAAGGACATTTTTTAATTGAAGCTTGCGTGATGCATTGTTCCTTCAATTATATATATGCTTTTTTATTTTTTATTTTTTATTATTTTGGGTAAGACAATTATTCCTTTCTTCAGTACTGGACATTTATAATCTTGTGGATATTAGAGTCAGGTTCAAGTCAATTAGGATTGATGTGCCAATGAGGACGTTTGACCCTAATAGGGTGGAGTATGAAGTCCCATATCAGTTGGGATGAGAAATGAAAGACGTTTTATAAGGGTTTGAATATCTTCCCATCTTACGTGTTTTAAAACCTTGAAGAGTGGTGGAGCCCGAGGGAATAATATCAAGAGCAACTGGGATGGGATGTTACACAGTTATTAATCGGACATTTTACCATCTACAAAATGCTTTGCAATAACTTACTTGTATCGAAATCAAACCACCATGCTTGAAATCTAAACAGAAGAAAGAAATCTTTGTTTTGTGATATCTCTCATTCTCATTACACGTGCTTAAAATTCTCTGATTTTCAATTTCTTCAGTTATGACTTTATGTCTGAGGACAATATTATCACTATATTATTCAAACAGTATCCATCACTCCTTAACTTGTGGGTTATGTTTGTAAGGTTAACAACCACACAACGAGCAAACATAAATGGAATTAGCAAAAAAGCTTTGATTTTTATTTTTTTTGGTGAAATAAAAAGCTTTGATTTTTACATAAATGATCTTGAAGCAGTGCTCCTCCGGAACAGATGATAAGTCTGAAAATTAAATATATATATTTTGAACGTCTCACTATTCATTCATTAAATTATGATAATCCAAAAAAAATGATAAAAGAAAATCAGATATCCAACAAGCTATTAGTTGAAGTGGTGAACAGTCTCTCAAGCTGTAAGGAAGAGAACATAAATTCAAATATTAAAAATGGGGAAACTCTTGATCAAATAAAAGAATGAGAGACAAATACATTAAAAGAAAAAAAATTTATATATAAAATAATAATTAAATTTAAATTTTTAGAAATAATATTGTGAAATTACTGAGATATTCTATCATATAAATATAATATCCAATCAGATCTCTCCGGTTATTCTAAAATAAACTTCATTTTCCGGAAAGTCACAGTTCATTCCTCTAGAAGCTGAGGACAATTCAACTAAAGAAAATAAAGCGTTTTTTTTTTTTTGTATCTTTCTTATTAATAAAATTTGTCAGGGTTGATGGCGAGAATATATTTTTTTTCCATAATGTTGATTTTTATTAAATGATTTCTTTCTATTTCGCCCCTTGTTATTGTACTCATTAGTGGTCAAACAATATTTATTTAAAAAGAACTCACTAGGCACGGTAGACTTCTCAAACATTAAGTCGTCCTCAAAACAAGTTGAAGCAACGAAAGAGAGAGAAAATTACGTTAGTGATGAGAAAATGCTTTGAACCTAACTAACAGTGATCGATATGTTATCACATGCACCGAAGGACCATATATTCATTATCATCGTATCGTATGGATCATAGAGTAATCCCATAAAGCACGTTAAAAATGATACTACTACAAAAGATATAATAAACGGCGTTTAGTTTTATGAATACTATGACATTTTCCAAGTATCATAGCTTTCAGCGCTGTAAAAGTAAGCTACGGTGCTTCTTGAATTTCTGAAAGCGCCACAGCATGTGTGTGTGTTTTTTTTAAAGAGCCTCCTACGGCGCTTCTGGGGAGAAGTGTTGTAGGAGGGTAAATACATCCTATGACGCTTCTCCGCAGAAGCGCCGTAGGAGGTATATACCCTCCTACAGTACTTCATCCCAGAAGTGCCGTAATATGTAATAATTTATTATTATTATATATAATTGTTTTCTTGAACTCAGCCAATTAAAATTCACTGCAATTTAAAATACGAAGAGAAAAAAAATTAAACTAATTCAGAATGAAATAACACATAACTAATCCATATAAAATTAGTATTAGACATGTAATTACAATTAATGTAATTGTACAACTAATTTTAAGAGAATAAACAACATGAGAATAGACAAAGAAACAACCTAATGTACGTATATATCTAAATATTAACTAATTGGCTTACCATATATTTACACTATTCCTCAATAATTTCATCCACTTGTTCGTCAGTCGATTGGGCACAACGTTGATCTTTATAATACTACATAAAAATCATAGACAGAATGAATTAAACTAAGTATTATTATATTTGTAAGCTCAAAAATTAAAAAACTTACAATATATAGGAAGTTCAAGAAGACAAAGTTGACACTTCAAATAAGTACCTGAAAAAAATTATAAGCACACATATATGATCATGACAGAATTTAACTAAAAAAGAAAAACTGAACCAAATATTGAGGAAAAAACACTTACACGCTAGGGAGATTTTGAAAGAGGCGGAGACAAGAAAAAAAAATATGAGAGAGGAAGCTTTGTATTGCAACAGAGTTATGAAAAATGGTAGAGCTAGAGAAAATGCGGAAAGATGAAAATGAAAATGAAAATTAAAACGAAAACGAAAACAAAAATAGCAGGGTAAAATTTAAATAGCAAATTGTAAATAAGTTACAACATTTTTTATTAAAGTGCCGTAGCTTCCTAAATATATATTTTTTTAAAAAAAAACAAACACCTTAAATATATTCAAGGCACTACATGGTGCCTTAAAATATCCAAAACACAATGTGGTGCTCAATGCACCACGTAGGTGCCTTGAATACGTGGTACCTTGCAAGTGCCTTGAATATTCAAGGCACCTGGTGCCTTATAAAATTCAAGTTCAAGGCGATCTTGAGTGTCTTATCCAGCGCTCTATAATAGAGCACAGGCTAGGGTATATTTGTCATTTCCCGGCGCTTAATTATAGAGCGCCGGCTAACGGCCAATTTTATTTATTTTTTTTGGAAACTCAAGAATGAAGTAAGTGATTTCTTTTCTGACTTACTACAACATGAGATTCTGAATAATAATATCCTTTTTACTTATTCTCACCTTTCTCCGGCACTTTATTTTTAAATGTCGGATAAGTTTTTTTCAAATAAAAAAATGCTAAAAAAATAACCCAGGTACGGTGCTGTTTTGAGAAGCGTCATAGCTTGGGCTTTTTTTTTTTGTTTTTAAATAAATGTTTTGTATGACGCTTGTCTAGGAAAGTGCCGCACAAACATAAGATTAAGCGTTAGCGATTATATTAGGAATTGTTTTTAGAAAAAAACTATTATCTACTACGTTTCTTTGAAGAAATGTAAAAAAAGGGGCGTCGTTCAATCCCTCTTTTATAATAGTGTGAGAAGAATATTTAATAGGAAAAAGAAATTTAAATACCACTTGAACTTTAAAATCCTAAATCAGTTATTTCCCAAAAACCTAAGTGGTCAATTACTATATTATTTTTATCAATCCCATCACTTTTATTATCAACACAATTAATTTCGGATTTTAAAGTTGAATTCGTATTTTTGTATCATTTCCCATCATTTAATTTGCCCCTTGAATTTATGTCATTCAAAGTCTGTATGTCCACTCTCAAGTCAAGCACGTCATGTACCTATAAGTAATGGTTGATATATATAATACGTCCAATCAATTAAAGTCTGAAGACTTTTGATATATATTTGTCATGCTAAATGCCGTGAAACATGCGGTTGTTGGACTTACGCATTTGAGAAGAAAAATCTATATGAGAATAATTAAATACTCATATGATCCTATCTATAGGATATTTCTAATCTATCTCACGAAACTAAAAAAAAAACTTAAAATTTTATTAACTTTATCTATAAATTTAACAATATTCTAATTTTATCTATGTTTAATATATATTATAGTATCCTTATTAAAATAAAGTCTATAGCAGTAATAAATGAAAATTAAAGTTGTATCATCATATGAAAAATATAATAATAGATGTGATTTTTAAATAAGGCTAAAAAAGATATTTTTTCCGTCTTATAAATAGAATCATGAGTATATTTTTCGTGTCTTATTGACATGGTAGACTTCTCAAACATTAAGTTGTCCTCAAAACAAGTTGACGCAACGAAAGAGAGAGAAAATTACGTTAGTGATGAGAAAATGCTTTGAACCTAACTAACAGTGATCGATATGTTATCACATGCACCGAAGGACCATATATTCATTATCATCGTATCGTATGGATCATAGAGTAATCCCATAAAGCACGTTAGTATTGAGAATAATGTTTAATTTGTCCCTTTAATTAATGTCATGCAAAGTCTGTAGGTCCGACACTCAGAAGTCAAGCTTGTCATGTAGCTATAAGCAAAGTTTGATATATATAATACGTCCAATCGATTAAAGTCTGAAGACTTTTGTTAGGTATTTGTCATGCTAGTTGCCGTGAAACATGCGGTAGTTGGACTTGCGCATTTGAGAAGAAAAATCTATCTGAGAGTAATTAAATACTCATCTAACCCTATTTATAAGATATTTCTAATTTATTTCATTTAAATTAAGAAAATTTTAAATTTTATTAACTTTACCTATAAATTTAACAACATTCTAACCTTATCCCTATTTAATATATATTATAATACCCTTATAAGAATAAAGTGTACACATTAATAAATGAATGATAAAATTATACCATAATATAAAAAATGTAACGGTATACATTTAATAATTGAAGTTGTTTCTACCGACACCATTAACTCTATCCAAGATTGTTACTGCCATTAAATTACCTTTATAGTTTTGCTTTCATACTAATTGCCACTGCAATGGTACTAAATTTACTCTTGAATAGTGATATTTCGTACATCTCCGTAAAAGGCAATTTTAAACTAGTGTTTACCAGCTATACATGTATTATCTAAATTAATGTTGTTCTGTTCATTGCTGGACACATTATTTGTATATCGTATAATACTTGCAACAGTGGGTTATGCTATTTATAATTTGTAAATAATACAACTTGTCATTAAATTTATAAAAAAAAAAAAAGGCAAGTGGTTGATTTGTTGTGGATGATGCCATGACGGTCGCTTTAGAATTTAAAGTAGGTTATTTCTCCTTTTTTGTGTATAGTTTTTAGGAATTACAAAATTCTAAATCAGGTATGTTTCAAAAATTATAGTGTGAATTGCTTATCAAGTTTCGTTATTCCTTTATCAATTCTTAGTAACAACCTGATTTAGGATTTTACAGTCTCAAAGTTCTTTTTCTGTCTTTTTCCCTAATTTTTAACAATTGTATCAAATAATTGACACCCATAAAAAAGTTAAAATTTAACTCGTAATAATAAACCTATCGTTATGAAGATTACTACGTTGTCTTCGCCAGTGCAGCCCAATCCATTTTCAAGTATTTTCCAATTTTGAATGGGCTCATGATATAGAGGGGTCCTCTGGTTCGAGCCTCCAAAATTCTCTTGTTATTTTAGAACAACGAATGAGTAAAAGGAGGACATTGGAAAAAAAAAAAGCAACTTATGTTAATTTTTTTTGGCATGCATTGAGCGCGCACTCGTTAATGTTTTGACCCAATACATGCATTACTAATTTAAATTTTTAAAGTTTTTCATAACTTTTATATTGACTAAAAATAAAAAAGATATATGCAAAGTGAAACCATATATTAATATCTAACATATTATTTTTGTGATAAAAATAAATTAAATTAAAAAATATAAATAATAAATAAAAATGTTCTAATCTTCAACATTTTCACATTCCATTTAGTTGTACAAAATAAAGTCAAATCAAGATTACATTTAGAATGGTTCATTATCAACTTCTAGTATAGCTCTTTGTATCTTGCAAACAATTTAGGAAAAATTAGATCCAAGGACCTAGAGCGGAAGATATTTATTGAGAAGGACCGTAAAAGTTATAATCATTCAAAAGCACTAATACAAAAAAAGTGAAATGTGGCGCACATTTTGTGGCCCTTCTTTAAACAAATGCCATAACTTCCCTTTTTATTTTTTCCCCCTATAATTTTTTTTTTAAATTTTGGGTATAAACTGTGGCACCCAATAGGTTAAGGGCCACAGTTGGTAAGACCAAGTGTGGTGCCTGGCCCTTCAGCAGTTGTGGGCCAGGCGCCACGCTGAAGCTATGGGCCATGTAGGCAGGCGCCACACATGGCCACCTAATACCAACTGTGGCACCTGGCATGCCCAGGCGCCACAGCTGATGAGGCAAGTGTGGCGCCAGCCAAAACTTGCCCATTTCATAAAAAAAAAATTCAAAGTGGATAGTGTAATCTATCTCCACCAATAGCAATTCTCCCCGCTCCAACCCTTATTTCTTAATTATTTCACTTTCCGCTTAGTGGTCCCGCATCCACCCCCCCATTCCTTCTCTTTTTGACTATTACTTCACTTTAATTATTCAACTACTCTCTCATCCATTAAACTACTTTCCCTTTATCATCTTCTTAGTGTGTGGATCCGTCACCCCCTCCCTCCAATTCATATCATCTTCACACTAAAAAACACATACACCCACACGTCTTCATCAGTGAATCTATATCTTTGTTTTAATTTGTTCTAACTATCATCCCTACTCCTGTCCCTTCCCTTGTCTTTGTACTGTCTTCCACTTTTGGTCCCCCACTCTATCCAGTTGGTCCCAACTGCTCAAATTTCCTTCTCCTCCTCACTCAAGATTGCGCCACCAACAGGCAACGTGGTCCCCCACTGCACTGCACTGATCAATTAAGCTGTAAGTTCAACGTGCTTCTTCTTTTGTTTAGGTAGTTCTGCTTATTTTTGTTATCACACGCACGTGTATATATATATGTTGATTATATTCTATGATGTGCTTTTTTTTTTTCTTTTTATGACACGCACGTGTGTGTATATATATATATATGTTATATATATATTTGTGTTCCATTTTATAGAGGTAATATAAACACAAAATCATTAACTTAAACTTGCAGGGTTTAAAGAGGTAAGATGTTTTGTTTTTTGTTTTTATGTTCTCTTTTAAAAAGAGATGTTCAATTCCTTATGAATTTTTGCCACTTTATCAGAATTCTCTAATTTTTGGGCATTTTTCTATAATTATACTTTTTGGCGAACTTGTCTAATTTATCCAGTAGTTAAAGTTTAGGTTGTTACAATTATGTTATTTTACTATAAGAGATTTTCAAGATCAGCAGCGAAGATTGAAAATGAAAAATACATAACTTAATTAAAATTGTATATTATTTAAAAAATAGAGCCAGGACGTAGAGGAAATATAGGGGTTTCGCTAGGGACAATATATATAGGACATGTTTGATTTCTTGTTTTCAAAACATTTTTTTGTTTAAAATAGTTGTTTCAAAATGTGTTGGTTACCTGTAGTAAAATAAAACAAAAAATATGAACATATTTTTTTTTTCAATGGGGTGAACATAATTTTTTTTGTTACTTTCGTTCTACAAAAATTAAAGAAGAGACTAGGAATATTATATTTTCATTAAGGAAAATTATGTAAATATAGAAAATCATTCTTTTACCCTTCATTTCCTCCAAGTCCTCCAAGTATGCTATTAGGAATTTAAACTATTTTCACATTATGTATATATATGTGATGGGGTACGTTGAGATTAACTAAAATAAGGAGTTCATTTTATTCAATTGAATTTTTTTTTCCAAAAATTTTATAATATATATCAATATAAAAATAATTTTTTAATAAATATATTATGTATAAATTTTACTATATTTGTTTCATATATAAAGTTTTCTTAAAGTTCTATATTCCAATATGTAAAGCAAAATTTTAAGCGAACTTAATTCACCTAATAAAAAAAAGAAATTTTAAGTATATTTAATATCTTTTAACTAGCATATTAATAGTGAAAAATATTTTTTGTTTTATAATATGTGTGTCTAGTTCAATTCCCTCTTTATATGTATGTATGTATGCATGCATGCATGCATGCATCATATTTATGACTACCCAAGATTAATTGGCAATATAATGTAGCTAGTAAAAAATAATTTTTTTATATTCTCAACATTGAGCTGAAAATAATTTAATTAATGTTAGAATTATATATATGCTTTCCTTTTTATTTTATTTTATTTTCTTTCTTTTTTTTCTGAATCATATTTTTTATTTAAGCTAATTAATCATATTTTATTTTATTATATATTGATGTTTTGTACACATTATTATTATTAAAAAAATAATTTACAACCACTAATAATTTATTAACTTTTTTATGTGTAATTTTTGTTTGTAGTTTCAGCTTATCAGTCTATTGAAGCTTCTATTTAAGGTATGTTTTTTTAAATTTTGAGCTTACAAATGTGATTTTAGTTGAATTTAATAATAGTTAGTTATAATTTGTAGGTTTTCTAATGATTGTTATGGATTAGTTGCATAAGTAAAATAATTATTTATATATTCTTAACACTTGTATTTTATTTGTTGACTTGTAATGTTTTTTAATTTACCTATGATATGTCGTGGCAAATATGGTTTCTTTCGTTATGAGTTGTAAAAAATTATTATAATGCCTGGGAATAATGAATGGGTTATTTGTCAATTAAAACATAGGGCTTAAGACTTAGAAAGCTTCAATTTTAAAGATTTCATGTTCGGAATTTATTTTAAAATTGGTAAGAGAGTATAAAAGTAATTAGTAAATGCAATAGTCATACAACTAACCACGTACTTTTTTTAAAAATAGATTGAAGGCATAGATGGATCATAAATGGATGTCATCTAATCGGTGTTCAAGGGAATATATAGATGGGGTAAAAGATTTTATTACATTTGCATTCTAGCACACAAAAGATCCTGACAAAATCTTGTGTCCGTTCTCATCTTGTTGTTTTGGAAAGCAGATTAGTCCACTTGATTTACTAGATCATTTAATGTGTTACGGTATTGATCAAACATATATACGATGGACAAGGCATGGTGAGACGAATGATGTATGTAGTGATCGGGTGCATACCACGAGTGGTGCTTCGGATGAATTTGATCAAAGCATGTTTGATGAAGATGATGGTCTTGAAGAAATGCTAAATGTGGTTTAAGAGGTGCATCATAACTGCCCTAACGAATTTGAGAAGTTGAAAGGTGATGCAGAGAAACCATTATATGCCGGTAGTACTAAATACACAAGATTGCTAGCAGTGTTGAAGTTGTACAACTTTAAAGCTCGCTACGAATTGAGTGATTCGGGTTTCACTGCACTGCTTGAACTGTTGCAAGATATGCTTCCAGAAGAAAATATACTTCTTACCAAGACATATGAGGCAAAGCGAATTCTTTGCTCCACAACCGGCATGGGATATGAGAAGATACATGCATGTCTTAACGATTGCGTATTATTTCGAAATCAGTATGCAAAGTTGGAGAAGTGCCCTAAATGCAACGCATCTCGCTATAGGAAGAAGAAAGGAAAGAGTCCTTTGAAGGTCCTATGGTATTTTCCCATTATTCCGAGATTCACGCGACTGTACAGTAATGCAGAGATTGCTAAGTAGTTGACATGGCATGTAAATGAAAGGATTAAAGACACGAAGCTTAGGGACCCTGTAGATGCTCCTCAATGGAAAAAAATTGATCATGAGTACCCTAATTTTGCGGATAAAGCAAGGAACCTTCGCCTTGCACTGTCAACTGATGGAATTAACCCGCACAGTGTTTAGAGTAGTACACATAGCACGTGGCCAGTGATATTGATGATTTATAACCTTCCTCCACACTTTAGAAAGAGAGCGACACCGACTACTCTATTTTTAGTGCCATACAATGTGGGGTAAGTTATTAGTGGTACAATTTTTGTTTTTATTGTTTAACTTTTATCATACCATTATTGTTTGACTGCGTTTTGAGCCTCTGTCTCCTTAAGCTATTTTAAAGCTGCTAACCCTCACCCTAGCTATCCTTGGAAGAAGATACTGGTACTAATATATGAATTAACTAAAAATTTGTTAGTAAACAATTTTTATTCATAAACAGAGTTAAATATAATATTGCATTATATTTTTACAGTGCCCTTTCCAACCCAATGACAATGATTGTGGGTATTACATAATGAAATTTATGAAGGATGTAATTACGCATGATCAGGCATTTATTCCTCAAAAAGTAAGTCATTTAGTTGCACTTCATATTATGTTTTAATTAAATTTAATTAGTGTATGATAATTACATTTTGCTGATTATAATTCTTTTTAATTTGTGGCTAATTGTATATATGTGTAGTATTATGAAGATCAACGTTGTGACACTTTGACTGACCATCAGCTTAATGAAGTGATCGAGGAATGGTGTGAATATGTGTTTAAGCAAATCTCTAGGTAGCTATGCTATTTAATTCATCACTAGCTGCTGGCCTTTGTTGTGTTGTTTCTTGGCAATTGCTGTATCATGCATATATGTATTCAAATTGAATTTGTTCTATAATTCATTCATGTACAATATATTGTATAATTATTTTACATACTACTTTAAGTAATTAATCATCCGTTTGTTTCATTTTAAAGTTATCTATCATTGTTGTTTTCTTTACTTCATTCTGCTATACTATGGATATAGATACAAAATGTTTATTAGACCATGAAGTGTGCAATACTGTAATTATGGGAGATATGACAAAAATAGAAAAAAAAAAAGAGTTCCTGTGATGCTTGCGTTTTAAAACAAGAACCACAAGAAGTAAAAGAGAACATAAAAACAAAAAACAAAACATCTTACCTCTTTAAACCACAGGAGACCCCCCCTCCTATAGCACTTGCCTCACCAAGTGCCATAGGAGGGCCTTCCTTATAAAAAAAAATTAAAATGCTGTGGCGCTTTCAAGCGCCACAGCTTCTTTTAGTGGTGTCCAGATATGTAGTACTTCTCTAGCGCCATAGCTACTCAATTATAAGCGCCACAGTTTTGGTTTTTTGTAGTAGTGAATGACCAATAACCAAAGATAGAAACACTAAATTGCCCTTAATTAAATTTCCTATATTCTCTTTTTCTATCTCTCCCACATTCTATTTTAAAAGTAATTTAAATTTTATTTTCTACAAAAATTACAACAGCCAAAATCATCACTTTTTTAACTTTAACTAACATCTACCTAATCATATAATCAATATATCATTTAATTATTAACATAGATATTGACCCATTTAAATTATAAAGTTTTTTATTGATTTATATAAGCTTGTATAAAATAAACTCTAAGTAAAATAGACAATTTAGAAGATATTAAATTTTCTATTTAATATCTTAGTTGTTAACAAAGCTTAATTCCAAAAAAATTATTATTATTTAGTTTGTTTATATTATAGAACTTATTGATTATATTAATTTTTTTAACTTTAAATTTTTGGTTTACTCATGAGTATTCTCTACGAAGGCTACCCTGTATTGATTGAATCATATTTTTATATGATTTTTCATAACTAAATTGAGAGTTTGATGCATTTTCTGGGACATTATTGCATGATTAAGCACTAATTTTATTTAGAGACAAATGTATTGAATTAATTGCAATTAAGTGCAAAATTGTCATAATTTTTTAATTATTTTGTGCAATTGTTTCTCGAACTTTTGATGTTACCTAGTACTTAACTTTGTATTTTAGGTATTTTAGAAGAAAATTGGAGATTTTGGAAGGTCAGAATTATTAATTTGAAGACAGCAATAACTTACAGAAAAGGCCCCATTTTCTGAAAATTTCAAAATTGTGAATAAAAGGCCCAGGGAAAATCACATAAAATTATCCAGAAATTTTGATAATTACAGTTCACCCTACAAAGATTTCAAACATTTACAATTTAGTCCCTCCTTGAGAAATTTTGACATTTTCATATAGGTCCCTGGTCAAACTCTATTTTGACCAGGACCTTCAACTAAAAGATCAGACACGAGCTAAGGGAGAAGATACAGAAAATACATTAAAATCCCAAGCTAGAGGCATCATCATCGAATCATTACCTTCTTCCTCTTCTGTCCAAGGTCGCTAGCGACCTTCTCTCTTCCACCCACTATTGCCGACAACCACCTTAAACGAGAGGAGAGGCGCCGTAGAATAGAGTTGTGGAGATAGGAGCGACAGATGGTGAGCACCGCTGCAACACTATCCTCTGGACAGAGATCGCCGTAAAAAGAACAGGTAGATCGAGAGCTTGAGAGGAGAGGGAGAGGAGAACTACTTACCACCACCTTCAGTCTTCGCTGTTTTCACCGATTGAAGCTTCTCTAGCACCATCAGACACCGCCACCTCCATTGTTGGCGAGAGTGGAAGCTTAGACCATCGTCACCACTGTCTCTCTCTCTCTCTCTCTCTCTCTACCGTCATCCCCTGTTCCCATTGTCATCAGTTCTATCCTCTCATCACCACCATCACTACCTTCGATTCTTCTTCCACTGTCATCATCGGCCAACTCTCTATCCAGCCAAGAACTCCTTCTGGTTTATCCAATTTCCATCAAATCCGTCCCTACATTCATTTACAATGGGTTCCTTGAATTTTAATGGAGCTGTGGTTTCAGTTGACTTCATGAGTGGCTAAAGCTTCCAACTCTTGAGGATATTGGGAAGATTGGCTTGAGTTCAAGAGCTTCAAGGGGGAGTTTTCTTTCTTAGTTCCTTTATGAATTTCCTATTGTTATTGTAATTTCTAGCTATGTTCTAAGGTAGTTTCAGTAGGATCTTGTTGGGTTAGTTAGACTCCATATTGTTTAACTAAGATTGTTTATATTGTGTTTGGATTAGAACTATTGTGATTGGTTGATTTATGGTTATGTATTTCCTATTAATTCCATGAGATTATACTTGCTATGTGGTTACTAGTTCGTGTAATTGATTTGAATTAATTTGAGTGGTGCGTTTGTACATTCATATTAGAGGAAATAATTGCATTAATTTAATCCATGTCACACATCAAGTGGTTCGTGAATAATATTTCTAAGCAATAGCTATGAATGCGATCATAGGAGTAGCTATTAATTAGGAGTGTTAGACCCAATGTGATTACTTAGGGTTTTTAATTAAGACTTAATGGATTTTAAACTCCCATATCATTTAGTGAGCTAGGATAGCCATTGAACCAATTCCTCAAGAGAATTCACTTCATTTATATTTCGTTAATCATCCCATGTTTATAAAAAAACCAAAAATATTAGTCTAGCATTTTTATTAGATTGCATTTTCTTTTAGCTATTAATGTGAAAAACCCAAAACCAATTTTCCCTTATTTTCATTGCATTTGCATGACATTTAGATTACTTATAATTCAATAAAAGACTCCTCAAGAAGAGAAAATGATCTTAGGTTTACATATATGCAATCTTTGGTTAATATTTTATTGTGGACCCCAAAGCCAACACATGAAAAAGTCCTAATCAAATGGCGCCATTGTCTGGGAGCTAAGTAATTGGCTCCTTAGGTAATTTAATTGTCAAATTTACTTTTTGACAAGGGGTTTCTTGTGTGAGGCTTGTTAGTTTAGCATTTTTGGTTTTTTTGTTTGCATATAGTTTAAGAATTTTGCATTTAGGTAATTTACATAGCATTCATTGCATTCTTGCATTGTTTTGACTTGGTAGAATCTGTGTGGAGTTGTTGCATTAAATTTCATATGATTTTGATCTCAATTTTTTTAATCCACCATTTCTCCAAGTTAATTCATCTCCTACTTGCATCTTTGGTACTTTTGAAACTTCTCTTTCTTTTCCTCTTGCATTTGTATTTTCGTAGATTCTTTTTCTTAGTTTTTAATAGTTTTTAGTTAGTTAATCATCTTGTGATTCATTGGAATTGAGTGATTGAATTTATAATGGCTTGGTTTAATAGTTATCAAGATTTACCTCTCAATTCTCACTCTTCCATAGGCAATTACACCGAGAGTAATGATAATATCTCTCAAGGATCTCAATTGATGTAACAACAATTAGACCCATCTTAACCTGAATGGAGAATCCAAAAAGAGGTTTGGATTGTTGATTGAACCATATTTTTATATGAATTTTTCATGATTAATTTGGGATTTTAATGTATTTTCTGGGATATTATTGCATTATTAAGCATTAATTTTGGTTAGGGACAATTATTTTGAATTAATGGGAATTAGGAGCAAAAATGGTTAAAATTTATTAATGATGTTTTTATACAATTGTCCCTTGAACTTTTGATGCTACTTATGCTTAATTTTTGCATTGTTGGTGTTGTGGAAGGAAATTGAAGATTTTAGAGGATTAGAATTAATAATTTAAGGTTTGGGAAAAATTACAAAAATGGTCCCTAAACTTTCTGGAAATTATAAGTGAATGTAGAAAAATATGGGGGGAAATTACAGATAATGGCTCAGGAGTTTTAGAACTTATATTTTGTCCCAACAAATATTTTAAACAATTGCTCTTTAATCCCTCACCCAAAGCTTTTACACTTTTCATATAGGTCCCTGGTCAAAGCCCATTTTGAATAAGGCCTCCATCTTCAAGAGACACAGACCCAACTATGGAGGAGCACAGGCCCGAAACGGTTTTTGGGCTTAAGCTGTAAACAGAAAAAAAACAAGAGAGACCCAAGCATACAAGAAAAAAAGCATAAAAAAAAACAGAAACAGCAACGGTGGGGACCCGAGAGTGAAAAGAGAAACAGAAACGGAGGACCCATGGACATGGAATATGGATATAGGGGATCCGATTGGCAGCAGCTGGATATGGAGATATTAATTGGGAGAGCTGAGACGCGAGGGAGGCAGCGAGAGTGAGCGCCGCAATAGGAGACCATCTTCTTCACATTGCATCACCATCATCGTCGCCGGTGGCTTCCACTTCCACCACCAAAGCCGCCGGCGACATTCACAACGTCACCACCGTGAACGGAGCTGGGAATGGAAGACACAGAAGCAGCGGTGGAGCAAAGAAAAAGGGTGAACCGGAGAGCTTGAGAGAGTGGGAGATAACTTGAGAGGAGAGGGAAAGAGACGGACAATACTACCACCGTCGAAGACTTCCCACAGTCCACCGAATCACAGTTCACCACCGTCGCTCCTCCTCCTTGCTTTACCATCGTGTCTCTGTTCTCAGACTACAGCCTCCCACGTCGCTCACCACAGCCATCTTTCGTCCATCATTTCTTCCTCCACTTCCATAAACCACTCTCTCCACCAACCTTCACCATCACCTGAAAGCTCTACTGCCAGAAGCTACAGTCAGGAAATCACAGCCGTGGCTTCCTCTGTTTTATGTTTTGTTTTGATTCAAACCCAGCCCTTGCATTAAATTGATTTAGTGATAATTGGTTATTTTAATCTTTGATTTTATGGCTGGGTGTTTGAATCAGAGTTTGAGTATTTTTCTTGAAGCTATTCACATTAATGGCTAGGCAATTTTGTGCTCTTGGGGATGAATTGGAGATGACTTGAGCTCATATGTGCTTCAAAGGGGAGTTTATTTTATCTATAGCTCATTGTATTTTTGATTTCTTAGGTTTAAGAATTCATTTATATATTGAGACTATAATTTTAGTTATGTTTTATTCTATGGATTGAGTTGTTGTGATTTAGAATTTGTAATGAGGATTTGTACTCATCAATATATATGGTTATATATATGTTTCCTATGATTCTATTGCTTTCTATCTATTTAACATGGTATTGTTGGATAGTTTGATTGACTTAGAATTGTAGTTGAACCTAAATGCATTGCTTATTCCATAGTCACTCTCTAAGGGGTTTTAATAATGCTTAAATAAATGGGTTCATGAGTTTAAGCATTAGACTCAATGGTAATTGGGGTTTAATATATTAGAAAACTTAGAGAAACTCATTACACTAAGAGAGCTTAATAGCATTTCAAGGGTAGGGGTTCCTCTCTTGTGATGCTAGACTCAATGGTAATTGAGGTTTGATATATTAGAAGCTTAGTGAATTAACTTCCCAAATATTTTAATTGAGCAAGGACAGCCATTAAAAATCATTTCCAAGAGCATCTTCATCACTTGCATTTCTAACCAATTTCCATTCCTTCTTCAATTTTATTCCAAAAATCCAAAAATATTAGTTTTAAAAGCATTTTAGTTTAATTGCAATTTAGTTGTTAGATAAAAAGCTCAAAGATCATTTTTAACTCATTTCATGTCAATTATTGCACTTAGTTTCTAAGTAATTAATAAAAGGCTCTTCGAGAGACGATCCGGGATTGTACCCTATATTGCAATCCTTGGTTATTTTTGAAGAGGTTACCAAGGCAAAAAGCCGACAAAGCCTTATTTCTTCAATTGTCAAGGAAATTCACCCTTTCAATCTCACTCTTCAATAAGAAATTGAATTGGAGAGAAAGAGTCTATCTCTCAAACCATCCATTCCATTCAACAATCATTGCAGCTTCTTCAAGCCAAGTTGGGATGTCAAGATAATCCAATTGGTCAAGAATGTCCTGGCCATTCCACCCTCCACACCATGAACTCTACTAACAACCTTCATTCCAACCTTATTGCTCACCACACCCACCCTATAGATCATATCATGAGCCTTCTCTACCACCATATAACCCATAAATCCTTCACCATATAACCTCATATCATATCATAAACCTCCTTCTTCATTCCGCCCCACTTTCCGACCATGTTATCCACATCCTAAGTCTCTCTACCCACCAGTTCAACAATCTTATGGACCACATTCTCAACCATGTGTGCTAAACCAAGAACGTACCATTGGTGAAGTCATTACAGACTTCAAAAATCCAATGAATCAGACTATAAATGAGGAGTAGTCACACAAGAACACCTTTGCCTATCACATGGCCTTTATAATGAGATCAATGGAACAACAAGATAAAGTGCGTGTGAGATTGGCCAAGGACTTTGAGTGTCTCACTCTGCCATCACAAGAAGTGGAGCGATTGAAGAATGAAAATGAGAAGTTGGAGAAAGCAATGGAGTGGCTTGCACAAAACACTTCTAAATGTAACACTCCACAAGAGACTCTTCCTCTACTGCCTACATGTAATTCAAATACTCAAGATAAGAAAGGTAAGAAGGTGGGATTTCAACTTCTAGAGGAGTCTTCCTTCCCTATGGAGGAGGAACAAAGAGTCCAAGCTCAAGAGCCAAATGCCATTTCACAAATGGCAGATTGTAATCCTTTGGTACCTATTCCTACACAAGCACAAGAAGTGGAACAAGTACAAAAGAACATTGACGAGTCTCCCTACCATTTGATAATGATCCTATCCTTATAGAAGTCGACTCTCCTACTATTTTAACTAGTGAAGCAATTAATGATTTGAGTGATGAAGAGGTAGATGAGGAAGTCATTGTTGAATTTCTCTCAAATGTTTGAAAATGTAATTGCTCAACCCATTAGCTCTAGTAGTTGTGATTTGATTGTACTTGTTGATGACTGTGCTCATACTTCTTTGTGTGATGTTTTAACTGTTGAAAATGTTTCTCTTCATAGTACTAGAGATGATTGTGATCAAATGAATGATATACTTTCATGTTCTTGTGTAAAAAATCAAATATGTGTAGACTGTTACCATGGAAAATGCTACTTACTTGTTGAGTTTCGAAAGAAGGTATCTAGTGAAGTGGTTGATTCTACCATTAATCTTGATGCACCTCCTTGTACTATTGATGATTATAAGCATGAAAATTGCGAACATGTTGACTCTTGAATGGATGCTAATGTGGTTGATGTGAGTGATAAAGACCATAGCCTAAAAAAAGATCTTTCTCTTGATTCCAATGAATTGCATGATAGTTTAATAAGGGAAGATTCAAATATTTTGATTGATAATTTTACAAATGAAAATGATGATTTCCATATGATTCTTTCTTGTGATTTGCCACCCGATATAGAAAAGGAAAATGATTCTTTTGAAAATTCAAAAGTTTTGGGTGGTAACGATTTGAAAATTTCTCTTCTTTCTTCCACTCTTTTTCCTCCCACTTTTTGTGATTGCAATGATGATGTGGTGTACTCCAACACTAAGTTGGATTCCGCATTTTCCACTTAGCAAACACAAGAGAATTTTCAAAATGTAACTTATTTGTTGACTCATATTGATGGGAGTACCATTGATTTCCTTGGATGTGATAGTTACTTAGATAGTTTAGAACTTAACATGCCTTTATTGTACTTGAAATCTCTCCATGTTCCTTTTCTTGGATGGGATATTGCTATTTGCTTGTCTGTTTTCAGGTACATTATTGGAAAGGTCGTCAAAGGAGGCAACCTCCACCTTACATTCTTGGACCTTTTCCAATTGATCCTGAGCCATCCCCACCAAGGAAATTTAATGGGGGAGAAGATGTTCCAAAAGACAAATGCATGATGCTCATCAAAGATGAGACCTTCTCCTTCAAGTCACTCAAGCTATTCTAACCAAAGTAGTCTCTTTCCGCACTTGTTTTCTTCCTAAATCCTATGATTCTTTGAGCTTAATTGTTGTATGAGGAAGATAAGTGTGGGGGAGGGACACAATTCAATAGAAAAAGGTAGAAGTTGTGTGGCTTAGCATATAGGATAAGAACCCCCTTTGTATGCTTTGTATTTTTTGCCACTACCACATTTAATTACCATTGTGCCTTTTCACCTTAATTTCCTTTGTTATTATGACTTGTTTCTCCTTCTCTCTCTTTATGTGATGTTAACGTGTTGTGCTCCAATTGCAATTGGACTTCACAACTTCCCACTTCACTAAGGAACAAGTTAAAATAATAGAGTTGCTTCACACATTGAGGACAATGAGTTGCTTCACACATTTAAGTGTGGGGGAGGGAAATACATTTTTAAATCCCATTATTTGGTTGTTTTTAAATGAGAAATGCCTTAAACTAGAAAATTTTTCAAAAAGAAAAAAGAATGACTTTGATACATGCCTTAAGTGGTAAAGGGTCGCATTTGCCACTTTGAAAGTGTGATTTGTGGGAAATTCTTTGAGCTTTCATGAGTTCTAGTGTTTTAGCAATCTTCAAAACCATGTTTTGCTTTTCAAGTGAATGGGAAGAGAAACGAACCCACTATTGGATTTTTGCCTACTCCTTGCTTTAGGAAAAGAGAGTTTCAACATCATTAGTGCATTTAAGAGTTGAACATTATTATAATTGATTGAAATATTTTGATTGATTGTGTTTGTAAAGTTGACATTAGGAATAGTTGAGAAGATGTGTTGTGGTTAGTTTGCTATACAATTGATTTTGTTCGAATGTGCATTGGAGAAAAACCTTATTGTACGATTATTTGGGCCTTGAATTCTTTCCATGTGTGCATGTTCACTTAGTTTTTCACCTTCTAGAACTTAATTCAACTCTTTTTCGAAATGGCATTTGCATTAGTGTGATGAAAATGAAAGAGGCATTTAATTTTAAACCCTTTCACCCAAACACAAACCTACATTCACTTACTTTTTCTTAACCCTTTGAGCCATTCCTACGTTGTATGCGTGTCATTTTCTCATAATGTTCATAGTACTCTAAAATCAAAGTGATTTGCCAATAGAAAGGTAAACAATGTATATATTGAAATGTCATGTATATAGAGAAGAGAAAGAAAGTCAAAAGAAAAAAAAAGAGAGTATAGTTTGAAAAAAAGAAGGAAAAAAAAGAGAGCATGAAGTGTGAAAAAGGAAAAAAAAAGAAAAGAATTGAATTGAAAAAAAAAAACAAGAGAGCGTTAGAAAGAAAAGAAATATATATATATATATATATATAGAAAAATGTTTTGTAGATAAAAGAAAAGTAAAAGAAATACCAAGAAGGCACTTTTTTATGAATTTGGAAAAGAATTGGCAATAGTTTTCAAGTTATTTAGGTGCTACGAGCTTATTGATAACTTTGACTCGCATATCAACTATTTATTTTCTTTAATTAATTCATTCCATTTAGCCTTCATCCATCATTACAAGCCTTTTAAGTCCTCTTGATTCATTATATTAATTGCTATTAGTAGTGTAAATGTTAGAGTTATTACAAGCCTATGGTAAGGTATTGATTAAGTGAAATTATCCCAATGAGGTGAGATTAGTGCAATACTAATACCTTAAGAGTCTTTGGTGCTTCATTATAATATTTTGGATTGTGTAGTTAGCTAATTTCTTTGCATCACTTGACTGTGACTAGTGTTAGCTTGAGGAATTTGATTAATTGATCCATTACTTTCTAATTATGAAATTGCTCATCTTTCAAATGCATTAGTGATTTGAATTTAGAAAATTGTACTTAATTGCCTTTTTTTAGGAGTATAAAGGTCTAAGTGTGGGAAAATTGATTGAACCATATTTTTATATAATTTTTCATAACTAAATTGGGGTTTTTAATGCATTTCTTGGGACATCAATGCATTATTAAGCACTAATTTGAGTTAAGGACATTTATATTGAATTAAGCATAATTAGGGGCAAAATGATCATAATTTGTTAATTATTCGTACAAATGATTTTCTTGAACTTTTGATGCTACCGTGTGCTTAATCTTGCATTGTAGGTGTTTTGGAAGGAAATTGGAGATTTTGAAGAGTCAAAATTAATATTTTTGAGAACTGGGGAAATTAAAGAAATGGGCCCAAAATTTTTGAAAGTCACAAATTTGTGAAGAAAAGGGTGTCAAAGAAATTTCATTCATGGACCCAGAAGTTTTGGAAATTTCACTTCAGCCTGCCAATGTTTCAAAAATTTTTTGCTTTAGTCCTCCTCAGAACTTTTTAACCTTTCAGAATGGCCCCTGGTCAAACCAGGAACCACTAGGTTGTTTCTGCATCTGTAGCCCGAGATTACAAAGGGAGAGAGAGGCATATCCAGAGGAGTGCCGCGTGGACCCATCTTCATTGGATCACCTTCATTTTCTTCTCACCTCGCTGGCGACCTTCACTCACTTTTCTCCATTCTTTCCGTTGCCGGCGAGGTTCAGTTTCAAAGTTTCAGACTGTGAGAGAACCGGAGAGTGAGAGAGATGCAGAGGTCCAACATTCTGTGTGTATGAGAGATCCCAAGACTACAAGAATGAGGATGATGAACTTCTTCTTCTCGCTAGCTCAACCTAAACCGAGATGAAGAGGAGAGTTTGAATGCCATGAGTTTGACGGCGAGAGTTCTTGAACTCCATTTTCGGCGACGTCCGTCTCTGTTTCATTCCACACCACTACCTTCTTACTTCCAGCCGACCTAAACCAGAGAGCTGAGGGAGAGTGTTTCAAGCTGATATCTTCACAAGAACGCACCAGAAGCAGCATCAGAGCATTTCCCAGCGAGCTTCTGCAGTTTCCGATGAGATTTACAGTTTCCGGTAGGCATTTCTAGATTCCGGCGAGCCGCGTTTTCATGGACCTTCAGAGCTCCAAACAAGTTTCTATCAATGTTTTTGAAGCTCCAATGAGTGGCTAAACTTCCAACTCTTGAGAATATTGGCAAGATTGGCTTGAGTTCAAGAGCCTCAAGGGGGAGTTTCCTTTCTTATTTGCTTTATGAATTTCCTATTGTTATTGTAATTTCTAACTATGTTTTAAGGTAGTTTCAGTAGGATCTTGTTGGGTTAGTTAGACTCCATATTGTTTAACTAAGATTGTTTATACTGTGTTTGGATTGGAATTATTGTGATTGGTTGATTTATGGTTATATGTTTCCTATTAATTTATTGAGATTATGTTTGCTATGTGATTACTAATTTGTGTAATTGATTTGGGTTAATTTGAGTGTCACGATTGTGCATTTATATCGAAGGAAACAATTGCATTAATTTAATCAATTTCACACATCAAGTGGTTCTTGAATAATATTTCTAAGCAATAGCTATGAATGCGATCGTAGGAGTAGCTATTGATTAGGAGTGTTAGACCCAATGTAATCACTTAGGGTTTTCAATTAAGACTTGATGAATTTGAACACCCATATCATTTAGTGAACTACAATTGCCATTGAACCAATTTCTCAAAAGAATTCACTTCATTCATTTCCTTATATCTATCCCACTTTTATAAAAAGAAAAAAAATAGTAGCTTAGGGATTTTAATTAAATTTTGTATTTATCTATTTTCATCAAAATCCAAAACAAATTTCCCCTTGCTTTCTTTGCATTTGCATGACATTTAAATTACTTAGGATTCAACAAAAGGCTCCTCGAGAAGAGACAATGATCCGAGGTTTGCCTATATGTAATCCTTGGTTAATTTTGATTGTGGACCCCAAGGCTAACCACAAAACGTCCTAATCATGTATACCGTTGTTGAATAAAAAATATAATACATTATCTAGACTTTTTTTTAAGTATACTAACATTACATGGTGTTCCAAAAAAAAAAAAAAGCCTTTACACGGATTTTTATTTTTAAAATTCACATAAAACTAGTCTAGCATAAAATTATTTTTATGCAAACATCCTTTGAATTGTTTAAAATTGCATATTCTTTTAAAAAATTTAGATGTATATAACCTTTCTTTAATATTTATAATAAATTATAAAATATTTGAAGTTTTCCTAAAATTATATAAATTTTATTTTCAATTAAAATTTGTGTCAATTTTAACAGTTATAATTTTGCAAAAATTGAAAGATGTTTGTGTTATTTTTTCAATTGATTGCTACGTAAGATGTAAAAAAGTAGAGAAATTGCATTTAATTTAATGAAATTTGAAAATTCATATTAGTTTTAAAATTTGAATGTGGAGAAAATGTAGGAGGTTTAATCAGGAGCAATTTATTATTTTAACATTTTTATTTTTGTGATTGATCCTTTTAAATAATTACAACTTTTGTGGTCTTTCTCAGTAAATATCATCTGCTTTAGATCTTTCATTCTAATTTTCCCCACAATTTAATACATGTGGAGAGTAGCTTGGTTTAACTGACAAGGAGTTCTACGAACTTTAATTTGTATGTATCGAGTTTGAGTCTAAGAAATGCAGCCATTTTCAATGTCAAAGTAGTGTTTTAAGTAGTCGTTTTATGCCACTGAGTTACTCCCTCCGTTTAATAATAAATTTTACAAAAAAATTCTTTTACAATGCATGTTTCATAATTAGTGTCATTCTCATATTTCAAGAACATATTACATGATTTGTTTCACATTTTGCCATCTTATTAATGCACTATTAGTGGTCAAATAAGATTTATTTTAAAGAGCACTAGGTGTTTGTTAAGGAAGTACTTAATAGATTGATTTTACTAGAACTTAGATTATTTAACAATTTCCTTGATTCATGTGATTTTTTTTTTGCAACACTTTTTATGTAATGGAGGGAGTAAATAATTTAGCATAATTAATAGAATAGGTATTATACTGAATTCGCATAATATACAAATTCATATTTTTTGTATATTTGATTTTATTCATTCACCGTCCAGCTGAACGAGACTCAAGCAACTATTATACATGTACATGATAAATTCTTTTATTTTTTATTTCTCAATATATCTCCCTGAAGCCATTTTCCCAAGGTCTCTCAAGACCCATCAAGCAAACCCATAGCTAAGAGAGAAAACTTCGACCAGTCTTATATTAAGCTGTATATATGTCGATGCCTAAATGAACACAGGCATTACGAACCCTCTAATTTAACCAGCTAATAATGATAAATATGCCTTTCCAATAGCAATCACCATATACAATAATCCTGTAGATTAACAGAAAAGAAATCCCTTTGAAAAGAAGTGATATGTAATATCATATGTAACTGAAAAACAAGAGCACCTAGATGATTAACTATGATTTAATCTGTCCAAATAATCATTAATTCACAGAGTTATATCTTGACCCAATTCGCTACTTCTAATTCATTCTCCTAAAGCCCGATTAAGGTGCTAACAACCCAAAATAAGATGGGTACAAAGTAGGGACTTACTAGAAGCCCGGCAATCCACAACGTGATGAACTAAACTTCGAATCCCTGCTGGGAGAAATACCCATATTTAGTGTTCAATAGTGCCTCGAACATGATTGTCTCCATTAGGAAGATACTAGTGCCTAGTAAAAAAGAAAAACAAAAACAAAGAAAAGAAACCCGGCAACCAAGAAGGACATGAAGTTCATATTTGATCTTGCCTGCATAAATATCACAACGGCCATTCGAATCCAAACCCCTTTTTATTTACACTCATTTGTTAGAAGGCGAATGCCGATCCTACTTAGTAGTAGAAGGCTTGTTGTTATAAAATGCAATTGCAGCCAAGAAATAGTCTTACATCTCTAAGGAATTTTAAGCTTCCAACTCAGTTTATAGGGGAACTTTCATTGTCCTCGTTTAGAGCTTTGCCAGCTGACCGACGACCGGTGAAAATGCCGCGCTTATACCGTTTCCAACAGATGTTGTCATTACCATTCCCGTATTTAATCAGCTGCAGACCCTCAGCAAGGTTTTCCAATTTTTCCTTTCTCTGTGGAAAATTGACAATATCAAAAGGTACAAAAGGTTGTCTTTTACACACAAATCTGCAAAATTAAAATCAGTGATTGAGTGTTGTTTCAAACTTTAACCTATTTACTTGCATATAATCTATCAATAATATATAAATATTTAAATCATCACTGCATAATATTATTATTTCATTGTTAATATTATTATATCATTTTAGCTTTGATTTTGATTTTGAATGTTTATGGGTATTTTAATTCTTTAACATGTTTATAATTTAAAATAAAAATAAATAATACAATCAGTTAATTTTATTTTTAAATATGAAAAATAAAATGATAACAGAGTCGCTACCAAAAACTTTAAAAGGAGAATTTTAAAACCATTTGGTAAAACATGGTCCACAAAAAGAGAACAAAATTTGGGAGCTGGTTTTGCATAGAAAAGGTGTTAGAAACTTCGCATCACCTACTTATAACTCGTAAGAAAGTTTATCCGAAGCTAAATATATAAAATCGATATGGACTTCAATATATTGTAATATTAGCTAAAACAAAAATGAAATAACAAAGTACATCAAAGGAAAATATTTATTTATTTTCAAATCAACCTTGACCCAAGAAAAGACTCTGGGGCCTTAGTTGGAGGGTAGAAGCACAGGACACTTGGTTAGTACTTTTTTAAAGAAAAAATTATTTTGAGATAAAATAGAAAAATATTGAATTTATTATAATAAATTTGTAAATTCTTACAGAGCAGTTAGAAATGGAATTGTCTTATTGATAGGAATTAAGTCGATGGATTGATTCGCTTATTTGTAAATTTGAAATTTATAGATGGTTATAAATATGATATGATATATCTTTTTGTGAATTTTAAAAGGGATCTTGTAAATGGATTTGTTTCATTTAAAGAAAAAGAAACCCAGTTAATCTTTCACTTAAAAAAGCCTGGTTAATTTAATTGACCAATAAATTTTAAAAAGGACTGTCAGAAATTTATTATAATGAAATCTAATAAAGTAGTTATAAAAAGAATTGCTTGGTTGACAAAAATTAAGTTCATATTCTTAATCTTTATATCGTAAATTTCATGATCTCATAATATGTGGCAGCAAATATGTACGGGGGAATGATTAAAAAAAACTTTAGAAATATCAAAAAGACAAATCGTTAAAAAATACTTTAGAAATATTAAATATCCAGATTTCATATTAGCACATATGTACTAATGCAGGATTATTGAGATTGGTTATTTTGATATTTTCAAGTATTTTTCTGGGATTTTAACCATATGTAATATATATAAAATAAATGAATAATATAATAAAATAATAATATACCTTCAGATATTTCTCCTCAGTTCATTATTCCCGTAGGTCTTTTACCAGGTGCACGTGCCACTCTCCAACTTGATGAGGTGATCTTCTTCCAGCTGCTGTGTGTTTGGGTGTGTTTTGAGCTTTGAGTCGTTTTTTTTAAAAGATCTTATTTGGATAGGAAATTTAATTCTAATTGTTTTGCTTCTTGTAATAGGAAGAAGATGGACTTAGGTTCTCTTTTTGAACTGATTCTTGTTGATGAATTGAATTTGGAAAGGATATTAATTCCTTTTCCTAATAAGAAAAAGCATAGTAATTCTATACTTGGGTGTTTCCAAAGTTAGACAAGAGATTTGATGAATTTGTTTGTGAAAATGTGTAGAGGAGGAATTTGTTGGACTAAGATTGTTCAACTCTATTTTGAAACTTAAAAGGGTATAGTTATTGTTTGAAGACACACACATGACGTAGTGGTGAATGTTGAGCTATTAAATGAATCTTGAAGCATGTATTTTGTCTGTTGCAAGCATTTTTGCATTCACATTCTTCACTTAATCAGAATGTGTTATTTGGACTGAGATTTTTCAAAGCTTAATAACTCTTGGGAAGTGGAAGGTGATGGAGCATGTCGTGTGTGATTGATCTAAGCCTTCTCTACAACGTTTAAATGGCATATACAAGTGTTATTTTGTTTAAATGCAAGTTCTTGTAAGCAAGTCTTGGCAACATCATCTTTAATTTCTCTCATCATAATAGAATTATGTTTCATGTCATAGCCATGTTCAATATCTTTATGAACTTCCTTGTACATAATTTGTGAACATTTATAGGGTTTCTGACTATCTTTCTTTGGTCAATGTTAAGGAATTAAGGATAGAAACTAAATCAAAAATTAGGATTGTTGAGAATGTGCCTGGATGTGAAGAGCGTGTTATTACAATCTACAGCTCATGATGAGACTAATGCTTTTGAGGATTGTTCACAGTAATTGCCACTTAAATACTACTAATTTTTTTAATTCTTGAACAGTTATATTTCGTACATCAACGTGAACTAAAAGGCAATTTTAAACTATATTTTCTAGCTATAAATGTATTATCCAAATTAATGTTGTTCTGTGCATTGCAATACATGTTATTCTGCATTATTGTGTTTGGATGGCACTTGTAAAAGTGGGTTACTTTATTTAAAATTTCTTAATAATAAGCCTTGTTATTATATTTTATCAAAAGCCAAAAGGTTGAGATGTTGAGGAAGTTAGCCACTTTAGAATTGACGGTGGGTTTCTTTCCCCTTTTTTGTGTATTGTTTCTAACAATGGTATCAAATAATTAATTGACATCGATACAAAAAAGTTAAAAACTTAGTAACTCTTATATGATAATAAACCTATTGATATGAAGATTACTATGTTGTCTGCACATATTCAGCCCAATCAATTTATTTTCAATTGTTACCTCTGTTTCATCAATGCTTCCACCTTTTACTTGGTTTACCTCTGTTTTTCTGTTCCAAAAAAAGGAGAGAGTATATTCTGAGATGAGAATGATTGCGACCAGCAAGATGCCGAATCGATCCCGTGACTTGTAACGTGAAGCCAAACGGTTGCTTCACAAACCGCCAAGCCATGAGTTCGAAAGGCGAGAGAGTATATTCTAATTGCTTATAAATTAAATGTTAATCCACGTATTACTTTGGTCCCATAATTAAACTCCAAAATTACATAACAATATACTCTAACTTTGAGTCTGTAAAATAAATCAAAACCATGACAAAAACTTTGGATTCCCCAAGATCATTCACTAGAACAATATGTTTCCCTGAAACAAAGACTTATAAACAAGTGGTCCATATTCTTTCCTGTCAAATGATATTAGTGCAAGCTAAGCCTTCCATTCTGATGTTCTAGATCCTTGGCTTATTGGATTCAAGTCTCACATTCAAAACATCATTTGCTGCCACTAATTCTGCGATGTTGGCTTGAGATTGAATTGTTTTCTTGCTCTCCTTTAGTTGGCCGCTTTCAAGTTTTCAAGCTCATGTTTGAGATTTATCTTAATCTTATAAAGGAATAGCGTCGTGAGCCTTTTATCAAATTTTGACAAATCGTCTTCTGGCATTTCATGTTTGATATATAATCAATTATCTGGGAACCAAATATCCAAACTGGCCCTAGAAACAAGGTTTAACAATATTCAGAAATACCTAATGAGATCTTTTGACCTAATTAGGACTTGAATATGAAAACTCTGCGACCATGAGAGTGAGAACCAACCCGTGATGATTGGCAACCCCTTAAATTGTTATAGACAAAGTGACAAATCCCTATTTTATTATATATTTTCATATTTTATTTGGGGATTTTGTCATGATAATTGCCCTTAAAATGACTTCTTTGTGCATAATTGAGATTAAGAGTAAATACATTGAATTAAGACTAAAAAGGGTAAAATTGTCAAAAAAAATTGTAATTACTCTTAATCAATTTATTTTTAAGAAGATTTGATGTTGAGTTAATTATTTTCAATTGTAGTTACTTGAAAAATGGGATTAAAACTGAAAATGACAGTTTGGGATTCAAATTTGCAAAATGTCAGTCTTGGCCCATGAATTTTGAAAATGTCAGTTTGGTCCATAAAAAAAACACAGTTTTGGCATCTTTAGGTCAGATCTTTTTTGTGCTGGACATAGAACAGAACCAGAGAGCATTCACGAAGGGAGAGTAGAGCCGCCAACAGAGGAGAGGGAGCTTGACCATCACCTTCGCCTTTATTGTTCCTCGCCGGCGGCAACGTTCACCTTCGCGGTTGCCGGCGAGCTTCTTTCCATCACTGTCCACCATTACCTTTGTCTTCTTCAGCCATGTGCTTTAAGAAGGAGAGAGGGCAGCTCCAAATCTGATTCTTGGCCTCCAAGGAATTCCGTCACGCCTCACCTTCACCATTCGCCTTACATAATCCATCATCATCTTCTTCTACACAACTCCAAAGCTGTTGCCTACTTCCATTTTCTTCACCACTTCACCTCGCCTTCAGTTATGCCCATCGTCATATTCATATTCTCTATCTCATACTCTTTGTTTCACCGAACCTTCATCCAATTCCCCTACCTTTAATTCTTTGCTAAGCACTTCCTCTCTTCATTAATTGATATGGCTGAAGCTGTGAAGACATTTCATGACTTTGTGACGGCCAATTGCAGTGGCTAATTTCTTTTACTCTTGGAGATGAATTTGAGATGGCTTGAGCTCACATGTGCTTTAAAGGGGAGTTTATTTTATCTATAGCTCATTACATTTGTAATTTCTTAGGTTTAGAAATTCATTTATGTAATGAGACTATAATTTTAGTTATGATTTATATGGATTGAGTTGTTGTGATTTGGAATTTGTAATGAGGATTTGTACTCATCAATATATATGGTTATATATATGTTTATCTATGATTCTATTGTTTCTCTCTATTTAACATGGTATTGTTAGATAGTTTGATTGAATTGGAATTGTAGTTGAACCTAAATACATTACTTATTCCATAGTCACTCTCTAAAGGGTTTTAATAATGCTTAAATTAATGGGTTCATGAGTTTAAGCATTAGACTCAATGGTAATTGAGGTTTGGTATTTTAGGAAACTTAGAGAAACTTATTACACTAAGAGGGCTTAATAGCATTTCAAGGGTAGGGGTTCCTCTCTTGTGATGCTAGACTCATTGGTTAATGAGGTTTGGTATTTTAGAAGCTTAGTGTATTAACTCTCCAAATATTTTGATTGAGTAAGGATAGCCATTGAAAACCATTTCCAAGAACATCTTCATCATTTGCATTCTAAACCAATTTCCATTCCATTTCAATTTTATTTCGAAAATCCAAAAATATTAGTTTTGAAAGCATTTTAATTTAATTACAATTTAGTTGTTAGATAAAAAAGGTAAACATAATTTTTAACTTGTTCTGTGCGCCAATCATCACACTTAGTTTCTAGGTAATTAATAAAAGGCTCTTCGAGAGACGACCGGGATTGCATCCTATATTGCAATCCTTGGTTTAATTTTTGAAAAGGTTACCAAGGCAAAGCCGACAACGCCTTATTCTTCAAGTGGCGCCATTGCCGGGGAGCCAAATAATTGGTTCCCTAGTAGCTAAGTGTCAATCTTTGATTGATTGGTACCTTGAGCCTTTAGATTGCATTTTAGTTAGTTTAGGTAGTTTTGCATGTTTTTCATAGCATATTGCATCTTTCCATAGAAAATTTTGAAAAAAATACCAACCAATATCTTGATTTTCTTTCGTTTTTGCATTTGCATTTTTAGGACTTAGGATTCATTGGGATGTAATTGATTGCAACTTGAATGGCTTGGTTTAATGAGGATCATAAGTTTCGGGTTTACACTAATCCTCATATGCATTCTTGTTTAAGGAGTGATAGAACCTCAAGCTCTCAATTCATTGATGGATCTTATGGCACTTGGAGACATGAATCACTTTTTGATCTCACATACTCTCAAAAGTTTGATTTACTTCAACAAGAATTGGATTCCCTCCATGCAGACATAAATTGAAGAGGAGCCTCTAAATTTCAACATCCTCAATATCTCCATACACATTTGTAACAATCTTGTCCACAAACCTCCTATTTTGACCATGAACCTACCTTTCAACTACCTCAATCCCACTTTAACCATACTTCTTCACCCTACCCATTTCATCAAGAATCACCTACTCCAATCTATCAAGAACCATTATATCCATTTCATCTTCCCTATTTCCCCTACTTCCATCTAATGTAGAACTCCCTATGAACCACCTTCTCCATCATTCTATAAACCTCCACCACAATCTCCTACCCCTCAACCTAGTGGATTGGATGCCCTATTCTCATCCCACAACATGGATTCCCTAACAAGTGCATTGACAAGGAAGTGTGAAGCACTCAAAGAGCCATACCTTCAGTTACTCTTATATCAAGGCACAATTGGAAGCTCTAGGGAGATAGAAGAGCAATTAGAAGACATTGATGAGTTTTTCAAGGCACACTATGCTCATATGCTATGGGTAAAGACAAGAGGTGAAGATGGAACCCCTTGGCCCCATAACCTACAAGAAGAGGCATAAGGAGTCCAAGTTCAAGAGCCAAATGCCACTTCAGAAGTGAAAGATTTCATACCTCCAGTGCCTATACCCACACAAGATGTAGAGAGGATGCAATTGCATTTTCAACTAATAGAGGAGTTGCATTCAAACAATGGTAATATTCCTTCTCTTCTTGAAGAGGTTGACCCTCCTCTTACTATTATTCTTGAGGTTGTGAGTGATGATGAGGTGGATGAAGAAATTGTGGTCGAATCCCCTCATATTCTTGATGTTGAAAATGCTCACTATGATATTTTTAATAGTAGTTGTGTAGTTGATGATATTGCTTGCATGGTCAATGCTCCTATATGTGATGAACATGTTCTTTTCCCTAGTTCTAGAAGTATTGAACATATTAAGCAAGACATAGTGGAAATTGATGCATTATACTTGGATGCTCAAATTGTGGTAAAGTGTGAGCCTAATTATAGCTTAAATAATTGTCAAAATGATGATTGCTTACATGATTCTTCTTCTGTTTTAAGTGTTGGCAAGCATGATTTGGAATTTTTTAATGCTATTGAACAAGATGAAGAACTTATTTTTCCCTCTTCCCTACATTCTGCTTTTGTTTGTTCATGTGAGGGTGAAATGTCATATGCTATTTGTGCGGAGATTGATAATTGGCTTTCTTCTTCACATGACCTTGATTCTTCATCTAGTTCAATTGATAACATCAGAGTGCATGCTACACTTGCTACAAGCCTTGAAAATTGTGCACCTTTGGATCCCTATGAATTGCATGATTTAAGTAGTTCAATAAGGAAAGATTCAATGATTTTGAATGATAAAATTGTAAATGAAAAGGGTTAAGGTGCAAAAATACACATGTGATTATTCCAAAAGTGCACCCAACACCAAATACTTTTTTTAGGCGCAAAAGTAACTAGGAGCTTCCAAAACAAGGGCAAAAGTCACAGTTGCAGTTAAAGTAAAAAAACTTCTGTTACTTTCCTTAACTTTGCCGGCTAGAGTTCATATGTAATATATTAATCTTTTGACCATAGATGATGTGGCAGTTAGGGAGTGGAAGACTTCAAAAAGTTCTCATCTGCAGCCTCTACAATTTGGAACATGCAACTGAGCACAAGAACAAGTTCCTTCGCCACCGCCATACTCATCTTTGTCGGACATACGCAGAGTGAAAATTTGAAGAGAAAAACCCACCCAAAACAAACCATCATCAAAGGGGAAGCAGAAGAACAATGAGAGTGAACCAAAATCAAAATCAAATAAGAACAGTGAACCACTGAAACAGCAAGCAAAAGCCACCATCTATGGTCACGTAAGTCCATGATATGATCGAAGCCACTGAAATAGCAAGCAAAAGCCACCATGACTCATGATTTACAAGTGAAAGGCGAATGATTTCTCGAATAGTCTTCAGAAAGAAACATGCCGATCCCCACAGAGCAAGCAATCGAAAGGATTCCTAATGCCAGAGAAAGCATTTTTAGCATGCCTGATAAACTAAGAAACAATAGAAGAGCATCGATGTGAAAGAGAACCAGAAATTGGGCTCTGGTTTTAACTATATCTAGAACTCTAAGAACGTGAAATCAAAAAATTGCCGGTTATTCACATGATTTAGGCGATATGTTTAACAAACAAACTGGGTGACATTTAGTTGACCCAAATCTAAATAGCGACTTAGTTATCTTCAAGTCGCAGGCATACTAACAAAACTAGGGCTAATTGACCATCAGATTCTGATTTCTGCTTCAGATATTAAAAGTTGATTTCGAATTCATAAATTCAATGACTCGAACAAAGCGAGGAACTCACTATACATTAATTCAGATATTAACAACAGCATTAGCCACTGAATTATTCATTCTGTTTAAATAATTTTAAGCGATTTGGTTATAACTCTGCTTGAGACGATGAACAAGAAATTCAAGATTCCAAATAAAGAGATATCAACAGCGGACATGGGAGAGACTGACGGTGGCATGAATGGGAGAAGACGATGATGGTAGTGGCATTTGGTGGTGGCCTCCGGCGGTGAACATGACGGACTGATGGAGGAGGAACGGAGATGGCAGTGGTGATCAACTTCAGTCTTGGAAACTAATGACGCTGCTTCTGTATCCAGAGCCTCTCAGCTCACACTCCCCAGCCACGTCTCTCACGGTGCTGAAACTCTCACCGTCACCGGTAATGGTGATCAATGGAGGTGGTGGTGTGGTGTGGAGAAGATGATGGACGGTGAATGATGGGAAGAAGGATGAAGATCATCCGATGATGAGTATGATCCCTAGGCCGCCGATTGGAGTTCATTGATCTCATCTGTACTGAGTTGTTGATAACTTCCTCTCGGCATTCAACACCGAAAAATTACACATGGGACAAAGTTAGGGAAAGTAACAGATGTTTTCTGACTTTAACGGTCACTGTGACTTTTGCCCTTATTTTGGAAGCTCCTAGTTACTTTTGCACCTAAAAAAACATTTGGTGTTGGGTGCACTTTTAGAATAATCACATGTGTATTTTTGCACCTTAACCCAAATGAAAATGAATCTTTCCATTTAATTCTTTATTGCGATTTGCCACCTGACATAGAAAATGAAAATACTTGTTTTGAAATTTTAGGTGGTAATAGCTTGATCAATTCTCTTTCTTCTTCCACTCTTTTACCTCCCAACTCTTGTGATTGCAAAAGTGATGTAATGCACTATAACATTAAGTTGGATTCCATATTTTCCCCATTGCAAGCTCAAGAGAATTTTGAAATTGTGACTACTTGTTTGGTTCCTACTGAAGGGAACCAAATTGATTTTCTTGGGTGTGATTCCTACTTGGAGAGTTTTATTCTTAATATGTGTGCACAATACTCTAAGTCTCTCCATGTTTATATCTTTGGATTCAATATTGCTTCTAGCTTGTCTTCTTTACAGGCATACACTTGGAGGAGTCCTTTGCAGTACCAAGCTCCACCCTACATTCTCGGATCTCTTCCGATTGATCCTGAACCGCCTCCACCTAAGAAAATTAAGCAAAGAGAAGTGTGCACTATGAAGACAATCATGTTTCTCATATTGGATGAGAACTTCTCTTTCAAGTACCTTAAAAGATTCTAACAAAGGTTGTCTCTTTCCTCACTTGTTTTCTTCCTAATTTTTATGATTATTTGAGCTTAATTGATGAATGAGGGAGATTAAGTGTGGGGGAGACAAAACCATTAGTAAAAGGTAGATCTTTTTATTTTTCTTTTTCTATGAAGTGAATAAATGCTCCATGTTCATATGTCATTCTCATTTCACACTTAATTTTTACTACATTTTGAACTTCATTGTTAAACTCACTTCACTTGTTTCTTACTTCTTCCCCTCATGGTGATTGTTGAAGTGTTGTGCTTCAATCTTGAATTGGACTTCACAACTTACCACTTTACCAAAGAAACAAGTTAAGTTAATTTCTATTTGTTGTTTACATTGAGGACAATGTAAAGATTAAGTGTGGGGGAGGGATTGCTCTAGCCATAATGTTTTGGTTCATGAAATTTGAGAAAAGTTGAAAATTGTTGAACTTGTGAATGGTTTTGTGAAGTGCTTAACGGACCCCTATCCTCACTTTCCTAATGCAACTCCTTGACATGTTTTTATGAAAATATAAATGCATGCTGATTGTGAAAGTCAAGCAATTCCAAGTGTGATTGCATTAAGCTTGAGTAATCCCTTTGCTCGATTCAATTGAGTGATTGGAGTGTCTTTAATGCAATTTTATTAATTTGGATGCATAACTTGATTTTAGGAAGTGGATATGGTAGGGAAAAGCCCTGTTGGAAGATTTTTTAGCCTTAATTCTTTTTTTTCATCATGTGTGTGCGTTTATCTATTCTCTAGTTAATCTCTAGAACTTATCTAGGTTCTTTTTCAAAGCTACATTAATGCCTTGAATTTGTAATATGATAGGGGCAATCATTTCTAAACCCATTTACCTAAACACAAACCATTTATCATTTACCTTTGTTTACCTCTTGAGCCTTTTATTTTCATTTTGATTTCATTATACAAATGCTATGTGTGTATCTTCTATCAATTCCTTCCTAGCACTATGATAAAAAAAAAAAGGTATTATTGTATATCTAAAAAGAAAAAGTGACATGTGAATAGTCAAAAGAAAAAAAAATAGAAAAAAAGAAGAAGAAAAAAAGGGTAAAATCGTCAAAAAAAAAAATTGTAATTACTCTTAATTAATTTATTTTTAAGAAGATTTGATGTTGGGTTAATTATTTTCAATTTTAGTTACTTGAAAAATGGGATTAAAACTGAAAATGATAGTTTGGGGTTCAAATTTGCAAAATGTTAGTCTTGGCCCAGAATTTTGAAAATGTCAGTTTGGTCCATCAACAAAACACAGCAGTTTGGCATCTTTTGGTCAGATCTTTTTTTTGCTAGATATAGAACAGAACCACAGAGCATTCACGAAGGGAGAGCAGAGCCGCCAACAGAGGAGAGGGAGCATGACCATCACCTTCGCCTTTCTTGTTCCTCGCCGGCGGCAACGTTCACCTTCGTGGTCGCCGGCAAGCTTATTTCCATCACTGTCCACCATTACCTTTGTCCTCTTCAGCCAAGTGCTTTAGGAAGGAGAGAGAGCAGCTCTAGATCTGATTCTCGGCGTCCAAGGAATTCCCTCATGCCTCACCTTCACCATTCGCCTTAGATAATCCATCATCATCTTCTTCTACATAACTCCAAAGCTGTTGCCTACTTCCATTTTCTTCACCACTTCACCTCGCATTCAGTTATGCCCATCGTCATATCCATATTCTCTATCTCATACTCTCTGTTTCACCGAACCTTCACCCAATTCCCCTACCTTTAATTCTTTGCTGAGCACTTCCTCTCTTCATTAATTGATATGGCTGAAGCTGTGAAGACATTTCATGACTTTGTGATGACAAATTGCAGTGGCTAATTTCTTTTGCTCTTGGAGATGAATTTGAGATGGCTTGAGCTCACATGTGCTTCAAAGGGGAGTTTATTTTATCTATAGCCTATTATATTTGTAATTTCTTAGGTTTAGGAATTTATTTATGTAATGAGACTATGATTTTAGTTATGATTTCTATGTATTGAGTTGTTGTGATTTGGAATTTGTAATGAGGATTTGTACTCATCAATATATGTGGTTATATATATATATATATATATCTATGATTCTATTGTTTCTCTCTATTTAACATGGTATTGTTGGATAGTTTGATTGAATTGGAATTGTAGTTGAACCTAAATGTATTACTTATTCTATAGTCACTCTCTAAGGGATTTTAATAATGCTTAAATTAATGGGTTCATGAGTTTAAGCATTAGACTCAATGGTAATTGAGGTTTGGTATTTTAGGAAACTTAGAGAAACTTATTACACTAAGAGGGCTTAATAGCATTTCAAGGGTAGGGGTTCCTCTCTTGTGATGCTAGACTCTTTGGTTAATGAGATTTGGTATTTTAGAAGCTTAGTGTATTAACTCTCCAAATATTTTAATTGAGTAAGGATAGCCATTGAAAACCATTTCCAAGAACATCTTCATCATTTGCATTCTAAACCAATTTCCATTCCATTTCAATTTTATTTCAAAAATCCAAAAATATTAGTTTTAAAAGCATTTTAGTTTAATTACAATTTAGTTGTTAGATAAAAAAGGTAAAAATAATTTTTAACTTGTTTTGTGCCAATTATCACACTTAGTTTCTAGGTAATTAATAAAAGGCTCTTCGAGAGACGACCCGGGATTGCACCCTATATTGCAATCCTTGGTTTAACTTTTGAAGAGGTTACCAAGGCAAAGCCTACAACGCCTTATTCTTCACAAAGCGTCACCATAACCCCCAATTCTGCTTCATTTCATTTCATTCGAGTTCTCAGTTTATGTTAAACATGGCCTTCCCTCCTTCTCACACTCTCTTGTTTCCCACCAACTCTCTTTATTACCCTTTCTCAAATCCTTCCCTCCATTACCACCCCAACGCTTTCAACATTTTCTGTTAAACAAAACTAGCGGTGTTAATATTGAAGGACTAAATGTCAAACCCCTTAACATTTCGATATATGCAGAGTGATAAAGGCACAGTTCTACAGGCATACAAAAATAACACAAATATACTGATAAGAAGTACTTGTTTATATATTGGATTTCCCTGTAGGGTTTGAAAAATATATACAAACTTTCTCCAAAAATATCAAAAAAACCTAATTCTAAGCAATAGCTCCATCTTCTTGACCCAGACACCTTAGTTGTCAGCATCCATTGTTTTGCCCCTAGAGCCGCTAGCTTCTGCAAGAAAATATTTTAATTTTGAAAAAGGGTGAGATTCAAAAGAATCTCAGTAGTAACAGATAATCGATCATAGAAAATACAATAACAAATATGCCAAGTACCACATGTAGCAATATTATTATAACACATAATTCAGTTCAGTCGAAAACGTTTAGAGCCAACCACTGTTGCAACCCGTACTCATTCCATACCTCAGTTGGGCTCGAGACCACCAACTGGGCATATCAGTGTACTCGTAGGCTTTACACCCTTATTTTCATTTTACCTTTACCAGAGTATTCGTGGAAAATGATATGCGATTTGGTGGGCAAAATAGGAATAGCATAAATATACTGATAATATGTGCATGATTATAGAAATTCCCCATAGGGGTTTGTAAATAATAATTACAAACCTTGTAGCCGCACATGGCGCTAGGGTATCTAAAGCCATCCTAGTAAAATGGAGACTTCTTCCCGTCTTCGCTTCACCACTACAACCCTTTCTCGTGCAGTTCTCTTCTCTAATTTTTGTATACCTTCTGTATTCGCCTGTCTAAATTGTTGGTAAGGGAGGGTGAGATTCGAGAGAATCTCAGTAGGAAACAGATACCATAATACATGCATGATAGATGCTATGTGTATGATATATTAGTTTTAACTTGATGTATGCCCCAAAATGACATTTTCGCATACTCAATGTTTCATGTAACAAAACTATGGCCACAGTGAAAATAGAAACAGAGCTTTATTTATTCAAATATGCTCTACACAATCAAGTAAATCAATCGCATACATCATTACACCAGCAAATATATCAAATACATGCAAGTAAGATAAGTCTCTTACTTTGTGTCCTCTTTGCTAAACAGAAATAGTTCATCGATCTACGTGCAAATAGCTCAGGCTCCATATTCGATCATTCAGTGCCAAATGTACCGTTTAGACACTTTCATAGTGTCTTTGGGGGTTATATGAGTCTATATTGAAAAATTACTAAAATGCCCCCGGGACCCAACCCAGCCTCGCCATACCCAGTCCAACCCCATTTTTCTGAAATTCTAACCTAGGCTATCCTGGCATAATTTCGCCTAAGGAATCCATTTCCAGACTCGGAATTACCAAATTCACTGCCAAAAGACCAGAATGCCCTTGGCAGCACTTATTCCAGTGTTTCAGGGGCGTTTTCATAATTATACTTTTTCTAGCTCTTCCAAAAAAGTGACCAACTGTAAGCCCACCTAATTTTCCTTCCTCAATACAATGAAATTATCAAATCATTGAAAATCCAACTCTAAGGCCTTTTACTATAGCTGGCTGAAATTCTCAAGTACTCCGGGGAAAATTGGGGTTTTCGAAATCGAACTCTGCAGACGTATTCCTTCCTACTTATAACCATTTTATTAACTATTACATTATGTTACAACTACCATTTTGACCCAATTTAGGTAGCATAACCCTTATGCCATCTCAATTTCCAAATTTAAAACCAAAGACAATCCGATGAAATCTCATCGATTAGATTGTCCACAGCAGTAAGGACAATCAATATTTAAAGTTTTGGAAGTTACCTTAAGCCGCTTCTTGGTTTTTCCTTAGGTGGCTAAAACCATAACTCCCAAGAACTCCAAATTCTTGCTTCAAATACCTTAAATAATAGAGAAGAGAAGCTTAAGAGAAGAATTATACACGTTAGATATGAATTTGCCGAAAAAAATCGACCTACCTTATGAGATTTTCCTCCTTCTCTCTCTAAAATTCTCTCAAGCTCTCTCTCTCTCTCTTATTTCTCATGGTGATGCACGGTTTTGAGGAAGATGATGAAGAGAAATAACTTTACGTAATATCGCCTTTTCCCTTTTTAATTATTTAACAACACAAAATTCTAAACTTGGACTTTTTGTACATAAAGCCCATTTAATATGAAATTATTATTTGCTCTCTTTGGTCAGCCATGAATCACGTCCCAAGGGCCCAAGTTAGTGCCAAAATGGGCTGTCAACAATTTATCCCTTGATTACAAACTTGCCATCACATAATTTCCATCATTTTCGAATTTATCTCAATTCTGGCATATTTTATGCCTAAACTTTGAAAAATCATAACTAATTATAGAAAAATTGAATTAGAGTGATTCCAAAGGTTATAGAACCCTTATTAAGTCTAGTTTCAGGAAAAAAAATATACTTTAGCCAATTGGAAGCACATCATTCCCAACTTTTTAATCTTTACATGCTGTTCCAGAAACTTCACAGTTTTTCTATTCTGACTTCAAAAATTCATAACTTTTTGTATATAGCTCTAGTTGAGTTATATGACCTATAAAATTAAAGCTTAGAATGTCTACTTTCGCCCTTGTAAAATTTCATAATTTTTGCTCATCATTTGTTCATACAAAATCACATGACAAGCTCACTGCCTCATAGGCAATTTCACCGAAAACATAATTATATTCTTCAAAATTCACTATTTCATTTCATTGACTATTTCCAAAAATTAAAATATATTTGGAGAATAAAATTTGGGGTGTTACATTGGCACTATGTTCGGTGTACCCGTAGGCACGATGTTCAGTGTATCCGTAGGCACTGTGTATCATACATATTACGGAAGATGGCATACACAAAGCATATAAACATTGACATAATGTATGAAAGATAGAGTTACTACCTCAAGTCCCTTTTTGTTCACAAATAAGTCCTCAATTCGATCCGACTCAAGCTCAATAGTTTGGTCCTAAAAATCCAAGTTTACAAGAATTAGGTTAATACTCATTCATGTATCACTCTAGACTCTTCCAAATTACTTTTTTTTGGTTATATTAATTTAAAACTGTAAAATTACCAAAATACCCTTGGGGACCCAGTCTAAGCCCCTTTTTACTCGGTTCGACTGCACTTTTCCAAAAATTTTGACCTAAGCTATTCCTACAAAGTTTTGCATGTAGAATCCATTTTTGACCTCAGCTTTTCTAAAATCATTGCCAAATAACAATTTTGCCCTTGACAGCCCCTACTTAGGGTTTTAGGGCCATTGTTGTCATTTCACTTTCTAGGGCTTTTCTCACAACATATCAACATTAACCCTACACAATATTCCCTTCTAAACACAATGGAACCATCAAATAGATGAAATTCTAGCTCCTTCCCCTGGTGAGATTTAAACTATTCACCATCTTCCTCCTGAAGTTCCCAGCTGCGGCGTATGCCCCGCTGGCTAATCCCTTTCCCTTTTGCCCCTCCGACCTTCGACATGTGCGGTAGGAAAGGTTTTTGTTTTGGTTTTTTCACCTTTATCATATAACATTTTGTGAAAAATATAACTTTGTAATTTCTTTTAACCAATCAGATCATATTCTTATTCAGCTTACCCAATCAACATGCCACATATGCCAAATTAATGGTTTTGAATTTACAAAGACCAACGTTGTCAACAGAATAAGGCTATAAGACTAAAATCTATAATTTAAAACTATAGAGAGTAAAATCAAAATGAGGATAAACTGTGAAGATTAAACATTATATTAACCTTATGTATACGATAAAAAATTTATATAGGAATAGGACCGTTTAGATCTAAATGAAATAAATTATATCATTATATAATTTATCAATAGGAGGTTCACTTTTATTTTCATATAAGTTTGAATTTAAAAAATACTTGTAGAATCTTTTTAGAATATTCTTAACGGAGTTAATGGTTTGAACTTAAGTGTATATTTTTAAAATAAAAGGGATATCTATGTAATTAAGACAAAACATGAGAGTGGTGAGAGTATTTTACTCTTAATTAAACCATTCATTCTAACAAAACTCTCAAATAAAAAAGTCAATTAGTTCTTATATTAAGAACACAATGGAGTATAATTTACCTCTCGATTTAATGCGAATCAGAGATGAGACCAAGCACACGAGACAAGCGAGCATGCAGAGATAACCCAGGGTTCTAAAACCAAGACCAGACCGACCGATTTGGCCCTAGAAACTGGCGACTCGACCACCTAGCCGGTCCGTTCAAGCACCTAACTCGAGAGAAATTCAACCCGTATGACTTGTTGTAACTCGAGGTAACTCACTTGGTAACTTGGGTCACCTTTTTTCTTTTAAAAAAAAGTGCCTATAAAACAAATAAACTCCATGAAAGAAGAATGCTTACTGGGAAAAAGCAGAAGGGAGTAGAAAAAGAGAAGAAACATAGAGGGGGAGATGAAAAGAGAAAAAGGAAAAGTTGGGCTTAACATCAATGGTAGCAAAGTTGGAAGGGGGTGATGGTTTCACATGCAACACATGTCGCCGACTAAAGGCCGCTTTTACTCAATTGGCCCAAAAAATACTTTTCTATTATGTATTGAATAATAATTGGGTAACAACCACACCTGCACAGCATAAGACCCCATATATATACACCTATACATCCTAATGGGCCCTAATGGGTATTAAGGCCCAACTATCCTAATATCCTAATCACTAAACTTATATATCCACAAACTTATATCTACAAACTTTACCTGACTATTACACACAAAATTATGTTCACTATACATTTATAACTTACAAATTACAGAAACATTTATTCCAATATCTTCTATACCCCCCTCAAGTTGGGGGTTAGAATAAACTAATAGTCCCTAACTTGTCCAATAATAGCCTCTGAATACCTTTGCTTACTGGTTTAGTCAGCAAATCTGCCTCTTAGTTTGCTAATCTTACATGGTTAACTTGATCAAACCTGCCTGCAACTTTTCTCGTACAAAGTGAAGATCTATCTCAATATGCTTTGTATGTTCATGAAATACTAGGTTAGACACAATATGGATAGTTGATTTGCTATTGCAATATATTGCTATTGTTTCAAGGCATATATGCCTAAGGGCCCGTTTGGTTTGATCCAATTCCACCCTGTAATGTAGTGCAATGCGATGCAATGGTAATGCAATGCGATATTAATTACAGGGGTAGTGTTTGGTTTGATTTTTAAGCAACGTGCAATTAGTTAATATTTTAACAATTATTTAAAATTAATATATTGCACAAAGTCTATTTTACCCTTAATATAATCTTTGTAGAAACAATAGTTAAAAACTGGCAACAGCGAGGATGGAGGAGGAGGAGGAGTGGCGGCGGCAATGATGGGGGTGGCGGTAGAGGAAGAGGAGGTGGTGGTGGCCGTGGCCTGGGTGGCAGAGGAGGAGGAGGAGGTAGCGATGGGTGGTACGCCGGTGGCAGTGGAGGAGGAGGTAGTGGTGGTGAAGGTGGGCAGTGGGCCAATGGTGGGGGTAGGGGTGACGGAGGAGGAAGAGGTAGTTGTGGCGATGGTGGGCAAGGGTAGTGGTGGAGGAGGAGGTAGTGGTGGCGATGATGGGCTGCGGCAGCAGAGGTAGTAGCGGCGATGGCAGGCTAATGGCGGTGACAGAGGAGGAGGTGATGGTAGTGGCGATGGGCGATAACAGGGTGGAGGAAGAGGTGGTGGTGGGAGGGCAGCGGGCGGCAGTTAAGGTGGAGGTAGAGGTAGTGGCAGCGGCAGGGGGTGGCGGTGGCGGCAGCTGGTGGAGGTGACGGAGGTGGAGGAAGTAGTAGTGGCTGTAGAGGGTAGAGGTGACAGTGATAGAGGAGGAGGAGGAGGAGGTGGTTGAGGTGGTGGCAGTTATGGTGTGACATGGCAAGTGAAATGAGATAAGTAAAACAAAACAAAGGAAACTGAAGGGTAAATTGGACTTTTTTAACTATGCAATGGGATGGTAATGAGGATTACCAATTTTTTTGTAATCATCATTAACCCTATTACCATACTAAAGAGCAACCAAACACTCTTCTCTTGGTAATGCAATCATGATTACTATTGAAAGCATGCAATGGGGTTGAACCAAACAGGCTCTAAATCTGTCAACAAGCCTTTAACGCATACGATCTCTGAAATGGCAGATCCTAAAGCATGATATTCTGTCTCCGCCGAGGATTTGGACACTATACTTTGCTTCTTCAACTTCTACATAATAAGTGAGTTCCCCAATTTAAGCAAAAAACTAGTAATTGACCTTCAAGTTGAAGCACAAGCCCCCAATCTAAATCACAAAAACATTGTACAGTTAAATCATCGTCAGTACTTAACATAATACCAAAACCTACTCTTTGCTTAAGATACCAAACCATATCTCATGCCGCTGCCATGTGCGTCTTTGTGGGTTGTTGCATGAATTGGCTTAAGGGTTGGACTGGAAACGCAATATCAGGCCTTATTAGTGTCAAGTAAAGAAGTCTACCCACTAAGTGTCTATACCTTAATGGATCTTTCAATAGATCCTCCTATTTATCTTTACCTTCTTCAAAGGTTCTCAGCCTAATATTCTGTCTCATGGGCAATGTGAGTAGGTGACAACCACTCATCCCTGCATCAGATAAAAGATCAAGTACATACTTTCTTTGTGACACAATAATACCTTTATCTAACCGAGCTACCTTTATGCCAAGAAAATATTTTAGATCACCCAAATCTTTAATCTTAAATTAGCTATGCAAGAAATCTTTAACCTCACCTATGCTACTTTCTAAATTTCCAATAATCAAAAGATCATCAACATAAACCAAAATGAGCACAAAACTATCAGAATAATTTTTAATAAACAAAGAATAGTCATGCTTGCTCTGGGTGAATCCACCATGAATTAGAGCACTTGTTAATTTTTGATTCCATTAACAAGAAGCTTGTTTAAGGCCATATAATTATTTCCGAAGCCTACATACCATTCCCTCCCCCTTTATATCAAAACCTTGAGGAATAGTCATGTAAACTTCTTCTTCTAAATCTCCTTGCAAAAAACCATTGTGGACATCCATTCGATAAAGATTCCAATTAGATACAGTAGATAACTTTAGTACTGTTCTAATTGTTATCATTTTTACTAATGGGGAAAATATCTTATGAAAGTCAATCCCCTCTCTTTAGTTGTATCCTTTAGCTACCAGCCTAGCTTTATATTTGTCTATCTCTCCATTTGATTTATACTTCACCTTATAAACCCATTCACATCTTATAGCTTTCTTCCCCTTAGGTAGCGGCAATATATCCCATGTGCTATTATTTTCTAAAGCATCTATTTCAGCCTGCATAGCCTGAATACACCTAGAATCGTATTGCCACATACATGTACTGATGCTTTTTTTTCAATAACTTCAATCCTGCCCACTGATGATTTCTACCACAACTAGATGCTAACACTGAAACCCTCTGCATCTATTAATTCATAACACTGAAAACCTAACTTCACTGCCGTTCTTTGAGTCTTCTCACCACTAGCTTGAGTCTCCAATCATGCCAAGCAATCAATATCATGAAACCGTGAAATATCCTGAATTAGTGAGGGAAAAAGTCTCACCCCAGTTCCCCAGCAATTCCATACAACACAATTCATAACAACCAATATAATTTTGGAGGACATAGCACAAGCAAATGCAACCATCCTTCATTAGATTAACATGAGCTTGCACCAGTGCTTCCATCAGCTCTTCATCCCAAGACATTAGGTTGGTATGAGTCAAAAATTGTGTGCTTGACCCTTCCCCAGGATCCATTGGGTTACTGGCAGTTACGTTCGTCGATGTCCCTACTGCCATTAGACTACCCTGTTGTTCATTTAGAATAGGCAGGTCAGCTCGAGGTGAAGCAATTCGTTCCACTCCTTGATCCTTAAATTTCCCCAAACTCACTGTTTCATTTAAGATAGTGGGCCCATGTTGCATTCTATTTTTAATCACTAAAAATTTTTCTATGGCATACGGCCTTGTGTGGACTTGCTTCTTGAACCTGTTGATTGAGACCCTAAATTATTCTCAATGATAGCCATTGAATTCGGCACAGAGTCATCCTTGACCAAATCTAAGCCATTAAACTGAGATCCCGTCATCTTTGCATGGGCATCACGAGAAAAGCAGCCAAACTCTCTTCCAAAACTGTTACGTCCCTTACCATCAACGCCAAACATTCTCCAACCCCTCCATGGCCGTTGGACAACCATCCAGCCACCGAATGTCTTCTCCTCCGCCTTGTCCTCCCCCTACACAAGAGCAATCAGCGGAGTTCTACAACCCATACTTCTGTGATTACTCTCCTCAGCTGACCCATTGTCGTTTCTCTAATGGTTTCCCTTCAACTAGTAATGGTCTGCGTTGTACCCGTATTTCCTACACGTGAAACAAATCATGTGCAGACCTTCGTACTCTACCTTCTTAACCTTACCATTAACCATAATGCTAGGAACTAATGGCTTACTAAGGTCCAACTCTATGCATATCCTCACAAATCGGCCTTTTGACTTGTCACACCCTTATATCAATTTCACATTTACCAGAGTATTCATGGCAAATGATATGCGGTTCAGTAGGCAACACAGGAATAGCATAACTATACTGATAATATGTGCATGATTACATAAATTCCCCATAAGGGTTTGTACATGATACTTATGATTAAGGTAGCCGCACAAGGCTACTAGGGTGTCTAAACTCATCCCAGTGAAACGGAGACTTCTTCCCGTCTTCGTTCCACTACTGTAATCCTCTCGTACGGTACTCTGCATTGTTGTTTATATATCTTCTGTCGTCTCCTGTCTAAATTGTTGGTAGGGGAGGGTGAGATTTAGGAGAATCTCAGTAAGAAACAGATACCATAATGCATGCATGATTGATGCTATGTGCATGACATGTTAGCTTTATCTAGATGTATGCCCCATAATGACATTTCTGCATGCTCAATGTTTCGTACAACAAGACTATGGCCACAGCAAAAACAAAAACAGAGCTTCATTTATTCAAATATGCTCTACACAATCAAGTAAAGCAATCACATACATCATTACACAAGCAAAGATATCAAATACATGCAAGTAAGGTAAGTCCCCTACCTTAACCCTTTTCCGTCTCGAAACGCGTGCCTCGATCTATGTGCAAACAGCTCGGGGCTCCATATTCGATCCTACAATGCCAAATGTACTATTTAGACACTTCCATAGTGTTTCTGTGGGTTATATGAGTCTATCTTGAAAAATTACTAAAATACCTCCGGGGACCCGGCTCGGCCCCACTGTACTCGGTCCGACCGTACTTTTCCTTAGGGGTGTTCAAATCCCGGGACGGGACCGGGATCACCCAATCCCGGGTCCCGTCCCGGGGGTGGCCGGGAATGGGAAACCATTCCCGGTCCCGGTCCCGGTCCCGGGAAATTCCCGGGACAACCGGGACTTGCCCGGCACCGGGACCGGGAATTAAAGCATAGACGGACCGGGAAGGCGGGAACATCAGCGCTCAGAATTTATTTAACCCGACCACATTAGCTACTGTATTATCATAATTCCAAACTGTGCTGATTCAAACAATTGGAGGCATATAGAATGCAAATATAAGAAAAATCGTTTTCTTTACATGGCAAATAACTGAACTACATTAACATGCTGCTTTGCTAATCTACAAAATGCTTCTTGTTAATGATTTCTACGTTCCCAGAACCTCTTGAAGTCCAATTCCAGTTCATGTGTGTCCCTGATTTCAAGCTTCAAAAGGTCATACTCACATGTAGTGGCATAAGAAAAATAAGTCATAATATATTTAGCAGAAAAAAGCCTTAAAACAAGGCAAGCATTACCTAGTCGTATGTCTTGATCTTTTGTTAAGAATATATTAGAACACTGAAAATGTGGGAAACATGAAAATGTGTTGGTCCTCTATGTTCTCATAAGTCCTAGCTACATAACATCCATAATTATTAAATTCTAGAAGCCATTTACCTTGATGTCACGATGAAGGATATGGTTTGCATGCAAGTAATCAAGTGCCATCAAGAGTTGAACAAGCCATTTACAAAGTTTCTGTATACATAGATCAGTAAACATTAGCAACTTACTTAAGTATAGAAGTGAAAACTATGAATCAGGCAAGAAGGAGAAGGACTTGCTACAATAATGACCAACCTCTTCTGGAAAATGAACACCACTAGCCTTCTTAATAGCTTCTGCCCTGTAGCACAGACATATTATAGGAGGATTACAAAAGTAACAAGAACAAGCTAAGCAAGCCGTATACAATGTTCTGACTTCCCCAGACTTGAATTGATTGTAAATCATAACTAACATGTCTCTACCTTCATAATAGCCTATGACAATGCACACGAAGCAACCCTGGAAGTGAAGACACCAACTTATCAATTTCAGAATCATAAATCAAGCACATGATTTAGGCCTTCACATAATGCATTGTAAAAGGGGTTCCCAATATAAACATCTCCATTAGTAAGAAAGCAAAGATGTAAAAATTCATAAACAAATAGGAGAAAAGCAAACTTTTAAAATTTCAAAACTTAAAACAAGTTAACTGGATCAACATAAACCTAAATTTAAACTCTAAACTCTCTTAAAAAGTAAACCAAACAAAAAGGCAAAAGCAGGAACAAAACAATAGAGTAAGAAAGTTCTAATTTAGAAAACTCTAAACTCACCTAAGGCTGGGACTGGAAAGGCGACGGCGAGGGGAGAACGACGCCGCGGCTGCCGGCTGGAACTGGAAAGGCGACGGCGAGGCTGGGAGTAAGCGATGGCCGTCGACGCTGGGAGTGAGCGTCGGTCCGAAAGGAGACGCGACGAGGCTGGGATTGAGCGTCGGCCGAAACGAGACGAGACGAGGCGGAGTCGCAGGCACGAGACTTGAGATTGACCGTTTGAGAGAGGTGGAGTCGCGGAGAGGAGAGGAGACGAGGCGGAGGCACAGAGTGAGAGAGTCAGATCCTCAGCTCAGATGACAGATCGGGAGGCACGAGAGAGGAGAGGCCGAGGGATTGAGTTTGAGGGAACAGGGACGGAAGGACCGAACTATCGAAATCGAAGGAGGGATTGAGGGAACAGGGAAGAGGGATTAGTGTTTTAGGAAAGGGGAAAAAACAAATAAAAAAAAATATTAACCCGGGACCGAGACCGGGATTCCCGAAGCCCTGCCCGGATCCTGTCCCGGTCCCGGGATTTTTACTCCCGGTCCCGGGTAGTCCCGGTCCCGGTCCTGGACTGACCGGGAATTTTTGATCCCGCTTCTACCGGGACCGGGACGGGAACACCGGGACCGGGATCCCATGAACACCCCTACTAGTAGTTTTCCTGATATTTTGACATGGGCTATTCTTACATATTTTCACCCAAGGAATCCATTTCCGGACTCAGAATTATCAAATTCAATGTCAAATTATGAAATTACCCTTGGCAGCCCTACTTTTAGGGTTTTAGGGGCATTTTCGTAATTATGCTTTCTTGGCCTTTTCTGAAAAAGTGCCCAACTATAACCCCACCTAATTTTCCCTCCTGAATCCAATGGAACCATAAAATCATTGAAAATCCAACTCTAAGACCCATTTACAGCCCTCACTGAAATAAATGGGTTTTCCAGGGAAAATCTATCTTGAAAAATTACTAAAATACCTCCGGGGACCCGGCCCGGCCCCGCTGTACTCGGTCCGACCGTACTTTTCCTGATATTTTGACATGGGCTATTCTTACATATTTTCACCCAAGGAATCCATTTCCGGACTTAGAATTATCAAATTCAATGTCAAATTATGAAATTACCCTTGGCAGCCCTACTTTTAGGGTTTTAGGGGCATTTTCGTAATTATGCTTTCTTGACCTTTTCTGAAAAAGTGCCCAACTATAACCCCACCTAATTTTCCCTCCTGAATCCAATGGAACCATAAAATCATTGAAAATCCAACTCTAAGACCCATTTACAGCCCTCACCGAAATAAATGGGTTTTCCAGGAAAAATCGGGGTTTTTCGGTTTCGGCTCCGTAAACGTGTTCCTTTCTACTCCCAACCACTTTATTGACTATTCCATTAGGTTAAAACTACCATTTAGTATCAATTTGGGCAGTATAACAGCCCCACAACCCATTTTCCATTTTTACACACAAAGACAATCCGGTGAAATTTCACCGATTAAATTATCTATAACAGCAAGAATAGTCAATATACAAGAGTTTGGAAGTTACCTTAAGCTCCCACTGGCTTTTCTTCTTATGGCTGAAACCCTAGCTCTCTTAAACACCAAATTTGCTTCTCAAACACCTTAAATAACATAGAAGAGAAGCTTAGGAGTAGGATTACACACGTTAGGTACGAATTCACCGAAGAAGTCGACCTATCTTGTGAGATTTCTCCTTCCTCCTCTCTATTTTTCTCTCAACTCCTCTCTCTATTTTCTGCATAAAGCATGTCAGTTTTGGTGCTGAGGGAAGATGATGATGATTTTAATAATATATCCCCATTTAATTAACTAATTTTCCCAATTTCGGATTTTTACAAAATTTTGGCAGATTTCTGCTTAAACTTTGAAAAATCATAACTAATTCTAGAAAAATCAAATTAGATTGATTCCAAAGCCTATAGAACCCTTATGGAGTCTAGTTTCAAGGAAAAATATAGAATTTTGCTGAATGGAATCACAAAATTCCCAAAATTTCAATCTTTACATGTTGTTCCAGAAACTTCACAGTTTTTCTGTGCTGACTTCAAAAATTCATTTCTTTTTGTATATAGCTCTAATTGATTCATATGACCTATCAAATTAAAGCTTAGGATGTCTACTTTCATCCTGTAAAATCTCATAATTGTTTATCATCAATTGTTCATTCAAATGAACATGACAAGCTTACTACCTTATAGGCGATTTCACCAAAAACATAATTACTTTCTCCAAAATTCATCATTTTACTTTATTAATACCCCAAAGATATTAGAATCATTAGGGGATAAATTTGGGCTCCTACTAAATTGGGGCTTAGCAGTCCACTTAATTTAAGCTTATTCCCAAGCCTCAAATCCCAAATTTCGGGGTATTACATGACTTATGCATAGTGTTGGCATCTATCCTCAAAACATTCCCAACTTAGCTGCCAATTACAAAAAGTGCTCCTTTCTCATAGTAATCCAATGGTAATTTAGCAATGCGAACCCACGCTGTAATGGTAGTCACCGCTCCATCTTCTGGATCAAAATCTGCCTCCATTAACGTATGCTAATATAGTGGTTATATATAAGCCCCGAACCACCAGTTAAAGCCAAGTCATAGATTTCCTGTTGCTTGCAATCTACAATGAAGAATCCAGAGCCAATGTCAATCACGTGTGTAAGATCAAGCGTTTCCAGAAAGAAAAGTGTTCTCCATTGAAACCGGGAGGTCTAGTGATGGATGCTCCGTCAGGAAGAATTCCTTCACCCATGCTTGCCATTGGATACTTCTTAGGTTGTTATACCTTAACAAGAAGACCTACTCTCTGATATCAAATGTAAGATCAAGCGTTTCACCCAAGAGGGGGGGTGAATTGGGTGATACTGAATTTCTTTCGAAAATATAAAACTTTGATAAAAGAATTAAAACAGTAATGAGTAAGGAGAAATATCACCGAAGTGTACACCGGGAGTTATACTGGTTCGGTCACAACCACTTTGACCTACGTCCAGTCCTCAGAGCTTCTCTGAGAGTTTCACTATAACTTCCAAGATTCAGTGGGTTCTTGGCACCACAGTACAAGCAAGTTCCTTCACACCTGGACACTCGCTCCCCCTTACAGGTTGTAATCTAATCCCAACTCAAGGTTCCACAACCTTAAGTTATCTCAATAACAAATATTGAGTTTGAATGAAATATCTCTCACAAAGAGTAAATGATAATCACTGAAGCATATGAATACAATTTCAACGAAAACAGAGCAATGAACTTAATGAATCGTTTGTGTGGATGCTTGGTTGTCCTTCTCTGTTTGAAGGTTCCCATATATATAGATATGATGGTGATGACCGTTGGAACGTTTTCCTTTCGTCCGTTGGTGAGTGCGCAGCCACTGTTGACTTTTCAAGTTTTTGAAAAATATCCGTTGGCGGTGGTTGGCATTTGAACGTTTGATTTGACTTTCATCTCTTGATATGATTTCTTCATTGTTTCTCTGTAAATATACTAAGAATGCTAATACAATGAAAGGTTAATCATATAGGAAACAAATCAATGAACGTTTGAATGATTTCTAAATTTCTGGGTATGCTTACTCGAGTAGCTCCTCGAGTAACCCTTGAAGTTTACAAGAGTAGCTCCTCGAGTAACATCGGGAAATCATTTATCAACTGCAAGTTAATGAACAAGTATAAGATTACTCGGGTAGTGCATGGAGTAAACTAAATTTCAAACCTTTGGAATAGTTATTTACTCGGGTAGCTACTCGAGTAATGCACTCACAACTTTATGAGTTACTCGGGTAACACCTCGAGTAATCCTTTGAAAAACTTTTGATTACTCGATGCTCTACTCCAATAATGTTGGCAGGATCAAAATGCCGAGAGCACTTACCTCATTACTCGAGTAGCTCCTCGAGTAATGCACTTAATCTTGCATAAGTTACTCGGGTAACACCTCGAGTAACTTAGACATTTGAACATAACTTACCCTGGTCATGACTTGAAGTTTCCTTTGAAAATATTTGTGCTTACTGGGGTACATACTCGAGGAAACCACTTAAGATAAAACATTAGAAACTTGAATACTCGAGTAAGCACTCGAGGAAGACGAAATAAACAATTTAAGTTAATCGGATACCAACCTCAAGTTTTAACTTACCTCAGGCTGTTACTCGAGTACCTCCTCGAGTAACATTGGCAGTGGTACAAAGTGCCGAGAGTTACACATTTTCAAATACACGGTTACTCGAGTAGCTCCTCGAGTATCATGGAAAACTTGAAGGCTGACTGGAAGTTTCTGTCCTGGTTACTCGAGTAGCTCCTCGAGTAACATTAGCAGTGGTACAAAATGCCGAGAGGTACAAACGGTTACTCGAGTAGCTCCTCGAGTAACATTCTGCTCACTTGAAGGCAACTGGAAGTTTTCACATGGTTACTCGAGTAACGCCTCGAGTAACATTAGCAGGCCGAGAGCAACCTTGAAATTTTACCTGGTTACTCGAGTAGCGCCTCGAGTAATGGTGGCAGGTAACTGGAAGTTTTGCCTATTTACTTCAAGTTTTGGGTCATTACTCGAGTAGCGCCTCGAGTAATGCCTTAGAAAATGCACTTCAAATTAAGTTCTTTAGCATTTTCTCTTGGCCAATCTTCACTACTTCCATGCTTTCCTCAAGTAAAGCTTATTCCTGTCATTACTTAGTTCAAGCTTGATATTTAAACATTTCCTTTTCAAACCATTCTTTTGTTATCATCAAAACATGAGATCTAACATTCTCCCCCTTTTTGATGATGACAAAACTTGGTGATTTTGAACATGGTTTTTCAAATTGGATTCTTAATTAATTATTTCTTATTAAGAAGATTATACCTTGCATACATAACAACTTCATTAGTCCAAACAATTTAAACTTAAATGAAATCAAATGAAGTCATAATTAAAAACATACTTGCATTGAACTTAAATTTCAAATTACAAAATAAGTTCATACTGAATTCAAAAAGCTCCCTAAAGTCCCATGTACACCCATATACCCATGAAAAGCAAAGACAAATCCATAAAATCACTCTCAAGTTCTTCTCCCCCTTTTTGGCTTCATCATTCTAGAGGAGGGTTAGAAGGCTTCACCATAGAGATGGGTTTTACTGGAAGGACCAACCCACCACCATCTGAACTGGATGAATCAAAGGAGCTAGATGACTCTGGTTCAGGAAGATTTAGAGGTGGAATTTGGATATCATCTCTAGGCAGGAGAGGAGAAGGTTGGAATACAACCATAGTGGTCTGAGCTTTTGGAGATGTGTCAAAAGCTGGAGTGATATGTTCAGAGGAGAAAGAAGATGATACTTCCTCTGTTTGAGTAGGAGAGGGGATAGGTTTAGAAGCTGTCTCAGGATGTGGCTTCTGGGGTGAATCATCTATGACAATATGTGTAGTCTCATGAGTATCAGGATCATCCACTGTGAATAAGATATCTTTACCTTGAGGCTCAAGTGGATCAGAGACTAAAGGAGTAGATGGTTCATCCTCAGGCGTAGGGGTAGGAATAGGAATGTCTGAAGGCGGGTCTACTGAAGGAGGTGGTGGTGGTGCAGATGAAGAAGGACCGGCAGAAGGCCCAGGACCCAATGAATCCAAACGTGCTAGAATCAATCTTAGGGTCTCTCCCTGAGCCCGTTGCTCTGCTAGCAACTCCTCATGTCTCCTATCCATTCTCTCAACCAACTCCTCATGCCTTTTATCAATTTTCTCAACCAGTTCTCCCATCTTGAAGTTGGTATTGGTAATCAATTCAGCATTAGTATTGGCTATGTCCACATGGAAGCCTCTGAGGATGTTCTCCATGAAGTGCTGGAGAGTGGCATTCAGGAAGGATGGTGAGGATGTGGTAGCAGCTGGAGCTGATGACTGAGTGTCATCCATTCTACTGGTTTCTGCCTCAGTAGCCTTTCTCTTCTTCTTGGACCCAGACTCCAGTGGGCCTTTGAGAGGAATGTCTATGTTTAGCTTGCCAATTTGGTTCCTCCCCACTGGGGTCACTCTCTCAACAGGCTCCTTACTATCCAAATACCATATTTTGTTCTCTTTTAGGATAAGAGACACAATTTGGGGATATGGCATTAGAGTAGTCCCTTTCCCATCCACCTTATACCTCTTCATCTCTGAGAATATATACTCTCCCAGATCCTTTTCTTCTTTCAAGAGGAGTGAAGCAAACCATCTATAGTCTCTATCCGAAAAGTGGGTATAGTTGTTAGCTTTGTTTACAAGGGACCTAGAGTAGATGTACCATAGGACCCTGTGATGATCACACATATCACTCGGTTTAAAATTGAGGGGGCCAACTAACTCACCGGGCTTAAGGATAGTGAATATTTGGTTAGGCTCAAGCTCAGAATAGATATCATCCGGGGGATTCTCAATTCCTAACCATAGATTGATCCTAGAGGGAGATATAAGGATTTTTTGACCTCTCACTGAGGTGGTCATCTCTTCCTCAACTGAGGTTCGGTCAGGCTCATCTATGATCTCAAGGTTGCAGTAAAAATGGGTGATTACCTTTGTGCAAAAAGGCAATCTGACAGACAACCAAGGCATAAATGGAGTAAGATAAGGACTAAGATCAAACTTCACTACCTCTTGAAGTAGCTTTAAATCAACATAGTGTGTCTTACACACCTTTCTTCTGGAGAATTGAGTTGAGTACTTCAGAGACTCCACCAATTTGCCCACATTAAATCCCTTTGGTGGACTAGTGATTTCTGCTTCAGGAATTTTGGACTTCTTAGAAGATTGACCCTTCTCCAATTGGTCAATGATCCCAGCCATTGCTTTAGCCACATTTTTGTCATATTTTGGCTTCTTGGGAGGTTTTGGAGTAAAAGAGGGTGTGGATGAGTCTGAGTGAGAAGGTGAGGGAGTTTTGACACCTTTACTCCTTCCTGTGGATGTGCTCTTTTTAGACTGAGCCCTAGTCACAATAGGCTCTTTGATTACCACCCCTTTGGCCTTTGGTTGAGCTTGAGGTTGAAGAGGGATTTTGGCTTTTGGTCTTGGGGTCAATTTTCTTCTTTTTCCCTTGGGATGAGATGAAGGAGGATCAGAGTGTTGCTCGGATTCAGAGGAATCTAAGGGAGTAAGATTTTTGGTTCTCATCTTCTTGAAGAATTGAGAAACTCAGATTTTCAGAAAAAAATGAGATAACTGTCGCAAGTTTAGGGCACAGAGAATCTGAGAAAAATAGGAAGTTTTTGGACTTGAAACCAGTTGGGTTTTGACGGAAATGGGGCAAGGAATCGATTGGGAAAAATTTTTGAAAGGGTGTATAGTGATTTACTCAAGGAGATTTTGTGGAAATGACCAAGTTTGCGCAAGATAAAGACCTAAATCCCGACTTTACTCGAGGCCTTACTCGAGTAACATTCAAAGTTACTCGAGGCCTTCCTCGGGTGTTCATACAGAAAAATTCAAAAATAATTCATTTAAATTGCGTACCTGGCATGAATAATATAGTAATTATCCATGAATATTCCCTCGATCATTCATAGTCCATTTGATTCAGATTTGAGTCATTATTTAACCTTTTGAGAATCTGAGCTTCGTCATTACTCGAGGCCTTCCTCGAGTAAGCTTCAAGTTTACTCGAGTCCAGCCTCGAGTAAATAGCTTCTCCATTTCTGACTCTTCATTTCTTTGAAATCTGAACCGTTACATTTGAAAATCAAGTAACTTGATCCGTTACTTCCAGTTTTGGGGGCCATTACTCGAGTACATACTCGAGTAAAGTGCTTCTTTACCTCAAGTTGCTCCTCGGGTATTGCTTCTGTCTTACCCATAACTTCAAGTTGTTACTCCAGTAAATGTGTCCTCTGATCACCTCTGTTTTTGTTTCCCAAAACAGAGTTTCTTTCTTCCTGCAAAACATGTTTCTTTATACTCCGAAGCTTAAGTTAGTGATCATCAAAACATTATCAAATGACTTCATCTAATATTATGAAATGCTGAAAATACTTATAACTCATTGGGATTTACCATTCCCAATTCTCTTCTAATGAATAAAAATTGATCTTTTGCAAGAGGTTTTGTAAAGATATCAGCTAGTTGAAGATGAGTAGGAATGAATATCACTTTCACATCCTTCTTTTGAACATGATCTCGAATGAAATGATGCCTGACATCGATATGCTTGGTTCTAGAGTGTTGAACTGGATTCTTTGCCAAGCTTATCGTACTTGTATTGTCACAATAGATTGGTATTTCTTTGAGGTAAATACCAAGATCTTGTAGTTGTTGTTTTAACCATATCACTTGTGCACAACAACTTGAGACTGCAACATATTCGGCTTCCGTTGACGACAAAGACACTGTATTTTGTTTCTTGCTGAACCACGAGACAAGAGTTCCTCCAAGGAATTGTCCTTGTCCACTGGTGCTCTTTCTGTCTGTCTTGTATCCTCCATGATCAGAATCTGAATAAGCAATTAAATATTCACTTCTTCCTTTGGGATACCACAGACCCAATTCTGGTGTGTCAGCAAGGTATCTAAAAATTCGTTTGACCATTTCAGCATGTGATTCCTTTGGTGCCGATTGATATCTTGCACATATGCCGACACTAAATTGAATGTCTGGTCTGCTTGCCGTGAGATAGAGTAATGATCCAATCATTCCTCTATATTTTGTGATATTGTAGTCTTTCCCTTTGACATCAGCATCAAGTAACGTTGTTGAGCTCATAGGTGTGTCTGAGCCATTTGCTTCATCCATTCCATACTTCTTCAATAGCTCTTTTAAATACTTTGTTTGAGATATGAATATTCCATTCTTTCTTTGTTTGATTTGCAAACCAAGAAAGAAATTCAATTCTCCCATCATTGACATCTCAAACTCACCCTGCATTATCTCAGAAAATTCCTTACACAGAGATTCATTAGTAGCACCGAAAACAATATCATCAACATATATTTGAACAATTAAAATATCATCATGTTTTCGATTTATAAATAATGTTGTATCAACTTTTCCTCGTACAAAACCTTGATCGATGAGAAACTTACTAAGCCTTTCATACCAGGCTCTAGGAGCTTGTTTTAAACCATACAAAGCCTTTTTAAGTTTGAAAACATGGTCCGGTTTAGTGACATCTTCAAAACCAGGAGGTTGTTCTACATACACTTCTTCCATGATGTAACCATTTAGAAAGGCACTCTTAACATCCATTTGATAGAGTTTGAATCCTTTGATGCATGCAAAGGCTAAGAGTACACGTATAGCTTCCAATCTAGCCACTGGAGCATACGTTTCCTCATAATCAATTCCTTCTTCCTGATTATAGCCTTTGGCCACCAATCTTGCCTTGTTTCTGACAATAATTGCAGATTCATCAAGTTTGTTTTTGAATACCCATTTAGTACCAATGATCGTATGATCTTTGGGTCGGGGCACCAAATCCCAGACTTGATTCCTTTCAAATTGATTTAATTCTTCTTGCATTGCTATGACCCAATCATTGTCTGATAGGGCTTCATCAATGTTAGAAGGTTCAATCTCAGAAATAAATGCAGAAAAACTTACTTCATTGAAAACTCTATTTCTGGTTTTGATCCCTTCATTCACATCTCCTATGACTTGATCTAAGGGATGACTTCTATTGTATTTCCAGGCTTTAGGTTGACCTAGGGATTGCTCTTCATCCTTAGTTTCATCAACCTCTGGAATAAGAGACTTAGAGATAGATTGACCATTTTCTTGATTTAAAACAACTTCCTGTTCTTCATCAATGGTTTTGTCAGAGGTTTCAAATTCATCAAATACAACATGAATTGATTCTTCAACAACACAAGTTCTTTTATTGAAAATTCTATATGCTTTACTTCGGTTAGAATATCCTAAGAAAATTCCTTCATCAGTTTTAGAATCAAATTTTCCTAGGTTGTCTTTACCATTATTATGAATGAAACACTTACAACCGAAGATGTGTAGATGAGCAATGTTTGGCTTCCTTCCTTTGTATAGCTCGTATGGTGTCTTTCCAAGTTTCGTTCTGATATAGGCTCTATTTGAAATATAGCATGCTGTACTCATAGCATCAGCCCAGAAAACTTGAGACATGTTCTTTTCATTTAACATTGTTCTAGCCATTTCGGTAAGCACTCTATTCTTGCGTTCCACAACTCCATTTTGTTGGGGCGTCCTTGGAGCAGAGAAGTTGTGATCAATGCCATTAGTATCACAATATTCTTCAAAGGCTTGATTCTCAAATTCTCCACCATGATCAGTCCTAATACCTGCAATAGACATACCTTTCTCATTTTGCACTTTCTTGGCAAAAACAATAAATTCTTCAAAGGTTTCATCTTTTGATGATAGAAAAATAACCCATGAAAATCTAGAAAAATCATCAACAATGACCAATGAATACAGGTTGCCACCAAGACTCTTTACTCTTGCTGGACCAACTAAATCCATATGCAATAATTGTAATGGTCTATTTGTTGAGATCTCATTTTTCAATTTGAAAGATGATTTAGTTTGTTTACCCTTTTGACATGCGTCACAAATCAAATCGTTTTTGAAATTTACTTTGGGTAATCCAAGAACTAAATCCTTTTTGAGTAGTTTACCTAGTTGATGCATATTGACATGAGCCAATCTCTTATGCCATAACCAACTTTCATCGGTATTACTCAGAAAACAATTTTCAGATTCATTTCTACTAATATCTAGAGTATAGCAGTTACCTTCCCTTTTTGCTCTGAGCTTAGCCTTGATATTTTTCTTATCAAGCTGTAAGTCATTCTTGTTGATAATTAGACATTCCTCTGAATCAAATATTATCCAGTTGTCTTTATCTGCACTTTGACTTACGCTCAGCAAATTATGACACAAGCCTTCAACGTAATATACATCTTTGATTTGTATGCCTTTGTCATTTTTGATTTCACCAATTCCTGCTATTTTTCCGGATTGATTTCCTCCAAATTTTACCTTTCCACCTTCCTTAGGTTGTAATGTGGTAAAACTTTCGAAATCTCCGGTCATATGTCTAGAGCATCCACTGTCTATGAACCATTTGTTATTTTTGGATGCTTTAAGACATACCTGCAATCAAATGACTAAGTTTTAGGTACCCACTTCTTTTTGGGTCCTTTTGGGTTAGTATAAATGATTTTCTGAATATATGTGCCTTTAGGTACCCATTTGTAGGTTCCTATGTTTCCTTTCTTTTTATGAATGCATGAGGAGGTATAATGACCTTTTCTATTACAGTAATTACAAAATGCAAAAGGATTTGATATATGTACAGAATGCTGGAAATAATTCAAATATGACTTACCTCCTGCTTTCTTTCTACCTTTCCTTTTATCTGATTTTGGATTATATCCAATACCAGATCGGTCATTTACAAATCGTTGTTCTTTTAAAATCACACTTAGCATCTCACTTCCTTTGGTAAACTTTTCAAGAGTTTTTGTGAGATCATTGTTTTTCTCTTTCAAAGAAGAACAATTTTCACAATTCTTTTCTGAACTTTCTTTAAGTTCAATTTCAAGAGCTTTGTTTTTCTTTTTGAAAACAATTAGTTCTTTAACTACTTTGATGAATTCAGAATGTAAAGCATTATATTCAGATAATAATTCATCATAGGTATGGTCAGAATCATTTACCTCTTCTTCTGTCTCTTCTTGAGCAACAAGACATATGTTGGCTACTTCTTCCTCATCACTTTCTTCGTCTGAGGAACTATCTCCCCATATAGCAGATACAAAGGCCTTCTTTTTGTTAAAGAATTTGCCTTTTCTCTTTTCTTTGCTATTTTGATTGAGCTCTGGACATTCTGATTTGATATGTCCTGGTTTACCACATTCATAACAAATGATATGGTCTTTGTTGCTGGTTCCTCCTTTTTGAAAGTGTTTGTAGCCTTGACCTTTCTTGTAGAACTTTCTGAATCGTTTTATGATTAAGCCCATTTCATCATCATCAAACTCCTCAACTTCATCTTGATTTTCTTCTTTTGCTTTTAGAGCTAGACCTTTCTTTCTTTTGTCACTGATGTCGTCTAGTTCCCGTTTGAACTTTAACTTGCTTTCATATTCAGAAAGACTTCCAAATAGAGAAGCAACTGATCTCATTGATTCTCCTTTTGCCTCTTCTATCGCAGTGACTTTGGCCTCCCACTCTTTAGAAAGAATATTCAAAATCTTTCGTACTTGGATATTTTGATCATATACTTTTCCAAGTGCTGCAAGCTGATTAACAAGATGAGTATATCTAAGTTCGAATTCAGAAATTGACTCACCTGTTTTCATTCGAAGTAGATCGAATTCTGTGATCAAGGTGTTGATTCGATTCTCCTTTATTCCCGAAGTTCCTTCATGAGCTATTTCCAGAGCTTCCCACATTTCCTTTGCTGTTGGGAGTGTGCAGATTCTGAAGTATTCATTTTGACTCAAGGAGCTTTGTAACATCAGAATTGCCTTGCTATTGAGAGTGATAAGTTTCTTGTCATTCTCATCATATTCCGCTGGCATCTTTGGAATTTTCTGAGAATCTACAGTCTTTGTAGGTTGATAGTTTCCACTCTCGATTACATCCCATAGCCCATATTCAGTAGCCATCACGAACACTCTGAATTTAGCTTTCCAGAAAGAAAAGTGTTCTCCATTGAAACCGGGAGGTCTAGTGATGGATGCTCCGTCAGGAAGAATTCCTTCACCCATGCTTGCCATTGGATACTTCTTAGGTTGTTATACCTTAACAAGAAGACCTACTCTCTGATATCAAATGTAAGATCAAGCGTTTCACCCAAGAGGGGGGGTGAATTGGGTGATACTGAATTTCTTTCGAAAATATAAAACTTTGATAAAAGAATTAAAACAGTAATGAGTAAGGAGAAATATCACCGAAGTGTACACCGGGAGTTATACTGGTTCGGTCACAACCACTTTGACCTACGTCCAGTCCTCAGAGCTTCTCTGAGAGTTTCACTATAACTTCCAAGATTCAGTGGGTTCTTGGCACCACAGTACAAGCAAGTTCCTTCACACCTGGACACTCGCTCCCCCTTACAGGTTGTAATCTAATCCCAACTCAAGGTTCCACAACCTTAAGTTATCTCAATAACAAATATTGAGTTTGAATGAAATATCTCTCACAAAGAGTAAATGATAATCACTGAAGCATATGAATACAATTTCAACGAAAACAGAGCAATGAACTTAATGAATCGTTTGTGTGGATGCTTGGTTGTCCTTCTCTGTTTGAAGGTTCCCATATATATAGATATGATGGTGATGACCGTTGGAACGTTTTCCTTTCGTCCGTTGGTGAGTGCGCAGCCACTGTTGACTTTTCAAGTTTTTGAAAAATATCCGTTGGCGGTGGTTGGCATTTGAACGTTTGATTTGACTTTCATCTCTTGATATGATTTCTTCATTGTTTCTCTGTAAATATACTAAGAATGCTAATACAATGAAAGGTTAATCATATAGGAAACAAATCAATGAACGTTTGAATGATTTCTAAATTTCTGGGTATGCTTACTCGAGTAGCTCCTCGAGTAACCCTTGAAGTTTACTCGAGTAGCTCCTCGAGTAACATCGGGAAATCATTTATCAACTGCAAGTTAATGAACAAGTATAAGATTACTCGGGTAGTGCATGGAGTAAACTAAATTTCAAACCTTTGGAATAGTTATTTACTCGGGTAGCTACTCGAGTAATGCACTCACAACTTTATGAGTTACTCGGGTAACACCTCGAGTAATCCTTTGAAAAACTTTTGATTACTCGATGCTCTACTCCAATAATGTTGGCAGGATCAAAATGCCGAGAGCACTTACCTCATTACTCGAGTAGCTCCTCGAGTAATGCACTTAATCTTGCATAAGTTACTCGGGTAACACCTTGAGTAACTTAGACATTTGAACATAACTTACCCTGGTCATGACTTGAAGTTTCCTTTGAAAATATTTGTGCTTACTGGGGTACATACTCGAGGAAACCACTTAAGATAAAACATTAGAAACTTGAATACTCGAGTAAGCACTCGAGGAAGACGAAATAAACAATTTAAGTTAATCGGATACCAACCTCAAGTTTTAACTTACCTCAGGCTGTTACTCGAGTACCTCCTCGAGTAACATTGGCAGTGGTACAAAGTGCCGAGAGTTACACATTTTCAAATACACGGTTACTCGAGTAGCTCCTCGAGTATCATGGAAAACTTGAAGGCTGACTGGAAGTTTCTGTCCTGGTTACTCGAGTAGCTCCTCGAGTAACATTAGCAGTGGTACAAAATGCCGAGAGGTACAAACGGTTACTCGAGTAGCTCCTCGAGTAACATTCTGCTCACTTGAAGGCAACTGGAAGTTTTCACATGGTTACTCGAGTAACGCCTCGAGTAACATTAGCAGGCCGAGAGCAACCTTGAAATTTTACCTGGTTACTCGAGTAGCGCCTCGAGTAATGGTGGCAGGTAACTGGAAGTTTTGCCTATTTACTTCAAGTTTTGGGTCATTACTCGAGTAGCGCCTCGAGTAATGCCTTAGAAAATGCACTTCAAATTAAGTTCTTTAGCATTTTCTCTTGGCCAATCTTCACTACTTCCATGCTTTCCTCAAGTAAAGCTTATTCCTGTCATTACTTAGTTCAAGCTTGATATTTAAACATTTCCTTTTCAAACCATTCTTTTGTTATCATCAAAACATGAGATCTAACAACGTGTACCTCTCCCCAAAGTGCAGCTAGCTTCCTTGTAATCACGTCTTCCCTAACCATACGACCGAGCACTGTCACAATAGTTGTGAACCGCCATTTCTTTGCTATTTGGTTAAAATACTCAGGTAATAGACTAATATTCAGGCCATTAGAGGTGCACTCCACCTAAATCCTGGACTTCCACCCCTCATTCAGCCACTGGCCATCTTCCTCCTCCCCCTCGTCTAGATCAACACTTCCACTCCCTGTACACACTTGCTTATATGACAACTTGACGCCCTCTTGTGTTGTCTTTTTTCCCAAGATTATTTCATCCTTTTTCTTATTTTTCCTAGCTGGTATGTGATTTCCTTTACCTATCCCCATGTAAGCCATCACTATATATAAATATGTATAAAAATAAGAAAGAAGGGAGGCAAGTCTAGAATTTTTTTTTTAAATACTGTTAGGGAAAAAAATACTCAAATGCAATTCCTTTGTTACTTTTTTGGTCCGAGCAATTCCTTTATTACGACATATATTATATATGAATTGTTTAAAAGATATTTTTTTAATTTTATTTTAAAAAAAAATATTTTTATAATTAAATATAAATATTTCTATACATTTTATTTAATTATAATTTTTTTAATTATAACCAGTCTGATCCCAAGTCAACCCCAATCTAATCCATTAACTCTTGACACACTGTCTCGATTGGTTTAGTGACTAGTTCAATTTTTAGTACCTTGAGAAAACCAGCTATTGACGGAAGTGAAACTAAAGAAAACGTTTTAAAGTCGACTTGGTTTCAATGTTATGTACTGTGCTTAGCTCTTCCAACTCATCAGATCTGAGCCATCTATATCTGATTTGAGAAAGTTCAAATTTGAGTTTTTTAAAATGATGATTTTTTTTTAAAAAAGTAATTTTTTAAAAAAATAATAATTAAGAAATCATCTTTATTTTAGATTTTATACTCATTAAAATAATTTTTATTAAAAAATATGGATTTTTAAGAACTCGGATCGAGATCGTCTAAATAAAATCTAACGATCTAGACCTAATCTGTCGAGTCGAGACTCGAGAGAGCGTTTAGCCCTGAAACGGTAAAACTGAAATATTAAAAAATTTTCATGTAAAATTTTGTCAATATCAGAAAACATTTTCTCTTCTTCCAAGAAACACAACGTTACACTCATTCCACCCCAAGCTTACCACTTGCCAGTCCCTCCGCAACCATTCACGACCTCGCGAACTGGCTCTGAAAAATGATATTCAGAACCCTCTCGGCCTCTCCTTCAAGTCCTGACACTCCCCTCGCCTTTAAAACACCCAACCAAGCAGAGTAGAGGGATTCTAGACGGAATGCTTATTCCATTCTAAATTTCATTTCCCCCCATTTCTTTTTGGCACAAAATTGGCTCTGAAAATCCAGAACCCTCTCCTCAAGCTTTCCCTCCATTCTCCTTCGGCAAAACCCTCCCTCCGTTTCCCTACTTCCAAGTCTCCCTCCCAACTCGTGAGCTCCTTCTTCCGCCTTCAACCTCATAGCTTCGATTTTTCTTTCAAGATTATGCTCCTTCCTCGATCGCAGCGGCGTGATTCAGCGTCAATCATCTTGTATCCCAGTCCGATGGCTCTGTTTGCCGGTAGTTCAGATTTTTAGGTAATTGTCAACTTTTTTCATCGTTTCGTTTATTGAGTGATCTTGTTGAGGTTTGCTAGAATCAAGTGTCAATCATTCCGCTATTTTGTCTGGTTTTGCTGCTTGCACTGCTCTCCTATTGCTGTGACTGTACACCATTTTCTCCCAATTTCGCCTATAATCTGTATTCACACGATTTCTTGCTTTTGGATCCTAGCTCATGTTCCAAACGTCCTGCATTTTTTTGGGTGTTAGGATGATGTACCTCTAAGCTGTTTAGAATTCAAAATGCATCATACATTAGATTTCCGAATAAATATTCGCCAGGTCGATTTGAAAATACTAATGTGCCTACATGGGATCTATCTTGTCACGGTAGTTATATATGTTTTCTCTTTTGTCAAAAGAAAAAATAAACACACACACACAGAAAGAAAGAAAAGAAAAGCTGATAAAGAAGTAGCGTTGGCTACCATCATTGGTGCAAACACATACCTTCGATTATTGCCATCTCATCCAATATCTGCCAAATCCATCTTTGTTCATATTTGTAAATTCAGCTCAATTTCAAGTTTGGAACTAGTGCTGATTTTACTAATGTAGCTGGCAGAAAAATATCTAGTCAGATTAAAAATTAGTAAACAACACAGCTTGAAATCTGATAGAAGTTTGTAATTTGAATGTTTATAAAATTGGGAATTAGGGTAGAAAAGAAGAGAATCAGAAGAGAAAGAGAGGATTAAAGAAGTAGAAGTAGAAGAGATTAGAGAGAAAAGGAACGATTATACTCCTATTATTCACATTGCAAAAAGCCTGATTACAATAGGTAGGAGCCTCTATTTATAGGCTACATTGACTTAATGACCAAGCTAAGACTAAAACTAACTAACTAACCCTTCTAATTTCCTAACTAACTGACTTTGCAACAGAAATTAGCCTAACGGCTATATTTTCAAATTATTATTATGTTTACATATCAATACCCCCTTCTCCAAACATCCTTGCCGTCAAGGATGCTAAACAACAAAATTCTAAACTGAAATCATCTAAAATTCTGCTAAACAGTGCAGACAGCCTTGTAATTTGTAGTCTTGAAACTAGTATCTATTTCCTTCACGTTGACCTTTACAGCAACTGCACTCTCCCCCTTCGCTTTTCTACTTAGGGAGCAAAACCTTCCAAAGAGCATTACAATCAACTTTCCCCTGAACCAAACTAGCAGCAGTTTGTGTGTAGGAGAGAATAAAAGAATTGAGACCCATATTTGCAGACCGTGAGGAAAGATATACTCAGACTGTGCAAGACCCAGTTGTAAAGTTATTGGGCTCATGTATGCACTGTCAACTTGAAAGCCCAAGTACTCATCTGAAATTAAAAAAACCCAGGGAATCTGCAAAATATTTCTGACAGGGAAAGAAAACGCTATCCAGCTGTGACCCACCACTATACTTCTGCAGATTAAACAGAGTGGTATCTAGCTGTGAATTTGACTCTTCCAACTCAACTTTATTTAGCCACATAACCTTCTGAACATCCCACAAACCTGGGTCCATGCTCCTAGAAACATGCGCATAGGTGTTTTCATTACTTTGCAAAGCCCATTGATTAAATGACTGGAACGGAGCTGGAAATAAAGAAGTCAAACTCTGAGGCAGCAAGAGAACAACTATCATTGGCGTCGAGAGCGAAGGGATGTTGTGTGACACAACCAAAGAACTTCCAAGAGTGCCCGAAACACACATAGATTCAGAATGGGCAGTGCCTTCAGTTGCGTGAAGAGAGATGCAGGGACATTCTGTTTCTATATCATCCTCTGCTTCTTGTTCTTGAATTATCGGTTCCAGGTCTTCATCATCACCTTCAAGAAGAACCAGGTGCAGTTGCATCTTTTGTCGCTGCGCACACTTGTGATCATGAGAGAACTGTTCATGGCAGAAGAAGCACAAGTTTTTCTCACGATACTCTGCTTCTTCCTCTGTCGTGAACGCTTTTACTGTCCAAACAATGATTCTTTGCTGAAAAGTCGATTCTTTTGTCATCTCACCCACATCTGGCATGGTTCGGAGTTTGAGTTTTTCATCATCATTTGTTTCTTGAACGACCGCAGGTTCTTGTTCCTCTGGTTTTTGTTCGACAGAAGCGTCTTGGATCTCAGACTTTATGAACAGAGGCGTCTGGTTCTGGCTTTGATCTTCCAAAGCCTTCCTTGCTTTCTCAGCCTTCCTATTGACCCCAATCTCCTGGGTACGTGTTAATAGGCGTGCTTCTTGCAAGTTTCTTGGATTAAACAGCCGCACCGAGATAGTGATTTCCTCCTTTAAAGCACCCAAGTAAGCCTCGACCAGGTATGCCTCAGTCAAGTCCAACTTCACCATGAACTGATCGAACTTGGTGTTGAATTCAGCCACCGTCCCAGTTTGCCTTAAATGCGTGAAATCAAAAATCGCTTGCAGTCTCTCTTCCATAAGTCTTGAATTTTCTTGGGATCTTGTTTCTACCATTCAGCAGTGAGTGACGAGCCAATAATCCCAGGCCAAGAAACGAATGCTCTGTTACCACTGATAGAAGTTTGTAATTTGAATGTTTATAAAATTGGGAATTAGGGTAGAAAAGAAGAGAATTAGAAGAGAAAGAGAGGATTGAAGAAGTAGAAGTAGAAGAGATTAGAGAGAAAAGAACAGAGAGAGAAAAGGAACGATTATACTCCTATTATTCACATTGCAAAAAGCCTGATTACAATAGGTAGGAGCCTCTATTTATAGGCTACATTGACTTAATGACCAAGCTAAGACTAAAACTAACTAACTAACCCTTCTAATTTCTAACTAACTGACTTTGCAACAGAAATTAGCCTAACGGCTATATTTTCAAATTATTATGTTTACATATCAAAATCCAAACTCACACATCATGCTTATAGGCCTAAATTACCAAATTTTAAATGTTCTCGATGGATTCAATGCAAGCTTATGTTATGAGTCCCACATCGGGAAGCCTCACAAATGTAGTGTGGTTTATAAGTTTAAGGGGCTCTCCCTCCCAATAGGCTAGTCTTTTGGGATGAGCTCTCCCTTTGGACTTGTGATCATCACAGCTTAATGATCATATGAAAATACAGACTATGAGCAGTTATAGGATGAGGAAAGTTACAACTCTATAATAACGTAATTCACAATATTTAAATCTTGTTGTTTCGTTAATGTTATGCATCTATTTTAGATTCTGGGACGTGAAAATAAAGAGCTGCTATTTTGTGAGAGATTGGGCCATTCAAATTACATATAGAAGATTTATAGTTTCTCTCTTTTCTCGTTTTTCAAGTGTTCAGATTATATTATTGGCATATGTTGACTTAAAATTATTTTATTATTATGATATTTATCCAATATTTTGAAATATAGATAAATATTGAGATGTCTCATATTTTAAATTCTAAATGTGAATGTAAACATTTTAAAATGGTCATTATGAATAAATTATCAAATAGTTATCTATCGTTGTGAGGTAAAATTTATTGTTTATCATGAATTTGTCGTAGATATAAGCACAAGTTCTTTGTGTTCATTTGTTCTCTTTTTCGCATATATTTTTTAAATTGTTCCTAGGTATGTATGCCTCATACTTGTGATATTTTTATTATTCGATGTATTTGATAGGAAAACACTAAGGACTCTAAGGAGATGGAGCAGACAACCAAAAGCATAGTTGGAAATCCCAAAAACAATACTAAGTTTGAAAATATTCCTCAAGTTCTCATGCACCAAATCATGAATTTTCTCCCTTACAAGGATGCAACCAAGTTTAGTGTTTTGTCCAAAACCTTCCATTCTTTGTGGCTTTCCTTTCCTGTACTTCACTTTGACTACAAATTTTTTGTAAAAGACAAAGACCCATATCACAGTTTCATGTCCTTCATACTCAGAACCCTCCACCTTCGTTATCCTCATCATTTCAATAAGTCTTTGCAAAGGTTAAGTGTATTTTACCATGACACGGTCACAGAGTATTTTCCCTTCCATGTTGTATTTGATGCATTGCTAACCCTTGCAATAGAGAACAATAGTAAAGAGATAGTGTTTAGTGTGTCTGGCGTCATGATTCATGTGAGACAGGAGACTCTTCTTCATCTATTTTCGTCACAGTTTTTGAATGTGCTCCAGCTTATTAGATTTAGATTTCCAATTGCTGATTCTATCATACAGTGCCCAAAATTGAAAAAACTAGTAATCAAGAATTGCGAAGGATTACACTCTGTAACAGTTTCATCTATGTCTGTGGAGAAGGTTTACATAAGTTTTTGTAGTGGGTTAAAAAGAGTTGAATTGAAGGGAAAGAATCTATTGGATTGCTATTTTGCTTTTGATGTTGAAAATGAAACTGATGAATTCATTCAATGTGACATTGCTTGTGAATCCATAAAAGAAATGCACCTAAGGGGTGTAAAGGTCTCAAAGAACTTAATGGAACTAGTGACTGAGGGTTTGTATATCAGTGAATGTGAATTTCCTAAGAGCCTGAGAATTCTCAATCCTAACATTAAAATGTTGGAAGTGGAGGATAATTATGAGCTCGAGGACTTATTCCTCTTGGCTACCAATCTAGAGTATTTTTGTTATGCGTCTTTCCATGGACAAAATTGTATGGTGAATATCTTTGAATGTGTGGCTCTCAAGGTTTTGATATTGAAAGGAGTAACTATAACAGATGAGTGGATGAGGAGTACAATATCAAACTTAGGTTGTCTGAAAGAACTGACAATAAGTGATTGCGATGCATTAGAGAAGATGGAGCTGAGAAATGACAAGGTTGAAATTTTTTTTTTTTTTAATACAAAGGCAAGCAGAGCTTGTAGTTGTCAGGGCCTATAGACAAGGTTGAAATTTTGTCATTGGAGAGATGTTCCAATTTAAAAGAGGCAATTATTGATGCACCAAACTTGCTCAAATTTGATTATGAAGGAAGCCCGCAAGTTTATCCCATGCAAATTTTATCAACCAAATGCAGCTCTGCCAACATCATATTACCACAATGCAACATGGATCCTCTCTTATGGTTTGGTGACGTGAAGCAGTTTCTCTCTTACTTCGATCACATCGAAGACCTCACTATTACTTGCTACCAAACGAAGGTACTAATTGATTTCTCTTTTCGCAGTTTGGCATGTATAAGAATTATCTTTAAGATCTATTGAAGAGAATGGTTTTTAAGTCTGGATCTTGGGGAAAAAAATGCATGAAGTCTTTTGGTGAGTCCTTATATAATATGCAAATTGGTCTTATTTTTGTTTGACCTTGTATTGACAATCGTTTTTGTGAACTGAGTTGCATGTTTAAAAATAATATATATAATAATTAAAATATGTGTATCTAGAAACCAAAAGGTGAATCTCTTTCATTGGCCTTTTCTTAAGTTGGTTTGTTTCTGTTTGGTTTAATTTCCAGGATTTGGTCTTTCCAAGAATTTTTGTGAAAAATAATGCATCTCCATTGCGCGATCTGAAGCATATTGAAGTGCGACCCTTAGATATTCCAGAAGGTGAAACTATGAGGAAATTGGTGGAAAGTACACTTTGGTTGGTTCATAAACCCTTCGAATTGACATTCCGCATCTCTGGCAGAGGCGGTGCAAGCACTTTGAAGGTTTGCTTTATTAAACTTTTATTTACCTATCCAATTATCAACCTGTATAGCACCATGACAGTTTTATTGAGTAGAAACTTCATATATTACTTGTTATTAGAATACTACGACACACCTTTGCCAGTACAATCACAGTTTGAGAATCCTGCTTTCTAGCAGTAAGTACTACAGATAGTGTGGTGGGAAACCAATGATCACTCAACCTCATCTGAGAAATTGGAATATGATTTTTGACCGTGTTTATCACTTTTTGTCAGTCAAATGAATGCGCTAACTTGGATTGGATGCAAGATAATTTCACAGCCTGTGGATGCAATTTTATATGTTAACTCATCTTCCTTTGGCATATTTATCATTTTATGTCTTTTTTGGTTGGTCTTGTTGTATGATTTTCTATAGCTTGTCAGTTGTTATGGTACCTTGAAAAGGCATAAGGTTTTATCATGTTATAAGTAAAAAAACATGCATTGAAATAGATTTGAAAAATATTGCAGTTCGAATATGAGAAGGAAGTGAAGAGGATAATGGTGAAAGAGAGATGCTGTTTAGGGATTCCCACAAAGTGCTGGCGACACTATGTTCTCAAGGTGGACATTCAAGGCTTCGACGAATCTGAGAGAAGCTACTTGAAGGAGTTGTTTGATCCTTGCATGCTTTGATTATGGAAGAGATATGCCTTGATTTACAGATTATAATAACAAAATTTGAAGGACCAATTCATGTTTAAAATTTGGGGAAGGGAATTTACTTTCCCTCTGTATGCTCTTTTTGTTAGAATTTATAAGCACGTCAAACTTTGACAGGATGCCTAATTGGACTCTTTTTAGGTGATCAAAGTAAGAAAAATGCTTCAAATGTCGGATGAAATTCAACATACATAAATACACTCTTTTGTTAGAACTACTTTTATTGTTCCTTGAATTATATGTACACCATACATATACATATATACATGAATGCGTGCATAACATAAACGTCTCTATTCCTTATTATTTATAGGAGATGGGGGAAGAGAATAAGAAAATTATTATAATAGAGAGAATTGTAGGAAAGAGAGAATGTGTGATGGAGAGAGATACTTTTGGGATGTGATAATAAATGTATTAATATTAAAATGAGTAATTAAATGGAGGCAAAATGAGAAACCTACAAAATAATTTAGACATTGTCTAAATGTTTTTTATAAATAGAAACAAGGTATATATGGTTTTTTTTCTTATAAAAAAGTGAGAGGGTGAGTATAATTCAGTTAATGGAACTTTATAAATGAGGAAGGATTCAATGAAAAGAAATAAATGAGTGATGTGATTCAAAATTTGGTAAAATTGTAGGGACCTACGGATTGGTTTTTCCAGAGTACAAAAAACCGGACCGGACCGGCCGGTTTGACCGGTTGAACCGGGAACCGGTCCCTGGTCCGGTCCGGTTTGATCAGTAAACGGTCAGACCGGTTGAACCGGTCAGAATCGGTAAAACCGGTGGTCCAACCGGTTGACCCGGTTTCTTTCTTTATTTTTTTAAAAAAAAAAATTTCAAATTTTTATTTTGTAAATGGAAAGTTGAAGACTAAAATGAAGAGAAAAATAGATAAAGAAAGAATAAATCTAAAAAAATGAAGAAAATAATGAAAACAATTGTTTAAAAAGATATAATAATTATAAGAAATGAGATATCTTTGCATAAGTATAGGTATTATAACTAATACTAATAGATTTTAAACATTTTTTTCTAAAAATCTTTATTTTTATCTATAGAAGTTTAAAAATATATTAATATATATTATCACTAATAAATTATAATATTTTAATATGACCGGTTCAACTACCGGTTAGACCCCGGTTGACCCACTAACCCTTGAATCTGTGCTGTGACCGGTTCATTACCTGGTCCGGTTTTTCGTTTCTTGGGTTTTTCCAAATATCTAACTGTCAAAATTAACATTTTTTAACAACAGGAGTTACACCCGTTTTTACCCTTTTAAGGCTACATTGAGCGAGCCATGATTCATTCACAAACATTTTCATGCCGAAATTTACATCTTTATCAAATAGTTATTTATAGGTGAGAGGGGCATCAAGTGAAATATATTTGTGTTAATGTGGTAAATAAATAAGATTTGATATGATTACGAGTGATGGATTATAAACAAATTAGAAAATAATTATCGATAAATTATATTTATTGATTAATGGATCCAAACTAAATCCCTTATAGCCCGTTTGGTTCTATTCAATGAGAAATGATTACATGTAATCCTGATGTAACAGACTGATTACAGTGTTTGGTTGGTCTTATGTAATGTAAACATAATTACATTTTTGTAATTCTGATTATATCATTTGATGTAATTAGGATTACACTACTAAGACTGTTGAATGAGGATGCATGCATCCCGTAATCAAGTGAAAAAACAACTATTACCATTATAATTTTTTAATTTGACTAAAGTGCCCACTCATAAATGCTATTAAATATGAAATAATTACCACAATTAAATATTTTTAAAAATTAATTAATTATATAAAAATATAACAAAATATCCGCACTAAAAAAATTAAAAATTATTCCACAATCAGAAATATTAAAATATCCCATGAAATAATATTCCCACCATTAAATATTAAAAAATTAGCATGAACCCTTTCATAATATTTTCATCGTTAAATATTAAAAAATTATTATGAACCCAATGCATGCATTGCATAAACTGAAAAAAATTACTTTGAACCCAACGTATACATTATACATGTATGTGTAGATAGGGCTAATTTTGTCTCTTGTTATATCATTACCATATATTCTCATTTTTTATTTAATCCCACCAAACATTTTTATACATATGCATCATTTTTCCTTAATAACGAACCAAACAAATTCATATAATTAACATTACATTATATTCTATTACATTGTATTATATTCTATTATATTACCTTTGATTCCATGAACTAAATGGGCACTTAGTATTTATTATGTTTTTGGAAAAAAATATACTTTTAAATCATGATAACTCCTTGATTTATGGAGATAAAACAAAATTCAATTATGAAGAAATATAAAAACAAAATGGTGTTACTTAACGGAATTAATGTTACTTGAAAACAAAATGGAAGTCAACATTGTTACGACGCGTATTATAGAATATATAGATTAATTAACCAATTTATTTTATTTGCTTAATCCTTTATTGAGAACTTGGGGTTGTGTGTATAGATGTATATTCCCCTTATTTTTGTCTACCTTTCATTGATTGAGAGGTTCTTGCAAGCATTTTTGTGAACTAATCTTTGCATGTTTTAAGGGTCATATATGAAATAAATGAAATATGTGTATTCAAGAAACCAAAAAAAAAAAAAAAAAAGCCGCATTATTGCCCTTTCTTATTTAGTATTTGAATTATTACGTTGGTTTGGTTTTGTTTGGTTCCATTTTCAGGATGTGATCTTCCCAAAAGAATTTGTGAAAAACAATCTATCTCCATTGCAGAATACTCCATGTAGAAGTATATTCCATACATATAAATTGTGAAACTATGACAAAATTGGTGAAAGGTAGAGCTAGTTATACATGCTGAACTTGCCCACCCGGTAAAACTTGATGGGTTGGATTGGAATAAACCAGGACTATTTTGATGTGGGTCTTTTTGATTCGAGCCCACGATGTGTCAGCCCACTAAGTTGGCAGGTTAGACCTTTTTGTTTTTGTTTTTTTTTTGTATTTTCTGAAATTCTATACGGGCTCGTTTGGTAAGCTGGAATTAGAGATGGTGGAAATGGAATTGGATCTCAATTCCATGAGAGGGTTTATTTGGTACAATGGAATTGGCTCCCAATTCCAATTCCATGTGGAAGCCAAATAAGCCATTTCCACCAAAATGAATTTCATCCCAAAAGCCAAGATTTGCACTTTCAACGATGACTGCGATGGCGACTTCAAGCAACCCACAACTAACCCCATCAGATTTGGCCCCTTTTTTTATGATCTGAAATTTTTTTTCAAGGATCTCACGACTCGTCCTTTCAGTATTCATGCCTGAAGCTCTACTGTGACTGTGGCTAGAAGCTTGTCTTCTCCAGTTTGGCTTCATCATTTAGCTTCTTCAATTTTGATGATGGAAATTGCAGCGTACCTCATGTTTGCCCACCACTTGATCTCCTTCAATTTCTTTTACGTTTTCAATTCTCCTTCAATTTCAGACAAAGCACTCTCTTTAATTCAAGTCTCTCATGTATGTTTATGAAATCTTTGGGTTTGAATGATTTGCCAGCTGTAATTTTAGATGGTGGGTGATGACAGTGAACAGTGGTTTGGATGTTTGAAGCGCTGGTTAGGTTTTTTTTTTGGATGAGGGCATATTAGTAATATCACATTTTAAATATAAATATTAAATAAAAATAATATCTGAATTCCATGTACATACCAAACACACTTTTAAAATCCATTTCCATATTCATTTCCATTTCTATATCCATATCCATCAAAATCAATTTCAATGTACCAAACGGGCCCTACAAGTGTGAAACTAAAATTTGAAAATCTTACAGCTTCAAAATTGAAATTCTAATATGTAAAAGTGAAAATTTGAAAATCTTACTGCATCGCATTTTGCTTCAAATTCAAAACCATTAATATTAATTAAGTATTGATTGTATTGAATGTTAATAATGGATATTGGACTTATATTTAATTTGTAATGTGTTAAATTGTAATGCATGCTAATTTGTAATATTTGAAACTTTGAGTTTGATGTTTTATTATCACTCTATTTTTTTTTTTTTTTTTAATTTTTATGGTTTAGGTTTGTCAAAAAAATATTTCATTATATTGTTTGATAAAAGCGGTATGAAATTTTTTTTGAAAAAATAAAAGAAAAGAAAATGAGTTGGGCGGGCTAACCCGCCAACCTACAAGTTATGGGTTGAGTTGATTAGCTATCAACCCATTTTGATAGGGTCTTTTCAACCCGACCTAGCAGCCCGTCAACCCGCGGCAAGCCAACTCAAGCCCAACGATCTAACCGATATCACCAGTATAGTAAAAAGTTTGCTTTGGTTGGCACCCAAACCCATGGAATTCACGTTCTCCATCCGTTACAAAGATAGTCTAAATAGCACTTAAAGGTAACTTTTATTAAACTTTTATTTATCATTCTAATTATTTCTCTATTATTTAATATAAGACATATTTAGAGAATTGATCTTTATTCTAAATATAAAAAATAGTTTTTATATTTATTAATATTTTTTTAATTTACTTCTGTTATTTCCGTTTTAACAATAATCAAGGAGAGGGAATGATGGAGTTAATGAAGATTATTAGAGTATTTTAAAAAATACATGTCATATTACATAACTTAACCAACTTCCTTAGTCTAACTAAATTAAGTAAATATGTCTTATGTTAAGAACCGAATGAGTAATAATCAACCTAAAGCACCATCAAACTTACTACTCCCTCCTGTCTCTGGAGGGAAGACCAACGATCACACAACTTCATCTGAGAAACTGGAATATGATTTTTGACCATGTTTATCACTTTTATTTCGAGGCAAATGAATGTGCTGACTGGGACTTGTTGCTAGATCATCTTCCTTAGCTTTGGCATGTATTAGGGTTGATTGAGTACAGACAAGAGGAATTAGGTGCCTTTCTTGGTTGGTCTTGTATGACTTTATATAGCTTGTCATGATACCTTCAAAAGGCATAAGGTTTTGTCATATCATAATTATAAAAACATGCAAGAGCGTTAGCATTATTGGAGCAAAAAAAAAAAAGAGTTTTGCAAAATGGATTTAAGAAAATGGAGAGATTTGGGTTTGAAGTGGATGCGAGGATGATGGGGACTTTGGTGAGAAGGTTGTGTAGCGAATCACGGAAAGAAAAAGGTATGCGTGAAGATGCACGCCAGGTGTTTGAGAAAATGACCAAGAGAGATTCAATATTAGTAGTAGACTAGAGGACACATGAACTGATGATTCAAGCACTTTGTGCTCAAGGAAGGACAGAAGAAGCGGTGCCCTCGTTGGTTTTGTCGGATGAAAAGGGAAGAATTCCCAGTGGACTGTGTTTTGATGAATTAATCATGGTGCTCAATGCTCAGGGAAGATTGTTTGGTCATTCCAGTTTGCGTGGTTATGCAGTGAAGCGAGGTATTTTTGTTGAAGTAAGAGTAAGCTCCGGTATGTAAATCAATTTACTTGTGTTATTGAATTTGTTCAAGTAATGTTATAGCATTTGTATGCGGTACCAAATAAAATGTCCTCTAACTCTGAGACATCTATGTATGCTTCGCCAATAGACCTCATTTTTAAGTGCCACAAGCCATGTAAATGACAAGAAGTTTTAGATAAGGTGGATGAGATAATCAGGAAGCTCTTGCATCTCCATATTATTGTTTATACGTGTTAACATACACATAAACGTTGCAGATTGGGGTAATTTTACTAAAGCCCGTAACTTGAAGCAAACCGCCGTTACTTTTTGTGCACGTGGATCCGCCCTGGGCTTCCATTTCTTCTCTCTCTTCATATCTCAGCTCAACCTCAGACTTGGTTTCTCACAATGCCCCCAACAAAAGGCTGAATCGTTGGAAACTTTCGAGAATCCCATATCTTTGTTGTTTTAGTGAACCTGATTTCTGTCAATCCCATTTGGAAAAGGAAGGAACTTGAGCAGATTGATCCCAGTTGGTCATAAATTAAAACAAAAAAACCATATAAAGAGAAGTCCCCAATAATAAACCTCTGATAATAAATTAAGTAGAGCTTTTATGATTTTGAACCACCAGATATAGACTCAGATTTTCACATATACAGAATTCTGTGAGTGTCGAGAATGGGAAAATTTCAAATAGATATAAATTTCACAATATGCAGAGTTCTATGAATGAGTTTATGCAAATGGGTTTGAAGAGTATATACACGAGGATTGCAAATCATCAGCTATGTCTAAATACTCCTCCAGTTAATTCTTCTCATATTTTCTTTCAGCTTTCTTTATTATTAATATAGTGATATCTAGCTACATAAATTGCTAATCCTCTTTGTTCTTCCAACTAATTTGCTTAATTTATAAACTATCATATAATTTAATGTCACACATAAGTATTTTAGAGATATATCATATGTATCATGATTAAGGAATTTATTCAACTATTTAATCTATTCAAATTAGATAAATAAGTTTTAACCAGGCTTGAAGAGTGTTTCGCAAACACATATAAATATATAATCATCTTAATGATTATACTTTTTTTTTTGGTACAAATGATTATACTTTAAAACTAAATCAAAACGATGATACCATCAGAGACAAATGGAATGGTTTTGTGTGTGTGTATACATACCTTTGTTTTGCCGATTCTGCTTTACGATAAAAGTATGGCCTTAATTCGAAGCCCAGGGGAAGAAATACTGAAGAAGAAGAACACAGGGTCTTCCTCTTCCTCACCAATCCTTTGATGGCCTTTTATAATGAGGAGCGTGATTTGCAAAATCTGAAAAAATCAATGAAAATATCTGTAAATCAATGATAGATGTTTGAAAAATCTATTAATCTTTAGTTTTTAAGTTGTTTTGGGATTTTTAAAGGGCTAAGGGGCATCCAGCATGCTTTTTTTTTTTTTGTACGTTAATTTTCCAGTATAGGAACGAGTGGACCAATATTTAAGGATAAATACGATTGGATAAATATTAAGCATAAAATTGTGATGGAATATGGGGTAAGTGATAATTTAGGTTCAATTAAGATATTTATAATTATCTTTGTCATCTTAGTATCAGAATTTAGATTTAAATTTAAATTATTTTTATTTTTATTATATTATTAGTAGATCTCTATAGATATAGGGCTTCTCATTTAATTTATATTGAGCTTTGATTGATTATTAAATAAGAAATTTAGAAAATGCTTCAAATACGTACGAGAAATTTGTATGCAATGTTTTTAATAATGAACTGAACAAAAAGCAATAACTTTTGTTAGAGGGCGGAATTGGGTGTCTTGCAACAATTTTTCAAAACTTGTTTTAAATCACATACAGGTTCTTAATTAACTAATTTGAGGAGATTAAGTGATTAAATATGTTAGTTAAATTAGTTAATATGATATATTTTTTCTAAAACATCCTAATCATCTTCTTTAATTCACTCACTCTCTCTTTTTTTTACTTGATTATTGTTGAGGGAATATTAATAGGGCTAATTCAGAAAAAAAACCAATGTTCATTAACCCAGACCGGACCGGGGGATTCGGCCTGGAAACCGGCGAACTGACCGGTAAACCAGTTCATTTCGGCATCCGATCCGGTTCATTTTTTTTAAAGTTTTCTTTAGGATTTCATATTAATAAGCATGAAATCTTCAATTTTTTACCAGTTTGGCTTTGGGTTAGTTTCAGTTTGGCCCCGATCTGACCTACTGACCCTTAACTCAGTATCCCGGTTGATTTAATGCCTGGTTCGGGTTCATGAACCTTGGAAAAAACTAAAATTTATATGAAATAGGCCTTATATTTAGGACCAATGTTAACTCTATAATCTTATGTAGTAGAAAAAAAAAACTTTGGAATGAGATGGAAAGGAGTTAAAAGAAGGTGGCCCGTCAAGGGCCGGGCTTGTAAATCGTAACATCTAAAGGAAGTCGGGCCTAAAAAGGCCTGCCTTGTAGGGCCGAGGGCTTAAAAGGGCAGGGCCTCGGGTCAGCCCGTTAAGCCGGTTTTTTTTCTTTTTTTTTTTTGCTTGGAAAGGAAAACCGTGTTACCTTTTTGAATTGCTTTATTGAATCTATATATCACTTTATCTTCATATTGTATAGAGTATGATTTTTGAGTATATTGTTTTGCCTAATTGAATCATATTGTGATTTTTGAGTATATTGTTCTTCCTATTTAGAATAAAATCATATTGTATATTGTTCTGCTTAATTGAATATGATTTTTTATGGAGATTGTGATTATTTGACTACTTGAACCTACTACTCAAAGTGAAACACAATCAAATATCCTTAAAATTGATGTTAGTAGCGAAGAAGATGAAAATGATAATCATCATACTCATATTGCTTAGAGGTTAGAGTTGTAACAGCTTGGAATAAGAAAAATAATAATAATAACAAAATAATAATAATAATAATCTTAATTTTAAAAAAAAAAAATCTTCCTTCATCCATTCCTTATTCCCCCTAGGCACGAACGGTGAAGAAGTTTCGAAACTTAATACTTAAAAACCCCATCTTTACCTGCTCCTATCGTCTCCTCCCATCATTCTTGCTGTCATCGGTGTGCTTGAGTTCGCTCTAGTTCCCCTGCTGTCATCTTTGCTCAGCATCACCCGTTTATCTCTTCTCTTTACCTTTCTCAATAGACGTTCCGATGACAGAAATAAGGAGATTGCTGGGGTTGCTCGGCTGCAACTTCCTCCTTGCTCAGCGCCGTCGATTCTTGCCCTTTGTCGCTGGGGTGTGTGCTTCAATCTTCTTGATTATTCATTCCTGAATCAGTCCCTGCATGCCATTCTTTCAACGTCTTTTTTTTTTTTTTTTTGAGTGGGAATTAAGGTTAAGTCATTCTGAAGGTTATTAAATATGATAGATTTTGGGATTACCAGGTAAGTAAATAACGCCCCACTTAATGTAGAAATGATATTGTTACTAGGTGCTACCTCGACCATTTTCAAGCATTTTACTTTCTTGAGTATTCGCATTTCAGAAAATGATATGTTAAAGCTTTTGATGGAAATGGTAAATTATTTATTTCATTTCTTCTATTTGACTTTAAACTTGTATACATGCATGGAAGGGAGAGATTTTGTTTTCCAAAAGGAAACATTCATCCATTATGTATTGAAGATTTGAGTTGCACGGTTGCTACTTCCATGCATGCCGGAAAATGTTTTCTTTAAGGACTGAAAGCAAAACACTGGTTGCTAACGGCAGTTTCGTTAGCCCTTGACGCGCCATGGCACACCCAGCTAGCAGGGTGACTAGGAGGTGCTAGCCCCGTGTGACGGCCAACACACATGGAACGGAGTGAGGGATTTCGTGAGTATCACTCACGCTAGTTCTTCGTGGCTTTTAGCCGCGCCAGATTGGTTATTTACCCTCGTGGACTGTGTGTCCACGCCTATTATCGTTCTGTCTAGGTCCCGACTAAGTATAAAACTGTTTTTTTAATTATGTTATCGATTTTCAAATAAAAAGTTCTTTGAATCTATTTTTAATTTAAATAGTAATGATTAAATCCTTATTTGCCTTCTTATACATTTAGTTGTTGAATTGTTTGCATGTGGAATAATTAGTCCTTTCCTTTTCAAATGTTAAGTTACTTTATTCTATTATGACTTAACCGGTTTATTATTATCGTATATTTGTATTTTATTGTGGGGCGTTATTTACTAGAAAAGCATTTTTGCACTCAGATGGTAGAAGTGTATATGCTCCTCCTGTTGACTCCTGAAGTTCACCTTGGATAAGAAGTTTATGACTGCTACCTACTTGAGTTTCATGGGTTAATGTAAATATTTAAATATACCTTATAAAGTTGTACTAGAGTCACTCCACGTATTATATAGGTAGGTTCCTTATTGTCTGTTGATACTTTGGGAATTTATGAATATATATATATATATATATATGATGACGTGGAGTGGAGCTCTGTAGATGCCGTGCTGAGTTGCCAGGTTATTATAGAAATATCAGGAAGTCCATCTTACGGAAGAGACTCTGACGAAATTTCTACAAGTAGCTTATTATTTTCTTTATGAGATATATGTTTATATATATGAACTATAAATGGTATAAGCATATGTAGATTATTATACTAATTATGATATTATAATTGATGATATATTATTATTATGTTAGGTAATTATTGTTATGTCCAGGGCTTATGGAATATGAGATTTTCTTATATTCCGTGCCGGTTACCCCTGAAATTCAGGGCGTGATAATTTGGTATCAGAACTTAGGTTTCCTATATTTATGTGGAGCAAGGATTCTTCATTGGGGTCTCAATTATGATTATGAACCTGGGCATAATTATATTTGAGGCATCATTGAAGGCCTTATAATAGGGTGTCTTTTTGTTCCCTTCCACTCCTTATCTGTTATTTTTATGCATGTGACATATATATTGAACTTAACACATCTTCTGTTTACTTTTATATTGAATATGTCAAGTGTCAAATAGAAGGATTAGTAATAGAAGACTTCTTGGCATAGTATCTGCTCAGTAAAGGAAAAAGAGGTTTGTTCATGAATTGTGTAAATACATGTATATGAGCAATAGCTCTATAGATAAATTATTTTGTTGATTATTCTACCATAATGGGTGTGTGCTGATTTAAATGAGACTTGAAGGAGCACATTTCTTTGAGATGTACAGAGGATGAGAAGTGAAATTTTATAAAAAAATTCTGTATTGTTTGATTGATGTTTTTTTTTTTTTGTTCTACTTGTGATCATTCATGTATGTCTAATATTTTTATAAAATTTATGGTCCATATAGGACCTAAGCTCAAAAATTATTTATGGAAAAAGTGAATGTATGTTTTTGTATTTTTGTAATATTTAGTCAGGTGCTCGACTGTGAAAATGCTAATAGGTATTTTGTATTTCATAGTTTAATTCATTGCATCTTTTTTCAAACCTTAGTAGGTTTTATCTTTCCGAGCCTCATTTGCTGTCTCACAACTCTCATTCTTGTCTATTATTGTTCCACCATCCTTGGGACTTTCATCTTGAAATCTATGCTCAATCTTTTCTTTTGCAGCAAATGTTGTTTTGGGTAATTTTGATAGGGCTTCATTCTTATATATATACTTGTTATTATACATGTAAGATGTTTGAATCCTAGCATCCATGCAGATTTTGGTGAAGACTGTTCCAAGGGATTTAGGGGGGGGGGGAATCAAATCAAATCATAATAATCTTTAATTATAAAGTAGTTGCAATTTCTTGAGTGATATCAATAAAATTCACTTAAGACAGACAAATAGTTCAACGTTTTATGTATGCCCACTCATTTTTGCAATCTGATTTAATTGCTTACTAGAGGTTTCTTCCATCCTTTTTGATTCCTCTTGTATAGTTTCCCCATCACTTTTGATATCAAGTCTTCTTTTTCTCTCTCTTGGCCCTTTGACTTGATCTCCTAACAAAGCTGATAAAAAGACTTGAGCTAGAAACAGATAACAAAGAGTGGGAATAACTTGAAAGCGAAAATAAAATTATTGCATAACTAAATTACACTACAAGGGATAAGATGATTTAAGGCAATCACATCACCTTCGTGCACTCAAATATATGAAATTACATTCAAAATAACATATACAAACTAAGAAGAAACAGAACACAGACACACAACCTAATGACTCTACAGACTCTCTAAACCAGACAGGGATGCCAAACCGTTGAGAGGTTGGCAATCTTCATACAAAGGCTCAAGCCACACTTCAAAATTCTTTTCTACCTGTCCTGGACCCAAGTGAAGATTTAAAAACCTAACAAATGACTTCTACAACACCTCTCATAGGCTTGATCATGGCTACCCTATAGCGACCCTAGCCCTTCATTTCTATCTCCAAAATAGCAAGTCAAAGCTTTAACCAACAAAAAAAAAAAGGTATCTCTCACTTTTCATGTATTTTTTAAGTTTCTAAGGGTGATCCTATCATTCTCCAAATTTTTCTACAATATATCAATGTTTTCTTCGATTATCTTTTTAGCAGATTCCCTAGGAGCTTCTTTTGTCTTTTCCGGGATTGGTACTGCTTGTTTCCAGTTCATATTCTTAATCACTTTTCAACCAAGAATCTCTCTTTTCCACTTCATGTGTTTCTAGATTAATTAATGGTCTCAATGAGTCCTGCTTGATCAATGTCCTCTGCATTTGTTCCTTTTGTGTCCCTGTCTAAGTTGTATAAGCAGCCTCTTGCAAAGTTTCCACTATTGTGGCAACTTATGGACTTGCCCCATCTGTTGCTAGGTTGGAAGATTGGTTTTCCCTTTTATCTTTCTCGTTATCTCTATTTTTTTTTAGCAGCTTTAAATATATATATATATATATATATATGAATGGATTCTTTAGCACTAAGGACATACGAAATTTGTAGAATATTTGTGGCAGAGGCATGTTAGTACACTTTTCTCATCATCTATGATATCAATTTTTATTGAGAGTGATGTTGGAACTCTGCAATCTGTAGTGTTTTTCAGTTCCCTTTGTTGGTTTTATGGTGGTATTTGTTGTCACCATTTCTTCTAAATATAACCTAGTTCATAACGCTTTGTGCTTTATAATGTCGTTTATCTTGCTTATCATTTTCAATATAGATCTTTCTTTGGTCATCAAAATTTTCTTGGGCTTCAGTTTGGGGTTTCTTTTCTAGTCCCATTAATGTTGAAATTGTCTGAGTCCTCAATTAACTGGTCTTTAGTATCTATATTACTTGAATTATTTTATGGGAATATTGTTTCTTTGCACTTGTTCTTCTTGGTAGACTCAGTTAGGGGGACACCCTCGAAAATAAAAGAAAGAAAGAAGAAGAAAGTTTAAAACATCCAAACTTTTAGATTCTCTACATACTTTCATCTTCCTCACGTCTGCCCTAGGTTGCCAAGTCAATGTTCAGAGCATTAAAATACCATTATGGAATTTAAATGGAAAACAAAATATTTCTCTGCAATTTAATTATTGAGATAATGTCTTTGTAAGCATCTTGAGTTAGGAAAGTGTCATAAAGTTTCCCTTTAATCTCTATGCTAGTGATGGATTCATATACGCGAACAAAAAAATTTTATAGGAATAGGGGGGAAGTAAATCTTGGACTACTTTTTGAAAGTCTTTAATTTTTTTTTCATTGTCTAGAAACTTTCCTGTGGTTCTTTCAATGGATCCTTTCATTGTTTTTGTTGGCCATGATTTTTTTTCCCTTCTCTTTTGGTTTGCTTTTGTAACAACCCAAAAAAAAAAAAAGTATAATGATTTCATTTATGGTTAATATTTCATTTATATGTTGTGTCTATGTGTAATAGCCTCAAATGATATATACATATATATATATATATATATGGCTTTGGATTCCTGATGCAACTTAAAAATCGAAACAAAATATTTTTGAAGTGTGTTTGTATGTTTGCATAAATTCAGAAGTGTGTGCATGTGATGATGCGTGGTGGTGTGTATTTATTTTCAATCCTAATTTATCTCAACCCACTTAATCCAAACGACCTTTATTTTCCCCAGCCTCATTTTCTGTTCTGTGTTTTCGTCCTTCTCTAAGGATGTTTATTCCTTATCCCTAGGCTTTTTCTGCGTGGGACTTTGCTCAATTGTTTCATCTCTAATCAATGTTGTTGTCATTAATCGTGATAGGCCTTAGTCCTCAGATACATCTATACAACCCCTGCATATTATTGAATTTTAAGGAGTCCAAGTAGATATGGCTTTATCATAAGAAGAAGTTCCTGTGGCTTTTCTTAATAGGCAAATAAAGAAAATAAAGTCAAAGGAATGCTTCAGTAAAGATATTATGGTGTGACCATCTTTCACAAGAGGCAACATGAAAGGTCCAGAGTGAAATGCCTGCTAATTATCCAAACTTGTGTAAGAGCAAAGTTGTGTTCAAACTTAAATTCGGAGGACCGAATTTCTTAAGTGGGGGAGAATGTAACAGCTTGGAATAAGAAAAATAAAAAAAAAATAATAATAATAATAATCTTAATTTAAAAAAAAAAATCTTCCTTCATCCATTCCTTATTCCCCCTAGGCAACGGTGAAGAAGTTTCGAGACTTAATACTTAAAAGCCCCATCTTTACCTGCTCCTATCGTCTCCTCCCATCATTCTTGCTGTCATCGGTGTGCTTGAGTTCGCTCTAGTTCCCCTACTGTCATCTTTGCTCAGCATCACCCGTTTATCTCTTCTCTTTACCTTTCTCAATAGACGTTCCGATGACAGAAATAAGGAGATTGCTGGGGGTTGCTCGGCTGCAACTTCCTCCTTGCTCAGCGCCGTCGATTCTTGCCCTTTGTCGCTGGGATGTGTGCTTCAATCTTCTTGATTATTCATTCCTGAATCAGTCCCTGCATGCCATTCTTTCAACGTCTTTTTTTTTAGTGGGAATTAAGGTTAAGTCATTCTGAAGGCTATTAAATACGATAGATTTTGGGATTACGGGTAAGTAAATAACGCCCCACTTAATGTAGATTATTATACTAATTATGATATTATAATTGATGATATATTATTATTATTATGTTAGGTAATTATTGTTATGTCTAGGGCTTATGGAATATGAGATTTTCTTATATTCCATGCCGGTTACCCCTGAAATTCAGGGCGTGACAAGAGTGTTTAGCTTCTTGCCTTTTTATGCTTTGGCCCTTGTGTGAGTTATTTATGAATATGATTTTACCTTTGATTATACATTAGTAACTGTATTTGTTTGTTGCATGACACGTGTTGTTTAAACCTCAATGTTGACGACATTTATGTGTTAAATTAAAACTTTAGTCGTTGTTATTTACTAATTATATCTATCTGAAAAAAAAACGCAGGAAAAATAGTTAGATACTATGAAAATGACTTCCCAGCTCTACAGACCGGCCCTGGCCCACATACTCTCGAACGGAGCCTTAAAAAACTGTAATTGCCCTTTTAGGCCTTGGCCCGTCAAGGGCTGGCTATGTAGGGCCAGGCCGGCCCTGATTCCCAGCTCTACTCAAGTAAACACCTTGAGATTTTCAATCTCTTTCTAAGACTAATGTCATGTTGATTTCTCTTCTCAACCCTAAGAAATTGTTATCCGCAACAATCTCACCAAGGAATTAGGGTTTCAAGCAAACTAACATCTCGATTTGACGTTGGTTTATAGATCAAGTAATTATAACACACACATAATCATGTGTATCGATACTCTCTATCCATATATATAGTGCAGATATAAATCATCATCGGCTATCTCTACTTCATCCGCATATATATTATCTTGAAGATTATGCTTTCAAACTAAATCAAAACAATGACACATGATATGAACTGAAACATAGACTAAATCAACAAGTCTCTGCAAAGGTTTGGTGTGAAGAACTATCATAGTCCGCAGGGTTCTCTCCTTTCCATGTTGTATTTGATGATGTGTTGCTCAATTTTGCAATAGACAACAATGCTAAAGAGCTTGATTTATTCATCTCGATTAATGTGAGGCACGACTTGCATCTTCGATTGTTTTCGTCACAATTTTTGACTATGATTTGCTCTAGGGTCTGTTTGGTTCAACAGAGAGGAGGAAAGGGAAGGAGAGGGATTTTAATATTATTTTGTTTGGATTGATCAAAAGGAAGGGGAGGGGAGGGATTTAAATGTTACCTTCTTTAGTTTAGGAGGAGAGAGGGGGGAAATTATTTTCACATGAACAACTTTACCTTTGTATTATAAGTGATTTTTTCTAAACTTTATTAAATATATAATAAAATTTAATTATAAATAACATTTGTATAACATTTAATACAAATATATATATACATACATATATATATATGTATGTATTTAAAATTATATTTTAAAATAACATTTGGTGATATATGATAAATGAAAATGACCAAAGGTAATTATGGGTTATCATAAAATATGATGGGTATTTTTGTCCAATATCAAATTTTTTTTAGCTTCCCCTTCACATCCTCCCAATTTGGAGGGGGAGACCTGGAAGAGGGGGGACATGCCAAGTATCCGCTTGGGATCATGTCTTCTTAAGGCTATTCTGGATGTACAATTCCATTTCAGTTGGAAAATGCAGTCAGATGTTTGGGGTAGTATAAGTGATCAAGGGGTGGTTAACTCATATCACGGGAGGAAACTTTGCGCAGAGTTCCATTACCATTAATGGGTGGCTCCGTGATTTCTTATGGGCGCAGGCATCCCAGGTAATTCAGTCTTATGGTTCTTCATTATCTACATATGGTCTTTTTTTCCTAGGTGCCCATTTTGTATGGGCTTTTAGTTTAATGTTTCTATTCAGCGGGCATGATTATTGGCAAGAACTTATTGAATCCATCATTTGGGTTCATAATAAATTAAATATTGCTCCTGCTACTCATGAGGGGAGGGACGAGAAAAAGCATAGTTGGAAATCCCAAAAACAATACTAAGTTTGAAAATATTCCTCAAGTTCTCATGCACCAAATCATGAATTTTCTCCCTTACAAGGATGCAACCAAGTTTAGTGTTTTGTCCAAAACCTTCCATTCTTTGTGGCTTTCCTTTCCTGTACTTCACTTTGACTACAAATTTTTTGTAAAAGACAAAGACCCATATCACAGTTTCATGTCCTTCATACTCAGAACCCTCCACCTTCGTTATCCTCATCATTTCAATAAGTCTTTGCAAAGGTTAAGTGTATTTTACCATGACACGGTCACAGAGTATTTTCCCTTCCATGTTGTATTTGATGCATTGCTAACCCTTGCAATAGAGAACAATAGTAAAGAGATAGTGTTTAGTGTGTCTGGCGTCATGATTCATGTGAGACAGGAGACTCTTCTTCATCTATTTTCGTCACAGTTTTTGAATGTGCTCCAGCTTATTAGATTTAGATTTCCAATTGCTGATTCTATCATACAGTGCCCAAAATTGAAAAAACTAGTAATCAAGAATTGCGAAGGATTACACTCTGTAACAGTTTCATCTATGTCTGTGGAGAAGGTTTACATAAGTTTTTGTAGTGGGTTAAAAAGAGTTGAATTGAAGGGAAAGAATCTATTGGATTGCTATTTTGCTTTTGATGTTGAAAATGAAACTGATGAATTCATTCAATGTGACATTGCTTGTGAATCCATAAAAGAAATGCACCTAAGGGGTGTAAAGGTCTCAAAGAACTTAATGGAACTAGTGACTGAGGGTTTGTATATCAGTGAATGTGAATTTCCTAAGAGCCTGAGAATTCTCAATCCTAACATTAAAATGTTGGAAGTGGAGGATAATTATGAGCTCGAGGACTTATTCCTCTTGGCTACCAATCTAGAGTATTTTTGTTATGCGTCTTTCCATGGACAAAATTGTATGGTGAATATCTTTGAATGTGTGGCTCTCAAGGTTTTGATATTGAAAGGAGTAACTATAACAGATGAGTGGATGAGGAGTACAATATCAAACTTAGGTTGTCTGAAAGAACTGACAATAAGTGATTGCGATGCATTAGAGAAGATGGAGCTGAGAAATGACAAGGTTGAAATTTTTTTTTTTTTTAATACAAAGGCAAGCAGAGCTTGTAGTTGTCAGGGCCTATAGACAAGGTTGAAATTTTGTCATTGGAGAGATGTTCCAATTTAAAAGAGGCAATTATTGATGCACCAAACTTGCTCAAATTTGATTATGAAGGAAGCCCGCAAGTTTATCCCATGCAAATTTTATCAACCAAATGCAGCTCTGCCAACATCATATTACCACAATGCAACATGGATCCTCTCTTATGGTTTGGTGACGTGAAGCAGTTTCTCTCTTACTTCGATCACATCGAAGACCTCACTATTACTTACTACCAAACGAAGGTACTAATTGATTTCTCTTTTCGCAGTTTGGCATGTATAAGAATTATCTTTAAGATCTATTGAAGAGAATGGTTTTTAAGTCTGGATCTTGGGGAAAAAAATGCATGAAGTCTTTTGGTGAGTCCTTATATAATATGCAAATTGGTCTTATTTTTGTTTGACCTTGTATTGACAATCGTTTTTGTGAACTGAGTTGCATGTTTAAAAATAATATATATAATAATTAAAATATGTGTATCTAGAAACCAAAAGGTGAATCTCTTTCATTGGCCTTTTCTTAAGTTGGTTTGTTTCTGTTTGGTTTAATTTCCAGGATTTGGTCTTTCCAAGAATTTTTGTGAAAAATAATGCATCTCCATTGCGCGATCTGAAGCATATTGAAGTGCGACCCTTAGATATTCCAGAAGGTGAAACTATGAGGAAATTGGTGGAAAGTACACTTTGGTTGGTTCATAAACCCTTCGAATTGACATTCCGCATCTCTGGCAGAGGCGGTGCAAGCACTTTGAAGGTTTGCTTTATTAAACTTTTATTTACCTATCCAATTATCAACCTGTATAGCACCATGACAGTTTTATTGAGTAGAAACTTCATATATTACTTGTTATTAGAATACTACGACACACCTTTGCCAGTACAATCACAGTTTGAGAATCCTGCTTTCTAGCAGTAAGTACTACAGATAGTGTGGTGGGAAACCAATGATCACTCAACCTCATCTGAGAAATTGGAATATGATTTTTGACCGTGTTTATCACTTTTTGTCAGTCAAATGAATGCGCTAACTTGGATTGGATGCAAGATAATTTCACAGCCTGTGGATGCAATTTTATATGTTAACTCATCTTCCTTTGGCATATTTATCATTTTATGTCTTTTTTGGTTGGTCTTGTTGTATGATTTTCTATAGCTTGTCAGTTGTTATGGTACCTTGAAAAGGCATAAGGTTTTATCATGTTATAAGTAAAAAAACATGCATTGAAATAGATTTGAAAAATATTGCAGTTCGAATATGAGAAGGAAGTGAAGAGGATAATGGTGAAAGAGAGATGCTGTTTAGGGATTCCCACAAAGTGCTGGCGACACTATGTTCTCAAGGTGGACATTCAAGGCTTCGACGAATCTGAGAGAAGCTACTTGAAGGAGTTGTTTGATCCTTGCATGCTTTGATTATGGAAGAGATATGCCTTGATTTACAGATTATAATAACAAAATTTGAAGGACCAACTCATGTTTAAAATTTGGGGAAGGGAATTTACTTTCCCTCTGTATGCTCTTTTTGTTAGAATTTATAAGCACGTCAAACTTTGACAGGATGCCTAATTGGACTCTTTTTAGGTGATCAAAGTAAGAAAAATGCTTCAAATGTCGGATGAAATTCAACATACATAAATACACTCTTTTGTTAGAACTACTTTTATTGTTCCTTGAATTATATGTACACCATACATATACATATATACATGAATGCGTGCATAACATAAACGTCTCTATTCCTTATTATTTATAGGAGATGGGGGAAGAGAATAAGAAAATTATTATAATAGAGAGAATTGTAGGAAAGAGAGAATGTGTGATGGAGAGAGATACTTTTGGGATGTGATAATAAATGTATTAATATTAAAATGAGTAATTAAATGGAGGCAAAATGAGAAACCTACAAAATAATTTAGACATTGTCTAAATGTTTTTTATAAATAGAAACAAGGTATATATGGTTTTTTTTCTTATAAAAAAGTGAGAGGGTGAGTATAATTCAGTTAATGGAACTTTATAAATGAGGAAGGATTCAATGAAAAGAAATAAATGAGTGATGTGATTCAAAATTTGGTAAAATTGTAGGGACCTACGGATTGATTTTTCCAGAGTACAAAAAACCGGACCGGACCGGCCGGTTTGACCGGTTGAACCGGGAACCGGTCCCTGGTCCGGTCCGGTTTGATCAGTAAACGGTCAGACCGGTTGAACCGGTCAGAATCGGTAAAACCGGTGGTCCAACCGGTTGACCCGGTTTCTTTCTTTATTTTTTTTGAAAAAAAAATTCAAATTTTTATTTTGTAAATGGAAAGTTGAAGACTAAAATGAAGAGAAAAATAGATAAAGAAAGAATAAATCTAAAAAAATGAAGAAAATAATTAAAACAATTATTTAAAAAGATATAATAATTATAAGAAATGAGATATCTTTGCATAAGTATAGGTATTATAACTAATACTAATAGATTTTAAACATTTTTTTTCTAAAAATCTTTATTTTTATCTATAGAAGTTTAAAAATATATTAATATATATTATCACTAATAAATTATAATATTTTAATATGACCGGTTCAACTACCGGTTAGACCCCGGTTGACCCACTAACCCTTGAATCTGTGCTGTGACCGGTTCATTACCCGGTCCGGTTTTTCGTTCCTTGGGTTTTTCCAAATATCTAACTGTCAAAATTAACATTTTTTAACAACAGGAGTTACACCCGTTTTTACCCTTTTAAGGCTACATTGAGCGAGCCATGATTCATTCACAAACATTTTCATGCCGAAATTTACATCTTTATCAAATAGTTATTTATAGGTGAGAGGGGCATCAAGTGAAATATATTTGTGTTAATGTGGTAAATAAATAAGATTTGATATGATTACGAGTGATGGATTATAAACAAATTAGAAAATAATTATCGATAAATTATATTTATTGATTAATGGATCCAAACTAAATCCCTTATAGCCCGTTTGGTTCTATTCAATGAGAAATGATTACATGTAATCCTGATGTAACAGACTGATTACAGTGTTTGGTTGGTCTTATGTAATGTAAACATAATTACATTTTTGTAATTCTGATTATATCATTTGATGTAATTAGGATTACACTACTAAGACTGTTGAATGAGGATGCATGCATCCCGTAATCAAGTGAAAAAACAACTATTACCATTATAATTTTTTAATTTGACTAAAGTGCCCACTCATAAATGCTATTAAATATGAAATAATTACCACAATTAAATATTTTTAAAAATTAATTAATTATATAAAAATATAACAAAATATCCGCACTAAAAAAATTAAAAATTATTCCACAATCAGAAATATTAAAATATCCCATGAAATAATATTCCCACCATTAAATATTAAAAAATTAGCATGAACCCTTTCATAATATTTTCATCGTTAAATATTAAAAAATTATTATGAACCCAATGCATGCATTGCATAAACTGAAAAAAATTACTTTGAACCCAACGTATACATTATACATGTATGTGTAGATAGGGCTAATTTTGTCTCTTGTTATATCATTACCATATATTCTCATTTTTTATTTAATCCCACCAAACATTTTTATACATATGCATCATTTTTCCTTAATAACGAACCAAACAAATTCATATAATTAACATTACATTATATTCTATTACATTGTATTATATTCTATTATATTACCTTTGATTCCATGAACTAAATGGGCACTTAGTATTTATTATGTTTTTGGAAAAAAATATACTTTTAAATCATGATAACTCCTTGATTTATGGAGATAAAACAAAATTCAATTATGAAGAAATATAAAAACAAAATGGTGTTACTTAACGGAATTAATGTTACTTGAAAACAAAATGGAAGTCAACATTGTTACGACGCGTATTATAGAATATATAGATTAATTAACCAATTTATTTTATTTGCTTAATCCTTTATTGAGAACTTGGGGTTGTGTGTATAGATGTATATTCCCCTTATTTTTGTCTACCTTTCATTGATTGAGAGGTTCTTGCAAGCATTTTTGTGAACTAATCTTTGCATGTTTTAAGGGTCATATATGAAATAAATGAAATATGTGTATTCAAGAAACCAAAAAAAAAAAAAAAAAAGCCGCATTATTGCCCTTTCTTATTTAGTATTTGAATTATTACGTTGGTTTGGTTTTGTTTGGTTCCATTTTCAGGATGTGATCTTCCCAAAAGAATTTGTGAAAAACAATCTATCTCCATTGCAGAATACTCCATGTAGAAGTATATTCCATACATATAAATTGTGAAACTATGACAAAATTGGTGAAAGGTAGAGCTAGTTATACATGCTGAACTTGCCCACCCGGTAAAACTTGATGGGTTGGATTGGAATAAACCAAGACTATTTTGATGTGGGTCTTTTTGATTCGAGCCCACGATGTGTCAGCCCACTAAGTTGGCAGGTTAGACCTTTTTGGTTTTGTCTTTTTTTTTTTTTTGTATTTTCTGAAATTCTATACGGGCTCGTTTGGTAAGCTGGAATTAGAGATGGTGGAAATGGAATTGGATCTCAATTCCATGAGAGGGTTTATTTGGTACAATGGAATTGGCTCCCAATTCCAATTCCATGTGGAAGCCAAATAAGCCATTTCCACCAAAATGAATTTCATCCCAAAAGCCAAGATTTGCACTTTCAACGATGACTGCGATGGCGACTTCAAGCAACCCACAACTAACCCCATCAGATTTGGCCCCTTTTTTTATGATCTGAAATTTTTTTTCAAGGATCTCACGACTCGTCCTTTCAGTATTCATGCCTGAAGCTCTACTGTGACTGTGGCTAGAAGCTCGTCTTCTCCAGTTTGGCTTCATTTAGCTTCTTCAATTTTGATGATGGAAATTGCAGCGTACCTCATGTTTGCCCACCACTTGATCTCCTTCAATTTCTTTTACTTTTTCAATTCTCCTTCAATTTCAGACAAAGCACTCTCTTTAATTCAAGTCTCTCATGTATGTTTATGAAATCTTTGGGTTTGAATGATTTGCCAGCTGTAATTTTAGATGGTGGGTGATGACAGTGAACAGTGGTTTGGATGTTTGAAGCGCTGGTTAGGTTTTTTTTTTTGGATGAGGGCATATTAGTAATATCACATTTTAAATATAAATATTCAATAAAAATAATATCTGAATTCCATGTACATACCAAACACACTTTTAAAATCCATTTCCATATTCATTTCCATTTCTATATCCATATCCATCAAAATCAATTTCAATGTACCAAACGGGCCCTACAAGTGTGAAACTAAAATTTGAAAATCTTACAGCTTCAAAATTGAAATTCTAATATGTAAAAGTGAAAATTTGAAAATCTTACTGCATCGCATTTTGCTTCAAATTCAAAACCATTAATATTAATTAAGTATTGATTGTATTGAATGTTAATAATGGATATTGGACTTATGTTTAATTTGTAATGTGTTAAATTGTATTGCATGCTAATTTGTAATATTTGAAACTTTGAGTTTGATGTTTTATTATCACTCTATTATTTTTTTTTTTTTTTTTAATTTTTATGGTTTAGGTTTGTCAAAAAAATATTTCATTATATTGTTTGATAAAAGCGGTATGAAATTTTTTTTGAAAAAATAAAAGAAAAGAAAATGAGTTGGGCGGGCTAACCCGCCAACCTACAAGTTATGGGTTGAGTTGATTAGCTATCAACCCATTTTGATAGGGTCTTTTCAACCCGACCTAGCAGGCCGTCAACCCGCGGCAAGCCAACTCAAGCCCAACGATCTAACCGATATCACCAGTATAGTAAAAAGTTTGCTTTGGTTGGCACCCAAACCCATGGAATTCACGTTCTCCATCCGTTACAAAGATAGTCTAAATAGCACTTAAAGGTAACTTTTATTAAACTTTTATTTATCATTCTAATTATTTCTCTATTATTTAATATAAGACATAATTAGAGAATTGATCTTTATTCTAAATATAAAAAATAGTTTTTATATTTATTAATATTTTTTTAATTAACTTCTGTTATTTCCGTTTTAACAATAATCAAGGAGAGGGAATGATGGAGTTAATGAAGATTATTAGAGTATTTTAAAAAATACATGTCATATTACATAACTTAACCAACTTCCTTAGTCTAACTAAATTAAGTAAATATGTCTTATGTTAAGAACCGAATGAGTAATAATCAACCTAAAGCACCATCAAACTTACTACTCCCTCCTGTCTCTGGAGGGAAGACCAACGATCACACAACTTCATCTGAGAAACTGGAATATGATTTTTGACCATTTTTATCACTTTTATTTCGAGGCAAATGAATGTGCTGACTGGGACTTGTTGCTAGATCATCTTCCTTAGCTTTGGCATGTATTAGGGTTGATTGAGTACAGACAAGAGGAATTAGGTGCCTTTCTTGGTTGGTCTTGTATGACTTTATATAGCTTGTCATGATACCTTCAAAAGGCATAAGGTTTTGTCATATCATAATTATAAAAACATGCAAGAGGGTTAGCATTATTGGAGCAAAAAAAAAAAAAGAGTTTTGCAAAATGGATTTAAGAAAATGGAGAGATTTGGGTTTGAAGTGGATGCGAGGATGATGGGGACTTTGGTGAGAAGGTTGTGTAGCGAATCACGGAAAGAAAAAGGTATGCGTGAAGATGCACGCCAGGTGTTTGAGAAAATGACCAAGAGAGATTCAATATTAGTAGTAGACTAGAGGACACATGAACTGATGATTCAAGCACTTTGTGCTCAAGGAAGGACAGAAGAAGCGGTGCCCTCGTTGGTTTTGTCGGATGAAAAGGGAAGAATTCCCAGTGGACTGTGTTTTGATGAATTAATCATGGTGCTCAATGCTCAGGGAAGATTGTTTGGTCATTCCAGTTTGCGTGGTTATGCAGTGAAGCGAGGTATTTTTGTTGAAGTAAGAGTAAGCTCCGGTATGTAAATCAATTTACTTGTGTTATTGAATTTGTTCAAGTAATGTTATAGCATTTGTATGCGGTACCAAATAAAATGTCCTCTAACTCTGAGACATCTATGTATGCTTCGCCAATAGACCTCATTTTTAAGTGCCACAAGCCATGTAAATGACAAGAAGTTTTAGATAAGGTGGATGAGATAATCAGGAAGCTCTTGCATCTCCATATTATTGTTTATACGTGTTAACATACACATAAACGTTGCAGATTGGGGTAATTTTACTAAAGCCCGTAACTTGAAGCAAACCGCCGTTACTTTTTGTGCACGTGGATCCGCCCTGGGCTTCCATTTCTTCTCTCTCTTCATATCTCAGCTCAACCTCAGACTTGGTTTCTCACAATGCCCCCAACAAAAGGCTGAATCGTTGGAAACTTTCGAGAATCCCATATCTTTGTTGTTTTAGTGAACCTGATTTCTGTCAATCCCATTTGGAAAAGGAAGGAACTTGAGCAGATTGATCCCAGTTGGTCATAAATTAAAACAAAAAAACCATATAAAGAGAAGTCCCCAATAATAAACCTCTGATAATAAATTAAGTAGAGCTTTTATGATTTTGAACCACCAGATATAGACTCAGATTTTCACATATACAGAATTCTGTGAGTGTCGAGAATGGGAAAATTTCAAATAGATATAAATTTCACAATATGCAGAGTTCTATGAATGAGTTTATGCAAATGGGTTTGAAGAGTATATACACGAGGATTGCAAATCATCAGCTATGTCTAAATACTCCTCCAGTTAATTCTTCTCATATTTTCTTTCAGCTTTCTTTATTATTAATATAGTGATATCTAGCTACATAAATTGCTAATCCTCTTTGTTCTTCCAACTAATTTGCTTAATTTATAAACTATCATATAATTTAATATCACACATAAGTATTTTAGAGATATATCATATGTATCATGATTAAGGAATTTATTCAACTATTTAATCTATTCAAATTAGATAAATAAGTTTTAACCAGGCTTGAAGAGTGTTTCGCAAACACATATAAATATATAATCATCTTAATGATTATACTTTTTTTTTTGGTACAAATGATTATACTTTAAAACTAAATCAAAACGATGATACCATCAGAGACAAATGGAATGGTTTTGTGTGTGTGTATACATACCTTTGTTTTGCCGATTCTGCTTCACGATAAAAGTATGGCCTTAATTCGAAGCCCAGGGGAAGAAATACTGAAGAAGAAGAACACAGGGTCTTCCTCTTCCTCACCAATCCTTTGATGGCCTTTTATAATGAGGAGCGTGATTTGCAAAATCTGAAAAAATCAATGAAAATATCTGTAAATCAATGATAGATGTTTGAAAAATCTATTAATCTTTAGTTTTTAAGTTGTTTTGGGATTTTTAAAGGGCTAAGGGGCATCCAGCATGCTTTTTTTTTTTGTACGTTAATTTTCCAGTATAGGAACGAGTGGACCAATATTTAAGGATAAATACGATTGGATAAATATTAAGCATAAAATTGTGATGGAATATGGGGTAAGTGATAATTTAGGTTCAATTAAGATATTTATAATTATCTTTGTCATCTTAGTATCAGAATTTAGATTTAAATTTAAATTATTTTTATTTTTATTATATTATTAGTAGATCTCTATAGATATAGGGCTTCTCATTTAATTTATATTGAGCTTTGATTGATTATTAAATAAGAAATTTAGAAAATGCTTCAAATACGTACGAGAAATTTGTATGCAATGTTTTTAATAATGAACTGAACAAAAAGCAATAACTTTTGTTAGAGGGCGGAATTGGGTGTCTTGCAACAATTTTTCAAAACTTGTTTTAAATCACATACAGGTTCTTAATTAACTAATTTGAGGAGATTAAGTGATTAAATATGTTAGTTAAATTAGTTAATATGATATATTTTTTCTAAAACATCCTAATCATCTTCTTTAATTCACTCACTCTCTCTTTTTTTTACTTGATTATTGTTGAGGGAATATTAATAGGGCTAATTCAGAAAAAAAACCAATGTTCATTAACCCAGACCGGACCGGGGGATTCGGCCTGGAAACCGGCGAACTGACCGGTAAACCAGTTCATTTCGGCATCCGATCCGGTTCATTTTTTTTAAAGTTTTCTTTAGGATTTCATATTAATAAGCATGAAATCTTCAATTTTTTACCAGTTTGGCTTTGGGTTAGTTTCAGTTTGGCCCCGATCTGACCTACTGACCCTTAACTCAGTATCCCGGTTGATTTAATGCCTGGTTCGGGTTCATGAACCTTGGAAAAAACTAAAATTTATATGAAATAGGCCTTATATTTAGGACCAATGTTAACTCTATAATCTTATGTAGTAGAAAAAAAAAACTTTGGAATGAGATGGAAAGGAGTTAAAAGAAGGTGGCCCGTCAAGGGCCGGGCTTGTAAATCGTAACATCTAAAGGAAGTCGGGCCTAAAAAGGCCTGCCTTGTAGGGCCGAGGGCTTAAAAGGGCAGGGCCTCGGGTCAGCCCGTTAAGCCGGTTTTTTTTTCTTTTTTTTTTGCTTGGAAAGGAAAACCGTGTTGCCTTTTTGAATTGCCTTATTGAATCTATATATCACTTTATCTTCATATTGTATAGAGTATGATTTTTGAGTATATTGTTTTGCCTAATTGAATCATATTGTGATTTTTGAGTATATTGTTCTTCCTATTTAGAATAAAATCATATTGTATATTGTTCTGCTTAATTGAATATGATTTTTTATGGAGATTGTGATTATTTGACTACTTGAACCTACTACTCAAAGTGAAACACAATCAAATATCCTTAAAATTGATGTTAGTAGCGAAGAAGATGAAAATGATAATCATCATACTCATATTGCTTAGAGGTTAGAGTTGTAACAGCTTGGAATAAGAAAAATAATAATAATAACAAAATAATAATAATAATAATCTTAATTTTAAAAAAAAAATCTTCCTTCATCCATTCCTTATTCCCCCTAGGCACGAACGGTGAAGAAGTTTCGAAACTTAATACTTAAAAACCCCATCTTTACCTGCTCCTATCGTCTCCTCCCATCATTCTTGCTGTCATCGGTGTGCTTGAGTTCGCTCTAGTTCCCCTGCTGTCATCTTTGCTCAGCATCACCCGTTTATCTCTTCTCTTTACCTTTCTCAATAGACGTTCCGATGACAGAAATAAGGAGATTGCTGGGGTTGCTCGGCTGCAACTTCCTCCTTGCTCAGCGCCGTCGATTCTTGCCCTTTGTCGCTGGGGTGTGTGCTTCAATCTTCTTGATTATTCATTCCTGAATCAGTCCCTGCATGCCATTCTTTCAACGTCTTTTTTTTTTTTTTTTTGAGTGGGAATTAAGGTTAAGTCATTCTGAAGGTTATTAAATATGATAGATTTTGGGATTACCAGGTAAGTAAATAACGCCCCACTTAATGTAGAAATGATATTGTTACTAGGTGCTACCTCGACCATTTTCAAGCATTTTACTTTCTTGAGTATTCGCATTTCAGAAAATGATATGTTAAAGCTTTTGATGGAAATGGTAAATTATTTATTTCATTTCTTCTGTTTGACTTTAAACTTGTATACATGCATGGAAGGGAGAGATTTTGTTTTCCAAAAGGAAACATTCATCCATTATGTATTGAAGATTTGAGTTGCACGGTTGCTACTTCCATGCATGCCGGAAAATGTTTTCTTTAAGGACTGAAAGCAGAACACTGGTTGCTAACGGCAGTTTCGTTAGCCCTTGACGCGCCATGGCACACCCAGCTAGCAGGGTGACTAGGAGGTGCTAGCCCCGTGTGACGGCCAACACACGTGGAACGGAGTGAGGGATTTCGTGAGTATCACTCACGCTAGTTCTTCGTGGCTTTTAGCCGCGCCAGATTGGTTATTTACCCTCGTGGACTGTGTGTCCACGCCTATTATCGTTCTGTCTAGGTCCCGACTAAGTATAAAACTGTTTTTTTAATTATGTTATCGATTTTCAAATAAAAAGTTCTTTGAATCTATTTTTAATTTAAATAGTAATGATTAAATCCTTATTTGCCTTCTTATACATTTAGTTGTTGAATTGTTTGCATGTGGAATAATTAGTCCTTTCCTTTTCAAATGTTAAGTTACTTTATTCTATTATGACTTAACCGGTTTATTATTATCGTATATTTGTATTTTATTGTGGGGCGTTATTTACTAGAAAAGCATTTTTGCACTCAGATGGTAGAAGTGTATATGCTCCTCCTGTTGACTCCTGAAGCTCACCTTGGATAAGAAGTTTATGACTGCTACCTACTTGAGTTTCATGGGTTAATGTAAATATTTAAATATACCTTATAAAGTTGTACTAGAGTCACTCCACGTATTATATAGGTAGGTTCCTTATTGTCTGTTGATACTTTGGGAATTTATGAATATATATATATATATATATATATGATGATGTGGAGTGGAGCTCTGTAGATGCCGTGCTGAGTTGCCAGGTTATTATAGAAATATCAGGAAGTCCATCTTACGGAAGAGACTCTGACGAAATTTCTACAAGTAGCTTATTATTTTCTTTATGAGATATATGTTTATATATATGAACTATAAATGGTATAAGCATATGTAGATTATTATACTAATTATGATATTATAATTGATGATATATTATTATTATGTTAGGTAATTATTGTTATGTCCAGGGCTTATGGAATATGAGATTTTCTTATATTCCGTGCCGGTTACCCCTGAAATTCAGGGCGTGATAATTTGGTATCAGAACTTAGGTTTCCTATATTTATGTGGAGCAAGGATTCTTCATTGGGGTCTCAATTATGATTATGAACCTGGGCATAATTATATTTGAGGCATCATTGAAGGCCTTATAATAGGGTGTCTTTTTGTTCCCTTCCACTCCTTATCTGTTATTTTTATGCATGTGACATATATATTGAACTTAACACATCTTCTGTTTACTTTTATATTGAATATGTCAAGTGTCAAATAGAAGGATTAGTAATAGAAGACTTCTTGGCATAGTATCTGCTCAGTAAAGGAAAAAGAGGTTTGTTCATGAATTGTGTAAATACATGTATATGAGCAATAGCTCTATAGATAAATTATTTTGTTGATTATTCTACCATAATGGGTGTGTGCTGATTTAAATGAGACTTGAAGGAGCACATTTCTTTGAGATGTACAGAGGATGAGAAGTGAAATTTTATAAAAAAATTCTGTATTGTTTGATTGATGTTTTTTTTTTTTTTGTTCTACTTGTGATCATTCATATATGTCTAATATTTTTATAAAATTTATGGTCCATATAGGACCTAAGCTCAAAAATTATTTATGGAAAAAGTGAATGTATGTTTTTGTATTTTTGTAATATTTAGTCAGGTGCTCGACTGTGAAAATGCTAATAGGTATTTTGTATTTCATAGTTTAATTCATTGCATCTTTTTTCAAACCTTAGTAGGTTTTATCTTTCCGAGCCTCATTTGCTGTCTCACAACTCTCATTCTTGTCTATTATTGTTCCACCATCCTTGGGACTTTCATCTTGAAATCTATGCTCAATCTTTTCTTTTGCAGCAAATGTTGTTTTGGGTAATTTTGATAGGGCTTCATTCTTATATATATACTTGTTATTATACATGTAAGATGTTTGAATCCTAGCATCCATGCAGATTTTGGTGAAGACTGTTCCAAGGGATTTAGGGGGGGGGGGGGAAATCAAATCAAATCATAATAATCTTTAATTATAAAGTAGTTGCAATTTCTTGAGTGATATCAATAAAATTCACTTAAGACAGACAAATAGTTCAACGTTTTATGTATGCCCTCTCATTTTTGCAATCTGATTTAATTGCTTACTAGAGGTTTCTTCCATCCTTTTTGATTCCTCTTGTATAGTTTCCCCATCACTTTTGATATCAAGTCTTCTTTTTCTCTCTCTTGGCCCTTTGACTTGATCTCCTAACAAAGCTGATAAAAAGACTTGAGCTAGAAACAGATAACAAAGAGTGGGAATAACTTGAAAGCGATAATAAAATTATTGCATAACTAAATTACACTACAAGGGATAAGATGATTTAAGGCAATCACATCACCTTCGTGCACTCAAATATATGAAATTACATTCAAAATAACATATACAAACTAAGAAGAAACAGAACACAGACACACAACCTAATGACTCTACAGACTCTCTAAACCAGACCGGGATGCCAAACCGTTGAGAGGTTGGCAATCTTCATACAAAGGCTCAAGCCACACTTCAAAATTCTTTTCTACCTGTCCTGGACCCAAGTGAAGATTTAAAAACCTAACAAATGACTTCTACAACACCTCTCATAGGCTTGATCATGGCTACCCTATAGCGACCCTAGCCCTTCATTTCTATCTCCAAAATAGCAAGTCAAAGCTTTAACCAACAACAAAAAAAAGGTATCTCTCACTTTTCATGTATTTTTTAAGTTTCTAAGGGTGATCCTATCATTCTCCAAATTTTTCTACAATATATCAATGTTTTCTTCGATTATCTTTTTAGCAGATTCCCTAGGAGCTTCTTTTGTCTTTTCCGGGATTGGTACTGCTTGTTTCCAGTTCATATTCTTAATCACTTTTCAACCAAGAATCTCTCTTTTCCACTTCATGTGTTTCTAGATTAATTAATGGTCTCAATGAGTCCTGCTTGATCAATGTCCTCTGCATTTGTTCCTTTTGTGTCCCTGTCTAAGTTGTATAAGCAGCCTCTTGCAAAGTTTCCACTATTGTGGCAACTTATGGACTTGCCCCATCTGTTGCTAGGTTGGAAGATTGGTTTTCCCTTTTATCTTTCTCGTTATCTCTATTTTTTTTTTAGCAGCTTTAAATATATATATATATATATGAATGAATTCTTTAGCACTAAGGACATACGAAATTTGTAGAATATTTGTGGCAGAGGCATGTTAGTACACTTTTCTCATCATCTATGATATCAATTTTTATTGAGAGTGATGTTGGAACTCTGCAATCTGTAGTGTTTTTCAGTTCCCTTTGTTGGTTTTATGGTGGTATTTGTTGTCACCATTTCTTCTAAATATAACCTAGTTCATAACGCTTTGTGCTTTATAATGTCGTTTATCTTGCTTATCATTTTCAATATAGATCTTTCTTTGGTCTTCAAAATTTTCTTGGGCTTCAGTTTGGGGTTTCTTTTCTAGTCCCATTAATGTTGAAATTGTCTGAGTCCTCAATTAACTGGTCTTTAGTATCTATATTACTTGAATTATTTTATGGGAATATTGTTTCTTTGCACTTGTTCTTCTTGGTAGACTCAGTTAGGGGGACACCCTCGAAAATAAAAGAAAGAAAGAAGAAGAAAGTTTAAAACATCCAAACTTTTAGATTCTCTACATACTTTCATCTTCCTCACGTCTGCCCTAGGTTGCCAAGTCAATGTTCAGAGCATTAAAATACCATTATGGAATTTAAATGGAAAACAAAATATTTCTCTGCAATTTAATTATTGAGATAATGTCTTTGTAAGCATCTTGAGTTAGGAAAGTGTCATAAAGTTTCCCTTTAATCTTTATGCTAGTGATGGATTCATATACGCGAACAAAAAAATTTTATAGGAATAGGGGGGAAGTAAATCTTGGACTACTTTTTGAAAGTCTTTAATTTTTTTTTCATTGTCTAGAAACTTTCCTGTGGTTCTTTCAATGGATCCTTTCATTGTTTTTGTTGGCCATGATTTTTTTTCCCTTCTCTTTTGGTTTGCTTTTGTAACAACCCAAAAAAAAAAAAGTATAATGATTTCATTTATATGTTGTGTCTATGTGTAATAGCCTCAAATGATATATACATATATATATATATATATATATATATGGCTTTGGATTCCTGATGCAACTTAAAAATCGAAACAAAATATTTTTGAAGTAAGTGTGTTTGTATGTTTGCATAAATTCAGAAGTGTGTGCATGTGATGATGCGTGGTGGTGTGTATTTATTTTCAATCCTAATTTATCTCAACCCACTTAATCCAAACGACCTTTATTTTCCCCAGCCTCATTTTCTGTTCTGTGTTTTCGTCCTTCTCTAAGGATGTTTATTCCTTATCCCTAGGCTTTTTCTGCGTGGGACTTTGCTCAATTGTTTCATCTCTAATCAATGTTGTTGTCATTAATCGTGATAGGCCTTAGTCCTCAGATACATCTATACAACCCCTGCATATTATTGAATTTTAAGGAGTCCAAGTAGATATGGCTTTATCATATGAAGAAGTTCCTGTGGCTTTTCTTAATAGGCAAATAAAGAAAATAAAGTCAAAGGAATGCTTCAGTAAAGATATTATGGTGTGACCATCTTTCACAAGAGGCAACATGAAAGGTCCAGAGTGAAATGCCTGCTAATTATCCAAACTTGTGTAAGAGCAAAGTTGTGTTCAAACTTAAATTCGGAGGACCGAATTTCTTAAGTGGGGGAGAATGTAACAGCTTGGAATAAGAAAAATAATAATAATAATCTTAATTTAAAAAAAAAAATCTTCCTTCATCCATTCCTTATTCCCCCTAGGCAACGGTGAAGAAGTTTCGAGACTTAATACTTAAAAGCCCCATCTTTACCTGCTCCTATCGTCTCCTCCCATCATTCTTGCTGTCATCGGTGTGCTTGAGTTCGTTCTAGTTCCCCTACTGTCATCTTTGCTCAGCATCACCCGTTTATCTCTTCTCTTTACCTTTCTCAATAGACGTTCCGATGACAGAAATAAGGAGATTGCTGGGGGTTGCTCGGCTGCAACTTCCTCCTTGCTCAGCGCCGTCGATTCTTGCCCTTTGTCGCTGGGATGTGTGCTTCAATCTTCTTGATTATTCATTCCTGAATCAGTCCCTGCATGCCATTCTTTCAACGTCTTTTTTTTTAGTGGGAATTAAGGTTAAGTCATTCTGAAGGCTATTAAATACGATAGATTTTGGGATTACGGGTAAGTAAATAACGCCCCACTTAATGTAGATTATTATACTAATTATGATATTATAATTGATGATATATTATTATTATTATGTTAGGTAATTATTGTTATGTCTAGGGCTTATGGAATATGAGATTTTCTTATATTCCATGCCGGTTACCCCTGAAATTCAGGGCGTGACAAGAGTGTTTAGCTTCTTGCCTTTTTATGCTTTGGCCTTTGTGTGAGTTATTTATGAATATGATTTTACCTTTGATTATACATTAGTAACTGTATTTGTTTGTTGCATGACACGTGTTGTTTAAACCTCAATGTTGACGACATTTATGTGTTAAATTAAAACTTTAGTCGTTGTTATTTACTAATTATATCTATCTGAAAAAAAAAACGCAGGAAAAATAGTTAGATACTATGAAAATGACTTCCCAGCTCTACAGACCGGCCCTGGCCCACATACTCTCGAACGGAGCCTTAAAAAACTGTAATTGCCCTTTTAGGCCTTGGCCCGTCAAGGGCTGGCTATGTAGGGCCAGGCCGGCCCTGATTCCCAGCTCTACTCAAGTAAACACCTTGAGATTTTCAATCTCTTTCTAAGACTAATGTCATGTTGATTTCTCTTCTCAACCCTAAGAAATTGTTATCCGCAACAATCTCACCAAGGAATTAGGGTTTCAAGCAAACTAACATCTCGATTTGACGTTGGTTTATAGATCAAGTAATTATAACACACACATAATCATGTGTATCGATACTCTCTATCCATATATATAGTGCAGATATAAATCATCATCGGCTATCTCTACTTCGTCCGCATATATATTATCTTGAAGATTATGCTTTCAAACTAAATCAAAACAATGACACATGATATGAACTGAAACATAGACTAAATCAACAAGTCTCTGCAAAGATTTGGTGTGAAGAACTATCATAGTCCGCAGGGTTCTCTCCTTTCCATGTTGTATTTGATGATGTGTTGCTCAATTTTGCAATAGACAACAATGCTAAAGAGCTTGATTTATTCATCTCGATTAATGTGAGGCACGACTTGCATCTTCGATTGTTTTCGTCACAATTTTTGACTATGATTTGCTCTAGGGTCTGTTTGGTTCAACAGAGAGGAGGAAAGGGAAGGAGAGGGATTTTAATATTATTTTGTTTGGATTGATCAAAAGGAAGGGGAGGGGAGGGATTTAAATGTTACCTTCTTTAGTTTAGGAGGAGAGAGGGGGGAAATTATTTTCACATGAACAACTTTACCTTTGTATTATAAGTGATTTTTTCTAAACTTTATTAAATATATAATAAAATTTAATTATAAATAACATTTGTATAACATTTAATACAAATATATATATACATACATATATATATATGTATGTATTTAAAATTATATTTTAAAATAACATTTGGTGATATATGATAAATGAAAATGACCAAAGGTAATTATGGGTTATCATAAAATATGATGGGTATTTTTGTCCAATATCAAATTTTTTTTAGCTTCCCCTTCACATCCTCCCAATTTGGAGGGGGAGACTTGGAAGAGGGGGGACATGCCAAGTATCCGCTTGGGATCATGTCTTCTTAAGGCTATTCTGGATGTACAATTCCATTTCAGTTGGAAAATGCAGTCAGATGTTTGGGGTAGTATAAGTGATCAAGGGGTGGTTAACTCATATCACGGGAGGAAACTTTGCGCAGAGTTCCATTACCATTAATGGGTGGCTCCGTGATTTCTTATGGGCGCAGGCATCCCAGGTAATTCAGTCTTATGGTTCTTCATTATCTACATATGGTCTTTTTTTCCTAGGTGCCCATTTTGTATGGGCTTTTAGTTTAATGTTTCTATTCAGCGGACATGATTATTGGCAAGAACTTATTGAATCCATCATTTGGGTTCATAATAAATTAAATATTGCTCCTGCTACTCATGAGGGGAGGGACGAGAAATTTCCCCCCTCCTAAAAAGTTTGTAGTATCAAATAAGGGGAGGAGGGCAAAGTCCCTCCCCTTCCCTCAAATCAAACAGACCCTAAAATGGCTTTAGAATTGCAATTGCTGATTCTATCATATTGTGCCCTAATTGGAAGGAACCGGTAACCTCCAGTTGCATAGAATACATTCCTGGTTTGAATTGCTCATCACCAAGGCAGCAAAAATATGGACCCCACGTTGGGAGAGAATTGTTTCCATTCACCCTTTTCTTTATTTTCTTTTTATTTAATGTTTTCATTATTAGATCAATTTTTAATTGTTAAGATTTAGGTAATAAAAAAATATTATAATATTAAATAATAAAAATAAAATAAATTTATACTTTAAAATTTTATTTGAATAATTTATCATGATAGATTTTTATTATATTTAATATTATAATAATATTATTACATAGTATTAAATTTCAATCATTAAAAATTGTTTTTATGTTAAGAGATATTAAGGGAGGGACAATCCTCTCCCATGACATGTGTATGTTATATATTTTACAATGCGATTGACTGATAGGGACTTTAAGGGAAAAGACAATCCTCTCCCATGAAATGTCGTATGTTATATATTTTACAACGCGGCTGCTAAATAACTTTTTTTAGTAAAAAATTTAAATAACTTTAGAAATATATATATATTTTTCATTATATATAATATATATTTACCTCTCAATTTACAGTTTTCATTATAAAAAAGGTTAAGGTATAAATTTATTTTATAAGTTTTTGTTGAGGAGTAATATTACCTTGAAAGTTTTTTCATATTTAATGTTATTTTGAAAGTTTCAAAATGTAATAAAGTTGCCCCATACTCTATACTGTTAAAAAATTAATATTGATTGTTAACTTTTTATGAAAAAGAGTAACATTGTACCATTTTGACACTTTTAGGACAATATTAAACCTAAAAATACTTTTAAGGTAATATTATTCATCAACAAAAACTTCTAAGATAAATTTGTGACTTAACCTTTGTAAAAAAAAAAAAACTAAAATAGTATACATTATAAAAAGCGTAGTAGACACAAGACCAAGCACGTACGGAACCGGCGACCTTGCAGAGAAAACCAACGGCTGACGAGGATGAAACTACAAAACGTTTTTAAAAGAGGGGCTAACACTGAAATATTAAAAAAATCATCATGGACAATTTGTCAAGTTCAGAAAATAGAGAGCAATGTTATGTTCCACTCCAATAGATTTCATTTCCCTCCATTTCTTTTTGGCACAAAATTGGCTCAGATGATCCAGAACCCTCCGTTCCCGTTCGGCGAAACCCTACTTCCAAGTCTCCCTCCCAACTTGTGAGCTCCTTCGTCCGCCTTCAACCTCCTAGCTTCGATTTTTATTTGAAGATTCTGCTCCTTCCTCGCACGAAGTGGCGTGATTCATTGTCAATCATCTTCTATCCCAGTCTGGTGGCTGTGTTTGCCGTTAGTTCAGATTTTCAGGTAACTGTCTGCTTTTTTTATCCACGCGTTTCATTTATTGTGTGATCTAGTTGGGGTTTACTAGAATCAAGTGTCTATCATATTTCTTTTTGTTTTTTTTTTATGAAACTGTGTCAATCATATTTCTACTTGCGCAATTTTGTCTGGTTTTGCTGCTTGCTCTGCTCTCATATTGCTGTGGCAGTACACCATTTTCTCCTAATTTCGTCTATTATCCGTGTTCTCTTGATTTGTTGCTTTTGGATCCTAGGTCATGTTCCAAACGTCCTGCATTTTTTTTTTGGGTGATAGGACAATGAACCTCTAAGCTGTTCAAAATTCAAAATGCATCATAAATTAGATTTCAGAATGAATCTTCAACAGGCCGATTTGGAAATACTGATGTACTTTCATACCAGATGAATTCACTCTTCCTTATCATGAATAAAATGTTTTCTCCTTCTATGAGGGATTGGGACAAGAAGCATTGCTTATAAAACAGAGTGAAATAAAATAGCGATCTAAGAACTGAAACTTCTTTATACTGATTTGTCAAGTTGTGGAGTGGGGAAGTATTGGCTGTTATATTCAAATAAATATTCAGAATACCTTGACTCTTAATTCAGAATATAATGCCTGCATGGGATCTATCTTGTCACAGTAGTTATATATGTTTTCTCTTTTGCCAAAAGAGAAAAAATGAAAGAAGGAAGGAAGGAAAAGAAAAGCTGATAAAGAAGTAACGTTGGTTACCATCTTTGCTGCAAACACATACCTTTAGATTATTGCCATCTCATCCAATATCTGCCAAATCCATCTTTGTCGATATTTGTAAATTCAGCTCAATTTAAGCTTGGAACTAATGCTGATTTTACCCATATAGCTGGCAGAAAAATATCTAGTCAGAATAAAAATTAATAAACAACACAGCTTGAAATCCAAACTCACACATCGTGCATATAGGCCTAGATTTCCAAATATTAAATGTTCGTGATGGATTCAATACAAGCTTAATGATTCTTTGAAAATACAGACTATGAGGAGTTATAGGATGAGGAAAGTTACAACTCTATAATAATGTAATTCACAATAATTAAATATTTTTGTTTGCTTAATGTTGTGCAGCTATTTTAAATTCTGGGATGTGAAACTAAAGAGCTGCAATTTTGTCATCGATTGGACCATTCAAATTACATATAAAAGAGTTATATTTTCTCTCTTTACTCGTTTTTCAAGCGTTAAAGATTATATTATTGGCATATGTTCACTTAAATTTTTTTTATTATTATGATATTTATCCAATATTTTGAAATAGAGATAAAGATTGAGATGTCTCATATTTTAAATTCTAAATTTAAATATAAATATTTAAAAATGGTAATTATAAAAAAGATATCAGATAGTTATCTATAGGTTTTGAGGTAAAATTTATTGTTTACGATGAATTTGTCTTACATATAAGCATAAGTTCTTTGTGCTCATTTGTTCTCTTTTTTGCATATATATTATAAATTGTTCCTAGGTACGTAAACCTCATATCTATGATATTTTTATTATTTGATTTGATTGATAGGACAACACTAAGGACTTTGTGGAGATGGAAGAGACAACCAAAAGCATAGTTGGAAATCCCATAAACAATACTAAGTTTGAAAATCTTCCTCAACATCTCATCCACCACATCATGAATTTTCTCTATTACGAGGACGCAACCAAGTTTAGTGTTTTGTCCAAAACCTTCTATTCTTTGTGGCTTTCCTTTCCCGTACTTGACTTTGACTTCCAATTCTTTGAAGAGGACGAAGAGCCACATCACAGCTTCATGTCCTTCATACTAAAAACCCTCCACCTTCGTTGCCCTCATCATATCAATAAGTCTTTGCAAAGGTTAAGAGTATCTTACCATGACATGGTTACAGGGTATTTTCCCTTGGATATTTTATTTGATGCGTTGCTAACCTTTGCAATAGAGAACAATTGCAAAGAGGTAATTTTTTTTTAACACTTGACGACGACGTCATGATTGATGTGAGATATGGTTCACTTCTTCGTCTATTTTCATCACAATTTTTGACTGTGCTCCACCTTAGCGCATTTAGATTTCCTATTGCTGATTCTATCATACTGTGCCCAAAATTGAAAGAACTGGAAATCCATAAGTGTGAAGGGTTGCAAACTGTATCAGTTTCATCTTTGTCTGTGGAGAAGGTTGACATAAGATTTTGTAGTGGGTTAGAAAGAGTTGAATTGAATGGAAATAATCTATTGTATTGCTCTTTCTATGGTGTTGTAAATGAAATCGATGAACTCATGCAATGTGACATTGCTTGTGAATCTATAAAAAATATGTATCTATATGGTGTAAAGCTCTCTAAGAACTTAATGGAACTAGTCACTGGGAGTTTGTTCGTTACTGAGAGTGACTCACCTGAGAACCTGAGTGTTCATAATCCTAGAATCAAATTGTTGGAAATGATGGATAATTATGAACTAGAGAACCTATTTCTCTCATGTCCCAAGTTAGAGTTTTCTCGTTACGAGTCTTCCAAAGGACAAAATTGTATGGTGAATATCTTTGAATGTGTGGCTCTCAAGGTTTTGATATTGAAAAGAGTAACCATAACAGATGAGTGGGTGAGGAGTACAATATCAGAGTTCGTTTGTCTAAAGGAACTTACAATAATTTACTGCGATGAGTTAGGGGGGATTGAGCTGAAAAATGACAAGCTTGAGATGCTGTCATTGAAGAGATGTTCCAATTTAAAAGAGGTAATTGTTGATGCTCCAAACTTGCTCAAATTTGACTATGAAGGAAGCCTGCAGGTTTATCCAATGCAAATTTTATCAACCAAATGCAGTACTGCCAACATCAAATTACCAAAATGCGACATAGATCCTCTCTTATGGTTCGGTAACCTGAAGCAGTTTCTCTCTTGCTTTGACCACATCAAAGACCTCACTATTATTTGCTCCCAAGTGAAGGTAATAATTGATTTCTCTGTTTGCAGTTTGGCGTGTATAAGAATTATCTCTATGATCTATTAGATAAATGTAGTTTTTAAGTCTAGATCTTGGGAAAAAATGCATAAAGTCTTTTGTTGAGATTTTATATAATGTGCATATTGGTCTTATTTTTGTTTGACCTTTTATTGATAGTGTTTCTTGTTGTACTCGTTTTGGTGAACTGATTTGCATTCTCAAAATTCATATATAAAATAACTAAATATGTGTATCTAGAAAACAAAAGGTCAATCTCTTTTATTAGCCTTTTTATTTTTTTAAAAAAATAGTATTTGAAATATTAAGTTGATTTGTTTTTGTTTGGTTTAATTTGCAGGATTTGATCTTTCCAAGAAAGTTTATGAAAAATAATGCATCTCCATTGCGCGATCTGAAGCATATTAAAGTACAAACGAAAAATATTCTAAAAGATCAAACTGTAAGGAAATTGGTGGAAAGTTCACTTACAAACCCTTGGAATTGACATTGCTCATCTCTAGCACAGGCAGAGTGAGAACCTTGAAGGTATGTTTTGTTAAACTTTTACTTTTACTTACCGATATGAATTACCAACCTATAACGTCATGGCAGCTTTATTGAGTGGAAAACTATGACATACCTTTGACCATACAATCACAGTTTGAGAATCCAGTTTTCTAGATATAGTCTTTATTTATCATCTTGATACATTGACTTACAAGTCTTGCAGACAGGGGGAACACCAATGATCACTCAACTTCATCTGAGAAATTGTAGTATGATTTTTTACCATGTTTTTGACTTTCATTGTGAGGCAAATGAATTAGCTAATTGGGATGGGATGCAAGATCATCTCACAGCCTTTAGATGCAATTTTATATGTTAACTCGTCTTCCTTTAGCTTGGATTAGACTTGATTTAGATAGAAGGAATTCTGTTTGTCTATTTTTTGGCTGGTCTTGTATGATTCACCTGTCAGTTAATATGATGTCTTCAAAAGGCATCAGGTTTATTATATTATAATTATAAAAACATGCATTGAAATGGATTTGAAAGATATTGTAGTTCGAATATGGGAAGGAAGTGAAGAGGATGAAGGTGAAAGAGAGATGCTGTTTAGGGATTCCCACGAAGTGCTGGCGACACTATGCACTCAAGGTGGACATTCAAGGCTTCAACGAATCTGAGAGAAGCTACTTGAACAAGTTGTTTGATCCTTACGTGCCTTGATTATGGAAGAGATGTGCCTCATTGTGATTTACTCCCTGTTTTAAATGTTTGCTTAAATTAGAGGGTTTATTTTCAATCTTGAGTTTAAAAAGAGCTTGCTTTGACTAAATTATCCCAAATATACATTATCATATCTTCAATCTATAAATTTACTTTTAATGTTATATAATTCACTACTCTCCCTAAAAAAATACAGTGAAACCATAACAAACTTGTTTTAGAGTTTATAATAACAAAATTTTAAGGACCGAGTTATCCACAAGTGTTTGTTAGTATTATAGGCACATCAAACTATGACAGGACGCTAGGTGATCAAAGTAGGAAGAAATGTTTCAAATGTTGATGAAATTCAAAAGTACTCTTTTTTTTTTTTTGGGCGCCTGCAACATATACATATATACACTCTTGTTAGAACTACTTATATCGTTTCCTGAATTATATACATGATATACATGTATGCGCTCCTCCTATGAATGAGTTGTAAGTTGTCTCAATATTCTCATAGTTTGGTTACATAGCTTTAGAACAGTAATAAATAAAACAAAATTAAAAATGAAGATACAAATTTAAAATAACATTAATTTGATGTATACAAGGCTGGAAGAGAACCTTTTGCATTGGTTTTTTTTTTTTTTAATTTTTTGTCTTTTGACATTTTAGAATAGAAACGACTTGGGTAGAAAATAGCACTTTAGTCTAAAACTGAACAATTTACTCGGGTTATTTAGGACACCCATGTAGAGTGTTTCTTCTACAGCGTCTCCTCGTCAAAATTCAACGTCCTCAGTGTTAGTCCCTTGAACGACTGCAACGGCTAAACATCTCCAGGTATAGTGGCTGGTGCTCTGAGAACTGTTTTGTGTGGCCATGTTTGAGATTCGGAGCTTTACTGGCATTAAACATATATACTCACTCCTGTTCTAAATACTCCTTCTTGTGTTTAATATAAGACATATTTACTTAATTTGATTAGATTAAGGAAGATAGTTAAGTTAGTTAATATAATATATATTTTTCTAAACACCCCAGCTATTTTCCTTTGTTCCCTCATTCCCTATCTTCCTTGATTATTATTGAAAGAATATTAATATGAGTAAATTAGGAAAATATTGACAAATATGAAAATATTTCTTATATTTTGGATCAAGAATTCTTCAAATATGTCTTATATTAAGAACCGGAGGGAGTACTAGTATAAGACCTAGTTCACCTTTCTTTTTGTAGTGATCAAGAAAATTAAATAGTGTATCATTAGATTGTATATCAGTTTATAAGTTAGACAAATTAGTTTGAAGAAAAAATAAAAATATGCTTTAAGGTAATTTAATTAGTTTTTTATTTTCTTTAAAAATGTTAACAAAGTCTTATATTTAAGACCAGAGGTAATGTTGGTTTGGATTAGCAGTGAAAGCTGTTTTTTTAACATGATTTATGGTATATGAGATAAGTATGTAAGAGGAGTATTATTTTGACTTTCGTAAATATACTTCTATAATGCTAACTCAAACATGCCTGTAGTAGCATAGAAATCTATCTAACTAGTGTTAACCCCCGTGCGTTGCACGAGAACGTGAATTTGATTAATAGTACATTGCAGGATTAATTTTTTATGACTATAATGCATTTATTTGTATATTTATAAAACTAAATTTTCAGCTCAAAAATACGTAAAGGGTTATTATAATCATGCTTATATATCACATTTTGAGGGAACATTTTTTTGGATAATTTATTATGCCTGGTGTGTCAACAGAGTGTCAATAAATAAATAAATGGAAGGCTATGTGGGGGACAAAATTTGATAAAGCAGAGGTAAAATGACTACAATTTCAGTTTTTTACTAAATATATCACCAACAGAATCTTTCAACAAAAAAATGAATCTTATATGATATTTTGAAAAATTTCTCTATAAATCACATTGGTTGTCTTGTTGGTGGGTTTCTTGTGTGAATCAAGTATTAAAATCTTGATGCCGCCTATTGATTTAACCCTTGACAAAGCAACATATAACTGACCATGTGTGAAGACAGGTATAGGTAAATATAATCCAACATTAGTCATTGATTATCCTTGACTCTTATTTATTGTCATAGCAAATGATAGTATGATGGGAAATTGCCTATGCGTCAATGTGAATGGGAGTTTAGACTCCGATTGATTCATATCCTTACGATGAATTAAAACCTCTTGACCTATACTTGTACCATTAAGCGCGATTGCTTTAATAAAGTGTTTACCCAGAAATGTGACCTTTAACCTGGTTCTATTATAGAGTCCCGCGGCTTGATCTATATTTCGCACGAGCATTATGGGAACTCTGACTTTCAATGCAAGCCTATGTGGAGGTAAGCTAGAGCATTTTATCGTGTTCAAGAATTCTGTAGTGTACAACTCTTGAAATGATGCATAGCCTCGATCTGCTGAACTCACAGAATCAAAGCTAAACTATTCAATAGCATCACCAGGCAATAAGGCACACATGCAGTCATTGATTTGCTCTACAACTTCTACTGTTGGTGATAAAATAGCCCTATTAGTAAGATATTCAGAATCAAACAAATGATGGAGGAGATCAGGATATGTAGCTTCGATGATTGATTGCATATGATCATGACAGTCTAGAATTAAGAAATCTTCTGGTATTTCTATCTCTGATATTCCATCATGGGGAAAACCAATTCGGCCATCACCAACATCTAGAAGCCAGTCTGAAAATTGCTTCAGCTTTGAATTATCTTCAGATGAACTTGAAGATAACCGCATGTTCTTGGTAAGTTGGAACAACTTACAATGACCCCATAAATGAGAAGAGTTTATGCTCAAGTTGACAATATCTGCACGGTTCCCGATACCAAATTAATTTATGGGATAAATAGGGTTTTTCGAAAATTCATTGATTTAGGTAGAAAAGGAATAGAGATTATTACTAAAATGGTTTTGAATGAGAATCAATCTCTTTGATCTTAATGTCTCGTTTTAAATTTGATTAGTTACCAAAACTTACAAAATGAATAATTAATGCAATAATATTCTAACAAAATCATTTGGGTAATTAATCAGGTAATTAATATTATTTGTGATGCAAATACTCCAATAATTGGGGAAACCAATAAGTAAATTATCGCTGGTAATCGGGGACGAATATGTGATGGGATTCGGCCAAATTAAAAATATACGATAATTATTGCAATGTTATTAAAAAAGTACGGTAATTATAGTAATAATAATTTAAATCAGCTGATATAATAATTAAATAACGTATTTTGTCACATAAATTATAATTATTGTTATGGTTTCAAATAAATTTTAATTTGATATAGGATTAATAAATTATCTCTTGTTTTAAGTGTACTCTTAATTTTAATATTAATAGTAGTATACACAGAGATCTATCAATAATAAAAGTACGCTATTTTATAAAAAGAGGGAAATAATAACCAAGAAACTCATAATTGATTTTATTTTGGTAAATCATAGTTAATTAAAGCTAACATAAATTTAAATAGTAATTTACATTATTGAACTTCTTACATTACTCTAACCATAACTTTTTTATTTGTGAATCCTCAAACCATAAATTTCATGAGAATTAAAATTATGATGTTATTCTGGTTACACATTATTTGTGAACCTGAGAATATTATTTTTCTTGTATATTCTTTATTTTTTGAATAATTTGTTCGGCAAACCATTATAAAAACATTAAGCAATTATGGTATTATAATAAAAGCGTGAGTCACTTGGAATCTCATGCGACAAGGAATATAAGCAATTAAGAAATTCTGACAGGGAATAATAAGAGTGAGTCACTTGAAATCTCATGCGATACAGTGGAGGAGATCTGTGTGAAAGCCTGACTTGCCTCAGGGGCATTGGTGAGTCTGTATAGTAATTGCGACATTTACGTTAGAAAACCCTATACGTTATATAATTTAGGTATACAGATGCACAAAAAACATGGATACAACTAAATTTTAACCTGTCATAAAGGTCCTTTACGTCTGGAAAATCTGGGTTGAAATAAACTTGTGTGGCATTGAAGGCACTACATATGTGTCCATAACCTTGAACAAAAAAGCATGTAATTTTAAAACCCAAAAAAATGAATTTATAGGGAAATAAAAGATATATGTAGTACTTTTGTTTTTTTGTAATCCTAGCAAACCGTAAGACAACTAAGGTGAGCATATCCAGATCTTCCGTTATGTCCTCAAAGGCTTTGAACCCTCAATTCGATCAACCTGTTTGCAAATAGTTAGATGAAATATGAGCAACAATATAATGTTCACTTGATGAATGTGATGATTACATTAAATACTTACTTGTTCGTCAACTAATAACATACTGACTTTCCAAACCTCAAATGGTGCAGCCTTCTTTGCCATCGCCTACTTCCTAAGTACCCTAACAATAATGCTCTAGGTTTGCTTCCTATCATCAATGTCCTTGAGTAAAGCATGAGCAATATTTGCCATTGATTGAGTTGATGTAACTGATTCTTCAAGAATGGTCCTCTTTTGCTGGATATGAGAATGGGAGGCTTATGCTGAGATATATAATGGTACATGTATGTGAAGGAATTTTCGGAAAAAACAACTTTCAATGACATGCATGGACTGAATGGTAGTAATTTAATTAGGATTAGAATGTTAGCTATTATTCCCAACAATCTTGAACGATTAAGGTTATTATTTGAATTGTTCGGTAATTATAACATGTGTAATGCTACATACAATTATTATTTGCCAATTAGTATGCTAGAAAATACATAATTCAATTATTATATTGTTTGACGTTTATATAATAGTTTTCCCAAGCATTTGAATTGTTCAAATAACATTGCTCAATTGCTCAGATTGTATGCCACAATTTTCGGAATAATATTATTAGAAACTCCAAAAAATACATAATGCAATTATTATATTGGTTGACATTTTTATAACGGTTCGCCCAAGCATTTATATTGTTTGATTAACGTTTCTCAATTGCTCAAATTGTATCGCGTAATTTTGGGAATAATCTTATTAGAGACTATAGAAAATACATAATGCAATTATTCTATTGGTTGACATTTTTATAATGGTTTGCCCAAGCATTTGCATTGTTTGATTAACGTTGCTCAATTTCTTAGATTATATGCCGCAATTATGGGAATAACGTTATTTGAAACTTCAGAAAATACATAATTCAATTATTAATTGATCTATTTTAATTCAATTATTAATTTAATTAGGATTGGAAGATTTTGAAATTTGAAAGGATACACCCAATTATTCTTTTCCAATCGTTATAAATGCATTTCACTGTATTTAGATTATTTGAATTTTGAAAGGCTACACCCAATTATTATTTGAAAATTAATTTAATTATTGAATTAATTAGGATTGAAATGTTAAAGTTATTATTTCCTACAGTTATGGAAGATTTTGAAATTTGAAAGGATACACCGAATTATTCTTTTCCAATCATTATAAAAGCGTTTCAATATAATTAGATTATTTGAATTTTGAAAAGTTACACCCAATTATTATTTGGCAATTATCATAAATGAGTTTTAATATAATTAGGGTTGTGATTATTCGACCCAGGTCAAGCATAAATGGGTTATGGAGCGGGTCACACGAGATTTAGAGTGTAAAGTTGATTACAGCTTGAAGCTCCATACGCCGCCTTGAGAGGAGGGATGCCCATGACGTGGGTGGATAGCAAGAAGGGAGAGATACTTCAATCAAGGTTTATTGGTTTGATAAAAATATAGGAGAATTATATTCAGATCCACATAAAAAAAAAACAAGAAGAAATGAGTATATTGATAAATCTAGAGGCTTCAATTGATAAGTTCAGGGTATCTTTGATAATTTTAAAGGACCATTTTTTTAATTTTCTTTTATGCAGGACTTGAATGTAATTATCCCTCAAAACATCCCATAATAAAAGGAATCCACATTCCCTGCTCATCAAAAGATGAGTAGGGAATGCTCATCAACCCAATTTTGGGTTTTTTATTATTTTTTTATTGAAAAAAATACTCCATGCACTAAAAACTAATTAGCTTAAGATACTTTGTGTTAAAAAAATATTTTAAATATTGGATGCTTTTGGAAAAATATTTCAGCCTGTTGGTGTTGCTGGAAAAATATTTCTGAATACAGGATTAGGAATTAATTAATTTAAGATACAAGGTAATAAAAATATTTTAAAGTGCAATATACAATTTAATCTAAATAGATAAAATACAAAAAAAATTACAAAAAAATAAAAAAAAAAACATGGTCTCCACCCCAAAATTGGGGTACTGCTCATCTTTTTGATGAGCTGGGAATACAGACCCGTGAAAAATAGCGAGATTTGAAGTATGTTTAACCGGAAAAAAAAAAATCTACAATGCCATGTCATCTCTTTTATCATATGCCAACTAAGCTTCTTTTGGTCAAACTCCATTAGTCGCCAATTTAACCTTCAAAGTTAAAAATCAGTTAACATTGGATGAGATTGCTCCATTTTTAAAACATTAGAGATGAAGTTACACTACAAATAACAAGATGCACCTAAAAAAAATATTCCAGAACGCTAGGTGCATATTAACCCTTAAATAAAGGGATTTGGTTATACTCCTCTACTCTTACTGTCCTTTCTCTTTTTACTACTTATCTTGACCTTTATATTGAAATTTAAGTGGTTTAGATTTTAATGTTTTATATAAATATTTTTACTGTAGTTTTAAACTATTATAACTAAATTTTAGTAGTTTTTGAATTTATTTATTTATTTATAATTTAAAATTTTATTAAATTTTATAAAATATGAAATTTGAGTTGCTCAAATTTCAATATAAATGGCAAGATGAGTAGTGGGAGGGAAAATGACGGTAAGAGCATAGAAGGATAATCAATCCTTAAATAATACATACATGTCAAAACAACTATACGTATTTGGGCATTTTTTTTAATATTTTAATTTACCTTTAATATTTTTCCTATAACTTTTAACGTTTTAATAAAGAGTGTTTTATCTTTAATGATTCATTAGAAACTTAGATTTATTTGTTGGAAAAAAAATTAGATTTATTTTATATAGGGAATAACAAAATCATCGGTTGATAAATTAAAAAGCGGTATATCTTGATTAAAAAAATAAAAAGCGCTATATTTATCACTTAAAAAGCGGTATAGATTAAATACATACCTCAAAACATACCTGATAGATTACACACTCTGAATTAATAAATTTTATATTCAGGATTTGAATTGACTTTTTTTCTTTTATATTTTGAGGATATTTTATTGAAATTTTCCCTATTTTATATGGAGCTTTTTTTTTTTTTTACAGATTTAAAAGCATAAAATACTTTTTTATAAAAAAATAGAAGTTTATCAGATTTATAGACAAAAACAAGGTCAAACAGATAAACTTTTAAAAATCTATATAAATGTTTATTAGATATTAATTTGAGGTCAAACACAACAGTATCCTCCTGATTTAAGACAAATAAAATACGTTTAAATAACTTATCATAAATGGTTATACACAACTATATATAAATGTTATAATTGTTTCTTGAAAAAAACAAAAGGCAGGATGTTATATCGGATAGAAAAAATAAATTATCATAACTTATAAAATTTAAATTTAAATCTAAATCATAAGGATAACCAATTATATCAACATTATGATTCATTTCACTTTGAAAATTCCGTAATATTATGTATAACTCTATATAAATATATATAAGAGCAAAGGAGCAAAAATGCCCATGATCATTTGCAAAAGGAGCAACAGGCACCATGTAAAAATTTTTGGTTTAGAAATGCCTATGTATATAACAAAATGGACCATAAATGCCATCACCGTCAACGTCCGTTAACTGGCGCAATTGGGACTCTTATTTATTCACTATACTGTACAGTAGTTGTTGAGTATGAAGAGGACATGGCAGGTAGTGTTGGTGTGGATATTTATTCAAAAGCTTGACTTCCAAGCATTCTACCACTTCTCTTATTCCATTGATTGAAAAAAAAGGTTCTCTTGTTCCATATTTTCTTTTACGGTGGCATCGAATGTGAAAGCTACGAGGAACTGCCCAAGATTTTGCTCATCGGGTTCAATCCTTAAAGTCTCCTTCTTGACATTAACAATGTTCCTTATGGTAACCGCCTTCTGATGCTCTACATATGGTGCAGGTGGAGGCATAGCAGGCTCGTAATGGTAACCAGCACTCATCCATGAGGGTTCCGTTTGTGGATGAGGCCTCGCACAATGGTGGTGATCGAGAGGAGCCAGCATAGCCTGATGGGGAGCAGAATGGTGACCTGGGTACTGGAAATGTGGGGAAGGATTTGAGTTTGGGGATTGCGATGCCTGAGGTGTCGATGCTGGATGAACAGACCGATTCGGTGTGATTTCTGGCTACGGCCTAATCGCCGGCGACGGTGGTGGATGACTCTGTCTGCTCTTGCTTCTCCGACGGCCGTTAGTGCTACTACTTCCTATGTTACCCATGGAATAAGAGGCTTCTTTCAAGTTGCGAGGTATGAAGAAAAATATCCAGAAGCTCACTTTCTCAATCAAAATAAAGCAGTGTTTCAGTCTGATTTTACTCTAGGGCCGAAAAATCCAAATGTTTCGGAATCCGGATGCTCCGAAGGTATAAACACATAGAATTTGTCCCTTTCTAGCGATTTGCACCACGGAAGAATTCAAACTTGGAAGGATGCACGAGAAGATGAAGCGAGCAGAGGCCAACTGAAGAAGAATGAAGATTTGGCGCATATGAAGATTTGGGGCTTGTGATCATGAGTTAATTCTATTTGATCATAAGTTAATTCTATTTGATCAACATTTCAAATAAAAGCGGTCAACGCAACGGACAATGACGGTGGTGGCATTTATGGTCCATTTTGTTATGTACATAGGCATTTATGAACCAAAAATTTTTACATGGTGCCTGTTGCTCTTTTTGTAAATGATCATAGGCATTTTTCTTCTTTGTCCTATATATAATATCCCTTTCAAACCTTCCAATTCTCACTGGCTCTCGGCAAAAAAAATTCTCACACATCCACAGTCTTCACAACTTTTTTTGTTCTTCTCTCTCAGACCTGCTTCTAAGTTTCGTTCTTGCCTTCTTCATCGTCATCACGTCTGAACATATTATGAACAAGATTATTGACGCTAAGGAAAGAGCAGCAGAATCTACTTCTCCTTCTCTGATGAGCGAAGAGGAACTAGATGGCGTTTTGTTTGGAAAATATGAAATCCGCAGGTTAGTCGGTGTTGGAGGTTTCGCTAAGGTTTACGAAGCTTGCCATGTTCTTACAAAGCAGAGTGTGGCCATTAAGGTCGTGAACAAGCAAGACGTAACAGAGCAGAGTCTCTCAATGGAAATCGCTACCATGCGCCGGCTGAATCATCCACACATCGTGAAACTCTACGAGGTCCTCACTACCAGAACCAAGATTTTCCTCGTCATGGAGTTTGCAAAAGGCGGCGAGCTCTTTGACATATTCGTTAATGAGGGGCCCTTTAGCCAAGATCAGCACCGTCGGTGGCTTCAGCAGTTAATCTCAGCCGTCCAGCACTGCCACTCTCGCGGCGTGTTCCACCGTGATTTGAAGCTTGAGAACCTCCTTCTCGACGAGAAATTGAACATCAAGGTTTCGGACTTCGGGTTGAGCGCCACAACGGACGATATCCGACCCGACGGCAAGCTTCATACCCTTTGTGGGACCCCTGCTTACATGGCCCCTGAGATGATCAACGATGAAGGTTACGACGGCGATAAAGTCGATGTGTGGCAGTGCGGCGTCGTTTTGTACGTGCTTACCTTTCAGTCTTTGCCGTTCAACGGCCCCGATGCCCTTACCAAGATGACGGAAATTTCCCGAGGCCTGGTTTGCATTCCCCATCGGGGCAAACCCGAAAATTTGAGACATTTAATCAAACGGTTACTAGATCCGAACCCGAAAACGAGGACTACCATCGATGAGATTCTGAAAGACTCTTGGAACAGAAAAGCGTACACAGAGATCAAAGTCCAGCAGAAGAATCCAGAATGGACGATAAGAATAGACCCAAGTCCTTGAACGCCTTCCATTTGATATCGTTCGGTTCGGGTTTGGACATGTCGGACTTCTTGTAATTTTCATTTTTTTTTCTTTTGAACTACAAGAAATATGTTGTAAATGCGTTTAGGCTTTATAGTTAAATTATTTAGGCATTGTTTTTGGCACAATAAATACTACTTAGTGCCAACTATGTATAAACCAACTTTTTTTTGGGCGAGACTATATCTATATGTGATCAATTTGCATACTTATATCAGTGATCACATTGAGTGTTTGGATTTATCATTGGATATGTTTAATATGCTAAAACGTGTTTATGGGAAAATTTTGATGTTTGGATTAGCCCTTAGCCTATTTAGCTTATGGGCCAGGAATGGAGGTGCTTATAACTTTTAGGGCATTTAATATTTTTTTGATAATTTTTATTAACCTTGCAACATTATTTTGTTAGAAATTTTATGTTTATATGATTTATAATTTATATATATTTTTATTCATTAAATATATGTAATTAATTATTTTAGTATTTTCAAATTTTTCTCAATAATAAATTAACTATTTTTATTTTTTTTATGATTATGTATGTATTATTTAATAAGATTCATGTTATTTTTAATCATTTTCCATATAAATTTACTTTTTAAAATAATCCTCTAAACATATTTCAGTTTTAAAAAGCCACTTTAATTTGCCACCACCAATCTAAATATAGATCACATTACTTTTCCCCTATTATAAATTTATAAAAGTCAAATTTTAAAAAAAAGAGTCACTTCTACCATGATAAATCCAAACATGCTCATCACGATGCCATGATACAATTTGGAGGGTATAAGTGTGTTTTGGATTATTTGAATTTAATATTTTTAAATAAAAAGCTTTAAAGTGCAAAAATACATGTGACATTTTCTCAAAAGTGCGCCCAACATCAAATATTTTTTGAAAGGCAAAAGTAACTATGAACTTCCTAAATAGGTGCAAAATACACATTGATTGTTAGTTGACCATTTGTTTGAATTTTTAAGGGTTAAAATGTAAAAATACACATGAGATTTTCCTAAAAGTACACTCAATACAAATGTTTTTTTGAGGGACAAAAGTAATTATAAACTTTCAAAATATGTGTTAAAATACATATTGACTATTAGTTGACCGTTTGTTTGAATTTTTTGATTGAAAATAATGACATGGAGAATGATGTGGATGATTCAAAAACAATATAAAAATACTAATTTTCTAACTAGGCAAGAGAAATTAATTTCCACCTAACCCTTCCTCTCCTCTCCTTCTTTCTTCCAAAAGAAGTGATAAGATGGAGATAGGGGTGGAAACAAGCCAGTCCAGGCCAAACTTTGTTCTTAATAGGCCTGGCCTATAGTACATCGCGTCTGCATTTCCGGCTCATCAGTGTGATGAGAAAAAATTTCTCATCATCAAAACAACACAGTTTTACTTAAGGGAGAGATCTGAGCCATTGATATAAAAATAATCAGGGTCTTCTATGACATATATAATATCTTAAAATATTTTTTAAGTCTCTCTTCTCATCCTAAAATAATTTTTAGTTCTTTTAACTCCTTAAAATATTTTTTCAGTTGTACCCAGTGTGTTAGTAGATTGACTGTAATTTTACCCTTAATGTATTTTTTCAGCTCCAAAAATTACGTGAAACTATTAGATGCTACTAAAAAATATTTTAGAATAGATGGAAATCAATAAATTAGTATCCTAAGTTTTGGGTGCTCGTTATTACTAAAAAAAATACATTAACGGTAAAATTATAGTCAATATCCTAAAACACTAGGTGTAACTGAAAAAAAAATTAAAAGGTTAAAAGAACAAAAAAAACTATTTTAAAGTAATTTTTGAAGCTGAAAAAATACATTGAAGGTAAAATTGCAGTAAGTCTGTTAACACATTGGGTACAACTGAACAAATATTTTAAGAGGTTAAAAGTAGTAAAAATTATTTTAGGATGAGAAGAGGGACTTAAAAAATATTTTAAGATACTAGATATATCATAGATGACCCTGATTATTTTTGTATCAATGACTCAGATCTCTCCCTTAAGTAAAACTGTGTCGTTTTGATTATGAGAATTTTTTTTCTCATCACACTGATGAGCCGGAAATGCAGACCCCATAGTATATCATAGGCCTTTTTGTTAGCCTGACCCTGGTCTGGCCTAAGAGCTATTAAAAGGCTTGCATTTTATTTAAATAAAAAAAGGCTTGTATTTTTATATAAATTACAGTGAAAAAGAACTTTAATAAACTCGAATCTAGCTAGTTCTAAAGGAGAGATCGATTAGGAAATTAATTTCCGGATATAATGAATTAGGAAGTTAATTTTTGGATATAACGAACTCCAATACTTAGGGTAGATAATTTGTAATTATTTACTTTTATTTTTCATAATCATTTATTTTTATTTTTTAGGTAGAGTAATATTTTTTGTAAATACTTAATAGGCCTAAGGCACCCTGACAGACCTATTAGTAAGTCTTGGCCTGTTTTGTTAAGAAAAACAGGCTTAAAAAAAGGCTTTCGCCTGGCCTTTTTTACTAACAGGTCAGGCCTGACTAGGCCCCAAACAGGCCAGGTTGCCTAGCCTGTTTTCACCCCTAGGTGGAGATAAAGGGTTGAGTGAAAATTAATTTCCCTTGCCCAATCAGCAAATTATTATTCCCAGTTGGAGAAATACTTACATAGTCTAAAAGTGCTAGGTCATATAAACTCTATCCAATAAAAGCATAACAACTCATATCATTTTAATTCTAGTTGCCTTATGAATCATGTGAAAAAATTCAAATTTATCTTGTTTTTAGGAAAAGACATCTTAATTTTTTAAAAAAAAAAATTAAAGCAAAATAATCAACCAATATTTTTCTTAAAAATAAGATATAATTGAATTTTTTCAGATGAGTCATCAACCAACTAAGATTAAAATAATCTGAATTGTTATATTCTCATTGGACAGAGTTCATATGACGTGATATTTCTAGAGTATATAAGTATTTCTCTCCAAGTTATTTCCTAATTATCCGTGTAATCCTCAATATTTTCATTTTTAGTCAAAAAATTCAAACAGTCAACTAATACTCAATGTGTATTTTTACATCTATTTTAGAAGCTCATAGATACTTTTGCCCCTTAAAAAAACATTTGTAAACTTTTAAGAAAATCTCATGTGTATTTTTTGCACTTTAATCCTTAAAAAATTTAAACAAATGGTCAACTAATGGTAAATGTATATTTTTACATCTATTTTGGAAGTTCATAGTTGCTTTAGCCCCTAAAAAATCATTTGGTGTTGAGCACGTTTTTTGGAAAAATCTCATGTATATTTTTGCACCTTAACCCATTTTTTTATTTAGAATTTTACCCTAACTATAATAATAAAATGAAAAATAAAATAATAAAATAACATCACCTCAGGTTCAAAAACAAATCTGCCATAAAATTAATTATAACGGATCCTTAATATAACATTGAACTAATTGTGGATTAATTTGTTTAAAGAAAAAAGTGAAAGTGTAATAACCCAAATAAACAAATTACAATTAAGAAAGGAATTTTAGAAATATACTATTATCATATATTAAAGTTGAAAAGAATGACCTATTTAGTTAATTTTAGAATAAATTTAGTGACACTTTCTTTTTCTTTTTCTAATTTGATCACAGGTTCCTCCGTTTGAGACTTAGAGCACAAATAATTTTTGTCTCTCATAATAAATACATTCCTCATGATTCAGACTTGCATTTTCTTTCTTAAAGGGGTGAGGCTATTTATCACGTCAACCAATAACTTATCAATTCTACTGGTGACACTCTCTACATTAATTTCTTTTTAACGAGTGTAAAAGGATAATGTAAAAGGTCTTTTACTAGTCTATGAATGTTAAAACGTGCTTAAGGATGTTTTTTTAATTATAAATGGGCATCCATTAAATTAGATTAAGTTAAATGAACAACTGAATGATCAAAATGATTGTGAATAAACTATAAGGAATCAACTACTCCCTTTGATCCACAATATAGGGCATTCATAGAAAAATAACTTGGCACACAATATAGGTCACTTGTAAGATAATTAATACTTATTTTTTAGTTTTGTCCTTGTAATTAATTCTCATTTCCAATTTATCCACTCATTAACTTTTGAAACACATTTTCCAAAAAGAGTAAAAGTGGAAAAAAAGTTTAATTTAGGACATATTTATTGAGTTAATTATTATTTCTTGTTTCCTATGAATTAGTTGAAGTGGCCTATATTGTAAACCAAAGGAAGTAATTACAACATTAACAAGCTGTTGGTTGAGGTGGTAGCAGCCTTATCTCGTAATAAAGAGACTTAATAAGCTATTGGTTGATGTTTTTTTAGTGGGCCGTGCATTCACTGAGTGTAAATCTCATGATAGCTCAACATAGAAGATTTGACCCACCTAAGGTTATATTTCTACTTTTGTTACCCAAAAAAAAAAATCACAATGATTATGTATGAACTACAAAGAGATCTCTCTGTGTTGTTTTAGTGGGCCGTCCATTTATATTGGATAATATGGTTAGTTATTTAATGTAAATCTCATGGAAGCCCAACATAGAAGATTTGATTGACCTAAGGTTATATAAATTTGGCTAGATTTATACTTTTATTACCACAACCCTAATTTGATTTACTTTGTCCAGAGCCGAATCTAGCGCAGAGATTTAGGAAAAATCTAACGTGATCAACATTGGTAAGAACATATTTGACAAGCTTGATCTATTTGTTTAGGCAAGTTTCTCACACTCATTTATCAAGATTTTTAAATAGCTCAAATTGACATAATTTCTTATGTTTACTTGATTTTCATTGGCTTCAGAGAGGAAAATGAGTTTTTTTTTTTTGTAAGTTCAGTTTTCTCAGGTCTTTGTGGTTGGTCAAAAAATTTTATAAATTTTGTAAAATATGCTAATATATCTTCAATAAATTTTATGATTGACTTAAAATCAAGCGTGAAGTATGAAAGATCTATTTTAAGGATGAAAGACAGAGACGAAGTATATTTGACAAGCCGATCCATAATGGTTTGAAAGAGTAAAGTCAAATTCAAAACTAAAAGTTATAAACTAGAGCCTTGGTACATAGAGATCAAAGTACAGCAGAAGATTCCAGAATGGAGGATAAGAAACCTTCCATTTGACATCGTTCGGTTCGGGTTTGAATAAACTACGTATAAACCAAATTTGTTTTTTGGCTAAACTATATGAAATCGATCAATTTGTGAACTGATATCAGTGATCACATCAAGAGCAACATGATGCCATGACACAATTTGGAGGGTATAAGTGTGTTTTGGATTATTTGAATTTAAAATTTGCATATGATAAGTAAAATATTTTTATTTAGAATTCTACACGAACTAATATAAAAAAAATGAAATATATAAAAATAAAATAACATCGCCCCAGGTTCGAAAACACATCTTCCATCAAATTAATTAATACGGATCCTTAATATAACATTGAATTATTTGTAATTTTAATTTGTTTTTAAAACAGAGAAACTGTAGTAAGCCAAATAAAAAAAAAATTAAGAACGGACTTTTAGAAATATACTACTTACTATCATATTAAAGTTGAAAAGAAAGACATAATTAAGTAATTAGTTAGTTTTAGAATATATATACATACATATACATATACATATACATATATATATATATTATACTACCGGTGGCATACACTTTCTTTTCCTTTTTCTAATAATTTGATTAAGGGTTACTCCCTTTGATGCTTGAAGAGCAAATAGTTTTCACCTCTCTCAATAAGTACATTTTCCATGATTCAACTTGTGTTTTCTTCTTTATGAGATGAAGTTGCTTATCACCTTAACTAACAGTTTATTAGTTTTACTGATGACACTTTCTACATTAATTTCTTTTTAATGAGTGTAAAAGGTTAATGTAAAAGGTCTTTTTTTTCCCCTAGTGTATTAATCTTAAAACGTGCTTAAGGATATTTTTGAACTATAAACCGGTATCCATGAAATTAAATTAAATTAAATGAACAATGGAATGATAACGAGGATTGTGAATAAACTATAAGGAATCAACTAATTACAATTCCAAAAAGCTCTTGGTTGAGGTGGTAACAACCTTACTTGTAATAAGAAAGAGAACATAAGTTCAACTTTCAGAAAACATGCTTGTTGGGATAAGCAAATTAAAACTCTTTAATGTACTTCAAGGATCAAAAGGAATTAGTTTCATGCTCGAGGTGGTTTGAGAACACCCTTAGGGCCTGTTTGGTATGCAGAAATTGATCCCATGGAAATGAAAATGGAGGCCAATTCCATGTTTTGAGGATGTTTGGTACGATGGAATTTGGCAAAATTCCATTTCTACATGGAACCCAATTGAGACCAATTCCACCAAGATCAATTCCACACAAAAAACCAAGATTTGTAATTTCACCCCTACATTTCCATCGTTACCCACCTTACTCACTAGCGATTCTGTTCACTCACGGCGACGATGGCGACTTCTTTTCCCTCACTAGTGACAGTAGCTCTCCCCCTCCACCGGCAACGTCGAACTTCGTCTGATTTGTTTTGGGAACATCAAACTTCGTCTGATCTATTTTGGGAGTTTTTTTTTTAATTTAGGAGGGGCATTTTGGTCTTTCCATGTAAAAAATAAAACTCATTTGCATGACATACTAAACATATTTTTAAAGCTCATTTCCATCTCTATATCTATTTCCATTTCCATCAAAATCAATTCCATCATACCAAACGGGCCCTTAGTAATTCACCAAAAAAAAAAATCAGAATGATTGTGTATAAACTATAAAGAATTTTCTCTGTATTGTTTTAGTGGGCCGTGCATTCATATTGGATTAATATGGTTACGCTATGTAGGGTAAATCTCATGGAAGCCCAACATAGATTATTTGATTGACCTAAGGTTATATAAATTTGGTTAGATTTCTACTTTTATTATCACAACATAAATAGATAATCAGAACAATTGTGTATAAACTACAAAAAGTTCTCTCTGGGTTGTTTTAGTGGGCCGTGCATTCATATTGGATTAATATGGTTACGCTATTTAGCATAAATCTCAGGGAAGCCCAACATGGAAGATTTGACCGGCCTAACTCTATAAATTTGGTTATATTTCTACTTTTATTACAACCCTAATTTGATTTGCTTTGTCCAGAGCCGCATCTGGCGTAGAGATTGAGGGAAAATCTAACACGATCGACATTGGTAAGAACATATTTGAAAAGCTTGATCTATTTATTAAGCTTATCACACCCATTTATCAAGATTTTTAAATAGTTCAAATTGGCATCATTTCTTATGTCTACTTGATTTTCACAAACTTCAGATAGGAAAATGAGTTTTTTTTTAAAAAAAAAAATTTAGTTTCTCAGATCTTTGGGGTTGATCATAAAATCTTATAAATTTTGGAAAATACACTAATATATCTTCAAAAGATTTTATGATTATGGACTATAGAATCAGGGCGGAGTCATAGGATCTATTTTAAGGATGAAAGAGAGAGAGCATATCTGACAAGCCAATTCACAATGATTTGAAAGAGTAAAGTGAGATTCAAAAATGAAAATTATAGATCTCATTGAAACGATCAAACTAGACACCAATTCCGCAATTTTTCAATCAAGCTAATTGGTCTCGTCCGATTTTCAAAACCATAATACAAATTCTTATATATCTATATATTTTGTTGTGGACTTTATGCCTTTACGTGTAATTAATATGGTGACACAGCATATATATAATGTAAGCCCAATAGTAATCCATATATATTAGAAAAACTGACTATTCAAATTTTATATAAACAATTTAGCCTTTGTTTTCTACTGTCATGAGACAACTTTTGTTTAAGCTGTTTAGCGCGCCGCAATAGTTACAAATGGTGGGCAAATTCGGCACGAGTATGAATTAAGAAACATGAGCAGAACAGCACCATATCTTACATGTCCTTTAGAAAAGGAAAAAAATATTTTTTTCTCAAGAAATGCTATCACATTTAAATGTGTGTTTTTTTTGTTCTTATGAGAGTATCTATAATAATTAATGTTTCTAATATTTCTTTTTTAATGTAATTATGCTAGGGTGACTTGATGGAAATGAATGCGATGGGAGAAACAAAAAAGCCTAGAGTTGATGATCATGAAGGAAGAAATACTAAACTCCAACATCTGCCTGAGCAGATCATCCACCACATCATGCATTTGCTTCTTTGTAAGGATGCAACCAAGCTCAGTGTCTTATCCAAAGACTTCTATTCTCATTGGCTTTCCTTCCCAGTTCTTGACTTCAACTATGATTTCTTTCAACCAAAGGACAATTCAGATGAGACATTCTTCACTTATATACAAAGAATCATTGAACTTCGTCGCCCTCACATAAAGGATACTTTGCAAAAGCTGAACTTCTCTTTCCATGAAGAGATCAACTCCACTAATATCCATCAGTACCGTACTGCATTTGATGCCTTGATGGACTTTGCCATGGAAAGCAATTGCAAAGAGATCACTTTTGACCTAAGAATCACAGTCCCTTATAGCATTATTCAACAAGCCAGGAGCATCATTAATAAGATTGTGAGTTATGACAAGTTTATTCCTCTATTTTCTTCCCTGTTCTTGACTGTGCTCAAACTTACTGGTTTACAGTTTAGCCCAATTGTTGATGCTTTCATAAAATGCCCAAAGTTGCAAGAACTACTAATCAATTGCTGTGAAGGATTCCACACTATAGTGGTTTCCTGCCCATCCATAAAACAAGTTGAAGTAAAACGTTGCGTTGGGTTGAGAGCGTTCCAAGTGGAAGGGGAAAAATTAGAAAGTATAATATTTGAAGGTATCAGAAGCTATAATGCAGGACTTCAACCATGTGATGTTGACCTTCCTGTATGTGATTCCTTGAGATATTTGCGTCTCAGCAACGTCAAGGTCCTAACTGACAATCTTACTGAAGTGGTCACGGAGTACTTGTATCTTGGTCGATGTGAATTGTCTGGAAACCTGCAAATTTATAATCCTCACATTAAAGTATTGGAGATGGAGTGCAATAATAAACTGGAGAACCTAGTCCTTAACACTCCCAATCTTGAGAGTTTTAAGTTTGAAGCTTCTGAAAGACAAGCTTGTACATTAAACATCTTAGCATGTCTGGCTCTCAGGATTTTGAAGCTCAGAGATGTAAACACCATAACGGATGAGTGGTTGAAGAGTGTAATATTGCGCTTGGTTTGTCTGGAAGAGGTGGACTTACTCAATTGCATTATGTTGCAAAAGATTATCATAAAAACTGAAATTCTAAAGAAATTTTCTGTATATGGATGTCTCAATCTGAGGGAGGTTATGCTTGAAACTCCAAACCTGGTAGAGTTCAACTATCTCGGAAGCTTAGGAATTTCTGTGCAGATTTTATCAGGAAAATGCAGCGGCAACATCAGATTGTCACGCAATACGTCAGATCATTTGTTATGGTTTGAAAACATGACAGAATTCCTTCGACAATTTGATCATTTCAAAGACATCACTTTTACTTGCAGCACAACAGAGGTATTTATAGTTAAAGCAAAAGGACAAAATATGAATTACTTTTTCTTATAGTATCTGAACTCTTTAATATACTCATACATATTTGTTTGATTTGGTTTTATTTGAAGGATATGATTTTCCCAAGAGAATTTGTATGGCTAAATAAAACCCCTCCATTGTACGATGTGAAGCATATAAGATTTCAAGCTGGAAATATACCAAGTGATGAAGTTGTAGCTCGGCTGGTGGAGTGCTTGCTTTGGTTAGTTCCAAAGCCTATCACGTTAACCCTATCTTCCAATTCTTCAGGGAAAACCAGGACATTGAAGGTTTGCTCATTAAACTTTGTACTAGTATATATCACTCTAACCCTAACCTATGATATTTGGGGAAGCAGATCCTTTAATAGTCAATTCTCTCCCCTTCCTCTCAGAATCTCACACTTTAATAGAACTTGGATCATTCAATTTAGGGGTGTTCAAAGTGTCCCGGTCCCAGATATTTTGATCCCGGGAATTTCCCATCCCGACCAGGACCGGGATCGGCACCGAGACCGGTCACACACCTTGTGATCCTGGTCCTGATCCGGTTTTTTCACTTTTTATTTTAATTTCTTTTAAAAAGTAAGTTATTATTTTATTTTTTTATTTTTTATCCCATAATTTAAGTTATTATTTGATAAAATGTGTATCACATATTTAGTTGGAGCTAAATTGTATATATCGTGATACTAATTCTACTATATAATATATAAAAATAATAACAAAAATGAAGGAGATAATAATAATAATAATAAAATGTTATTCTTCAATTCTAGATCAATTTGTGTGATTATTATGGCCTTATTAGGTGTTAAATAATTACTTTAAACATTAGATTATAGAAAATTTAACTAATATAATAATATATTTTAAATTTAATTTCTTTTTTTAAAAAAAAATCGGGATTTCCTGGTTTGATCCCAGTCCTGCCTGGGATTACCGGGACCGAGACCAAACATCCCGGCCAAAAACCAGGACCAGGACTGTGAGTGAGGGATCCCGGTCCCGGTTTTGAACACTCCTAATTCAATTTATGAAACTATTATTATAATATTTTATAAGTTAATTTTTAACATTTTTATACTATAGTTGCGAACGGTGCAAATCAAATATTAAAACGTTTAAATTTAGTTTTATGTAATATTATAATAATATTTTATTAAAATATTAGATCAGAATCCTTAGTTTTTAATTTATGGGTGGAGAGAGGTATTTTGAGAGAAAAACGAGGGGAGAGGTATTTTGAGAGGATCTGAATTCCATTGTGGAAACTCCCTGCTAAGTCCAATAACTAAAAGCCAAGTCCTAATTATAACAAGAAGCTATATATATAATGTAATTTACTCATTAATGCATCAAAATTCACCAAATTTAGTGTCGTTATATTAGCATCTGTGTGTGTTTAGTGTGTGGTGATCACTCTGATTGAATAAGTTAGTGCTGTGTTTAGGGAGAAAAACTGACAAAGGGCTTAAAAAACGGTTAAAACGCAAAGCTGAGTGTAAATTATGTCGTATTTATTCATTTAATAAAATAAAAATTTATAAAAAAAAAAAAAGAGAGAAAATGATAATATAAAAATTAGGAAAAAGTGTGGCTTATCGATTATCAAATAAGAGGTTAATCTAGACAAAATAGAAAACAACACTTAATGGAAAACTATATCATTTGTCAAATCTTATTGATCAATTGAATAAAGTTGAGGATTTATGTTTGCCTCTACCTCAACTAGATTAACCCCTGAATGGATGGAGAGAAATTTGGTTTGGGGGGGGGGGGGGGGGGACACAAAAGTTGGGTGGGGGGGGGGGGGGGAATGGGACGTGGGGTCCACGTCATTCTCTCCCTAACTTGTCTCTCCACACATGGAAATAAAATGGGAACAAAACTCATTTTTCTATTATTTACCCTCACACATATTTATACAACTGATTATTTGTCCCTTATTTACTTATTATTATTTTCACTTTAAAAAATAAATTTTTTATGAAATCAATTTCTCAAGATATTATATTCCATTTTAACCCTTTCACTTTTTATTTCTCAAGATAATGTATAATTTATTTATTTCTTATTATTATAATTAATTTAAAAAAATTGTCCACTTTTCTTACCTTGCAAATTTTTTAAAAACTATTTGGTTTAAAAATATATTAACATGAGTATATATCGTACCAAATAATTTGGTTTTAAGTTACATGATGATGCTAATGTTAATATGATGCATTATGATATATAATTTGATTTTAAATATGATATGTTTTTATATAGAAGGGTATTTTAGTCATTCATATACTTACTCATTTTCTTTCCTCTTTGTTTTTTCCTGTCAATTCAAACAGCAGGGGTGATAACATTTTCTCTTCGCTCCATTTTCTCTCCTCCCATTTTCTTTCCTCTCAACTTTTCTTCCCATCTAATCAGAATAGAAGGGTATTTTAGTCATAGATATACTTACTCATTTTCTTTTTGCTCTATTTTCTCCCATCAGTCCAAACAGCGGGGTGATAACATTTTCTCCCTAATTTTCCCTTCTCACAATTTTCTTCCCTCTCAACTTTTCTTCCCATCCAAATGGAGCATAAGTGATATGTTAATTGCTACTTTTTCTTCATATTAAAGCTTATATTTGATACGCCTGTTCCAATTTTCAATTATGACAATAACCTTTGAAGTGAAAGACCTTCAAATATTTTTACTAGGTTTTGGCTCTAAATTCTGTTTTCTATTTCTATATACAAATACTCCGCTTATTTCTTCAGATGGCCCAATTTCCCCTTACAAATGTGTGATGTCTTGTTGTGAATCTTTGTCATCAATTGACCCTGCCCAAACAACATCAATAAACTTGATCAATACTAGCTTGATCCCCTTTCATATATGGGATATCCCTCTTTTTTGATTTAAAGCCAACTATTTATGTTTCTGTTATCTGTTAAATGATTGATTACATATTTCCTTTGTCAAACACTAATAATCACCTTCTTTGATTGAGTAACCTCCAACCCTTGGAAATATTGCATCTATCCTAAGTCGCTCTTACTTCAAACTCAGTAGTTAGGATACTCTTGTGTCTCGAAATCTCTTCCAGTTACAATAATATCGTTAATATATAGACACACTGGATATTTTTCATAACAGAACTATATATGTCCTAAAACGATAGTGTTATCATATTGCCTTTATCTTGCAGCTTCTCCTTTTCGTACTTTGTGAATCTCTCTAACCATGCTTTAAGAAATTACTAATCCATTTAAATCGTATTTCACAGCACAAAGTAAAAATCCATATGCACCCATAATTCCACTTCTTCCCAATCAAGTACAATTATTCTAAAGGACTCCCATCCCCCTCTACTCATTCAAGTATCCTTAATGCCTCTTGAATGTTACTATTCTTATCTTTAATATAAGATCCAATTAACTAATTTGAGTAGTTTAAAGATGTTAGTTAATATGATATTTTTTTGGGTTAATATATTATTTGGTTGCTATAGTTTGTTCTCATTTTAGTTTTGATCTCTATAGTTTTAAACCATAGGTTTTGATTTCTTAAGTTTCTTTTTGCCTGAAATGTTAGTCCCTATAATTTAATAAAGGCCTTAATAGTATTAAATATGCTGATGTGGCACAAACACCATCAATTATGATAATGTGGTTTGATGACTGGGCAAGCTAATTGTAATTTTTTAGCTTATGTGGCTAATTGATCAAATTAAAAAAAAAGATTACACTATTTATCATCTTCTTCATCAAGTGAGAGATAACCCCATTGGGAGACGCAGCTGTTGAAGGGGGCTGTTTCATCACTCATCGCCCCTCTCCCTTCCGTCTTATTCGTTCAGCCTTAGCCCTCAGTCGGAGCTCCCACCCTCGCAGACTCCTCGCTCACACTTCAGTGTTTAGATTTTCAGATCAAACCAAACGCTTTGGCGCACAATGGCTGGCCTATCCAATCTCACTCATCACTGTTATTCTTTTCGTCACCGTCTCAGCCGCATCTGCTCATTGTGTTTCCGTCACCTCTTCTCATTTTCACCTTCGCTTCCAGTAAGTTTTTCCCCCTTTGTTGAATCTCTTGAGGCCATTTTCTACTGCTTCCTCTTCTAACCTAATAAATGGAGCCAAGATGGTTCATCTTTGAGCCGAGCTTGTGGGGCTTACACATTGCAAACCATAGAAGACGAATGTTTCTGGCCTTTTTTAGTTGAGACATGTAGTCGAGCAGAACCCATTCCTCTTTGATTGGAAGTTCTATCAGAATTGAAGGATTACATTTTTGGTTGAATTTATGAGTCTCGGGCGACTGAAGAGTGAAGGAGGTCAATGGCTTTTTGGATAATTTGTGGTTAATGGCTTGCCTTCCACTAAAGCATGTTGAAGATGGCGTTCTTTCCCAGACTCCGTACTTTATTTTTTAATTTTATCACTAAGCCTCACAAGATACAAAAATCACAGCTAGTTTGCCCAGTCAACAAGCCACATTAGCATAATTGACTGAGTTAGTGCCACATTAGAATGTTTAACACCGTTAAGGTCTTTATTAAATTATAAGGACTAACATTTTAGATAGAAAGAAATGTGAATGACCAAAACCTATAGTTTACAACTATAGAGACAAAAATCAAATTGAGGACAAACTATAAGGACTAAATATTATATTAACCCTATGTTTTTCCCTAAAAAACCTAATCGTCTTCCTTAATTCTCTCCCCCCTTCTCTTGATTTTTGTTAAGGGATTATGGATCAATAGGGTGAATTTGGGAATATTGATAAAACATGTGAAATAGTTCTTACATTTAGGGCAACATCAACTTCTTAATTAGGTCATACAATAAGGATCGGATAGCATTTTGGATCTTTGCTTTGTCAACATTAGTGGTGACATCAAAGGGATAATAAGAATTCATATGAAACAAATCTTCAATAGGATTCAGTGCGCACATATTGGTTGGCTTTATACTAAAAGCAATAGGATTCAGTGTTCACTGTTGTTCTTCCTTCATGAGTAAATAAAATATTGGCGAAGGTAGTAGACAATTGATGGCAATCAGTGATATGGTCAGATTTCCCAAAACCAACATTACAAGCAGTTTTATTAATTATCATAAGCTCTTTTTAGAGTGGTAATACTCTCCAGACATATTTACCTAATTTGATTAGATTAAGGAAGTTAGTTTAGTTAGTTAATATAACATATTTTCTAAGCCACTCTAGCCATCTTCCTTAATTTTCTCATTCCCTCTTCTTCTTGATTATTGTTGAGGGAGCATTAATAGGGTAAATTAGGAAAATATTAACAAATATTTCTTATATTTAGGATCAAGATCATTTTCCCAAATATGTTTTATATATTAAATATTAAGTACAGGAGGAAGTACCTTTCTTTGCTACTGACTCTGGGAGTGTAATTTTCTGCAACTGTCTGAGGCTTGAAGAGTTAATAGCATTTCCAGATGTCCACGAGATTTGTTCTTCTAGGGTTTCCCACGTGCCTAGTTTCCCTAAATTAGTATGCACAGATCCTTCCTACAATGTTATATTTCTTTTATCATCGCCCTCCAATGCTTTGGTTGAGGCCTGAAACAAGTTCAAAAACCCTCTTGTTTCAACCTTACTGTTCAAATAAAACAGGCATCTTCAATACATATTCATTCTTCATCAGTAGTGTCTAAATCAAGCTAAGATCAAAATTACATATTCATACCCGAGTTGTCTTCTTCCTTCCACTGTTAGCTCTCTCTGTGGCAAGAGCACAACGGCGTTGGCATTTATCCCAGCCGGAGAAAGCCAACAACGGATTTTCAGTTTCATATTGTTCCCGAGGGAAACGGTAGAATCAATGGGTATTAATATCATAATCAAATGGAATCAGCCAGGATCAATCCACATAAGTTCTATATATATATATATATAAAATAAATGCTAAAGTTATATTATATTATAGGATCATACAGGATGCATTGACTGACGTGGAATTTGAAATGTGATTGCAGTTTGGATACGTGAGGAGGAGGGTGGAGGCTAGGGAAGCGGAACAATGCTGCTCTACTCTTCCAATCAAATGCTGGAAACACTTTGTGCTTAGGGTTCAATATGAAGGCTTCGATGATGATAAGCCCATGAAGGAGTGTTTGGAAAAGTTCTTCTCTCCCCATATGCTTTATTATGGCATTAATTAGAGAGATATCAGATCACATCAGTCATCATCCCTCATTATGATGATTTGATTTCTGTTATGCTTTCAAAACTTCTGTATGTGGATGTGTTGTGTTATCTTTGAATCAATGTTGTGAAAACCAGACCGGACAGGATCGTTGGACCGATGTCCGGGAGGGCTTTTGGCTCATTTAGTATGGTTCAACCGTTTCATCATTTAGACCGTTGCAGGCCGCTTGAGACCGACTGTTGGGCCGGGAACTGGGGTTGAACCAGAAATCGGGGTGGTTGGACCAGGAACCGGCTATTGGTATTATTGACATGCTATTGTGTTTTTTTTAAATGATTTCAATGTATTAGAACTTGGGATTTAGGAAAGATTATACATATAAGCTTTTGTATGTGTTTATTTTCAAATAATGTTAAAAGTTTATATTTTTTTTATATTTATATAATTATTTATACGCATAATATTATTTTTATTTAATTATTATGTTATCGGTCAGACCGTCAGTCCGACCATGTGATCTATGACCCGTTAGCCTCTCCGGTTCAACGTTTGGTCTGACTTTTAAAATATTACTTTGAATAAATGGCTTATAAGCCGATAGTACTTGTTTGTGGTTTATTTGTAACGTGGTTTGTGGTACTTTATTTCATATATAAATGAACCTTGTGACAAGTTTCTCCTTTTTATTTTCCTATGTTTTATTTTATTTAATATTTATTTGCGGTACTTTCGGGGATATATGCAGAATCTTTCTCATTTATCATTAAATGGTTGTTGACATTTTCTGATGATCTCTTTCGGTAGTTCGAAATAGTCGCCGTTATTAATTAGATAACCTAGGAATTTTTCTTGAAATTCTAAGCCCAAAATCCAAGATATGACACCCTGCAACATTATTTTGTTAGAAAATTTTACATTTGTATGATTTCTAATTTATATACATTTTTATCCATGAAATATATTTAATTAATTATTTTAGTATTTTCAAATTTTTCTTAATAATAAATTAAATATTTTTATTTTTTTATTATTATCAAATAATTAGATATGTATTATTTAACAGGATTCATGTCATTTTCAGTCATTTTCTACGTAAGCTTGCTTTTCAAAATAATCCTCCAAACATATTTCAATTTCGAAAAACCAATTTAAATTGTCACCGCCAAATCAAACATAGGTTACATTACTTTTTCCTTAATCTAAGTTTGCAAAAATCAAATTCGAAAAAAAAGGCAGTTCTACCATGGTGGATCCAAACACACTCACGACATTGACATGATAAAATTTGGAGCGCATAAATGTGTTTTGGATTATTTGAATTTAAGATTTTTAAAAGAAAAGTTAAATATTTTTATTTACAATTCTACCCGAACTAAAATAAAAAAAATGAAAAATAAAATAATAAAATAACATCGCCCCAGGTTCAAAAACAAATCTGCCATAAAATTAATCAAAACGGATCCTCAATATAACATTGAACTAATTGTGGTTTAATTTGTTTAAATTAAAAAAGAGAAAGTGTAATAACTATTTAGTTAATTTTAGAATAATTATAGTGACACTTTCTTTCTTTTCTTTTTTATTTGATCACAAGTTTCTCCTTTCGAGATCTAGAGTGCAAATAATTTTCACCTCTCTTCATAAGTACACTTCTCATTATACCAATTTGTATTCTCTTCCTTACAGGGGTGAGAACGCTTACCATTTCAACCAACATCTTATCGATTCTATTGATGACACTCTCTACATTAATTTCTTTTTAACAAGTGTAAAAGGATAATGTAAAAAGTCTTTTCTTACTGGTGTATGAATGTTAAAATGTGCCTAAGAATGTTTTTGAACTATAAATGGACATCCATTAAATTAAATTAAGTTAAATGAACAATCGCATGATCAAAATGATTGTGAATAAACTATAAGAAATCAACTAATTGTAATCAGCGTGTTTGTTTTGGTGTTTTAATGTACAAACGGGCTTGAACAGTGGCGCAAATGAGCTTGAACAGTGAAAAAGCCAAAAGTGGGTGTTTGTTTCAGCGATGAGATTTAAGGTAAAATAAATCAAAAGTTGGAAAAAGTCATAAGCCTCAAAATGAAGCTTATTAGAGCTTATTGCTATAAAATAATATTGAAAGGAGTATTTCATATTTTTGGGGATCAATGAGGTACTCAAAATCACTTCTAATCACAAAACTTCTTTTATGAAAAATGTTCTAAATAATTTTCTCTTTCTTTAGATAGTAATCTTCTGCTAATTAGAGAATAATTTGGGATAAGAGTTTAAGTAAGTTTTGATTTTTGTTAATATATGACTGTTGAAAGGTAGAGAATAATTAATAATTAATTTTAATCAGTTTAGATTTATTATTTAGTTTTTTTATGATTTTATAATCAATTGTTTTTATAAACATGTCATAAATTAGTTTCTATATAGTGTTTTTACCCATTAAATTTAGTTTAAATAATTTATTTGGATTATTGGAGGTATTATTGAGATTTTAATCGGTTTATTTTGTTAGATTTTGAGCTATGTAAACATATAAGTTAGGATTTAATATTTAAATTAGAGTTTGATATAATTTATAAGATTTAAGCTTGAGGTGCACAGTAGAAAAGACTTTTAGAGTGTACTAATTTAAATTAGGGTTTGATATAATTTTATTAAAATTGTACCAATACCAAATTTTTAAAGTTAATTTTTGAGAAAATTGTGAAAATATCCCTCCGTGAATAGATATCATCCCAGGTCCCATTGACAATTAAGTTACCAATTATGACTATTTTCACAATTATTCCTTCATTTTTTCTTTTTTCATAATTTTTTCATTTTTCATAATTTTTTCAATTTTTTTCTTTTAATTAATACAAAAGTCACTTATGCAAAAGTCAAACCAAACATCTTAACTTTTACATAAGTTACTTTAAGTTACTTATCCAATCGCTAATCCAAATACTCATCATTTTACCCAATCTAACTTTTTTCCAATCTTAAGATTCCACAAGTTTAAATAAAAATAAGTTACTTATCCAATCGTCAAAACAAACACACCCAATACCAACAAGCTATTGGTAGAGGGGGTAGCAGCCTTTTCCTGTAATAGAGAGACTAAATAAGCTGTTAGTTGATATCCCCCCCCCCTTCTCTATGTTGTTTTATTGGGCCGTGCATTCATATTGGATTAATATGGTTACGCCTTTGAGCATAAATGACATGGAAGCCCAACATAGAAGATTTGACCCACCCAAGGTTATATAAATTTGGTTAGATTTATACTTTGAAAATTTGGTTCGAACCCTCTGATTAATGGGAAGACCTCGTTGGTAGGCGATCTCGTAAGTCCCTTGTAAGCGCTTAAAGAGCCCTGGGGCCGTGCCCTGGCCTTGGTAGGGGACTGATGCTAAACCTACCTAAACTTTTTTATAACAAAAAAAAAAAGATTTATACTTTTATTACCACAACCCTAATTTGATTTGCCTTGTCCAGAGCTGCATCTAGTGCAGAGATTTAGGGAAAATCTAACACGATCGACATTGGTAAGAACATATTTGACAAGCTTGATCTATTTGTTTAGGCAAGCTTCTCACACTCATTTATCAAGATTTTTAAATAGTATCAAATTGACATAATTTCTTATGTGTACTTGATTTTCATAGACTTCAGAGAGGAAAATGAATTTCTGTTTAAGTTTCTAAGATCTTTGTGGTTGGTCATAAAATAAATTTTATAAATTTTTGTAAAATATACTAATATATCTCCAAGAAATTTTATGATTGACTATGGAATCAGATGCGGAGTCATAAGATCTATTTTAAGGAATGAAAGACAGTGACGAAGAATATTTGAGAAGCCGATCCATAATGATTTGAAAGAGTAAAGCTAGATTTAAAACTGAAAATTATAGATCTCATTGAATCGAAGACATCGATTCACCGATTTTTCACTCAAACTAATTGGTCTGGTCCAATTATCAAAACCATAATACAAATTCTTATATTTTATGTTATTTTCCGGATTCTATATATTTTCTTATGGGCTTTATGGCTTTACATGTAGTTAATATGGTGAGACATGTAATACCCTGAATTTTGAGACTCGAGGCTAGAGAATAAGCCTGAGATTAGTGGATTGCTAAGCCCCGGTTTAGCAAGATCCCAAATTGTTATTAAGGGTTAATGACTCCAAAAGTGGATGTGGTTAGTGATAAATAACCCTTTTGGAGAATATGAAGTGATTTGAGCAACGCCGAAACCCTGTATTTGAGTTCAATTGTGGATTAACATCCAAATTGACTTAGAATAGAGGGAAGAATTGAATGGGGTATTGTGTTGGAAATGGTGTCATAGTGTGTTTTGATGTCATTGAAATTGGTTTGGAACTTTGGAATGGAAATGTTGCAATGTTAGGTTTTGAAATGTGAATTGTGTTGACATGTTGAGATTGTTGTGAAAACATGTCAATGAGATGTGAATTTAATTGATTTGGTGTTTCCAATGGATTCCTTGTGAAAATTTATGTGGGAATGATGTTTGGTATGAAAATGGAACCATTGGAAGCAAAGATGCAAAATCTGAAATTCTGTCCAGTGAAACTCTATTCTGGGCAGTCTTCTCGTGTGGATGTTTTTACTAGGCAAATGATGTCAGAAAATTATGAAACTTTCCAGTCTTAAATTTCACATCCCAAGCTTCAAAATAGAGATATAATTTGTGTCATTTCGTTTTGGGAACTGGGAGATATGACTGTCCAAAGTTTGAGGTCGAAAATGGACTCTGTTTTGGGACAGTGATGAAATTTGTGCAATTCTGGAATTGTGTGGTGATTTATAGTAATGGAAAATATTTTTCTAGTAAAGAGGACTTAAATACCTTTCATTTGGCTTTGGAATCACCTCATTTATATTTTTCTAGAATTAGTTATGATTTTTTAAAATTTGGGCAGAAAATCTGCTAGAAAATCCGAAAATGGGAATTATGACATCATCTCAATAAAAGATGACATCAGCATAGGATATGTTATTAAACGGTTTTTTCCTTCTTCCTCCTCATTTCTGACGCTGAGAACAGCTGAAATAGAGAGAGAGCATATGGGATCTTTAGAGAGAGAAAGAGGAAGAAATCTCGTAAGGTAAGCCGATTTCTCCGACGATCTAGCTCCTAACGCGTATAACTCCGATCCTAAGCTACTCCTTTATATTCTTTAAGGTTTGGAAGCTCTTCTTTTGGTGTTAAAACAGCTAGGGTTTCAGCCAAGACAAGGAAAAGCTAGTGGGAGCTTGAGGTAACTTCCAAACTCTTGTGTATTGACTATTCTGGCTGTTGTGGACAATTTAATCGGTGAAATTTCGCCGGATTGTCATTGGTTTCAAAAATGGAAAATGGGTGTGTGGGGGCTGTTATGCTGCCCAAATTGGTACTAAATGGTAGTTGTAACCTAATGGAATAGTCAATAAAGTGGTTAGGAGTAGAAAGGAACGCGTTTACGGAGCCGAAACCGAAAAACCCCAATTTTTCCCGAGGAATTGAGAATTTCGGCCAAGCCTAGTTTGGAGGGGTCAGAGATGGATTTTCAATGATTTGATGATTCCATTGAGTTTAGGAGCGAAAATTAGGTGGGGTTACAGTTGGTCACTTTTTCGGAAAAGGCCGAAAAAGCATAATAACGAAAACGCCCTTGAAACCCTTAAAGTGGGGCTGCCAAGGGTAAATTTGTAAATTGAAATTGAATTTGATAATTCTGAGTCCGGAAATGGATTCCTTGGGCGAAAATATGTCAGAATAACCCATGTTAAAATTTCAAGAAAAGTACAGTCGGACCAGGTACGGCCGGGCCGGTCCCCAGGGGTATTTTAGTAAATTTTCAATATAGCCTCATATAAACCCCAGAAACACTATGGAAGTGTCTAAATGGCACATTTGACATTTTAGGATCGAATGTGAAGCCTCAAGTTGCTGGCACGCAAATCGAGGAGAAAAGACTGGAGGTTGGGGACTTGCCTTACTTGCATGTATTTGATATCTTTGCCTGTGTAATTATGTATGTGATTGCGTTACTTGATTGTGTAGAGCATATTTGAATAAATGAAGCTCTGTTTCTGTTTTACTGTGGCCATAGTTTTGTTACATGAAATATTGAGCATGCAGAAATGTCATTATGGGGCATGCATCTAGATAAAGCTAACATGTCAAACATATAGCATCTATCATGCATGCATTATGGTATCTGTTTCCTACTGAGATTCTCTCGAATCTCACTCTCCCCTACCAACAATTTAGACAGGGCAAGTGGCTCGTGGAGGGAGCGGCTAGGACTCCTCCGAGATGAGATTGTGTAATCCCCATTTGAAGAATTGTAATGGGCAATTGTACCCTATGTATCTTTAGTGAAGGTATGTACCCGAGATTGCCGGGATGATTAAGTTGTGCACTTTGATATTTATATGAATGTGATTTATCTTCGCGTAGTAATTGTATTCGAAATATAAATATGAGACATAGTTTATAAATGATTTCAAAAAGTATTCGTGAAAACACCGTCATGTGATGGGCTAGTAAATGTTATTTGATTATTATTGGTCTCTATTTCATTTTAATCACATATTTCGGATATAATTACGGAGGGGGTTACAAGACAGCAAATATATTGCAAGCCCCATAGTAATCCATATATAATAGACAAACTGGCAATTCAAATTTTATCTAAACAATTTAGCCACATTTGTTTTCTTCCATGTTCCTGACGGTGCTCAAACTTACTGGGTTGCGGTTTAGCCCAATTGTTGACGCTTTCATAACATGCCCAATGTTGCAAGAGCTACTAATCAATTGCTGTGAAGGATTTCACACTATAGTGGTTTCCTGCCCATCCATAAAACAAGTTGAAGTAAAATTCTGCGTTGGATTGAGAGCATTTCAAGTGGAAGGGGAAAAATTAGAAAGTTTCATATTTGAAGGTATCAGAAGCTATAATACAGTACTTCAACCATGTGATGTTAGCCTTCCTGTATGTGATTCCTTGAGATATTTGCATCTCAGCAAAGTCAACGTCCTAACCGACTATCTTAACGAAGTGGGCACAGAGTTCTTGTACCTTGGTCGATGTGACTTGTCTGTGAACCGGCAAATTTATAACCCTCACATTAAAGTATTGGAGATGGAGTGCAATAATAAACTGGAGAACCTAGTCCTTCACACTCCCAATCTTGAGAGTTTTAATTTTACAGCTTCTGAAAGACAAGCTTGTACATTAAACATCTCAGCATGTCTGGCTCTCAGGATTTTGAAGCTCAGAGATGTAACCACCATAACGGATGAGTGGTTGAAGAGTATAATATTGCGCTTGGTTGGTGTGGAAGAGGTGGACTTACTCAATTGCGTTATGTTGCAACAGATTATGTTAAAAACTGAAATTCTAACGAATTCTCTTTATATGGATGCCTCGATCTGAGGGTGCTTATCCTTGAAACTCCAAACCTGGTAGAGTTCAACTATCACGGAAGCTTAGAAATTTATGTGCAGATTTTATCGGGAAAATGCAGCGGCAACATCGGATTGTCACGCAATACATCAAATCATTTGTTATGGTTTGAAAACATGACAGAATTCCTTCGATCCTTTGATCATTTCAAAGACATCACTTTTACTTGCAGCACAACAGATTTATTTATAGTTAAAGCAAAAGGATAAAATATAAATTACTTTTTCTTATAGTATTTGAAGTCTTTAATATATCTAAGCATAATTGTTTGATTTGGCTTTATTTGAAGGATATGATTTTCCCAAGAGAAAATCCGTCCACTGTACGATGTGAAGCGTATATGATTTCAAGCTGGAAAAATACAAGTAATGAAGTTGTAAGTCGGCTGGTGGAGTGCTTGCTTTGGTTTGTTCCAAAGCCTCTCACTCTTCCGATTCTTCAGGGAAAACAAGGACCTTGAAGGTTTGCTCATTAAACTTTGTTCTAGTATATATCATTACATTTTATGCGCTAACTTATATATATATGATCATTAACTTGATATAATTTCTTTTAGTCGAACATATGATATTTGGGGAAGCATCCTTTAATAATCATTGCTCTCCCCATCCTCTCAGAATGTCACTTTTGGATTAGAAAAAAAAAAAGGCTGGTTCAAATATAATATTTTATAAAACTGTTTTTAATTTTTTTTTTGTATACTATAGTTGTGAATCGTACAAATCAAATGCTGAAAATTTTAAATTTAGTTTCATGTAATATTATAATAATATTTTACAAAAATATTAGATCTGCATCCTTAGTTTTTCATTTAGGGGCGGACATGTGATTTTGAGAGAAAAAGAAGGGGAGAGGTATTTTGAGAGGATCTGGATTCGATAGTGGAAATTCTCCATGCTAAGTCCAATAACTAAAAGCTAAGTGCTAATATTTTGAGAGGATCTGGATTCGATAGTGGAAATTCCCCATCCACTCTTTTTGTTCTTCTCTCTCTTCTACCCTTCTTCTTTGCTCGAGTCTTGTCGTCGTCTTCTTTAACTCCCGATGTTCTTATAGTCATTATGTTTCAAACTATTCAACAAATGAACAAGATTACTGACGCTGAGAAAGGAGCAGCAGAATCTACTTCTTCTCTGATGGGAGAAGAGGAACTAGAGGGCGTTTTGTTTCGAAAATAAGAAGAATTGGCCATTCAAATTTTATATAAATTTAGTCATTTTACATACTATTGTCATCCAAATTTTGTTTACTTTGTTTGACACCAGTTACAAATGGCGAGCGAATTCAGCACTACGTGGCACAAGCATGAAATTACAAACGGCAGAAGTAATACGTGGAAGAGTGCTTGTATTAATTTTAATTTATAATCATTTATAAATCATGAAAAGACTCTGATACTCTTTAAAGTAAATAAAAAATTAAAATAATTACTTTATCATGGGAGCCTTTATATGAGAGAGATATGGGGATTGTCATTTTTTAGAGTTTTCATAGGGCTGGCTTAGAAAATCAAAAGAACCCCAAAGGCATGCCTTAATTCATAGCTTCACCACAAATTTGTGGAAATTGTCGGAAATTCACCAAAAACAAGTTTGGATTTCTTGTTTAAACTTTCCATTATATTATTATGAGAAAATTAATCTTTTGTTCTTTGAATTTTTGACTCACTTACAACTCAATCCCTCAACTCTGACTTGATTTAACTCAGTCCCTGAACTTTTGACCCACTTATAACTCACCCCCTGAACTTTTGACCCGCTTATAACTTGGTCCCTAAACTTTTGACTTGCCTATGACTTAGTCCCTAATCTTTTAAATTTTTATATTATTATCCTTGTCATTCATAATTGAAGAATAATATCTCATCGGCATCATCGTCATCATCTACTATTAGGATTAGAATTCCAAATATGGATCATGATAGATTCAGGATATTTCTAAATAGAGATTTGATGCTATCTCATCATCTACACACATGCCTATATATTCATATATACTCTTCATCATTATTCAATATACATACTTTTGAGAGTTTCATCAGATTTATCATGGTACTAGAGCACAAGGTTTCCGAACCAAAGATAAAGTGCTTAGAAAGAGAGAATAAACACTGAGAGAGATGGTTTCTAGAGTTAGAATGTGAGTTCTCCTTTCTTTCTGCATGCCTATGACAACCTAGGGCAAGTTTTCGCCAGCGAGTTGTTAAGCGAGACTAACTATTTAGAATGGGTGGTGGACATGACAAACGCATTTCTAGCTAAAAACAAGTTTGGGTTCATTAATGGTTTGGTCAAGAAGCCTGCGGTCGATTCAACCGATCTTTCTAATTGGATTCGATGTGATGCCATGGTAAAAGGATGGCTCAAGAGTGCAATGGACAAGGAGCTTCGGAAGACCGTCAGGTATGCCCAAACGACGATAGAAATATGGTTGGACCTTGAGGAACCTTTTTTGAAGGGTAGTGCTCCTAGGACATACGAACTTCAATGTGATATAACATGTCTTTGGCAAAAATCTGTGGCGTCCTACTACACTAAGTTGAAAGCGCTTTAGGATGAGGCATTATCGTCTTTGACACCTCTACCAAGGTCTACCTGTGAGAGCTTCAAATGTAACATTGAGAAGCAAATAATGGAGGCCAAGGATAATGAAGAATTATATGAGTCTCCCGTGAGATTAGATGAGGAATTTGCTGTAGTTAAAACCCATATCCTTAGCATAAAACCCCTAATGAGTGTAGAGGCAGAATATCACACTACTACAAAAAAGGATTTTAACGTCCCTATTTTGGCATTTTTAACGTCCAAAAACTGGGGGACGTCTATGTAGGGGGCGTAGTATGTTTTAAGAAAAGACGTCCCAAAAAATGGGACGTCTAAAGTCCCCCTGTGGAGGACTTTAGACGTCCCAAATCTCAATTTGTGATGTCTAAAGTCTTCCACAGAGGGACTTTAGACATCCCAATTCTTAATTTGGGATATTAAAAATTTTTATTTTTTTTAAATTATTATTTATATTCTTCATTACCCAGCAAATTAAAATTGCAGAAACAGAATTGAAGATGGATTCATAAACCACAAAATGTCCCTTACAAAATGGTAAAGACATCTAGCACTGCAATCTTTTTACTATATATATATGTATAATAACAACAACTCATACAACCTAATATTATATATGTATAAGAACAACCAGAAAGTGTCAAAATGTTTGTCGCCACACAACTACAAACTAATTGTTGTTCATTTCATCAAAATAAATATACATATGTATTTCCCTCTATTTTCAAGCTCCAATCGTATAAAACAAAAACATTATTAGTATTGCATAACTACTAACAACTAGTTTATGATTCTGGCAAAAAAAACAATCAAGGGAAAAACACTCCAATAACTAGAATCATGTAAATAAATTGAAAGCATTATAATAATTTCACATTGCAAGTTTAACTTAATTCTTCATGTAAATTTATATTTAAAAAAAAACAAACATGATGAAAGTAGGGGAGAGGGCAGCCAATGGCATCTATGTGCTTCCAAGGTGGAGAGAAGACGTTGGAGGAGTTGTGTATGCACAGTGGAGAGAAGAGATATGCCAGAGGTTGAAAGCAACGATGAAAGTGGGAGGTCTACGCCGGAGGGTGGAGGGGGCAAAAAAGGTGGAGGAGGCGTACACCGGAGGGTGAGAGCAAAGAAAGTGTTATAAGAATGGAAGGAGGTGGAGGAAAAGGGAATGAAGAAAAGGAAGAGAGAAAGACGAAGTGTAATGAAGAAAAGAAAATAATGAAAAAGCATACCCATGGTGTAGATAGAGAAGACGAAGTCACGGGAATGAAAGAAAAAAGGAAATGCAGAAAAGAGGGAAGAGAACTCATGGGGGATGAGAAAGATAGAAAAGGAGGGATGAGTTTCTGAAATGGAAATGAAGAAAAGGGAAGAAAAGTTTCACGCATGTTAGAATTTTTGACATGACTTTAGGAATCCCATAAAGTAAGACTTTAATTTAGGCGTCCCAAATCCCATTTGGGATGTCTGAAGTAAGTTAAATTTTTTGAATTTACTTTTTTGGCGCCAGTGAAAATCTTTAGGCGTTCCAAATAAAATTTGGGACGTCTAAAGGTTTCTCTACGTACACATAATTACGAAAATGCCACCGCCTTCCTTTTTAACCACCCAATTTTAAAATTGGGACGTCCATTGGGGTGGTTATATCATAATTCTGTAGTAGTGTCACTTGTCCTCAGAAGACGAGAAGCAGAGACACATATCTACATTATGTAGAACAAACCCTGAGACTATGACCTTTCAGGTGCAAAATGTGAAGAACGATAGGGATGAGAGTCTGATCCCTGGTCTCATGCTTCCACAATATGAACAACTTATGCGGATGTTGAATGGTGAGACGGACAAATAGAAGGGTCTCGCTATTGGGTCATCAAACCAACCTGTGGCAAATATAGTTGGTGAGCACTCAATGAACCTTGCCTTTAATAAAGTATGGGTAATAGACCCAGGGGCAAATGAGCACATAATTTTTTATGGTAAATTTTTATTGAATGAAAGGAGTAGAACGTACTTACTCATGCTAATGCCAAATGGCGAAAGGATACTTGTGAAATCATCTAGAAACCTAAAATTACAGAATGAGATGTTGCTCAAAGATGTTTTAAAAATACCAGATTTTGAGTGTAATCTTTTGTCAGTTAGTAAGCTCACTCATGATGGTGATCTTGCATTGCTCTTTGTTAAGAAGTTGTGTGTGATACTAGACTTGCTCACAAATGGTGTGATTAGAATGGGGGGATACCATGATGAAGGGCTCTACATTCTAGAATCAACACCAAAAAGAAAAGTTGCATTGATGGCAAAAAGACTTGGGGATTCACGACTATGACAATGAAAGTTCGGGCATGCTTCAAATGAGGAGACAATGTGTTTGAAGAGATCCCATTCCAATTATCAACCAAATCTGATAATTGGGTGCATCAAATATTATTTTAATTGCTTCTTTTCAATCAAATGGCCAAGATTTCATCTTGATTTCATCCTTCACCATGAGCATGCCACATATGTACTTGCAAGGTCCATAGGGATTATTTTCCCAAAGCTCAATTATCTCCCTTAATTGTTATTCTCCCATTCATATTTAGCCAAACTTGATCTTTGAACATCATTAGCTTTACCCTTTAAAGGTAAATCCTGGCCATTCATTTTAATCTTCCCATCCTATACTTGAGATAGATTTTAAACTTCCCTCTTGGTTTTGGATGTGCCACAATTTATAATTTTGCCATCCGTCCACATTAACCATGGTAAATTTTCTAATTACCATGATTAATTCCTTTACATATTTTGGAATTATTTTCCATAATTAACTCCTTGGGCAATTCCTAACCAATAAAATTAATGTAATTCTTTGAAGAACTCGATCGTGCCTCTCAAAATAATTTCCCCTAGCTTGTCCAATCATTTTATGCCTCCTTGTATTTTTCATAATTAAACTTGGCTAATCTTCCCTTATTAAGCCAAAATTCAATAATTATTTAAAAATCCTTTTTGAAGTAAATTTTCTCATTTATACCTCTGTTAAGCCTCAAATATAATATGGGGAATTGTCCTTTACCTTATTGTGTCTCCAGGAATTTTTCTTCAAATTCTAAACCCAAAATCCGGGATATGACACCCAGCAACATTATTTTGTTAGAAAACTTTATATTTGTATAATTTTTAATTTATATACATTTTTATCCATTAAATATATTTAATAAATTATTTTAGTATTTTCAAATTTTTCTCAATAATAAATTAAATATTTTTATTTTTTTTATAATTTTCAAATAATTAGGTATGTATTATTTAATAAATCATTTTCAGTTATTTTTCATATAAACTTGCTTTTCAAAATAATCCTCCAAACATATTTAGTTTCAAAAAGCCACTTTAATTTGCCACCGCAAAATTAAACATAGATCACATTACTTTTACCTTAACGTAAGTTTGCAAAAGTCAAATTGAAAAAAGAAGAAGCTAGTTCTACCATGGGGAATCCAAACACACTCATGACGATGACATAATACAATTTGGAGGTTATAAGTATGTTTTGGATTATTTGAATTTAAGATTTTTAAATGAAAAGTTAAATATTTTTATTTAGAATTCTACCTGAACTATGATAAAAAAATGAAAAATAAAATAATAAAATAACATCACCCCAGTTTCAAAAACAAATCTGCCATAAAATTAATCAAAGCGGATCCTTAATTATAACATTGAACGTAATGACGCAAATAAACAAATTACAATTAAGAAAGGAATTTTACAAATATACAACTATCATATATCAAACTTGAAAAGAATGACATATTTAGTTAACTTTAGAATAAATAAGTGACACTTTCTTTTTCTTTTTCTTTTTTTTAATTTGATCTCAAGTTCCTCCTTTTGAGACCTAGAGTATAAATAAATTTTGTCTCTCCCAACAAGTGCGCTTCTCATTATTTGAATTTGTATTTTCTTTCTTATGGGGTGAGGCCATTTACCACTTCAACCAACATCTTGTCGGTTCTATTGGTGACACTCTCTACATTCATTTCTTTTTAATGAGTGTAAAAGGATAATGTAAAAAGTCTTTTCTTACTAGTGTGTGAATGTTAAAATGTGCTTAAGGATGTTTTTGAACTATAAGTGGGCATTCATTAAATTAAATTAAGTTAAATGAACAATCGAATGATCAAAATGATTGTGAATAAACTATTAAGAAATCAGCTAATTACAACACCAACAAACTGTTGGTAGAGGTAGTAGCAGCAGATCCCTAAATAAAGAGACTAAATATGATGTTGGTTGATGTCCCCCCCCCCCTTTTTCTATATGTTGTTTTAATGGGCCGTGCATTCATATTGGATTAATATGGTCACGCCACTTTGCGTAAATGTCTTGGAAGCCCAACATCGAAGATTTTACCCACCTAAGGTTATATAAATTTGGTTAGATTTATACTTTTATTACCACAACCCTAATTTGATTTGCCTTGTCCAGAGCCCCATCTAGTGCAGAGATTTAGGGAAAATCTAACACAATCGACATTGGTAAGAACATATTTAACAAGCTTGATCTATTTGTTTAGGCAAGCTTCTCACATCCAATTATCAAGATTTTTAAATAGTTCACGTTGATTTCTTATGTTTACTTGATTGATTTTCACAGGCTTCAAATAGGAAAATGAGTTCTCTTAAATTTAATTTCTCATATATTTGTGGCTGGTCATAAAATTTTATAAATTTTGTAAAATATACTAGTCTATCTTCAATAAATTTTATGATTGACTATAGAATAAGGTGCCGAATCATAAGATCTATTTTAAGGATGAAAGAGAGTTAAGCATATTTGTGAAGCCGATCCAAAATGATTTGAAAGAGTAAAGTTAGATTCAAAACTGAAAATTATAAATCTCATTGAATCGATCAAACTAGACACCAATTGACTGATTTTTCAATCAAACTAATTGGTCTTGTCCAATTTTCAAAACCATAATACAAATTCTTATATTTTATGTTATTTCCGGATTCTATATATTTTGTTATGGACTTTACGCCTTTACATGTAATTAATATGGTGAGACAGCAAATATATTGTATGCCCCATAGTAATCCATATATAATAGACAAACTGGCTATTCAAATTTTATCTAAACAATTTAGCCACATTTGTTTTTCCATAATCATGAGACTACTTTTGTTTAGACTGTTTAGCGCCGCAGTAGTTCCAAATGGTGGGCAAATTCGGCACAAACATGAAATAAGAAACATGAACGGAACAGTACCATATATTACATGTTCTCTAGAAAAGGGGGAAAAATCTTTTTCCTCCAAGAAAAGCTATCACATTGAAATGTGTGTTTTTTGTTCTTATGAGAATATCTATAATAATTAATGTTTCTAATATTTCTTTTTTGATGTAATTTTACTAGGGTGTCATGATGGAAATGAATGCGGTGGAAGAAACAAAAAAGCCAAGAGTTGATGATCATGAAGGAAGCAACACTAAGCTCCAACATCTTCCTGAGCAGATCATCCACCACATCATGCATTTGCTTCTTTGTAAGGATGCAACTCAGCTCAGTGTCTTATCCAAAGACTTCTATTCTCATTGGCTTTCCTTCCCGGTTCTTGACTTCAACTATAATTTCTTTCAACCAAAGCACAATTCACATGAGACATTCTTCACTTACATACAAAGAATCATTGAACTTCGTGGTCCTCACATAAAGGATACTTTGCAAAAGCTGAAATTCACTTACCATGGACAGATCAAATCCACTAATCCAAATCTGTACCGTACTGCATTTGATGCCTTAATGGACTTTGCCATGAAAAGCAATTGCAAAGAGATCTGTTTTGACCTAAGCTTCACAGTCCCTTATCGCTTTATTGTACAAGGCAAAAGCATCATCAACAAGATTGTGAGTTATGACAAGTTTGTTCCTCTATTTTCTTCCATGTACCTGACCGTGCTCAAACTTACTGGGTTGCGGTTTAGCCCAATTGTTGACGCTTTCATAACATGCCCAATGTTGCAAGAGCTACTAATCAATTGCTGTGAAGGATTTCACACTATAGTGGTTTCCTGCCCATCCATAAAACAAGTTGAAGTAAAATTCTGCGTTGGATTGAGAGCATTTCAAGTGGAAGGGGAAAAATTAGAAAGTTTCATATTTGAAGGTATCAGAAGCTATAATACAGTACTTCAACCATGTGATGTTAGCCTTCCTGTATGTGATTCCTTGAGATATTTGCATTTCAGCAAAGTCAACGTCCTAACCGACTATCTTAACGAAGTGGGCACAGAGTTCTTGTACCTTGGTCGATGTGACTTGTCTGTGAACCGGCAAATTTATAACCCTCACATTAAAGTATTGGAGATGGAGTGCAATAATAAACTGGAGAACCTAGTCCTTCACACTCCCAATCTTGAGAGTTTTAATTTTACAGCTTCTGAAAGACAAGCTTGTACATTAAACATCTTAGCATGTGTGGCTCTCAGGATTTTGAAACTCAGAGATGTAACCACCATAACGGATGAGTGGTTGAAGAGTATAATATTGCGCTTGGTTGGTGTGGAAGAGGTGGACTTACTCAATTGCGTTATGTTGCAACAGATTATGTTAAAAACTGAAATTCTAACGAATTCTCTTTATATGGATGCCTCGATCTGAGGGTGCTTATCCTTGAAACTCCAAACCTGGTAGAGTTCAACTATCACGGAAGCTTAGAAATTTATGTGCAGATTTTATCGGGAAAATGCAGCGGCAACATCGGATTGTCACGCCATACATCAAATCATTTGTTATGGTTTGAAAACATGACAGAATTCCTTCGATCCTTTGATCATTTCAAAGACATCACTTTTACTTGCAGCACAACAGAGTTATTTATAGTTAAAGCAAAAGGATAAAATATAAATTACTTTTTCTTATAGTATTTGAAGTCTTTAATATATCTAAGCATAATTGTTTGATTTGGCTTTATTTGAAGGATATGATTTTCCCAAGAGAAAATCCCTCCACTGTACGATGTGAAGCGTATATGATTTCAAGCTGGAAAAATACAAGTAATGAAGTTGTAAGTCGGCTGGTGGAGTGCTTGCTTAGGTTTGTTCCAAAGCATCTCACTCTTGCGATTCTTCAGGGAAAACAAGGACCTTGAAGGTTTGCTCATTAAACTTTGTTCTAGTATATATCATTACATTTTATGCGCTAACTTATATATATATGATCATTAACTTGATATAATTTCTTTTAGTCGAACATATGATATTTGGGGAAGCATCCTTTAATAATCATTGCTCTCCCCATCCTCTCAGAATGTCACTTTTGGATAAGAGAAAAAAAAAAGGCTGGTTCAAATATAAGATTTTATAAAACTGTTTTTAATTTTTTTTTGTACACTATAGTTTTAAATCGTACAAATCAAATGCTAAAAGTTTTAAATTTATTTTCATGTAATATTATAATAATATTTTACAAAAATATTAGATCTGAATCCTTAGTTTTTCATTTAGGGGCGGACATGTGATTTTGAGAGAAAAAGAAGGGGAGAGGTATTTTGAGAGGATCTGGATTCGATAGTGGAAATTCTCCATGCTAAATCCAATAACTAAAAGCCAAGTGCTAATTAATTTAAACAAGAAGCTATATATAGTGTAATTTACTCATTAGCACATCAAAAGTCACCAAATTTTGTGGCATTATATTAGCATCCGTATGTGTTGAGTGTATGGTGATCATCACTCTTTGAGTGAACAAGTTAGTGATGTGCTTAGGGAGAAAAACTGACAAAGGGCATAAAAAATGTTTAAAAAGCAAAATTGAGAGTAAATTATACCGTATTTATTCATTTAATAAAATATAAATTTATAAAAAAAGCAACGATAGAAAGGGATAATGTAAAAATTAGGAGACGTAGGGCTTATAAATTAACAAATAAGAGGTTAAATTAGACAAAATAGAAAGCTACAATTAATTGAAAACTATCTCATTTGTCAATTCTTATTGATCAATTGAAGAAAGTTGAGAATGTATGTTTTCCTCTCCCTCAACTAGATTAAGTGATATGTTAACTGCTACTTTGTCGTCTTATTAAAGCTTATATTTGATACATCTATACTAATTTTCAATTATGACAATATCCTTTGTAGTGAAGGACCTTCAAATATTTTCTAAGCTATGGCTCTAAATTCTGTTTGCTATTTCTATCTACATTTACTCTGCTACTTATTTCTTCAGATGACCCAATTTTGCCATTTAAATGTATGGTGTCTTGTTGTGAATCTGTTGTCATCAATTGACCCTGGCCAAACAACATCAATAAACTTGATCAATACTAGCTTGATCCCCTTTCAAATATAGGATATCCCTCTTTTTTTTTTTTTTGAAGCCAACTATTTAGGTTTCTGTTATCTGTTAAAAGATTGATTACATATTTCCTTTGTCAAACACTAATAATCACCTTCTTTGATTGAGGAACCACCAACCCTTGGAAATATTGCATCTATCCTAAGTCTCTTCTACTTCAAACTCAGTAGTTAGGACACTATTGAGTCTCTCCATCCCGTCTGTACCATCACCAGTTACAGTAATGTTATTAATATATAGCCACTCTGGATATTTTTCATAACACGGAACTATATATATATGTCCAAAAAAAAAAAAGTGTGATCGTATTGCCTTTATCTTGCAGCTTCTCTTTTTCGTACTTTGTGAATGTCTCAAACCATGCTTTAAGAAATTACTAACCCATTTATATATCGTATTTCAGAGTAAAAAGTAAATACCCATTTTCAGCCGACAAGATGTCTTCATGTGGGTAATTCCACTTCTTCTGAATTAAGTACCCTTCTTCTTCTAACTCTCATATCCTCTATGAGTGCTCTACTCGTTCAAGTATCCTTAATGCCTCTTGAATGTTACTCCTCGAATCCTTAATTCTCTCCCTCCCTCTCCTACTTTATTATTGTTGAGAAAATATCAATAGGGTTAGTTTAGGAAAATATGGTAAACATGTTAAATGGGTCTTACATTTAGGACCAATATCAACTCCCTAATTAGGTTCTCCATTAAGAACCACATTAGGGATCTTTACTCTTTCTAGGTTAGTGGTGAAAGCGAGGGTATAATAAGACTTCATATGAAAATCATCTTTAAATAGAATTCAGTGTGCGCATATAGGTTGGCTTTCTTACTTGTCAAGGTTAGTTATGACTCTCTTGGTGGGACCTTAGGTGCAATTTGTTCACTATTGTTGTTCTTCCTTCATGAGTAAATAAATTATTGGCGAAGATAGTAGACAATTGGTGGCAATCAGTGATATGGCCTGATTTCCCAAAATCAACATTACAAGTAGTTTTCTTATCGTGAGTTTTTTTAGGGCATAAAGGTAATACTTTGCTTTGCTATTGACTCTCTGTGGGTATACATTTCTGCAACTGTCCTGAGGCTTGAAGAGTTAATAGCATTTCCTGATATCCACGAGATTTGCTCTTCTAGGGTTTCCCACTTGCGAAGGGATTTGTTCATGACTCTCCAAATTAGCATGCACAGATCCTTCCTACAATGTTATATTTCTTTTATCATCATCCTTCAATGCTTTGATTGAAGACCCTCTCGTTTTAACCTTAGTGTTTGAATAAAAGAGACATCTTCAATACATATTCATTCTTCATCAGTGTCTAGATCAAGCTAAGATAAAAAATACATATTCATACCCGAGTTTCTCTGGCAAGAGCACAACGGCGGATTGACGTGTAATTTTAAATGTGATTGCAGTTTGGATACGTGAGGAGGAAGGTGGAGGCTAGGGAGGCGGAACAATGCTGCTCTACTCTTCCAATCAAATGCTGGAAACACTTTGTGCTTAGGGTTCAATATGAAGGCTTCGATGATGAGGAAACAATGAAGCAGTGTCTAGAAAAGTTATTCGCTCCCTATATACGTTATTAGGGAGATATCAGATTACATCACTCATCATCATTTGACTTCTGTGAATGACATGTGTGTGTGGCTGTGTTGTGTTATCAGGCAATAAATGGCTTCAAAACTGATAGTACTTTGTTGTTTGTGATGTTCTTTGTGGTGCATATAAATGAATCTTGGGACTAGGGCTTTGTATGTAATGGGTTGGATGGGTGCCCAATGGTCGTGGGTAGCCCGATAATGCATTTTTTTCAAAAATAAAAACTCAATATGCAATTCATTGTTGTCATTAATTTTTTAATATAATATAATGTATTATATATGAGATGTAAATAAATTAATATGGGCTCCTTTATCTTGTTTTATACTTAAATATATATTATATATATGCACATATATATGGGCGGGCACGGTAAGCCAAAGGGTGTGCCCGAAGTGCATTCCATTTAGTGCAAAACCCTACTCATTTAAGTCCACCAGTTATAGGCCTTTTTGGGGGTAAGCCAAAATGGGCAATTATCTATTGGGCCTAGGCAGGCTCATTGGTCTATGGGCAACTTGCTTAGCCCTACTTGGCATTGGCAATAGTTTTAAAGCCAGGACAGGACGGTCAGATCGGTCTGATCAGTGACTGGCATATACAATGGCTTGGTTTTCATATTCAGGGCGCTTTAGGAGTTGAGCCGTGCTAAGCCATTCGGAACCAACTTTTGAGCCAGAAACTAGAGTTAAGTTGCAACCCAGAGCCCGTTTTAGAAAATTGTCCGGCTTGGAGTTATGTTGATTTCACAGTCTTGGTGATAAAAAAAAAAGGAAGGGGAAGAATAGGAAAAAAAAACAACCAAAAGAATCTAATGGAAAAAAACTACATACTTCATATTCTCATCTACCTGATAGTCAATCTTGACGGTTGAGACGGATGGAGGATTAGATTGTAAAAAGAAGCAAGCTTGATACTTTCATCCCTTTAAGAAGCAAGCTTGACACTTTCATCCCTTTTCTCTTTTCTTCAGGTCGACCCAGTGAAGAAGACGATAAGGACTCCACTCCAGCACCATTTATTTGTGTCTAACACTCTGACCATTTTACTTGGAAATTAAAGAAACGAGTCAAACGAGGGCAACTTAAAATAATGGAGAAAAATGTTGCTCTACCCAATGTAGAAAAGTTTAGAGTGTGGAAGATAAAAAACCGTGATTACGTTTTTCAAAACCTTACTAATGTGTGTTTGGATGATGAAACAAAACCATGGTTTGGAGACAAAACCATGGGTTTGTAAAAAATCATCTAAACAACCTAAGTTTTGTCAAACTAAGGTTTTGATCTTAAACCATGGTTTTGCAAAAAAATCATCTAGACACCTCAAGTTTTGCCAAACCAAGGTTTTGATCTCAAACCATGGTTTTAGGAAAATCCAATTTCTTTTTGCTTTTTTTCCTATGTGGGCCCCACTATCTCTCTCTAACTGGTCCTTTTTCATTAATGTGGGCCCCACGCCACACACACACTCTCTCTCTATTTTTTTTGAATTTCACCTTTTTTCGTCAATCCCTAGTTTTATTCTAAGAATTTTAAAATTTAATACTCCTTTTTATTCTTAATATGACCTATTTATCTAATTTGACTATAATAGAAAAATTAGTTAAGTTAATTAACATTACATATAGACAAATTTATTTCATTTTTGATATTAATTATGAAATTTAATGTTAAATAATAGGTTAAGATGCATCCTTTTTAATGCCGTTAGAGGTTTTCTTCTCTTATAATTTAATGCCGTAAGATCAAATTTAATGGTTTAGTTAAATTTACATACTTTTTAATTATTTATTGCTATTTTTGCATCTTCAAACGTTATTTGTACCAACCTATTGTTTATTTTGTCTTTTGTTCGCAATTCAATTGTATTAAGGGGAATGGGGGTCACTCTCGCTGCATGGAAAGCTTTGCCTCCCCCAGATAACGACGAAGACTAAGAAGCTTGCATCAACTCACTCACCTACCAACTGCCAACCCACGCTCTGTCCCCCTCTATTCTTCTTCCCCACTCGATATTTTTTTGCTTCCAAATTTATTCATGTGAAAACCATTTAGCTGGTTATAGTTTCGGTCAATATTTAATTTAATACATTTTTTTAATATTATTAAATTATTTAACTTTACTCTGTTAGTATCATTAGCTTGTACAAGGCGCTAAATATAGTGCTAGCATAACAAAGTTACCGGGGCTAACTATGCTAATAGGACAAAGTTAACGGATTTAATGAAGTTAGAAAGATATAGGTATAAAATAAAAAATTCAAAGAAAGTATATGTACCGTTTATCCCTTTCCCCCGTACTTTTCTTCTCTTTTGATTATTCCATGACAATTAGGAAAGGGAATCTTTCCACTTTTCTTGCGTTCCACTTCCACCCCATTTCTTATTTCTATTGTTAAATTAGCTTTTAATAGTTGGCATTTACTATTATATAAAAGTACTATTATAATATACAACAACAAAACACACAAATAAATTTCAATTCTTCAAATTGGATGTAAATGGTTCACATTGGTTCAGCTTTATTAACAATATTTTATACTTTTTATAGGATATTAGATCTTTATCGTCCAAAATTGATCTAATAGTGGATCTACATAATACCTCCTATAAGAGCTGGGAATCAGGGCAGGCCTGTCTCTATAGGGTTGGCCCTTGACTGGCCAAGGCCTAAAAGGGCCGGCCCTTTTAGGCTTGGAGTAAGAAAAATTGCTATTTTTTAAAGTCTGGTCCGAAAGAATAAGGGCCAGGGTTAGCCCGCAGGGCTTGAAGATATTTTCACAAAATTGAACAAATTTTAATTTTTTTTTCTGTTTTTTTAAAAAAATTACAACAATGGAATTCCTAATTTAACACATAAATATTGTCAAAATTAGAGTGTAAACGGTATGCATCATGCAACAAACAAACATGGTCATTAAGTCATAATTAAAGATAAACTATTGTCTATACATATACCACAATTACAAATAATTAATAAGAAGACTTAACAAAATTAAAAATACTTCTTCTAAATATGTCTTGAAAAGTGTGAGTAGTCAATTAAATAAACAAGACAAGAATAAATAAAACAATCATAAGAAAATAAGTCAAAAAATACAAAATTGGTAAGAATACTTATGAAATAAGAAATATTTTTTATAATTTTTTAATTTTTAGGATTATTAATACAAGATATTCTTATGAAACTTAATTCTAAAAAGGTTAATATCAACTAAATATTTGCAACATCATTAACAAAATATAAAAAATCAATAATAATATTATTATATAAATAATAAAAAAAATATACAGGGCTTAAAGGGCCAGCCTGTGGCCCTACAGGGTTAGCCCTTTAAGGCCCTCAGCCCTACAGGACCAGCCCTTTTAGGCCCACTTTCATTTTTTAAGCAAAATCCTGAGGACCGACCCTTGTAAATTCAGGGCCTAAAATGGCCAGCTCGACAGACTCGATCCGTTTTCCCGGCTCGAACTCTGTGTGTGTGTGTGTGTATATAAAATTTAAGGGAAAATCACATTTAAATCATTTTGAAATACCCGGCAGTAGGAACCTACCCTAGTCAATAACATAACAGTGTGCCTATCAACCTATTGTTTATTTTGTCTTTTGTTCACAATTCAATTGTATTAGGGGTATGGGGGTCACTCTCGCTGCCTGCTTTGCCTCCCCCAGAAGATTGCATCAACTCACTCACCGATCAATTGCCAACACACACTCTCTCCCCCTCTATTCTTCTTCCCCCCTCTATATTTGTCTTCTTCCAAATTTACTCAACCAAAAGATAAAAAGATATAGCCATAAGATAAAAATTTCAACCAAAGTATATATACCCTTTATCTCTTTTTTTTCTTTTCTTTTCTTTTGATTTTTTTTACCATTCCATGACGACTAGAGAAGGGAATCTCTCCACTTCTCTTGCCTGCTACTTCCACCCCACTTCTTATTTCTATTGTTACATCAATTTTGAATGATTGAGATTTACTATTGTATAAAAGTACTAATAAAATGTTCAAAAAAAAAAAAACATACACAAGTAAATTTTAAGGCGAAAAAATTGGATGTAAATGGTTCACATTTGTTCACTTTTATTAAAATATTTTATACATTTTATAGGATATTAAATCTTTACTCTCCGAAATTAATCTAATAGTGAAGCTACGTGATACTTCCTATACGTGTGTGTGTATATAATGTAAGGGAAAATCACATTTAAATCATTTTGAAATACTTGGCTTTAGGAACCTATCAACCTATTAACATTATATGGCCTCAACATCAACATCAACATCAACATCTAACTATGTTATTTCTTCCCTAGTCAATACAATAACAGTATGCTTGTAGGCTGCAACATATTCTTTTTCTTTTGCTGTCAGCACAATAAAAGGATTGTGCCATAGTAGATACACCTTGCCATTAAATATGTCGGTCATTTTGTTATCACCAAACATATTTTTCATTTTCTTATTACAACATGGTTTGAACACAAGACTATTAGATAAGTTCGAATGATCCACGGCCAGTCAGTTTAACCACTCAATGGTATTTATCGACCTTTTTTTTTAATCATGCACGGTTAGTAGTTAGTAGCTACAACCATTGAGGCAGCTAATTCCTTTTTCTTAATTTTAATGACGAATCTATTAAATAAAATTCAGTTTGTATTGGAGATTTGACTCATGTTTTTGATGATATTTGTTATTCTTTAGATGATAATTTTCTCTTCAAAAGTATGATTATCTTGTATTTAAAATCTAGAAAATTCAAAATATTTAATTGGCCATCGCCTTAAAAAATCTAGAAATTTTTTTAATAGAAAAAGGTATATAAATCTGTATAATACAACAAGAAAATATAAAAAAAATAAGATTTTTTTTATCTTTTTTTAAAATAATTAAAAATAAATTATGAACAAATTAACGGATGAAACAAACAAGAATATGGGATTTAATGGGTTTATTGTTAAGTATATAAGTACAATATTTTATTTTTGAATTCAAAAAGATGAAATGTAAAAGTTCAAAATTGGTTGGTCTATAGGATAGAACCTCTTCTCTTTCCCTTCTCATCCTCCTCCCTCCTCTTTTTTTTTTTTTTTTTTCCCTAATTGTAAGATCAACAATTGAATGGTTCAAATGTGGTTTTATACAATTTTTTTCATTTCCTTTATTGTAGTTTTAAATTATTCGTGTCAAAATTTAGCAATTTAAATTTATTTTCTTTATAATTTAACATTTTGATAATAATTTCACAAAAATCAAATGTGACCAATTTAAATGTTGATCTAATGACTATAACAGGGAAGAGGAGAGAAGAGGATGGCATGGGAAGGGAAAAGGAGAGGTTCCTTCCCTGTTAGTGTAATGGTGTAAGTTAAATTATTTCGCACCCACACAAGAACAGTCGATAAATTTTAGCAAGGGTGCAAAATCTTGGAATTAATGAGTGAAATATCAAAATTTACCCTTCTCGTACATGCAATTTTCGAAAAGGTGAGAACATAATGAATTATTGCGCATTTCTTTCAAAATAGTAAACTTGCAATTTAACAACAAATTACAATGACAATTTTTGCTTATCATCTTCATTATTATTTCTTATGTTCACAATGATTAAACCATTGAAGATTTACGATGTTATAATCTGATATATGATTTTATACATTATTTTTCTCATCGAATGCTTGTAATTTCCATTGAGAGCCCATCGCCTATTTCATGTGTGTGGTAATGATTTGAATGCTAAAGCTTGGGGAGATGCTACTGGGGACATATCATGATGTTTGATTTGAATGGATGGCTGTATAAGGAGGATGACTGTGCTAGAATATAATAATGATACATCTCCAATCCCAGACGTAGGACTTGCACTACAAATTAGATTCTACATTTAAGATAGGAGGTACTATAAGAATTAGTAACTTCAATATAACAAATTCACATTTGCCGTACCACCTTTGATCCTTAATTAATATAACACTCAATTGTTTTTTTTATGAATTAAGGAAGTTAAATAAATTATTTTAAAGTATTTATATAAAACTAATTTTTCTGGTTTATAGACTAATATATAATCAACTGATATGCAACTTATGCCATGATTAACTTATTTAGCTTCCTTAACCTCTCCAAAAGAAGTCAACTGAATTTTATATTAAGAATATGAGGGAATTAACAAATTTGACAACCGCATTAACAGCTATCGTTTTTTATGTTGACAACTTCATTGACAACTGCCTATTAAAAATTGACAAGATAAATATAACAAGCTCACAACTACATCATAACAAATTGACAACTACATTCACAACAACGTTGTTGCATGCTAGCATCTCTATTTAAAATTGCTCAACGTCAATAGATCAAACTGACAACTACTTTCTCAGAAGAAAACTACCCAAGTTTATTATATATCATAATGGCTCAGTGTCCATACATATTTTTGGTAACCATGAGGTCCAAAGTTCAAGTTTCATCAAAGTCATTTGCTAATATTTATCATGTCACCACGGTGGTGGCTCCAATAGCCGGCCAGCGCTGGTGGGTGGTAGCTAGTGAGTCGGTGCTAATGACTCGTGACCATAAGGAGGGAAGAATTATTTCTTAAAAAATATGAAGTCCTTTTAGTAAACATACTCTGAACTTGTTAATTATTACAGTAGACAACGCTTGAGAATAGTTTAATCTTCATCATTTTCGCCATGTGACCACACGAGCACGCAAACCTTGGTGTCTGACTCAGCATTATTGCAGAAGTAGGGAGTAGGGACACAATGTGCAGAATCACCAAGAGCGACCGTGTTTCACTTTGCTTGTCCTTACTTAATTTCTCATGGTTTTCTGCATTATAATCCAATTGCCATAAAATTAAACAAAATAATCACATAGTTATATTTTTCCAATTGAATAAGACAGTATAAAACAAGAAAATTCTTCAATTTTCATCCGTTGATTGATGCATTTTTTTGTGAATTATGTGGTCGCACGTTGTATCAGAGGGTCTCTTCTCATCATATCAGAGAAAATTAGACTCTCTCAGCCCTTTGTAATATAAGGGAATAAATTAAAGGGGTGGACTCTCCTGAACTTGGATGGATTAAGGAAAAAAATTAATATGTAAGTTTATAAAAAATCACCTTTTTAATTAAATATTAGTACATTTTTTATTAGGTCCTTGTAATTTTTTCAATTATAGGTATTGATCTCTATACTTTTAATTTGTTAAATTGTAAGAGAAACAGTGTTGGTAGTTGATGATGCGACTCCCAGTCATCATAATTTTAGTTTAAATGTATCAATATAAGAATGTTAGATTTTTTTTTTTTATTTTCATCACATTTTTCATATGACAAGCAAGCAAACTCAATTTGATTAAAACATGCATGTGAACTGTGATAAAGGGATTGTAGCCCCCCCCATATATATATATATATATATATCAAAACAATGCCATGCAACAACCACAATCCAAACACTTGATATCTATCACCTTTGAGTGCACAATGAGTTCTCTTGTTACAAAATTGCTTCCCCTTTTCTTGGTTTGGTATGCTTCAATTTGTCTCGCATCCAGGGTGCTTGATGAGTATTCCATTTCGAGTCTAGATCTAGACATGTTCACCTCTGAAAAAGAAGCCTTCCATCTATTCCAAATGTGGAAGGAGGAGAATGAACGAGAATACCAAACCCTAGAAGAGGAGGCAGCTAGATTTCAGATTTTCAAAAGTAATTTGAAGTATATCAGAGACAAAAATGCAAAAAGAAAGTCACCCAACGACTATCGTCTAGGTTTGAACAAATTTTCAGATATGAGTTATGAAGAGTTCAGCAAAATCTATTTACATGAGATAGAGAAACCCATAATGGAAGGAAACTACAGCAAAATGATATTGAACGATGAATCCTGTCCAAATGCTCCCTCTTCTTGGGATTGGAGGACCGAAGGAGCTGTAACCTATGTGAAAGACCAGGGTGCTTGTGGTAAGTTTAAATTTCTTTTGTTTGTTTATTAGAACCTATAGCATATATTATTAGATTTTTAATGAAGTATGTATATTAGGTTAATCTTTCCTTCAAAATGACTCAAGTCAATTTGATGGGATCTACCATTGGGTTATATACTTTCATTCTAATGTTTGTGTAATCAATGTGGGACTATTCTTTATGTATTCCAATATTCTCCCTACTTCCTTTTCTTCTTCTTTGCCTGGGCTTGTACGTTTTTTTTTTAAGTCTCTGAGGTCTCAGGTTCACAATATATATTTTTTCAATATTCATTTCCTTCTTCTTCTTCTTCTTTCTTCTTCCTCTTTTTTTTTTGTCCCATTGATCGGATGGCTTTGATACCATATTAAATTTTTAGTGAGGGATGTATGTTAGGTTGGTCTTTCCATCAAAATGACTCAAGTCAATTTGATAGGACCAACCATTTGGTTATATACTTTTATTCCAATATTTATGTAACTAATGTGGGACTATTCTGTATGTATTCTAATATCCCCTCTACTACTTTTTTTTTTGCCTGGGCTTGTACTTTTTTTTTTAAGTCTCAGAGGCCTTAGGTCCACAATATTTTCTTTTCAATATTTATCTTCTTCTTCAAAGGTATATAACCAAATGGTACTTGAGTCATTTTGACGGAAAGGCCAACCTAATACACATCCCTCACTAAAATCTAATATATATAACGTATAAGCATAACATCAAATCAAATTTATTTTAATAGGTAGTTGTTGGGCATTCTCTGCCACTGGAGCTATAGAAGGAATAACTCAAATAGTCTCACATTGGCTTCCGGCTCTTTCTGAACAACAACTCATATCTTGCGATACAAGTAACCACGGCTGTGCAGGAGGGCAGTACGTCAAAGCATTTCAATATGTCATCAACAATGGTGGTATTACCTCAGAAGAAAATTATCCATATACAGCTGATGATAGTCCTTGCAATTACGAATGGGTTAGTCTATAATTGTGTCTACTAATTGGTTAGTTCAAATATATGTATTTTTTAATTATGGCTTTACTCTTCGTTTTATTTTTTATTGATGCAGGCTAAAAAAATAGTCACTACTATCGATGGCTATGATTATTGGTCTGGCACTCCTATATCCGAGAGTTCTCTTCGTTGTTTTGTTTTCAACCAACCTGTTAGTGTTTCCCTTTATGCAAGCGCGGAATTTATGTCCTACACTAGTGTAAGTCTAATTTTCATTACCTTACTACTTCATCTATAGTTACCATCCAACCAGACACATTTGAAAAGTAATTAACAATAGTTTTCTTGACTTTGATAGGGAATCTTTAAGGGGGATGATTGTTTAGGCATTGATTCATGCGTACATAATCATGCTGTATTAATAGTAGGATATGGTTCATCGGATGATGGTCAAGATTATTGGATTGTCAAAAACTCATGGGGGACCGACTGGGGTGAACAAGGTTACATCCGCATCGAAAGAAACACCGGTTCCACCCAAGGGGTATGTAACATAAATTGCTCTGGGGCATACCCTACGAAAGGGAATAATGAAATACCAGCTTTGAAGCTTGCAACTTCTATGTGAAGCACACCCTCCAACACAATAGTAAATGGCAATTGATATGCCATTTATCGAGTATAAACACCAGTTTGTGTTGGATATTAAATAACTGATGCTTCTTCTATATGAAATGTGTTGTACTATGCGTGTGTTGGGTATGAAAAACTGGTGCTACTTCTATATGAAATACACCAGCCATGTGTTGTACTATGAATGTTTTGAGTATAAATAAATGGCAAATGGTATGCCGTGGAATATAATTTATGCATGTTTAATTAAAAATGAATGCGCTCTCTCTCTATAATTAAGTAATCCCCAATAAATACTTGAGTGTTGTTTTTATGTGGATTGATAGTTTCTAAGTACTAACGTACTAATAAGAAACCAATTCAAATACATTAGGTAGGTTTGTGTAATATATATTTCAATTTTACAAGAGGCTTACATACATTTTGTTCTAAAAAACATTTTAATATTCAAGAAAAGGAAAACATGAAATCAAGGCACTCACAAATTATACTTTGAGCCAAACCCTCAATAACCTTGACTGGAAAAGAAAATAAAGAAGTTAGTCTCTCATGAGTTTAGATTAATAGAAAACTCAAAGTGTAACACCATAATTTTCCAAAGCCTTTAGATGAGTTTGAACATATAATGACTTCAAACCTGAAACTAACGTTCATTTGGAAACAGTTGAATTCCCGACTCTAATACAGGATCGAACATGCACTTGAGTGGGTTTTCAAAAACTTTTTAAAATACTTTTAAGTGTGATCTCAATATGGTTTGTGATGTCAATATAACTCATCAGTTCTTAATTCCTTTTATTAAAATTAGAGTGTTCTCACTCTAAAACTCTCATCGTGGTGGCTAACTTATGGGCTTTTAGTGTTTGGTTGCCCAATTCTAGTTCAATTATCATGTTTGGATACTACCGCGTTGGATGAAAACTTAGCATACTGGTTACACGAATGCAGTTGGTGTCACAGTTACTAGTACCACTACCGCTACTTTTGCTTGATTACATTCACATATTATACAGTCATTAAACATAAAAGATAACCATATAATCCTTATTTAATGAGCCTTCTCTTCACCTATTTGTATTGCCTTCCTTACCCTTAGAGCTGGACGCCTTTGAGTATGAGCAAACAAAGGGCCTAACTAGTCTCTTAGCACAAAACCACAGCGCTTGGAGATCTCAATATGGCAGCCCAGGGCCTTTACCCCATACACGGTGCACTCACGGGCTTTCTGCCTCAAGCCTACCTGGCTCAAGATGCCCCCAAGTTACTCCCGGTGTAACTTGTACTTATAGTTCTTACTGCCTAAGGGTTAACTATCCCGCACATGCATAGATGATAGAGAATACATATAGAGCAGCACATATGATATAAGGGATCCGGTACTACCTGAGTCTTGTTTCAGTTCCCTTGTTTGTCCAACAACTTGAATTCGTCTCGGCCTATTACTAATTCCTATAAATTTAAGTTAACAAGTAACTGGTTATTACTTGTGTTACTATTGCCTTTTAATCATATTCTGCAAGTTATCTATCACAACTTCAGCAATTTCTACACAGTACTAGAAAATTGGCAGATTTTCAGGCAACTTTAAAAATTCATAACTCATTCTAAAAAAGTCCTAATTGAGTGATTCCAAAGCCTAAGTGAAGATCTTTAAGTGTATTTTTATAGAAAAATACTCAAGTCTGCCCAGATTAACCACATTATTCCCAAAAATTTTCCAACCTTCCATTGTTATAGATTGCATTCCAGAAACAGAGCACATCTTTGAAAAATCATATCTTTTAATCTACTAGTCCAAAAATTATGTTCTACCCATCAAATTAAAGCTCTAAATGTCTATTTTAAATTTAGAAAGTTTCATAATTTTTGGTCAAGGTTTAGTTTTCCAAAATTTCGCCACAACCAATCTGACTTCCTAAAGCATAATCTGACAGCAACTAACTTCAAAAATATCTAATCCAAATAACAGAAATTATATATCAAATTAAAGCTTAGCAAGATACTTTTGTTCTGGAAAGTTTCATGGCCATTGAACAATATTATGTTATTAAAAAACATAACACAACTGATTTGACACAACCTTAGCCGCTTCAGGGTCAAATCACAAATTACCATGAATTAAATGCAATATAGTGCAAACAACTCGGGATCGTTCTTTTATCAAGGAGCCATTTATTTTGACTACCCTAGGAAAATCTAAGTGTTACAAACATGGTTAGAAAAGGGATTTTTGAAATTTGTTTTTCTAGAAATTAAAATTTATGAAAATAAAACTATTCCTAATTTTTTTTGTATTTTGGAAAATAATAAAGAAATGATTTAGATTAAAAAGAGATAATATGATAAAATGAATCTTGGTGATGAAGAAAGTGGCAATCCTTGCTAAACAAATCATAGGAGTTCAAATTCCGTTAAGTCTCAAGAACAACCTCAAGATAACATTTGAGTCCAATATTCCCAATTAATAGTAGCTCCTACAAACATAGCTAACTACTACCTCTTGAAATATTGTTTAAACCCACTTAATGTGCAATTAAAATTGGAGTGATGCAAATTATTCTTCTCAATTAGAATGTTCTAACGAACCATTCAAGAGCTAAAATCAACTATGATTATTAATCAATAACATGACAGCAAGCATAATTTCATCAAGCACATCAAAGATATGTATCAAAATGAACATAAAAAAACATCATCTAATTAAAACTACAATGATCAATCCACATGGATACATAACAGCAATCCAAGTCTTAAAACCACACAATGATTAACCTAAACAAGGAAATCAAATATATAGTCTAAGCATAATATTAAATCAAAGAACTGCCCTATATAAGCACAATTGCACAAGCCACAATTCCTCAACGCCAAGAAGCAAAAAAGATCAGCCTCTCATGGCTTCAAAAATCATTTGAATAAATTGCAGCACTGAAATCTCCATGGGAGCTGATGAGCGCCAGAAGTGAATCTCGGCTATGGTGAAGATAGAGGTGAAGAAGAAAATGAGAATTGTGAAGGCAGTGGCTATCGGTTCAGACACAGAGATGAAAAATCCGGGACTTGAAGAACTGTCGGTTGTGTGTTTAATGATGGTGGTTAGTGGAGGAAGAAGACAGAGGGACGACGGTGGTGGTAGGCGAAGCTTGACGGAGGTAGTAACGGAAACTAAGAGATGTGGTGTTGGTGAAGTGAAGAGAAAGGATGGCGTTGATGAAGTGCAGCTCCACGGTGGCTCAGGTCCCTCAAACTCCCAGCTTAACTCCGTCTCCCTCAAGCTCTCTCTCTGTCCAGATCTCCTCACACTCTCGGCTGTGATATCTAGCTCACTCAGGACCTCCAGCTCTCTGTTTTCGGTTTCCCTATCTCAGTGTTGCAGCCGCTCCTCCTGCTCTCTCTCTCCTTTTTCTTTCATTCTCGGATCCCTCTCTCTGCTTCCCAGCGGCGCTCTTCAAGTTCTCATCTCGCTCTCAGCTTCTCTTCCCTGTCGGGTCCTCCCTGTCCGAATAGCATGTCCACCGGTCCTCTTTTTCTGTTTCTCCAATCACTCTCGGGTCTGTGTGCGTTTTTGGGCTTTTTCCTATATCCAAATCCCATATCCACCAGCTGATTCGGATCCTCCATTTCCCAAATCTCAGATCATTCCATGCTCCCCTGCCCAGCTGCGTTTCTGTCTCTATTTTTTTTTTTTTGTCTTTCTTTCAGCAGCCCAAATACCACTGGATCTGTTTCTTTTTATATATATATATATATATATATTGGGCTTGCTTTATTGTCTCATTTTCCAGCCCAGTTCCAAAAATTAATGTAGGCCTTGTCTCTTCTCTTGGCCCAAATCACCCACAGCTCCTCTCAAATCTCCACATTAGCCCAATTCCCTCTAAATAATTAATTTGAATCTCCAAAATTCTCAATTTCTTCTTTAACACCTACAATACAAAATTAAGCACAATGTAGCATTAAAAGTTCAAGGGACAATTATATAAAAATAATTAATAAATTGTGACCATTTTACCCCTAATTACCATTAATTCAAAACAATTGTCTCTAACCAAAATTAATGCTTAATAAAGCGATAATGTCCCATAAAATCCATTAAAAATCCTAATTTAATTATGAAATATTAAATAAAAATATGGTTCAATCAACAACCAACTGCTAGACCTTGGATGTCCAGAATTTCCCTTGTTTCTGACTTAATTTTCAAAAATCATAACTCTCTCTACAGATATCCAAATAATGCATTCTTAGACTCATTTTAAAGCTATGAATGTCTACTAAATCCCTGTAAAATTTAATAAATATTAGATAAGATTTTTCTAGTCAACATGAAACTAACAATCTTCCAAAAACATTAGTTTTGACAGTCTGAGTTTAAAAAATCAAGAACTCATTCATTTTCACTCCAAATTGTACTCTTCTTGATTCTATCCCCTAGCACACATCCTAAACTTTCTATACAAAAAGATCCAATCAAAAACTCCATCTATAGCCTTCGTTTAAGCTTCTGTAACTTTGAGGTAGATACTCTGTTTTTCGGCGAGCAGACTAGGGTGAAGAAAACTAACATGCAACCATGGATTTATACCCTAAACCTCACGAATTTTAACTCTATCCTCTCCCACACATATGCCCTGAGGTTAATGATCAAATTTCAAAACCAAAGAGACTAGAAATCCCATCCAAAATCGACATACAAACTCTGGTTTAAAACTTATCAGTTGACAGAATTTTTCCGGCGAATTTTCTCACCTCCAGCCACACAAACAGCCCAGAAAATCACTCAAATCCAATGAGAAAACAAAGATAAATGTGTAGGAGACTCACCTATACCAGAATATGGAGTTGCATGTGTGATTTGTAGCCTCTTCTTCCTCCAGTTTCACTCTCTCACACTCACGTCTCTCTTTCTCTATTATGTTTCTTTCTTTCTTGTTTGTTTTTTTCCTGTTTGTTTCTCTTGCTCTCTCTTTTCTGCCAACTTGAAACAATGGAGAGTAAGGGAGTTTCTAAATTAATAGAGGACTAAGTATGATATTGGGTCAGGTGGATTCCAAATGGCAAGTGTGTGCGCGTTTAGTTTTCATGAAGATGTATGTGTGAGTTTGTTCGTAGAACATGTGTCTATCAATGACGGAAACAAATTATGAGGGCTGTTGTGTGCTCTTATAAAATGCCAAGTGTGGTGTGTGTGTGTCGGTGCCTGGGTGTGTTTTTAGATATACATAGGTATATTTTTATCCTATTAGTTACACACACTAGGCCCTAATTTTTCCCATTTGTCTAATTTAAGATTCCTTAAATTTCATAGGTTCTATATTTGACTTATTATCTAATTCCATAAATCAATCATTAATAATTTTTAAGGATTCTTTTCTTTAATTAACTTCATAGAGTCTTAAAAATAATTTCTCAAAAATTCTCAAATATTTGGAAGCTTTTAAAGGATTGAAGATCAAGAGGGTGGAAGATGACAAGTCAAGAGCTAACTCATGGGCCAAGAGGAAGTTGCTGTGTTATTGGCTTCAACTAACAATACATGTGCTGAAGCCAATGGACCTTCTGGACTTTCTGTGCTATATGCTTCAGCACTTGGCGCTGTGCTGAAGCCAACGAGGACCAGAAGCTACTGTGTCATATGCTTCAGCACACTGGTGTGTGCTGAAGCACACAACCGAAAATGCAACCATGCGTTTTATTTGCTAAAACGTATGTGGAAGGTATTTAAGCAAGGGATAGGCCAAAAGTAGGTCATTCTTTAGTTTCCAAGTGTTCTTGAGAGCATTGTGTGGTAGGGTTTGAGTTCTTGATGAGCTTGGAGCAAAGGAGGGAGCTTGGGAAGAGATTTGAAGCTTCTTTGGCTTGGTTTTCCTTCCTCTTCTCCATTTTCTCTCTTGTATTCTGCTATGGCTGTCATTGTTTTGCATAGTTTTAGTTATTTCATGACTATGTGTAGCTAGACTCCTCATTTTAGGATTGTTTGGAATCCTTGTATGGATTAAATACTCATTTTCCCCTTTATATTTGTGATTAATGATGAGATTATGTTGATTTCACTCTTTATTTAATATTGCTTCTTGTTGATTGACCAGAATGAAGATGAGCTTTGAAAGTAAAAAGACAATAATGCCTCTTTATTTATTTATTTATTTTTTTAAAAGGTTGATCATTGTTGGAGCTCCAACGACCGGTTACTAGCTGCCGCCAAGCCAGAGCGGCCATAGCCGTCAGGCCATCAAAGCTCTCTTGTGTGCTGCTGATAAGCAGCCAGTAGCCGCCTCTTTGTATGTGACGAATGATTTTTGCTTTTATAACGGCGCAAGTCTTATCTTAGTTCTCGTTTAATCTTCTACGTGTTTTTTTCATCAACGCAAGCTCGTAAGTAATTATTTTGACCAAAATATTTTGCCTCTTTAATATGCATGAAATCATTTTCATATTTTTTTTCACACAATTTATACGTATATATGTTTGATGTTGCTTTCAACCATCCATGATGGAACCGTGTTGCATATATATTTTGTGTTGTAGTGACAATTGCATGCTAAATAACAACAGTGAAGACACATATGGTGCTGAAAATAATATAGCTTCTTAATTATGACATAATGAATAATTAAAAAAACTATTGATTAAAATATCAATAAATAATGTTTACTGTTTTCTTGAAAGGACCTGTTTTTTTGTAAATAATTAGTGGGTAGTAAGGGTGGGTAAGGTATGAGTAGATATTAAGGGTTCCAAAATATATAAAAATTTTAGTTTATTTTTTCATAATAAATCAATTAAAATGGGAAACATTATTTAATATTTAAGACTATGACAATTCATGACATGCCTCCACATTGTCTTAGAAATTGCTAATTTGATCCTCACATAAAAAGCAATATCCGATCCTGTTTCATAGGTTGACATGATTTAATCTCAAGGCACAAATTTATGAGAATGTGCATATATAATTTTTTATAAAGAAATTTCAAGATTCATATTTCTCTACCTACTTTTATTCTATTTTATTAGGGAATTTATAAAGGCGATAATTGTCCACGAAGTTATCCTTCTAATGTAAATCACATTGCTTTTATATTTGGATATGATTCAAAAGATGGATTTGATTATTGGATTGTAACGAACTCATGGGGAGAAGACTGGCGATTGAAAGGATACTTCTACGTACAAAGGAATACAGATTTATGGATTGTTTGGTGCATTGATTGTTTTTTTTCCACGTAGGCGCTTGGTTTTGGCTTGCTCTGCAGTTAATCAAGAGTCAACATTTTGAAATAGGCAAAAGTATAACGGTACATTTGATCCTCTAACTTTATACAATGTTTTAGCATAAGGAAGTTGGTTTAGTTAATATAATATATATTATCTAAAACACCTAAGTCATCTTTCTTAATTTCCCCGTTCTCTCTCCTCCTTGATTAGAGCTGAAGGAGTATCAATAGTGGTAAAGTAGGAAAGATCATCAAATATTAAAAATATATCTTATATTTAAAACCTAAATCAACCCACTAATATATGCTCTGTACTAAGGACTGGAGGGAGTAAGAATTGGGTATGATTTTTTAAATCTGAACGAAAAAATCTATACATATAAAACTTGATTAAAATCACGGATGTGATCCATGGCTTATTATCTCAGACAACGACGAAGACTAAGAAGATTGCAACAACTCACTCACCTATCAATTGCCAACACACACGCTCTCTCCCTCAATTCTTCTTCCCCCCTCTATATTTGTCTGCTTCCAAATTTACTCATGTGAAAACCATTTGGGAAAATCCTTTTAAAAGTCATTTGAAACGTTCAAATTTTAATTTAAGTCATTAAACTTAACAAATCATTAATCAGATTATATAGAGTGAAATAGAATTAAGAAATTGGGTCAGATTACCTCAATGTCCTTGAGTTATTAAAAGAGCAAAATACAATTCTTCACCCAGCAAAATTAATTTAACCCAAGAAAACATATATTAGATCATCTTCTTTTTTTATTTGAAGTGAAAGCCATAGCAAAGAGGAAAAACAAAGTCAGAATACAAACGAAAAACTAAACAACGCCACCTTAAATCACGTCAGAATTTCATGAACTTCCTCGCAGTTTCTATGAGCTTCTTCAAATCATGTTTTAATAAACCTGCGTGCTTCCTCACAGCCACCAAACAAAGCCACCTGGCAAAAGCCAGCGCCCCTGTAGGGGTCTTATTAGGAGCCCCAGTCATCTTCACCTGAGTCTGGAACTTCAGATTATATTATGGCGATATAATGGTTTTAATGTCCCTATTTTGACACTTCTAACATCCAAAAACTGGGGGACGTCTATGTGAGGGGTGTAGTATGTTTTAAGAAAATACGTCCCAAAAAAATAGGACGTCTAAAGTCCTCCATCGGGGGGACTTTAGACATCTCAAATCTCAATTTGGGATGTCTAAAGTCATCCACTAGGGGGACTTTAGACGTCCTAATTATGGATTTGGGACGTTAAAAGGTTTGATTTTTTTTTTTTAAAATGATTAATTACATTCTGCATTACCCAGCGATTTCAAACTGCAGAAACAGAATAGAAAATGGATTCATAAACCACGATATCCATTACAAAATGGTAAGGATATCTAGCACTACAATCTTTACTACATATACATACAATATCAACTCATACAACCTACTACTATATACATGTACAATAACAACCAGAAAGTGTCAAAACACTGTCATCACATAACTACAAACTGATATAAATAAAAACTTTATTGCTCTATATTTTGAAGAAGATGTCTAGCCAAAAAGTCTCTAATCAAATTAAGGTCTTCATGTAGGTAGGCATCTTCATTATCAAAAATCTGAAAATTAGAAAATAAGCTTTGATGAAATGAATCAAGCAAATGAATTAATTAGCATTTCAATTAGAACACAAAAAATATTATCATTTGAGAATGAAGAAGCGATTACCTTTTCAAAATCGCTAGTAATTCCACTTTGAGTTATGTTATACATATAAAGTATAACATAATATCCGCATTCAGTGTTGCCATGTTGTCGAGGGCACTTTAAATCAAAGGCATGCAATTGGTTGTTAAAATCAATAAAGGTATGTCTAAAACGACCGTCAATGAAACAATTAGAATTGAAACTACTTACTATCGGATAAAACCACTTTGGCTTTTTAACAACTGTACCCTTGCGTGACCCGCCTAGGACTCTATATGTTTGACAAGCACTATCATGAAAATCAAAATCAACAGAAATTAGAACTATTCATTTTTTTAAGAGTCAATAAAATACAAACAAAATAACTTACATGTCGAAGACGGATTTTGTATCTTTGTCTGGCCTTTTACGCAAGGGATCAAACCAATAGACTAGGTTGCGGCGAGGACATATAACACACAAACTCCAGTGGTAACTATAACAACATGTACAAATTAAAATGAAGTTAAATGATAAGGAAATTATTTATTAAACATCTTAAATTGACAAAATGAAAATACAAACTATTGAACAATTGGTGCTAGATAACAACGAAGTTTGGTCTCTGCCATTGCGTAGCCCACATAGTGAGTCCTATGCGCCACAGTATTGGTATCCCCTATCGTATTTGTAGGGCATAAGAATCCATACCAGTCACGTCTTTCCATGCTTGTGCAGAGGCCATGGAAGATGCTATAATAGAATTAAAATAAGGAATGAATTATTGAATATATGAAATCAAAAACCACTAAACAAATTCTATAGGAAAATTGAAAAAAAACTTACCGGATTGCAAATTTCACCCAGCCTGCATCTATCTCCTCCAACCTGATAAACTGCTTGAGATATGTATTATCAATCGTGTAGGATACTCCAATATAAGGCCCGCAATCCCTTGAGGCATTTTCAAGTTGTTTAATGCCCTTGTAGATTTGTTGCAGCCGTGCTAAGTAGGGCCATTTCCTCTCATCTTCGTCATCCTTTTACAACATCAAAAAAAAAAATTGTTATTAGGATGCCAACAGATTTTCATTAATAGTAAGGTAATGCCTACTATTAGAGGTGTTGCCTCTGAACCAATAAGATTTTGAGGCCAAAGGATGAAAGATCCTATCGCCTGACCTAACGTGCTAACCTCTGGATCAGGAACAGGGATGGTTGTACCTTCATCCCCCTTTATAACACTCGTCACATTCACCCTACGAAAATCCTTCAGAATTTGCTGATGATGGTGGGAAGTAGCATGTGTGTGAGTGAGAGCATCGGCAACAACACGCAACAGTGGATCCTCCAAATAGAGGGTGGAAGGGTCTCCTGACGCTGGAGTGGGAGAAGGGTCACCAAGTAGTTCCTCCAGAGGGTTGTAACTTCCTTTGGTGCTATTGAAGGCCGAGGATTCTTGAGTTCTATGCTTGTCCCTTGCCCTTTACACTTTGAACATCTTTGCCTTTTCAAGTTGAAGCTCTGGCAACAACTCTTGTAGGAGCTTGTCGCGAAGGTTGGCCTCGAGCTCTCGTTCGAGGTCCTCTCGAATCTTGGCCACAAGGTCCCTACTAGGTTCAGCTTGTGATAAATAACGTGAGTCTCGTCCAAAATACCTCGCGGCACTAACTCCTCGTGTCTCTCCTCGAACACGACCAGGGTCATCTACCTTCCTAATAGCCATTGACAAGATGTCCATCCGTCTACTTGGATTGAATGAACCTTAGCTACTATGATATTCCAGTTTATCCTGTAGCATACAGTTTATCGTAAATGTATCGAAACCAATCTCGATATTAAAAAAATTAGGTACTTATGGTATAACTACTTACAATCCTTGCAGCAACCTCAGCAACAACCGGATTTATGTACTTCCCACCCTTAATCCTCCCTGCTTTCATTTTTTGTGACGTGGAGGAGGTGCCGGGGCCTGGATAACAATGCTAGATTCTGTTGCTTCCTTCATTTTCTGTAACTCTTCTTGCATCATTTGCCGCTCAAGCTTTCGATATCCACCATGAGACATGTAATGTTGATATTTATTTTTTGCTTGCCTCTATGCATTTGTTGCACTTAATGCCTATGAATAAAAAACAACAAAAAATAAATCAACGATATCAAGTATATGAAAATTAAAAGCTCTATATTATGATGACAGAAATCTTACCAGAAACTCAGGATCTGCCCGTGATGCCGCAAACAACCTCCAGTCCTCTGGAGACAAATACGAATAATGTTGACATGGATCCTCACCCCTTTGGGCCCCTTGAATGTACCTTGTTGTTAGCTTGTTCTTGAAACCTTTCCATCGTATTGTTAGCCTTGTGAAATGCATATCAAAATGGCACATTTACACTCAATTTATCACACTTTCTGATTTATTAATGGGTTTATAAGGAGTGAAGTGTGAAGGAAATGTGCCCCATGAGTGTTTGGTTAAAAAGGGAATAATTCTTTGATTAAATGTGAATATTTTGCTATCATACATCACCCTTTGTTTTGTATAGACTTCATTGTGCTTGTAGGATCACACTTGAGACACTCAAAGAGCCAATGGAAGCATAAATCATTGATCAAGAAGTTGGGAAGAAAGCACAACACCCTTTGCAATGATTGCGTCACTGGGGAAAAGCTGAAAAAGTTGGAAACAGATGCTTGGCTGCAGCCAAGAAATTGGCTGGCTGCAGCCAGAAGACCTCCAGAAAGTTTCTGGCTGCAGCCAAGCCATTTCTGGCTGCAGCCAGACGACAGACAGAGACAAGAACGCGTTTTCTGGCTGCAGCCAATAATTTCTGGCTGCAGCCAAAACGCGAAAACAGCTGCTGTGCGTTTTGTTTTTAGGTCATTTAAAAAGGCAAAAAGCTGAAGGAAAAAGGGGAGGGGTTCGACATTCAGAAGTTTGTGGAGACGGCTAAGGAGTATTTGCAAGCAAAGGAGAGGGGCTTTCTCAAGGAAATCAAGTGGGATTGAAGATTGAAAGAGATTCCAACTCCATTTCTCTTGATTGTTCTGTACTCATTCCCTTTCTCCATTTTAATTCTGATATGTCTGGACCGAATGTTAATATCTGTGATTCGTTTTTGAATATGAGTGGCTAGTTTTTTTTATTCTAGGATTGTTCTAAACCTTTGTATGGATTGAACTTAATTCCTTCTTTCTTTTGGTACCCAATGGTATATATATGTTAATTCTCCTCTATTTTTGCTGATATCCGTGACTGGCCAGCACAATGGATCATTTGTTCAATCAGACTAAGCTTGAGAGAGTTAGTTTAATTGTAGAACTTGGGGAGAGTTATGCTAGACTTGAAGTTTAAGAATTAAATGAATGGTTAGTTAATAACATAGAGATATAGTTATTAACCTAGCATTGTCAAAATTAAGGTGGTTATTTAAAGATTATTTTCCCTTAACTATAGCAAGAGATTGTGTATGTTAATGGATGATATAAATGTGGTTATGACTTGAGAGAGCTTAATCACTTGCTAGTGAATCTTAGGCTGACATATATATAACCCATGAAAGTATTCTTATAGAGGAAGGAAATTAAGTTTATGAAGTGCAAATGGGATGAACAATCCTAGGTTTCTTAAAATTGATTGAATTCACAAGAAATAGATTATTGTTCAGCAATATTTAGTCTTTATCAAAATATCGTTTGAAAGTTCTTTTTCCACACTCAACACTTTGTTTTGACGCAACTTAATCAAACTCACTAAGACTATTGCTCAACTAATTTGTTACTCAAATCCTCGAGGGAACGATCTTACTTATCACTTTATTACTTGACGCGATCCGTGCACTTGCGGTAGCGAACAAGTTTTTGGCGCCGTTGCCGGGGATTGGTTTAACAAATCTTTTAGTTGACCTTAGGCTTGTGTTAGTAGATTTCGCTTGGGTCTTTAGTTAGATTTATAATTTTTCTTTCACTATTTTCTGCATTACATTTTAGTTGTTTTAGCTTGATACTTGCTGGTTTGTGCCTTTTTGTAGATATCAGCCCAGTTCATGAAACATCTGCAAGGGAACGAATTGATAGTGGTACTTGACGGATTACCACGCATTGAAGAAGAAACTGAATCAGCAGCAGAATCGGAGTCTGAAATTGGAACAGAATCTGAATTTGAGTCTGAAACTGAAACTGAAGCTGAATCAATGGCGGATGAATATGATAGAGCCACTGTCAATGACTTCGCCAGCCGGAATATGAGAGGAACTCAATCTTGTATTCGAATGCCGGAGATGCAAGCACACACTTTTGAGATCAAGCCAGTGATGATAACGATGTTGCAAATGCATGGGTTGTACCATGGCCTTTATAATGAAGACGCCAACAAGCATTTGATGTATTTCTTGGAGGTGTGTGATTCTTTTAAGCAGAATGGTGTTCCCCAAGATGTGCTGAGGTTGCGGCTATTCCCTCTCTCTCTACAAGGGAAAGCTAGAGATTGGTTCAACAATCTACCAGAAGGATCCATAACTTCTTGGGATAATCTTGAAGCTAAATTTAGAGCTCGATTTTTCTCCGACGATAAATCAGTGGAAGCAAGGGACGAGTTTCTAAGTTTTAGACAACAACCGGATGAGCATTTGTATGCCGCTTGGGAGAGATACAAGATGTTAATGAAACAATGCCCAAATCATGGGGTGGACAAGTGGGTAGTGATTCAAATTTTCTGTACTCGCTTGAATCCTCAATCTAAGGCTATGGTGGACTCTATGACTAATGGAGGTTACCGGAATGTGCCTGTCAATGAGGTGTTTAGACTTTTGGATCAATTATCTGCAAACAACACACAAGGCAATGATAGGAGAACTACTCCGGCCCCACTCAACACAAAAGAAGACTCTTCATCACAAATTGCCACAATTTTATCCGCGTTGAACAAACGTTTTGATGTTTTAGAGTCTCAAATACATAAGGGCACTGCTCGTGGTGTGCATTCTATTCAATCCACTCCGATTGTATGTGAGCAATGTAATGATGACCACATGCCTGACAATTGCCCTCTCTACATGGGCACTGAATCTGTCAACTATATAGGCAAATTTCAACCTTCTCAAGGTAACCCATACTCACAAACTTACAACCGTGCTTGGAGAGCTCATCCCAACTTTTCTTGGAGTCAAGGTAACACCTTGAACCCTCCTCATGAGTCTACTTCTGGCACCAAGCCGGTTCCTCCACCGGGTTTTCCAATGCCATCAAGGCAAGCTCCTGCAGAAGAAGAAGAATCTAAGACAGACAAGATGTTGGCCCGTATCTTATCAGAGGTGGAATCTTCAAGGGTTGAGAATAAGGCTACCTTTTCTCTTCATGAAACTGCAATTAAGAACCTTGAAGTACAAGTGGGACAATTAGCAACACAAGTAAATGCTATGGCACGAAATAGTCTTCCTAGTGACACCATTCCTAATCCAAAGCGAGGTGGAAAAGAGGAATGCCATGCCATTTATTTGAGAAGTGGCAAAGTGCTACCAGATGTGCTTAACTCAAGTAAACCAAGCCCCAAGAAGAAAGATCACGTGGTTGTTGACATTGATGATAAGGAGATCGGGGAAGAAAATGTGAAAGAAGAAGAAAGTGAAAAGAGGCAACAAGTCAAGGAGAATCTTGATAATGTGGTGAAAAGCAAGCCAATTGCACTTGAAAGTATGGATGAGAAGAAGAGGAAGATGCCCATATCTAATGTTGTTATACCTCCACTTCCATTCCCTCTGAGATTCAAGAAGAAGGAAGAGGAGACTCAGTTCAAGAAGTTTGTGGATATGTTCAAGCAACTTCATATTAACATTCCTTTTGCCGAAGCATTGGAGAGCATGCCCAAATATGCTAAGTTCCTCAAAGATGTCTTATCCAAGAAGAGAAGATTTAGTGAGTATGAGACTGTAGCTTTGACTGAAGAATGTAGTGCGGTTATCCAAAGAAAATTGCCTCCTAAGCTCAAGGATCCAGGGAGTTTCTACATCCCTTGTAATATTGGGACTAATTTTAGTGGTAAAGCTCTTTGTGACTTAGGTGCAAGTGTGAATTTAATGCCCCTTGCTGTTTTCAACCAATTAGGGTTGGGAGCGCCAAAACCCACTACTGTTACACTTCTCTTTGCAGATAGGAGTACTTCTCAACCTAGAGGGATTATTGAAGATATTTTAGTTAAAGTGGATAAATTCATCTTTCCGGTAGATTTCATTGTCATAGATTGTGAAGTTGATTGGAACATTCCTTTAATCTTTGGGCGTCCATTTTTAGCAACTGCTAGAACCCTAATTGATGTTGAAAAGGGTGAGATTACTATGCGAGTTGAAGATGAGCATGTTACTTTTAAGATGAACAAGCTAATGAAGTCGCCCAATGAGGCTAAAACATGCTTCTTAGTTGATAAAGTTGAGCAAGAGGAATTCAAGAAGCCAATTCATAATGGGCTTGTTGATGCTTTGTCAATACAAAGTCAAATAGAAGGTCAAGCAGTGGAAGATGGCATAAGTGTCTTGAAAGCAACACCGATTAATATTGGGAGTCGGGTACTATTGGAATCATCATCTTTAAAGTCATCTATTAAAGAGGCATGGTCTCCTGATTTGAAGAAGTTACCCTCTAACTTTCAACATGACTATTTGAGAACCAAAAGTCTACCATTGGGTATAGCGTCACCATTAGCCATTCAACAAGAAGAACATCTTTTGGAAATTCTACAAGCATGTAAAAGAGCTACTGAATGGGCTAATGAGGTTGTAAAGATACAAGCATGGTTGAGCAATGAAGTTGGTAAAGGATTTCAAGCTAGTGGCCATAAATTAAAGCACAATTGCGATGGAGAGGTGAACCATCAAGTTTTCACCTTACCTATAGATGATGTGACTTGAGGAGATGAAGAGTCGGGCTAAAGACTATAAACTAAGCGCTTCTTGGGAGGCTACCCAAGTTCTTAACTTAATCTCTTTAGTTTCTTTGATTTTAGTATTTTTTTTTTGTAGATGTATGTTTGGTCTTTTGCTTTCGCAGGTAGGAGAGGAACCCCAAATAAAGAGAAGAAGATCAAGAGGATTGCAAGAAAAGGGGTGGCATTTGGTCTGGATAGGCATTTTGCAGGGAAGTTTCTTCATTCTCATGATTTTCTTGAGCCTAATATTTGATGAGCATAACTTGATTTGATAACTATTGTTACCAATGCATTTTCACTTCTGATTTAGGTGTATTCCTGTTTGTGGAATGAATTATCTTTTGATTTGTGCATGAGATTGGTCTAATCCTATCCATTCTGGATGTAAAGTGAGTTCATAAATGGTTGGGTGCACTTTAATCTTATGAAAAGGTGTTCTCAATTGTGTGAATTATTAATGTTGATGAGTGTATGTGCCTCATGGGAAATTTTTGGTGCAAGTGATTGAGGGGTTGTGTTAGTGTCTATGATCATTAGGTGAAAAATTCTGTGTATATGGTATGCTACATGCGTAATATCTGATGCAGTTGGGGGACAAATTTTGGCCGCAGCCAACACACATTTGGCTGCAGCCAATTGGAGCTCAGAAAGATTTATGCTGCAGCCAGGAATTTTGGGCTGCAGCCAAATAGAGCTCAGAAGGATCTGGGCTGCAGCCAGGAATTTTGGGCTGCAGCCAAGGAGAGCACAGAAAGATCTGGGCTGCAGCCAAGAATTTTCTGGCTGCAGCCCAAACCCGTGGCTTGCTATATATAAAAAAAAAAAAAAAATTTTTTTTTTGCCTTGCGTCATTCTTGTCCTCTGTTCCTCTTTCTTCCCTCTCGCGACTCTGTTTCAATTTCTATTCCTCTTTGTTTTCTCTCATTTCTCTCACGCAAGAACCCTAAGGCCGTCCCCTCTCAATCGGCCACCATTCCCCCCACCATTTTCCCCGCTGCAGATCTGTTGCACCGTCGCACCTCTCTCCCACAGTCTCCTTTTCTTGTCTGCCACCATTTCCTTCTTCCCTCACCGTCATCGTCCTTCTCTCCCGACTCATAAATCTCCAACGTCACTACCCATCCTCCCCCGTCTCTCTTTCCCACTCTATCTTCTCTCATCACTATCATTGTCGCTGGACTCTCGGTTTCCCATTGATCTCAGCTTCGGGTCACTGTTTTGGTAACTCAGAGCAGCTCGTGCTTCCGTCTCCTCTGTCTTTGATTGATATTCCCCTGTTCGTGATTTACTCAAGTGGTGAGTGGTACTCTTTGTGCCTTTCTTTATTTTGGGGATTGGTTTAAGTAGATTCAAATGGAGTTGTTATGAGGCTTAAGTACATTTGTACATGGAAATGTTGTTCTGAGGCGTTGCAAAGTTGCTCTATGAGAAATGTTGTTCCATGAGATTCTTAGGATTGTCAAACTTAAGCTCGAACTGAGAATGTGGTATGAGGATTAGTGGCCAGAAATTATGCCCTGAAATTGTGAAATCATTGTCACATACCCCTCAATGGTACTGTCTTGGAATTTGTGGGTTAGTAAGTTTAAATGAACATGCTTGAATTTCATTGTGAAAAAAATTTTGGGTCACCTGGATGAATCTGTTTTAGTAAAATAAAAAAAAAAAAAATTTCGGATTCCAATAATTGTTTGTCCAAAATAAATCACCCCCTGTATTTTTCTCATGAATTTGAGCTATTCCACTCTTAAATTCAAATTGTTCGTTTCAGTTCTGACAGTGAGGACACTGCATTTCTTAAGTTTGGGGGTGATAGTTTTGATGATTTGTGTGTCTAGTTGACAAAGTATTCAAGTGCATAAACTTTGACTATTTCTTGTCCTTTGATTTGAAATTCGAGCTAGGTTGATTAATTATTTGTGATAGTAAGTGCATGTTCCAATGATAGAATGAATGTTTGGATTTTATGCTTTTTAGGACATGATGTTTAATATGTTTGAATGCTTGATTTATATCTTAAAGCAATAGTTCCTGAAAATTTTTAGAATGAACATTTTGCACCGGATCTGGGAATGAGTTAATTGTTTTAATAGGAAACGTTGGTAGCAATTTGGTGTGTATATTCTTTCTCAATTAAAGGATTTTAGAACCTACATTGGAATCTCTTGAAATGAGTAAATGAAGTCACACATTTTTGAAAAATGATTTGGGCATTCTTTTAATTGCGTTTGTGCCTTTCAAGCCTACCAATGACAATTGACAAATTGACACCCCATTTTAGCCATATACAGAAAAATCATGTCGATTATCGCTTATAAATTCCTGCTCACTCTTTTATATTTGATAAGAAATTCTGTTTAATGTGCATTGATGGATGCATTGTAGAGATAAAGCATGTTATTCAGGAATTTTTAAGTTAAGAAAGCACTATTGGAGTTGGCTGTGTTTTGGAAGTTCTTGTTGAAGGGATTTGTGACAAATTAGGTTATATACTTTTGTTTCAAGCGGTTAATTGCAAAATAATCTTTTGACTTCTTCAAAACTTTTGATTTATTTCATACGATTTGAAGAAATGATTAGGGCACTTCATAAAATGCGATTGAGCCTTTCAAGCCTTCCTAATTGATTTGATTCCTCTTTTGAACCCCTATTTTGAGCCTGATTGAAAAACCAATTAGAAAAATTCTTTTTGAAAACCTAACATCTACCTAACCTAGCCAATGTGAAAAACCATGATTCCCTTGCTTTGAGATAGATGATAAGGATTAGGGTGTGGAATGTGGTGATGTGTAGAGTGTTATATGATTGAGAAAAAAAAAAGAAAAAAAAAAGAATGAAAGAAAAAAAAAGGGCTCCCATTGTATAGACATCAAGCCAAAAATTCAAAAAAAGAAAAAAGAAAAAAGAAAAAAAAAAGAAAAAAAAATATATATACAACAAGGCTTGATTTGGAAGAGATCAATTTGGTTCAAGTTTGGGGGAGTACGTTTAATGAGAAAAGGAAGAAACCCCTTGAGTAATTATCATCTATCTTGAGGTATTTGTTGAGAATCCTTTGCCTTTTCTTATAAATACCTTAACCCCTGGCCCCGTTACAAGCCGAAAAGTCCCTTTGATTTTTAAGTCAATTGGATTAAATTAGAAGAAGAGGGGAAGAAATTAGATAATGATGTAATTGATCGTTTGAATAGGGGTATATGACTTGAAGTGTAGCTTATAACTTTGACAAGTGCAAAAGGAATACATGTTAACTCCGTACACACACTCACACTTAGAAATTCCTGAAAAACATATTTTAAATCTATAAAGTGTTTATCTTTGCATAGTTCTGAGTTTCTTGTTTTATATAATTTTTTGAGCAGATGTTGAGGACAAGTGTGGACAGGTGCTTTATTTCTTGAGAGAGAATTATGTGTAAAACAAGGAGAGGAAGTGTGTATGGTCATTATTCTCTAGAGATTTGAATCTTCTTTGTTTTCCCATTCTTTCAATAAACCTAAACAGTGGCCAAATCACAAGCTTATAAAGTCCCATTGATTTTGAAACAGTGTGGAATTGTCTATTAGTGGAAAGAGAGGAGAATGTAGGTATATGAAGACCTGAGATTGAGGTTTATTTATACATGCTTAATTAATTGCTACATTTGATCTTGACATTGGCAGGAAAACTTGTTCTTTAATTCTCCTCACACACACACATTTTGAACATTGTTAGGAAAGATGCTTTAAGTTGTAAACCTTGCATTCTTTTATATTTCATTGTGTTCCTATTGAATATAACATCTTGAACAACCAATGAGGAAATCATCATGCCTATGTACTGAGTTAATGGTTATTTAATCTAGCTCTTTCACTGTTCAACTTGTTTTACTCGAGGACGAGTAAAAGTTTAAGTTTGGGGGTGTGTTAGCCTTGTGAAATGCATATCAAAATGGCACATTTACACTCAATTTATCACACTTTCTGATTTATTAATGGGTTTATAAGGAGTGAAGTATGAAGGAAATGTGCCCCATGAGTGTTTGGTTAAAAAGGGAATAATTCTTTGATTAAATGTGAATATTTTGCTATCATACATCACCCTTTGTTTTGTATAGACTTCATTGTGCTTGTAGGATCACACTTGAGACACTCAAAGAGCCAATGGAAGCATAAATCATTGATCAAGAAGTTGGGAAGAAAGCACAACACCCTTTGCAATGATTGCGTCACTGGGGAAAAGCTGAAAAAGTTGGAAACAGATGCTTGGCTGCAGCCAAGAAATTGGCTGGCTGCAGCCAGAAGACCTCCAGAAAGTTTCTGGCTGCAGCCAGACGACAGACAGAGACAAGAACGCGTTTTCTGGCTGCAGCCAATAATTTCTGGCTGCAGCCAAAACGCGAAAACAGCTGCTGTGCGTTTTGTTTTTAGGTCATTTAAAAAGGCAAAAAGCTGAAGGAAAAAGGGGAGGGGTTCGACATTCAGAAGTTTGTGGAGACGGCTAAGGAGTATTTGCAAGCAAAGGAGAGGGGCTTTCTCAAGGAAATCAAGTGGGATTGAAGATTGAAAGAGATTCCAACTCCATTTCTCTTGATTGTTCTGTACTCATTCCCTTTCTCCATTTTAATTCTGATATGTCTGGACCGAATGTTAATATCTGTGATTCGTTTTTGAATATGAGTGGCTAGTTTTTTTTATTCTAGGATTGTTCTAAACCTTTGTATGGATTGAACTTAATTCCTTCTTTCTTTTGGTACCCAATGGTATATATATGTTAATTCTCCTCTGTTTTTGCTGATATCCGTGACTGGCCAGCACAATGGATCATTTGTTCAATCAGACTAAGCTTGAGAGAGTTAGTTTAATTGTAGAACTTGGGGAGAGTTATGCTAGACTTGAAGTTTAAGAATTAAATGAATGGTTAGTTAATAACATAGAGATATAGTTATTAACCTAGCATTGTCAAAATTAAGGTGGTTATTTAAAGATTATTTTCCCTTAACTATAGCAAGAGATTGTGTATGTTAATGGATGATATAAATGTGGTTATGACTTGAGAGAGCTTAATCACTTGCTAGTGAATCTTAGGCTGACATATATATAACCCATGAAAGTATTCTTATAGAGGAAGGAAATTAAGTTTATGAAGTGCAAATGGGATGAACAATCCTAGGTTTCTTAAAATTGATTGAATTCACAAGAAATAGATTATTGTTCAGCAATATTTAGTCTTTATCAAAATATCGTTTGAAAGTTCTTTTTCCACACTCAACACTTTGTTTTGACGCAACTTAATCAAACTCACTAAGACTATTGCTCAACTAATTTGTTACTCAAATCCTCGAGGGAACGATCTTACTTATCACTTTATTACTTGACGCGATCCGTGCACTTGCGGTAGCGAACACGTATCCGAACCTTATCCATCCAGTGCCTGTACATCTCCCTGGTGTCTAGAACATCGTATGTTTGCTGTAAGGTAAAACATAAGATAATTATATTTGAAACAATAGGAATAAAGCTACAATTATCATAGATGCATCAAAACTTATATACCAAAAGTTGCTGCCAAATCATGTCTTTCGTTTTTGGGGGAACCAATCTCCAATTATCGTAGGTAATGCGCACTTTGCTTCGACTCAAAAACCCTAAGTAGCTAATGAAATGGTCTTCCTCAGGATCAACTGGATTCAGATTGTCATCGAAGTCTATATGCAGCCTCTTTTGTTGATGTTCATGACATGCAACCAATGCTCCCATCTTTGTACAACCTCTAACCCTCCTTCTTGCAACGGGTTCATCTCTAGGCCTTTCGTCATCGTTAGGGCTTTCGTCATCTCTATGCCTTTTGTCAGCACCAGAGTTGTCCATATTCCTATTAACACAAAAAGCATCGTCAAAAAGCATCATCTTCACGAGGAACATTCTTCACTTTCAGTCCTCGTGTTCCCTTGCTTCTCCCCTCTTCATGCCGAGATTGTTCCTTCTTCCCTGACATATAATCTTTGCAAAAATCCATAGCCTCTTCAACTACATATCTTTATACTATTGAGGCTTCTGGTCGATAAGGATTTTTAGAATACCCTTTTAAGATCTTCATGTATCACTCGAAAGGTTCTATCCACCTCAGGTAAATTGGACCGCAGAGCCTTACCTCCCTTACCAAATGAACTACCAAATGCACCATTATATCGAAAAATGAAGGAGGAAAATGTATCTCTAGTTGTGACAAAATAATGTAACCCTCATTTTCCAGTTCATCTAACTTTTCAGTGTCAATGACTTTGTTACAGATAGCATTGAAGAAAACGCACAATCTTGTTACAGTGGTTCGTACTTCATCTTTCATTATGCCTCTAATAGCTACCGGTAATAGTTGTTGCATCAACACATGATAATCATCCATTGAGACACATCTTCTCACATTTGAGGAATACCCTTGCGGCACCTTAATTTCATGCAAATACCTACACAAACTTCTTTTCTCTGCTTTTGATAGTGTATGCACTGCTGGCTCTATGTATGCCCTCCTACCATCATCTCTTAGTTGTGGATGTAACCGTTCTCTTATTCCCATATCAACAAGGTCTAATCTAGCACTAATCCCATCCTTAGTCTTCCCTGGTATGTGCAAAAGCGTACTAATAAGGCTATCACAAATGTTCTTCTCCACATGCATCACATCAATACTGTGTCTCACATCAAGCGAACGCTAATATGGAAGATCAAAGAAAATGGATCTCTTCTTCCATATGTTCTCACCCGCAATCTTCTGATTCTTACCAAAAGTGACATTGATACGTTCCACTCGACTGTAAACTTCCTCTCTGGTTAATGACTTTCGAGCCATTCCATGCTCTGGTAAGCCGTTAAAACGCTTTCTTAGCCCATGATATAGGTGGAACCGATGAAGAAACCTCCTGTGGCCAAGGTAGATAGTTTTTCTTCCATGCTTTAGTTGATAGAAGTGTGCGTCTACTTCACATATTGGGCATGCTTTATGACCCTTCACACAGGGAAGTCGTTTATTGTTGTGAAAATTATTGCACGTAGCTTGAAGGACTCCTTCTTATAAGCATCAAACACATCTATGCCTTCCTCCCACAACTTCTTCAAGTCCTCAATCAAAGGCGCCAAGTAGCCATCGATATCGTTCCCTGGCTGTTTTGGTCCAGAAATCATCATAGAAAGCATCATATACTTGCGTTTCATACATAGCCAGGGAGGCAAGTTGTATATTACAAGGAGAACCGGCCACGCACTATGTGTGCTAGTAAGAGTTCCATACGGATTGATGCCGTCTGTACAAAGCCCAAGCTGAAGGTTTCTCGACTCGTTGCCAAATCGAGGGAACATTTCATCTATTTTTTGCCATTGTGGAGAGTTAGCCGGGTGCCGAAGATATTTCCCATCAGATATTCTCTCATCAGAGTGCCATCTCAACTTCTTCGCTTTTGTTACAGTCACAAACAAACGTTTAAAACGTGGTATTATTGGAAGATACCACATAACCTTTAAAGGTTCCCTTTTAGTTATCACATCGTCACAACCTCCATCTTTTTTCATTTTATATCGTGTAGTTTTACACTTAGGACATTCACTAAGACCTCCATACTCATTTCTATACAGTACGCAGTCATTAGGGCAAGCATGTATCTTTTTATACTTCATACCCATCGTAGACAAGATTTTCTTGGCCTCATACATACGATTTGGAAGTACATTATCCTCTGGAAACATATCACACAATAGTTCAAGCAGCAATGTGAAACTACTATCGGTCCACCTACAAGTTGCCTTTAAGTTAACCAAATGCAATGTTCCCGTCAACCGCGTGTACTAACTCCTAGGATATAATGGTCTCTCTGCATCACTCCGCAAGCTGTCATACTCTTGCGACTGCGCAAAGGATTCTACCTCAACATCGTGAATCATTTTCTCCATTCTATCTTCATCTATGACATCCACATCTTCCTTCTTGTGCGACGAACAATCCGTTACTTCCTCACCATGCTATATCCACCTTATGTATCGCAGATTTATTCCATCACAAAGTAGGTGATCCTTTATGACATCAACATCCCATCGACTCTCATTTAAACAATTCACACAAGGACAAAAATACTTCCCATTTTTTGCTGGAGCATTCTTTTAGTGAATTCAATAAATTCTTCCACCCCTTTCTCATATTCTTCACTAGTTCTCAAAGCATTCATCCAACTGTGATCCATTTTGTTACCACCTAAGACATTCCCAATAACACTCACACATTTAGTACAATTGTCAATGTTATAGGATGTGATTGCCTTTTTTCACTTTTTTCAACAAAAATTTTGACAGCATTTCCCCTTAAAAGTAAGATATTCCAAAATTTCAAGCAACCCTATCTTAGTTATTAACTCTGTATTCTTAGCTATTGATAATATAATTCTCCTCTGAATATAGAAAATAATATAGAATTTCAAATAAATATTCAATTTTTTTTTCTATTCTAGGACATAAAGAACTTATAATAATTTGAAGAGAAGGATTAATAGAATATATTTGAATCTATTTATTAAGTATATTGTGTTTCTTAATAATCAATTATATATTTATTAATGATCAATGTCTTTATCTTATTAATCCCTTTATCTTAAAATAAGATTTTCACCACTACACTAATAATAATCATACTAATCTAATCTAAAAATAAAATAAAACCAACCATATTTAAAAAAACAAAAATTTCGATGCTTAATTGTTGTTCATTTTATCAAAATCAATCAATAGCTCCATTTATTTATATTAATATACATACGTTTTTTCCCTCAATTACCAAGCTCCATACATATAAAACAAATGTTTTCAAGCTCCAAACATATCAAACAATATATTGTTGCATAACTACTAGCTAACAACGATTCTATGGTTCTGGCCAAAAAACACAAAAAAAAATCAGTCACAAGATAAAATCACTCCAATAACTAAAATTATATATTAGGCATCCCAAATGGCATTTGGGACGCCTAAAGTACCATTTGGGAGCCTAAAGTACTTTAGGCGTCCCAAATGGCATTTGGGACCCCTAAAGTCCCAATTTTAGACGTCCCAAATCCATTTGGGACGCCTAAAGTAAGACTTTAAGGAGGTAAATAATAATTTTCTTAGATGCTGATAAATAAGGAGGTAAATAATAATTGTCATTTTCTTAGATGCTTCCTCCTCTATGCTTTCGTACGAGTCCACAGGAGTTAAAAAACCTGAGGCGAAGTGTTTTTTTCTTTGAAGTTTACCTTGACGATGCTGAGTGGCAAGAGAAGGGAGAAGAATGAGAAGGGAGATAGAAGAGAGAGAATGGGGCATCTAATGTAAAATCACTCAATTATGAAATCCAGAATTGCGTTGCTTGACCTAATTAATGATTAGTTAAGTTTAATGACTCAAATTAAAATTTAAGCATTTCAGAAGGCTTTTCCCAAACCATTTAGCAGGTTATAGTTTCCCTCAATATTTATTTTAATACATTTTTTAATATTATTAAATTATTTAACTTTACTCTGTTAGTATCATTAGCTTGTACAAGACGCCAAGTATAGTGCTAGCATAACTAAGTTACCAGGGCTAACGATACTAATAGGACAAAGTTAACGGATTTAATGAAGTTAAAAAGATATAGGTATAAAATAAAAAATTCAAAGAAAGTATATGTACTGTTTATCCCCTTTTGTTCCCTACATTTCTTCTCTTTTGATTATTCCATGACGATTAGGAAAGGGAATCTCTCCACTTCTCTTGCCTTCCACTTCCACCCCATTTCTTATTTCTATTATTACATCAATTTTTAATGATTGACATATACTATTGTATAAAAGTACTATTATACTATCCAACAACAACAAAAATACATACACAAATAAATTTTAATTCTTCAAATTGGACGTAAATGGTTCACATTGGTTCAGCTTTATTAAAATATTTTTTATTTTATACTTTTTACAGGATATTAAATCTTTATTGTCCAAAATTAATCTAATAGTGGAGCTACGAAATTCCTCCTATACCTGTGTGTATATATAATTTAAGGAAAAATCACATTTAAATCATTTTGAAAGACCCGGCTGTAGGAACCTATCAACAACGTCAACATGAAAAACTGACATTTCTTCCCTAGTCAATAAAATTACAGTGTGCCTATCACCCTATGGTTTATTTTGTCTTTTGTTCACAATTCAATTGTATAGGGGATATGGGGTTCACTCTCGCTGCATGGAAAGTTTTGCCGCTCCCAGATAACAACGAAGACTAAGAAGATTGCATCAACTCACTCACCGATCAATTGCCAACACACACTCTCTCCCCCTCTATTCTTCTTCCCCCCTCTATATTTGTCTTCTTCCAAATTTACTCATGTGAAAACCATTTAGCAGGTTATAGTTTCGCTCAATATTTATTTTAATACATTTTTTTAATATTATTAAATTATTTAACTTTACTCTGTTAGTATCATTAGCTTGCACAAGGCGCTAAATATATTGCTAGCATAACAAAGTTATTGGGGTTATCAGGGCTAACGATTCTAATAGAGTAAAGTTAACGGACTTAATGAATTTAAAAAGATATAGGCATAAGATAAAAAATTCAACCCAAGTATATATACCCTTTATCTCTTATTTTCTTTTCTTTTCTTTTGTGTGTGTTTTTTTTTTTACTATTCCTTGACGACTAGAGAAGGGAATCTCTCCACTTCTCTTACCTTCTACTTCCACCACTTCTTATTTCTATGGTTACATCAACTTTGAATGATTGAGATTTAGTATTGTATAAAAATACTAGTAAAATGTTCAAAAAAAAAATACACAAATAAATTTTAAGGCCAAAAAATTGGATGTAAATGGTTCACATTTGTTCACTTTTATTAAAATATTTTATACATTTTATAGGATATTAAATCTTTACTCTCCGAAATTAGTCTAATAGTGGAGCTACGTGATACTTCCTATACGTGTGTGTGTATATAATGTAAGGAAAAATCACATTTAAATCATTTTGAAATACTTGGCTTTAGGAACCTATCAACCTATTAACATTATATGGCCTCAACATCAACATCTAACTATGTTATTTCTTCCCTAGTCAATACAATAACAGTATGCTTGTAGGCTTCAACATATTCTTTTTCTTTTGCTGTCAGCACAATAAAAGGATTGTGCCATAGTAGATACACCTTGCCATTAAATATGTCGGTCATTTCGTTATCACCAAATATATTTTTGATTTTCTTACTACAACTATACCCATGGTTTGAACACAAGACTATTAGATAAGTTCGAATGATCCACAGCCAGTCAGTTTAACCACTCAATGGTATTTATCCACCTTTTTTTTAATCATGCACGGTTAGTAGTTAGTAGCTACAACCATTGAGGCAGCTAATTCCTTTTTCTTAATTTTAATGACGAATCTATTAAATAAAATTCAGTTTGTATTGGAGATTTGACTCATGGTTTTGATGATATTTTTTATTCTTTAGATGATAATTTTCTCTTCAAAAGTATGATTATCTTGTATTTAAAATCTAGAAAATTCAAAATATTTAATTGGCCATCGCCTTAAAAAATCTAGAAATTTTTTTAATAGAAAAAGGTATATAAATCTGTATAATACAACAAGAAAATATAAAAAAATAATATTTTTTTTTATCTTTTTTTAAAATAATTAAAAATAAATTATGAACAAATTAACGGATGAAACAAACAAGAATATGGGGTTTAATGGGTTTATTGTTAAGTATATAAGTACAATATTTTATTTTTGAATTCAAAAAGATGAAATGTAAAAGTTCAAAATTGGTTGGTCTATAGGAGAGAGCCTCTTCTCTTTCCCTTCTCATCCTCCTCCCTCCTCTTTTTTTTTTTTTTTTTTTCTAATTGTAAGATCAACAATTGAATGGTTCAAATTTGGTTTTATACAATTTTTTTTTTCATTTCCTTTATTGTAGCTTTAAATTATTCGTGTCAAAATTTAGCAATTTAAATTTATTTTCTTTATAATTTAAAATTTTGATAATAATTTCATAAAAATCGAATGTGACCAATTTAAATGTTGATCTAATGACTATAAACAGGGAAGAGGAGAGAAGAGGATGGCATGGGAAGGGAAAAGGAGAGGTTCCTTCCCTGTTAGTGTAATGGTGTAAGTTAAATTATTTCGCAACCACACAAGAAAAGTCGATAAATTTTAGCAAGGGTGCAAAATCTTGGAATTAATGAGTGAAATATCAAAATTTACCCTTCTCGTACATGCAATTTTCGAAAAGGTGAGAACATAATGAATTATTGCGCATTTCTTTCAAAATAGTAAACTTGCAATTTAACAACAAATTACAATGACAATTTTTGCTTATTATCTTCATTATTATTTCTTATGATCACACTGATTAAACCATTGAAGATTTACGAGGTTATAATCTGATATATGATTTTATACATTATTTTTCTCATCGAATGCTTGTAATTTCCATTGATTTAAGGAGCGAAAGCTTGGGGACATATCATTTATAGTTACTAATTCTTATAGTACCTCCTATCTTACATGTAGAATCTAATTTGTAGTGCAAGTCCTACTTTGGGATTGGAGAAGTATCATTATTCTAGCATAGTCATCCTCCTTATACAGCCATCCATTCAAATCAAACATCATGATATGTCCCCAGTAGCATCTCCCCAAGCTTTAGCATTCAAATCATTACCGTACCACCTTTGATCATTAATTAATATAACACTCAATTATTTGAAAAGTATGATGAGGCATATGATTTTACGGTGGATACGATAATTTTTGTATATATTATTAGTCAGATAGTATATGAAAGAAAATTATGTGTCTCTTAGATATTGTTATATATAGCCTATGATATGACTCACTAAATAGTGAAGTTTGCATGGAAATTCTTGATGGATCTAAAGATGCAAGAAGCATATACAAAAAAAAATTATTCTATATATAGAATGCCATGGGGATCGGATATTAAAATAATTTAACTTTATATAATTGATTCAGATGAATGTGTTGGAAAATGAATAATTTTGCATTATACTTAACATGTAGATTGTGTTATTGAGTGCTTCAACGATTTTAGAATCACGGATTTTTATTATAATGAGTTCGTTTGCAAAGATATATTGAAATTAATAAGTACCATATATTTGATGAAAATATTTGCATATCAAGTTAATATTGTATATAGTATGATTTTGCTGGTAAAATGTAGTTCCTGCAAGTACGCAATGAACAATATGAAGTTGAGATTTGGTGTGATAGTTCTATAAAAATATTATGTGATATCATTTTGTTTAAAACAAGTTGAATATGTGGATGCATGATATATATATATATATATATATATCTTGGTGACTATTTAGGAATAATTTTTCTTTATTGTTTCCACAATGATAAATAAGATAAAGGGGAATATATTGATTTTTAACATATCTAGAAGATGTTAGAGGAACACGATTCAGTAGATCATTTGGTAATAATGCATCATTCATAATTTGGCAGCTACAAGGAATAAAGATAAGATATGCTTGAAAAGGAAATGGAAATAACCTACCTGAGAAATTAGCATTACTCTATTGGGAGAAAATGATGAAGAGTGATGATGTCATCAGGGGGAGTAAAAATCAAACTGTACTCTTGTTCGCTACCGCAAGTGCACGGATCGCGTCAAGTAATACAGTGATAAGTGAGATCGTTCCCACGAGGATTTGAATAACAATTAGTCAAACAATGGCTTGATGTGTTTGATCAATTTGACTCAGACAAAATGTTGAGTGTGAGGAAAACAGATTCAAAAGATGTGCTGATAACAACTAAGAAAAATACTGAACAGATTATGCTTCTGGTGGATTCAATCAAGTAGAGTATATCTAGGATTGTTCACTTCCTTTGTACATCATAAACTCAATCTACTTCCTCTTCGATAATACTGTTTATGGGAATATATATATGTCAGTCTAAGGTCTGATAGCCATTGGTTAAGCTCTCTCGAGTCATAACCAACTTATATTTTCCAATTAGATACACAATCTCTTGCTGCATTTAAGCACTACTACAAAAAACCAAATCTGTGGCGCTTATTATTGCATTAGCTGTGGCGCTTGCGAAATGCCACCTATCTTAACGCTACTAAAAAAAGCTGTGGCGCTTGGAAGCGCCACAGTTTTTAAAATTTTTTTTTTAAAAAACTAGCTTTCTGTGGCGCCTAACGTGGCAGGCGCCACAGGAAGCATACCTTCTGTGGCGCCTGGATGGCCAGGCGCCACAGGATGGTGGGCCAGCTGTGGCGCCTGGCCGGAAGGTAGCCTCCTGTGGCGCCTGGCCGACCAGGCGCCACAGCTGGCCCATACCTCCTGTGGCGCCTGGCTGGCCAGGCGCCACAGTAGGTGTTTTTTTTTTTTTTTTGGTTCTGGTTTTTTTTTTTCTCATATTTTTTTGGGTGCCAGGCGCCACAGTAGGTGTTTTTTTTTTGTAAGAGGGCGTCTTCGTTCGTGCAGACGTCAACCCTAACCCGGAGTGTGTTATCCGGCAACGGTGAATTGTGCAGTATGTCCTCACCAGTGTTGTAGGCAACACCTACTGCAACCGCGTGCTTGGATGCTTGCTCGACATATAGCTTGCATTGAAATTCCCCCTACAGAAAACAGAGTTAATATGTTAAATTCGCTTAATTATAATTTAACATAAAGTTAAGTAGAAAAGAAATTAATTACCGAAGGAAAAGGGACTTTAGGCATGGAATTGCAGCTATCTCTGAAACTTGGGCTATCACAGAACGGAACATTTGGTATTGGCCTACCCTGGACCAACTGTTGTATTTGCGTTGTTAACAACGCATTATGTTCTTGCAGCAAACGCATTTGTTCGGTGAATTGTTCTTCTCGTTGTTCCTTGTAGCGCATTTGTTGTTGAAGTTCTTGCATTTGATGCTTAAAGCTAGACATCTCGTCACGTAGGTGGGAAACATCACTTCTACTCGAGCGCTTCTGACGTCCGAAGTATGCTGATGGGGTGACTGCAAAACCAGTACCCCGAACACGACCATCATACTCGGGTACTGGTAACGCTCTGCTCAATAAATCGTCCCGACCAACATAGGTCGCCAACGCAGGATCCTCCTGTGTCATTTGTCGCTTTCCCAAAAAGAATTACAATGAAAATTAGTTATTATAAATGGAGTTCATTTAAGTAAAGCCAATTATTTATTGAACGCATAATATAATTGAATACTTACACAATATTCGGCTACTCTTCTTGCTTCCTCACTACGAATTTCACCTTTCTTATTTGTGACACCCTTGACCCACAGCTCATGTCGTGGAACCTGTGTACTATCTGAGCCTGATTCTTGTATCTGCACATCGAAGTTAGTCGAAGTTAAATGATATTCATATAATTTTTATTATGAATGAAATAATCATCAGTTCGTACAATTTGTTTTTGTAAATTTCCGTATGAAACAGGTCCTTGTGTGTATCGGTATTGCATGTTGGTCGCGTTAGCTCGATTCTTCTCGCTCAACTCCTAGATAGATCAAAATGATTCATATAAATATATAAATATTACTTACAAATACGTACATTACACGTAATAGGGAAAAATAAACAAATCCCCTTACCAGGAAATCAGGAGTTGTATGTGTTTTGATAAACTCATCCCACATTGCTTGAGTGATGATTCCTTCGTACAATGGATAAGGCGGTGTAGTAATGATATCATCATTATCATCCCTCAAGAAATATTTGACGAGATCAGAACGAAACTTTCGCAAAATTTTTCCGGCTTTTCTCATTACGAAGTTCTTCCGATCATCATCAATAATAAAAACACTCTGTAAACAAGTCAAAAAACATATATCATATGTAAGATTGAAATGAAGTGAAACAAAGCAAACCGAATAAATATATAATTAAGGTGTTACCTGTATTTCAGCCCAGATCCCATCCTCATAACTTTTCTTTACCATTTTCCAATTTTGAACGGTAATAGGGACTCTGTCTAGAACCGTAGTCCCGATGAAGTTATTTAACGAGGTACTGTTCTCCCCAACCGGGTTCCCAAGTTCATTCCACTCTACTTGTAACTTGATCCCGTTACTTCTCAGTCTGATCAACCTCGCCATAACTGTCCTGCCACGTCTGACGTTCACCTCAAATCTCTGTCTACCCATGTGCCTGGGAACGTCATCAATGTCATCAGGTACGGGACTGGGAACGTCATCAATGTCATGATGTGGTGATTCCATACTCCTGCAAGTGAAATAAACCAAATCAAAACATCAGTACACAATGGTTTTGTATGTCAACGAAAGAAAATTATTTTGAAATTTATAAAAACATACGTACAAGTAAATGAGTCAAGGCAATCATTATCTTTTCCTTTTTCTTGTCTGATTTAAAATTTTATTCTTCAGAATTCATGTTGGATTGAGAATTGTGTGCCTCTTGACCCAAGTTCCCTCTTTATGATCATGTCTCACGTATAGGGGTCCATCTTCATCTTCATCTTCATCTGCATCTCCATCTATATCAATCTCTGCTGACCACAAATCCTCAAACGAAGGATCATCATTATTGATGTTCAAATATTCATTACTTTCAAAATCAACTTCTGCTTGACGATTCTTGTTGGATGGAAGTACAATAGACCAATTCTTCTTAGCAGGATTAGGAATGTAAAATGCTTGTTCTGCCTGTGGTGCTAAAATAAAAGGATCATCTTCATACCAAACCTTAGAAAGGTCCACTTGCACAAAGCCTAAGTCATCTATCCGCAATCTACTGTTGTTGTTAACCCACTGACATTTGAAGAGAGGGACCCTGAACATAGAGTAATCTAACTCCCATATGCGTTCAATGACACCAAAGTATGACATTGATGCATAGATAGGGTGTGTATCTTTAGCACTGGATCTATGCCAAGAATCAGCAACAAGTGTTACCCCACTATTCTGCATCGTGCTCTGTTTATCATGGTCTTGTGTATAAAATGTGTAACCGTTGATTGCATAACCATTGTAAGATAATACATGTAAGCTCGGTCCCTTCGACAGGCACTTCAATTTTTCGGAAACTGAATCAGGATTCCTCTCCATCTCATAGTTAATACGATTTTTCAACCAGCCTGCAAATTGTTTATTGTGTTCTGTTGTTAATAAATTTTCATTCCCATCACCATGTACCAATCGGAGAGCATCCTTGTGTTCTTCTACATACGGTTCAACCTCATCAGTGTTATGTAGGACATACAAGTGGGCTTGATCCCGTTCAGTCACTGATATCGTTATTACATCACTCCCCGTTGTTCCTTTCCCTGATCTTCGGCCATCATGACGGGACTTGGGGATCCCTACAGGGTCAACATTTGATAGAAAATCAGCACAGAAGTCACTTGCTTCTTCAACCATGTAACTTTCAGCGATACAACCCTCTGGACGGTATCTATTTTTCACATACCCTTTAATATTTTCATGAATCATTCATTTGGGTACATCCATCTCAAGTACACTGGACCGCACAATTGAGTTTCTTTGACCAAGTGTACAGTTAGATGTACCATAATGTCAAAAAAAGAAGGCGGAAAATACATTTCAAGTTCACACAGAGTACACACAATCAGCCTTTACAAATCTTGTAACCTGGTTGAATCAACCACTTTACTGCAGATCAACTTGAAAAACACGCAAAGTTTCGTGATAGTGATCCTTAATTTTTTGGGTAAAATGGATCGTATACCAACCGGTAGGAAATTTTGCATGAGCACATGACAATCATGAGATTTAAGGTTCTTTAACTTCAACTCTTTTACCGATACAAGGTTCTTTATATTTGAAGAGTAGCCCTCGGGAACTTTAATTCCTTGCAGAAACTCACAAAACAATTTCTTCTCTTTCCTCGACAGAGTGTATGCCGCTGGCGGTAGATAGGTACGAGAACTTTGCTCAATCGGTGCCAACTCTTCTCTAATTCCCAAGTTCACTAAATCCAACCTCGAATTGACATTGTCCTTGCTTTTTCCTTGGATATTAAGCAATGTGCCAATTAGACTATCACAGATATTTTTTTCTATGTGCATCACATCAAGAAAATGCCTCACATATAAAGACTTCTAATATAGAAGTTCAAAGAAAATAGACTTTTTCTTCCAACCGCTTGTCTCGATTTGTTTTGCAAAAGGTTTGCCAAAATTATTCTCCAAGTCTTTTACCTTGGAATACACCTGGGAACCGGTCAACATCTTCGGCGGGCTACCTTCTTCTGCATCACCATTGAAAGGCTTTTTCCACTTCCTCCAACGATGTTGTGATGGTAAGAATCTTCGATGCCCCATGTAAACATTTTTCTTACAATGATGAAGTCGCATTGAATGAGTGTCATCTTCACATATAGGGCATGCACCATATCCTTTGACGCTGTATCCTGACAAATTTCCATAAGCAGGGAAATCATTAATTGTGCCAAACAACATGGCTTTCAAAGTGAAACTTTCTTCCATGTACCCGTCATACACACTAACGCCTTCATCCCAAAGTAGCTTCAGGTCATCAATTAAAGGAGCCAAGTATACATCTATATCATTCCCAGGTTGCCTTGGCCCAGAAATTAACATGGACAACATCATAAACTTGCGTTTCATGATTAAGTGTGGAGGAAGGTTATAAATCATCAATATCACCGGCCACGTGCTATGTGTGCTACTCTGAACACCGTGCGGATTAATTCCATCAGTTGACAGTGCAAGGCGAAGGTTCCTGACTTCATCAGCAAAGTCAGGGTACTCATGATCAATTTTTTTCCATTGAGGAGCATCTGCAGGGTGCCTAAGCTTCGTGTCTTTAATCCTTTCATCTGCATGCCATGTCAACTGCTTAGCAATCTCTGCATTACTATACAGTCGCCTGAATCTCGGAACAATGGGAAAATACCATAGCACCTTCAAAGGACTTTTTCCTTTCTTCTTCCTATATCGAGATGCGTTGCATTTAGGGCACTTCTCCAACGTTGCATACTGATTTCGAAATAATACGCAATCGTTAGGACATGCATGTATCTTCTCATATCCCATACCGGTTGTAGAGCAAAGAATTCGCTTTGCCTCGTATGTCTTGGTTGGAAGTACATTTTCTTCTGGAAGCATATCTTGCAATAGTTCAAGCAATGCGGTAAAACCCGAATCACTCAATCCGTAGCGAGCTTTAAAGTTGTACAACTTCAACACTGCTAGCAATCTTGTGTATTTAGTACTTCCGACATATAATGGTTTCTCTGCATCACCTTTCAACTTCTCATATTCGTTAGGGCAGTTATGAAGCACCCCTTCAACCATATTTACCATTTCTTTAAGACCATCATCTTCATCAAACATGCTTTGATCAAATTCATCCGAGGCACCACCCGTGGTATGCACGCGATCACTATATGGCTCGTTGGTCTCACCATGCCTTGTCCATCGTATATATGTTTGATCAATACCATAACACACTAGATGATCTAGCAAATCAAGTTGACTAATCCGCTTTCCAAAACAACAGGATAAGCAAGGACATAAGATTTTGCCAGGATCTTTTGTGTGCTCAGTTGCAAATGTAATAAAATCCTTCACCCCATCTATATATTCCCTTGAACATCGATTAGATGACATCCATTTACGATCCATCTATGGGCTTCAATCTATTTTTTTTAAAAATTACGTGGTTAGTTGTATGACTATTGCATTTACTAATTACTTTTATATTCTCTTACCAATTTTAATTTAAAATAATATACACCACATGAATCTTCATAATTGAAGCTTTCTAAGTCTTAAACTAAATATTTAAATTGCCAAATAATTCATTAATTATTCCCAGGCATTATAATAAAATTTTACAACTCATAACAAAAGAAACCATATTTGCCACAATAATATATCATAGTTAAATTAGAAAACATTACAAGTCAATAAATAAAATACAAGTGTTAAGAATATATAAATAATTATTTTGCTTATACAATTAATAAATAACAATCATTAGAACACCTACAAATTATAACAAAATTTAACTAAAATCACATTTGTAAGCTCAAAATTTAAAAAACATACCGTAAATAGAAGCTTCAATAGACTGATGAACTTAAACTACAAACACAAATTAAATATAAACAAATCAATAAAATATTTGAGGTTCTAAGTTATTATTTAAAATAATAATATGTGTAATAAACATCAAAATATAATAAAATCAAAAAATATGATTCAGAAAAAAAAATAAAGAAAATAAAATAAAATGGAAAAATAAAGCATAATCCCAACATTAATTAACAATATTTTTCTATCAATTTCTCTTAAAACATCTAAGAATCTTAAATTTTTTAATTTTGGAACATCACATACGGGTTTGTTTGCAATTAACCTAAACTTCATAATCACTTAGTACCTGCAATGTAAATCCCTAATTTCTCTCAACAGTTATTGTATATTTCTACAGGCACACACAACTCTTCTTGTTACGTTCCTCATCCCCATTTGTTTTATTCCCTTAAGTTCCTACTCATACACATGTAGGCTTTTTAGGGTTTATCTTTTCAAGGGCCAAAATCCAAATATTCAAATCTATTTCTACCTGTAATAGTCCCCGATAGTCCTAGCTAGCTATGATAAGATGAGACAGGTTTTTTTCATATTTTTTAAGTCTTTAGTCTTAGTTAGTAAATCACTGGCCAAAAAAAAAAAGTTAGTAAATCAATTTTTTTAAAATGAAAAGTTGGTTTTTCACCAAAAATATTTACTATATATAGTGTTTTTATGGTGATACTTATTTATTATATAGATCTAATTACATGTATCACATGCAATCTATAAATTTTATATACTTTTTAGTAATCACAAATAATTTTTTTATGATCCTATATTTCAAATATCCTTTCTACTTTTAATATATAATTTTGATATATTTATTTCTAAAAATTCATAAAAATCATATATTTTTCAAACATTATACATCTAAATCTATTTTTAAAGTGTATATATCATACAATCAAATATTTTAATTTATTAAATATCTTTTTTAAAAAAATTGAAACTTAAAAATCATATTGCACTAACTTTTATTCCAACTTTAATTTATAAATTATTATTTGTATAATTTTTTTTTTTGTATATGCCAATTAGTTTATGTTTGTATTTTTTTGTATAACTTAAAAATAAACCCTTATATATATATATATATCTATCTATCTATATATCATTCAAAAACGCAAAGGCATTGACTAACATCATTGAAAGGAAGAGGGCAATTGGACAGAATAGTGGCGTAATGAATGATTAACGGAATATATATGTACACACACGCCTACAAACAACAAACACATTTGTATATTATATATATATATATATATATAGGTGTTGTACATGTAAAGAGCAAAGAAACAAAACTAGAGATGGTCCCACACAAAAAAAAATCTGCCGACAGAGGGAGAGAGAGCGCATAATATATACATGGGCATTGTCTTCTCCTCTTGCATTTTAGTTACATTATATTCTTTATTTTTTTTCCTGTGTTGATCATATCGGATGAAATTACATAGTATATACTATTTCTAAATTGAATTGGTTTATGTACATGGGCATGCGTGTCATAACAGGGAAAAAAAACCATAGCAAGCATGGCATAAAAAAAAACAGCAGAACAACCTGAAAAAAAAAAATTAATAAAAACAAAACGCAAGTTGAACTTACAGGTTGATCAGTGCAGTGGAGTGGGGGACCACGTAATTGCCGTTGGTGACGCAATCTTCAACGAGGGAAGGAAGAAATTTGAGCGCTAGCTACCAAATGGAGTGGGGACCAAAAGAGTTGAAGACAACGGAATAATACAGAAAGAAGTGGGGTTGGCAGTTGGAAAAATACAATAACGTGTGCGCGTGTGGGTGTAGTTTTAAGATATGAAGATGAGAAAATGGAGGGACGGGGTGCACGCACAGAACAAATGGAAAGTGATAGAGGGAATAATTAAAGATAGAGAGAAAGAGACGGAGGGGGGTGAAAACGCGGTAAATGAAAGATTGGGGGGGGGGGGGGGCGGGAAAACAAAATGGGATAAGGGGGGGGGGGGGCGGGTAGGGATATCATTGGAGGGGAAGGGATAAGATATCCAAATTTCTTTTTTTTTTTTTAATTTTTAAAAAAGGTTAGGGGTGGCGCCTTTCTGGACAGGCGCCACCCCTGAAATTTTTTTTTTTTTTAAATAAAAGGGTCATGGGAACGCAATTCTGACAAAAAAAATAAATTTTTTTTTTAAAAATATCAGGGGTGGCGCCTGGCCAGGTAGGCGCCACCCCTCACAAATATTTTTTTTTTTAAAAAATATCAGGGGTGGCGCCTGGCCAGGTAGGCGCCACCCCTGACTAATTTTTTTTTTTTTAAAAAAAAAGGGTCAGGGCCTAGGGGTGCCCCAATTCTGACAACAAAATTTTTTTTTTTTTTTTATAAAATGTTATGGGTGGCGCCTGCCTGGCCAGGCGCCACCCCTAACAAATTTTTTTTGTTTTTTTCAAAAAGGGGTCAGGTGTAGGCCATTCCTGACCAAATTTTTTTTTTTAAAAAGGATCAGGGGTGGCGCCTGGCTGGTCAGGCGCCACCCCTGACAAACAAATTTTTTTTTTCTTTAAAATGTCATGGGTGGCGCCTGACCAGCCAGGCGCCACAGCTTAGCATAAGCTAGTGTGGCGCCTGGCAACCTTGTCATGTGTGGCGCCTGGCTAGGGCAGGCGCCACACTTGACCATACCAGCTGTGGCACCTACCCTTCCAGGCGCCACAGCTGGTTAAAAAAAAACATATAATGTAAAAAAAATAATAAATGAGCAGCTGTGGCACTTCATTAAGGAAGTGCCACAAAATGTGCGCCACCTTTCAACCATTTTGTAGTAGTGAAGGGAAAATAAACATTACACAACTTCCTTACTTTGACAATGCTAGGTTAATAACTATATCTCTATGTTATTAACAAACCATCCATTTAACTCTTTAAACTTTAGGTCTAGCATAACTCTACCCACGTTCTTCAATTAGATTAACTCTCTCAAGCTTAATCTAGCTGAACATGTTATTCATAGTGCTAGCATTTCATGAATGTCAGTGAAAACAGAGAAGAGTTAACATATATATACCCTTAGCTAAAGAAGAAGAAGAAGAGTTCGAGTTTAATCCATACAAAATCGTTGAACAATCCTAGAATAAGAAAACTAACTACTTATGTTCAAAAATGGATTACAATTAACGAGACTAAAAGTAGCCATAACAGAATCACAGTGGGAAGAAGGGAATGAATACAGAAGGAACAAGAACTTGGAGTGAAATCGCTTCCAATCCGCAAGCTCCCTTACTTCTCCTTGCTTCTAGCAGTTCTCCAGCTCTCCACACTCTCTAGCCGCCTTTCTTGGTATTTCCCAAAATGGGGATCCCCCTCTCAAAACCCTAGGTTTGCCTTTTATATATTCTCAGCTGTCAAAACGCACATCTTCATTTTCGGGTTTGGGCAGCGGCCCTCCACTCTGTGGGCCGCGGCCCAAGAGTCTCTGGTCTCAGGTTGATGCTTGTGGGCCGCGGCCCACACCTTTCTGTGCTCCTGTTCCCTTCATGGGCCGCGGCCCAAGAGGTTGTGGGCCGCGGCCCCAGAGTTTCTGTCCTGATGTGAACATCCTAGGTCGCGGCCCAATACTCTCTGGGCTCATTTTGCTCTTCTGGGCCGCGGCCCACACCTTTTGTTCTGCTCTGATCTTCCAGCTGGTCTTTCATTCACTGGTTGTCAGCTTCAACTTCCTTCCTCTCCTGTTCACTGCCTGCAGCTTCCTCTGGTTTAGCCCTGGCTTAATCTGTATCAGTTCACACAAAGAACTTGCACACATGGTTAGACATTCATAGCAATTAGGGAGTAATGTCCTCCACAATTTCATTCTGCTGTGCATAGCATGAGAGAAACACAATTCATCACTTTAATCCTTTCTAATGCCCACTTATGCACCCAAAGTGAAGTAAAACAGTATGAAATATGAAATTCTAGTAAGAATTTCCTGAAGTTAACACACCCCCAAACTTGAACTTTTGCTCGTCCTCGAGTAAACTCACTCCTTCACCAGCCTAATGCTCATGCATGACCCTCTTCTCTTAAGCTACTCATGTCACCAAATATACATGCTTGCTTGGTTCATCAAAAAAAAAAACTAATTCCCTAGTCATTTTCAACTAAGTGTATGTTCAACAAGAGTTGTCCAATACTCATCCTTCATTCATCAAGACCAGGAACAATATTTCAGCATGTATGATTCGGAATCATTATCTAGACCTAATCCATTGCATTCTCCTTCCTTTTACTTGGATTCAATTCACACGCTTTCAGTGTCCCAGGAACTTTAAGGTTGCATGGAATTGTTCATTGTTGACGCTTGAAGCTAACACAGAGTTCAGTTTTAGGTAATGCAAAGGGAATAGGCTACAGCTCAATCAACCACAGTTATGTGCACAAGAAAACACTCACTGCTATACGTGTTTAATCCTCACACTTAGGGTTAATTTCGCTCAGTACCACTTATAGCAGGTCCTGCCATAGGCTTGTAGAAATTCTACTCTCTCCACCACTTGTACACCTAGATTTATGAATCAAGGGGGCCTTTTACCAGGGTTGTAATGTCGGAAATGGTCTAGTGGGAAGGACTAATGGAATAAGTGCCATGCGTGCTGAAGCGTGTATAATGATAATGACATCTCTCTTTCTTTCTTTCTTTTTTTTTTCATGTACATATTGATTTTCTTTTACTCCTTCCTTCTTTTCTTTTGTAAATTGCATAACTAAGCACTTATTGAAACAACTAGTAAATCAAATGCTAACTCACTGCTTTTCTAAGTATCATTCAATTACAGAGCAACAACATGCATGACTTGTTAAATGTCAGATTTTTTTAAAGAAAGAAAAGGTGAATGGCTCAAAGGGGTGATCAAACGATGAATGTGAAAGGTTTGTGTTTAGGTTCATGGGTTTAGAAATGAATGCCCCTATCATTTTCACTAATCCACATGCATCTGTGATTTTGAAAAAGAATTTAAACAAGTTCTAGAGGTACACTAGCATAAATGGCACAAACACTCTAATGAATGAAATTCAGGCTCAAAACCCTTCCAACAGAGGTTTCTCTTCTCTTGTGTACAACCCCCAAGGTTAATTCAACCTTAACTTATTTCGAATACATTAACTTAACTGATCCATATGCTAACACTATGCGCCATAACCACAGCCACTTCCATACAATTTACTCAAAAACATATACAGTTCCGTAAAAAAACAAAATTATTTAGCTAAAAAATAGTGTCATTTATGCTCTCGAAGTGTGTGAACCGCTCATCTCTTCCCAGGAATTCAACTACAATTTCAAAGGTCTTACAATGAAAACAATTCATACATGTCATGTGTAAAACAAGAACCAAGCAGTCATGAATATCCAGTATTTGACTCAACTCAGCTATCAAATACAATTCCCAGACATTTAGCTCAAAGATATGGCGTAAAGCAGGTTTAAACAAATACATGCAAATATATCAGCACCCCCAAACTTGAGGGAGACAGTGTCCCCACTGTCATAAGACACACTGTGTCACAGATAGCACCTACAAAGAAACGAGCATACAGCCAGCCATAGGTATAACAGTGAACACCAGAAATATCTAAACCGTAATATCCAATAAAATATGAAACCATTGATGTTAAGTAATAGGAGAGCAACTGTAACCACAGTACTGAAACAAAGTCTGAAACATATCCAAAGAAAATGAAAACAGCAGTAAAAATGATCAACACCACTAAGACTAGTCCTCGCCATCACCATCACTGGCGGCTGCATCAGTGCTATCCCCCTCAACATCGTCATCTCCACCGATAGCACCAACCTCCGTGCCATCATCATCGTTACCGGCCTGAGCTGCAGCAGGTACATGAGCAGCAAATAACTCCTCTAACCTGGTCAGGCGAACACCGTGATCCTGTAGATAAGTGAGGCACTGGGCAGCAGTAGCTTCTGTGGTGTTGCAGGGGCATCGGATGGTTCGCCCTGCTCCTGGGGGAATGGAAGGTCATGAGGCGGATGAGATGGTCCTCCCTGCTGAAAGAAGGGGTCAGTCGCTGTGCGCTGGGAGGCTAGAACTTGCTCATCTGGTCGTGGCTTGATGCTCAAGTAGTTGAACTTCTTAAGAGGCTTGAACATAACATCAGAGGCCACAGCAGCTACACCCACAGATATGCAGAAGGAGGAAATGAGGTGCGGCAGTATCAGACCTACCGAATGGTCTCGGGCATGGTCGCGAAGAGTTTGATAAATCAAGGCGCTAAGATCAACAGGCTCCTTCTTCATAAGCAGGTAGATAAGGATAGCCTGGTCTCTAGAGAGGCGACTCCTCTGCGACGACGGCCAGAAGTAGTCCTTGCCGAAATGCAGCCACACCCGAGCCTCAACTGATATCTGAGCCCGAGGTAAATGTTTCTGCGCCCCTCCTCGAGTCTGCCACGCCACTTGGTGGTTGTACACTAGCAACTCTGAAATCTCATCCTCAGGGATGTCGTCATCACTGTCCAATAGTTGCTTGTACCTGCACTCCTCAACAGCTGGGAGTGCTGTAAACTGCCTAAAGCTCTCAAGAGTAAAGTCCACTTCGACTCCGCGCAGAGGAAATCGCCAAATGGATTTCATAAAGGCATTGGCGTAAAAATCCTGGACAAGCTGCAGGTTCCCGTCAACCTTGGGCTCCATAAGCCTCTGCAGGTGATATGTACGTATGGCGAGGTAGTAAAACTCGTACGAGACGTTGAACAGGAATTCCCGTTCCTGCAGCAAAGGTTGGGTGACAATCTTGGTCTTGGCCTCAGCAACAGCCCTGGGACCGGAGCAATCAGCAACACGCTTGGCCGGCATAGTGGCTACGAGAGAAGACAATGGACAGCCAAAAACCAATGAAGACTCAAACAGGTACTAAACATGGGCACCAGAATCAGACAATGCAATAATCAGAACATACACAACCAAGAGAGAACATACACAACCTATCACACTCTTTCAAGTTTGAAATGAAGTAGGAAACCTTTGAAGTGCAATTCATACATGATATTCCAAAACAGAGAATTCAAGCCCAGCCAAAACCAGTGCATACCAGAACAGAGCAATATAACTATGTCCCCTGAAAACAACAATTTAAGCAAATCTGGGACCAATCATGATAGACAAGAGAAGTTTAAGTAGTCAACAAGCAGGCCATAGGTGCAGAGTGTAGTGCATTGCAAGGCAACTTTTAATAATTTGAGGACAAAATGCACGTGCAGCAAAATTAAACATCATGAAACTCATACTTCTGCACTTCATAGCCTAAAACATCCTATATCACTTCAAGCCTAAATCTCAGCAATGCTTATCACTGGACAGATTATCAAGGCCAACACTAAACAGTGTAATTCCAGAGACTTTGTAACAGCATTTGCAATGAGGCATAGGTCTCAAAACAGGGCAATGGTACACTAGGGAATTCAGAATGAATTGAAGGCATATTTGCTATTCTTATGACAAAAGAATTCAATAATTCAAGTACATTTCCCTTGAAACCAACAATTACCACAGAATTGTGACTGTTATGCCTAAATTCCCGTATCAAAGTTGCCCAACTACCCTCAAATGTGAGTAACAGAGCAAGATTCAGACCATCTTACCTCGAATGTGGATAGAGTTGAGAGATTAAAGGAGAACTCCAAGGGGAATGATCTCTCGGGGTGCCCTAGATCGTCTTCTACAGCAAGGAAGAACAGAGGTTGCGCTGCAGTACCAACCAATAGCAGCCAACGGAGAGGAAGGTGCAAAAATGAAGAGGGGAGGAAGAAGAAACAAGAGAATAAGAGGAAATTGAAGGGGGGAGACGGGGGAAGGGAGTCGACTATGAGGGAGGAGGGATTTTGGGGGGGCGGCGGCTGATAGAGAGGAAGATATGAGAGGAATAAACGTGCAGCAGGGTTTTTAAAAACCCTGCTGTCGCGCTTGGGCTGCGGCCCAGAACCTTCTGGGCTTTTAGTGGAATCCCTGAGCCGCGGCCCAAGGAGTTTAGGCCGCGGCCCAGAACTTTCTGAGCAGTGAAACCCAATTCTGGGCATTGATGGGCCGCGGCCCACCAATACTGGGCCGATCTTCTGAGCTGCGACCAGGTTGCATTTTCCAGCCTATCAGTTTCCACACAGTCATATAATCCACTGTAATCATCATTGACACACAGCATATAGAACCATTGGCTATTCAATTAAGAGTATCCAAACTATGCCACACTTTCACATTACCACTCTCACAATCAACACCCCTAAACCACACATTTTATATGATCAAATTGTCTCCCTAATGCAAGGTTTTCTATGTGTGAACAGCAATTTGACCGATTGAAGCTAAAGATAATGCACCTTGCTTCTCTAACAGTCATTTCAAAGCCCATATCATATCCTGGGCATCAGAACACACAAGCATGCACAAGAGTTGAAGAACTTCCCTGGAATATTCCTATCCCATCAAGATGCCACCCCTTTTCCTGGCAATATCCTAGTTCTCGCCAACTTTCAGTTTGAAATCCCTTTCTTCCTACAAAAGTTAAAAGACCAAACGTAAACCTACTAAATTATGCTAAACTCAAGAAAAATAAAGAGATTAAGTTCAGAACTTGGGTTGCCTCCCAAGAAGCGCTTAGTTAATAGTCCTTAGCCTGACTTTTCCCTTTGGTCACTCTTCATTTGATAAGTAGATGGTGGATACCAGCCTATCCACATCTCTTCCCCAATAATGCTTCAACCGTTGACCATTAGCCTTGAATCTCTCACCCTTATCATTCTCCAGCTCCACATCACCATATTTTGATACCTGAATCACCTTGAAGGGCCCAGACCATCGAGATTTAAGCTTTCCAGGGAAGAGCCTCAGTTTGGAATTGTAAAGAAGAACAGTTTGTCCCGGTTCAAAGCTCTTGGGACTGATTTTTCTGTCATGATCCCTCTTTGTCTTCTCTTTGTAAATCCGTGAACTTTCATAGGTATTTAAGAGGATTTCATCCAGCTCATTGAGTTAGAGTAGCCTCTTTTCTCCCACAGCTTGTGGATCAAAATTTAACTTCTTGAGGGCCCAATATGCTCCATGTTCCAATTCCACAGGCAGATGGCATGCTTTTCCAAACACTAATCGATATGGAGACATACCAATAGGTGTTTTGTAAGCTGTTCAATAGGCCCACAATGCATCATCTAACTTGTAAGACCAATCTTTCCTAGTAGTGTTCACCATCTTCTCAAGAATATTCTTGATTTCCCGGTTGGAAATCTCAGCTTGGCCATTTGTTTGGGGATGGTAGGGCAATGCTACTTTGTGCCTCACACCATATTTCTTCATCTGAGCTTGGAATTGATGATTGCAGAAATGTGATCCGCCATCACTGATGATTGCTCTTGGTGTGCCAAACCTTGTGAAAATGTGCTTCTTGAGGAACTTCAGTACCGTCTTGGTATCATTAGTCACACATGCCATAGCTTCCACCCATTTTGATACATAGTCCACTCCCACTAAAATGTGTTCATTGTTGAAGGACTTAGGGAATGGGCCCATGAAATCAATCCCCCAGACATCGAAGAGCTCAACTTCTAACATGTTATTCAGTGGCATCTCATTCCTTCTGGATATGTTCCCCACTCTTTGACACCGATCACATTGGAGGGCAAAAGCATAAGCATCTTTGAACAATGAAGGCCAATAAAACCCACTTTGAATCACTTTTGCAGCAGTTTTCTCTCCTCCAAAATGACCACCATACTCAGACGAATGACAGCAATGCAGAATGCACTCTTGTTCATTTTCTGGCACACATCTTCGAATGAGTTGGTCAGGGCACCTCTTAAATAGGTAAGGTTCATCCCAAAAGTACTTCTTCACCTCGTGCAAAAACTTACGCTTTTGATGAGAATTTAACTCCGGAGGTAACACTCCACAAACCAAATAGTTTACAAAATCAGCAAACCATGGTGTAGATGAGTGATCAATAAAGAACAGCCGTTCATCAGGAAATGATGCTTGGATGATGTCAGAATCGTCAAGTTGAGGTTCGGTGCTTAGCCTTGATAGGTGGTCGGCCACTTGATTCTCTGTACCTTTTCTGTCAATTATGTTCAGGTCAAACTCTTGAAGTAGAAGCACCCAGCGAATAAGTCTAGCCTTAGAGTCCTTCTTGGTGAGTAGGTACTTGAAAGCTGAATGATCGGTGTACACAGTGACCTTAGTACCTACAATGTATGGTCTGAACTTCTCACATGCATACACTATGGCAAGTAACTCTTTTTCAGTGGTGGTGTAATTGAGTTGTGCACCATCAAGAGTTTTACTCGCATAATATATAGGGTGGAAGAGTTTTTCTGCCTTTTGCCCAAGAACAGCACCAACGGCATAATCACTTGCATCAGCCATGATAATGAAAGGTAGAACCCAATTCGGAGCCACTAAGATAGGAGCTGAAATGAGACGCTTCTTTAATTCTTCAAAAGCATGTAAACACTCATCATTAAACTTGAATTCCACATCTTTTTCCAAAATTTTAGAAAGGGGTTTGGCAATTTTTGAGAAATCCTTGATAAACCGCCGATAGAACCCGGCATGTCCAAGAAAACTTCGGATACCCTTGACATTAGTAGGTGGTGGTAATTGCTCAATAATCGCAATTTTAGCCCTATCTACTTCCAACCCGTTCTTGGACACTCTATGGCCAAGTACAATGCCTTCTTGCACCATGAAATGGCATTTCTCCCAATTGAGAATTAGGTTTGCCTCTTCACACCTTGTAAGCACAGCATCTAAATTCTCCAAACATGAGTCAAAAGATGGACCAAAGACAGAAAAATCATCCATGAATACCTCAATTGTTTTCTCAATCATATCAGCAAAAATGGACATCATACACCATTGAAAAGTTGCTGGTGTATTGCATAGTCCAAAGGGCATTCTTCTGAAAGCAAAAGTGCCATATGGACAAGTGAAGGTGGTCTCCTCTTGATCTTCTGGGGCTATGGCAATTTGGTTGTACCCGGAATATCCATCAAGGAAACAAAAGAATTCCTGACCGGCTAACTTGTCCAACATTTGATCTATGAATGGCAAAGGAAAATGATCCTTTCTTGTAGCTGTGTTGAGCTTCCGATAATCCATACACACCCGCCAACCAGTCACCGTGCGAGTAGGAATTAGTTCATTTTGGGTATTAGCCACTACAGTCATGCCACCCTTCTTAGGGACACATTGGACTGGGCTCACCCATGAACTATCAGAGATAGGGTACACAATTTCAGCGGAGAGCCACTTAAGTATTTCTTTCTTGACCACTTCCTTCATGATTGGATTCAATCGCCTTTGATGCTCAATAGAATTTTTATGATCATCTTCTAACAAGATTTTGTGCATACACATAGAAGGGCTGATTCCCTTAATGTCAGCTATGGTCCAGCCTATGGCTTGCTGTGGTCTTTTAAAACTCGTAGGAGCTTTTCCTCTTGCAGATTCGAAAGGTCGGAAGAGACAATCATCGGTAATGTGTTGGCCTCTCCTAAGTAGACATACTTAAGATGAGATGGTAAGGGCTTCAACTCAAGAGATGGTGGAACTTCAATAGATGGTTTCAAAGGAGTGCTCAATGCCTCAGCCACCTCAAGTGGCTCAAAATGCCTTTGTCTTGAGTGAGGGAATGCCTCCATACGAAAAAGGTTTTCAATAGCTTCTTCATCAAATTCATCCAAGCTTTTCTCCCCAATTAGAAATACCTCTAAAGGGTCTTTGATCATAGGAACATAGGCCTCTTGAGGAATGAGTGAGTCCAATATATCCACAAATGAGCATTGAGCTGAGTCATCATGGAACTTCAAGGCTTTTGGCATGTTAAAGACCACTTTTTCGTCGTCTACCCTTAAAGTAATTTCGCCCTTTTCCACATCAATAAGAGTCCTTGCTGTAGCTAAAAATGGACGGCCTAAAATGAGTGGGATCTTCCAATCAACTTCACAATCAAGCACCACAAAATCTGCTGGGAAGATGAACTTGTCTACCTTCACTAAAACATCTTCAATAATTCCTCTAGGCTTAGAAATACTCCGGTCAGCAAATAGAAGGGTAACTGTGGTAGGCCTTGGTTCTCCTAGCCCCAATTGGTTAAAAACAGCCAAGGGCATCAAATTTATGCTAGCACCCAAGTCACATAGAGCTTTACCGTTGAAGTTTGTACCAATGTTGCAAGGAATATAGAAACTACCCGGATCTTTCAGCTTGGTGGGTAACTTCCTCTGGATCACGGCACTACATTCTTCAGTTAAAGCGACAGTTTCAAATTCATTGAATCGCCTCTTCTTAGACAACACATCCCTAAGGAACTTGGCATATTTAGGCATCCCCTCTAACGCTTCAGCAAAAGGAATGTTGACATGTAATTGCTTAAACATATTTACAAACTTCTTGAATTGTGCGTCTTCCTCCTTTTTTTTGAATCTTTGAGGAAATGGTAAGGGAGGCATGACAGTGGAGGCGCTTGGTTTGCTCTTCTTTTCATTATTTAGTTCTTGTTCCCTCTTCTTGCTCTTGCCAACATCATCCAATCCGCCCTCAGTGTGCTTTCTCTTTTTAGTCTCCTCATCTTCCACCATAATTTCTGGAGTTATGACTCCCTCCTCATCAACTTCAATGTCCACTTGCTCATCTTGCTTTGGTTCCGTTGTGCTTGAGCTAGGCATGTTCGGAAGCACCTTGCCACTTCTCAAATGAATGGCCTTACATTCTTCTTTTCCACCCCTCTTTGGGTTAGGGATGGTATCACTTGGGAGACCGTTTCGAGCCATGGCATTTACTTGTATAGCTAGTTGCCCTACTTGAACTTCAAGGTTCTTAATAGCAGATTCATGAAGAGAAAAGGTGGCCTTACTCTCACCCCTTGAAGATTCCACTTCGGTTAAGATTCGGGACAACATTTTGTCCATCTTGGATTCTTCTTCTTTCATAGGAGCTTGCCTTGATTGCATTGGAAAACCCGGTGGAGGGACCGGCTTGGTGCCAGAAGTAGACTCATGAGGAGGATTCAAGGTGTTACCTTGACTCCAAGAGAAGTTGGGATGAGCTCTCCAAGCACGATTGTAAGTTTGTGAGTATGGATTACCTTGAGAAGGTTGGAATTTGCCCATATAATTGACAGATTCAGTGTCCATGTAAAGAGGGCAATTGTTCGGCATGTGGACATCATTGCATTGCTCACATACAATCAGAGTGGATTGAACAGAATGCACACCACGGGTATTTCCCTTGTTTATTTGAGACTCTAAGACATCAAAACGTTTGTTCAAAGCGGACAAAATTGTGGCAATTTGTGATGAAGAGTCTTCTTTTGTGTTGAGTAGGGCTGGGGTAGTTGGAGTTCTCCTATCATTTCCCTGGGTGTTATTTGCAGATAATTGGTCCAAAAGTCTGAAAACTTCATTGACAGGAACATTCCGGTAACCTCCATTAGTCATAGAGTCCACCATGGCTTTAGATTGAGGATTCAATCTTATGCAGAAAATCTAGATTACTACCCACTTGTCCACCCCATGATTGGGGCATTGTTTCATTAGCATCTTGTACCTTTCCCATGCGGCATACAAATGCTCATCCGGCTGTTGTCTAAAGCTTAGAAACTCATCCCTTGCGTCCACTGATTTATCATCGGAGAAAAATTGCACTCTAAATTTAGCTTCAAGATCAGCCCAAGATGTTATGGATCCTTCCGGGAGATTGTTAAACCAATCTCTAGCTTTCCCTTGAAGAGAGAGAGGGAATAGCCGCAACCGCAGTATATCTTGAGGAACACCATTCTGCTTGAAGGAGTCACACACCTCTAAGAAATACATCAAATGCTTGTTGGCGTCTTCATTATAAAGGCCATGGTACAACCCGTGCATTTGCAACATCGTTATCATCACCGGTTTGATCTCAAAAGTGTGGGCTTGCATCTCCGGCATTCGAATACATGATTGAGTTCCTCTCATGTTCCTGCTGGCGAAATCATTGACAGTGGCTCTATCATATTCATCCGCCATTGTTTCAGCTTCAGTTTCAGTACCAGACTCAGATTCTGCTGCTGTTTCAGTTCCAGACTCAGATTCTGCTGCTGATTCTGGTTCCTCCTCAATGCGCTGTAATCCGTCCAGTACCACGATCAGTTCGTTTCCTTGTAAATGTTGCATGAACTGGACTGATACCTGCGAAAAGGACAAAACAGCAAGTATCAAGCTAAAACAAGTGAAATTGAATTCAGAAAATAATGACAGAAAAATTATAACTCTAACTAAAGAATCAAGCGAAATCTACTAACATAAGCCTAAGGTCAACTAAAATATTTGTCAAACCAATCCCCGGCAACGGCGCCAAAAACTTGTTCGCTACCGCAAGTGCACGGATCGCGTCAAGTAATACAGTGATAAGTGAGATCGTTCCCACGAGGATTTGAATAACAATTAGTCAAACAATGGCTTGATGTGTTTGATCAAGTTGACTCAGACAAAATGTTGAGTGTGAGGAAAACAGATTCAAAAGATGTGCTGATAACAACTAAGAAAAATACTGAACAGATTATGCTTCTGGTGGATTCAATCAAGTAGAGTATATCTAGGATTGTTCACTTCCTTTGTACATCATAAACTCAATCTACTTCCTCTTCGATAATACTGTTTATGGGAATATATATATGTCAGTCTAAGGTCTGATAGCCATTGGTTAAGCTCTCTCGAGTCATAACCAACTTATATTTTCCAATTAGATACACAATCTCTTGCTGCATTTAAGGGAAAATAAACATTACACAACTTCCTTACTTTGACAATGCTAGGTTAATAACTATATCTCTATGTTATTAACAAACCATCCATTTAACTCTTTAAACTTTAGGTCTAGCATAACTCTACCCACGTTCTTCAATTAGATTAACTCTCTCAAGCTTAATCTAGCTGAACATGTTATTCATAGTGCTAGCATTTCATGAATGTCAGTGAAAACAGAGAAGAGTTAACATATATATACCCTTAGCTAAAGAAGAAGAAGAAGAGTTCGAGTTTAATCTATACAAAATCGTTGAACAATCCTAGAATAAGAAAACTAACTACTCATGTTCAAAAATGGATTACAATTAACGAGACTAAAAGTAGCCATAACAGAATCACAGTGGGAAGAAGGGAATGAATACAGAAGGAACAAGAACTTGGAGTGAAATCGCTTCCAATCCGCAAGCTCCCTTGCTTCTCCTTGCTTCTAGCAGTTCTCCAGCTCTCCACATTCTCTAGCCGCCTTTCTTGGTATTTCCCAAAATGGGGATCCCCCTCTCAAAACCCTGGGTTTGCCTTTTATATCTTCTCAGCTGTCAAAACGCACATCTTCATTTTCGGGTTTGGGCCGCGGTCCTCCACTCTGTGGGCCGCAGCCCAAGAGGTTGTGGGCCGCGGCCCACACCTTTCTGTGCTCTTGTTCCCTTCATGGGCCGCGGCCCCAGAGTTTCTGTCCTGATGTGAACATCCTGGGCCGCGGCCCAAGATGTGGTGGGCCGCGGCCCAATACTCTCTGGGCTCATTTTGCTCTTCTGGGCCGTGGCCTAAGAGGTTGTGGGCCGCGGCCCGCACCTTCTGTTCTGCTCTGATCTTCCAGCTGGTCTTTCATTCACTGGTTGTCAGCTTCAACTTCCTTCCTCTCCTGTTCACTGCCTGCAGCTTCCTCTGGTTTAGCCCTGGCTTAATCTGTACCAGTTCATACAAAGAACTTGCACACATGGTTAGACATTCATAGCAATTAGGGAGTAATGTCCTCCACAATTTCATTCTGCTGTGCATAGCATGAGAGAAACACAATTCATCACTTTAATCCTTTCTAATGCCCACTTATGCACCCAAAGTGAAGTAAAACAGTATGAAATATGAAATTCTAGTAAGAATTTCCTGAAGTTAACAACTCTTTTTTCCTTATCTAGGGTTTTGTTCCATTGGGTTTTCCTCGCAAGGTTTTGATGAAACAACTTTGATATGTATTGTGTACTCTTGTCCTTTACTAGGTTTTTGTTCCATTGCGTTTTTCCTAGTAAGGTTTTAACAAGGCACAATATTTGTTTATGGACATCCAAGGGGAAATGTTGTAAAATTACTAAATAATGTGGTTGTCCTAAACTCCCAACCCTTGGCCTTTCATATCCCACACTCTATAACCTCTCTAATGATTGGTTTTTAGGACATTTTATTCCCACTACTTAAAGGTTACATAAATGTACACTTATGAGAATTCATTTTGTTATATATTCTATGTCACTCTTGGTTGAGGTTGGAGATCTATAAATGGAGGCTTCGTAACACACATTGTGAGTACCCTTGCGAATAAGAATCACCCCCTTTGTCTCTCCAATTCTCTCTTGTCTTTCTTCACCTCCCTCATCTCATCTCTTGTATTTTTCTTATTTTTATAACAATATATTATTAAATATTTCTTTTATTTTTCTTTTTTCATGTAAATATTCATTAATAATTCTTATATTTTTTTGTTTGAAAAATTGAGAAAAATAATATTTACATTAAATATTTTAATTTTAATTTTATATTTATAATATTTTTATTTTTATTTATATGTAATATAATATTGAAAAATTAACATATTTTATATTTTAATTTCAATAAAAAATAAAAGCAATAATTTTATATATTTATCTTATTATTCTATTTATATTATAATTTTTTATAAATATATTGTTTTTAATATTAAATTATTTTAATTATATATATATATATATTTAATAAATTATTATAATTTTATATTATATAAATTATTATAATATAATAATAAAATTTCTAGAAAATTTTATCGAAAATATTACCTACGGAAAAAAATCCCATTGGTAAATTCTGTCCGAAATTTGTATTTACATATAAAATTAGCTACGGAATTGTTCGTGAAGAATACCGTCATTAATATATTTGTATAGTGTCAAATGGAATAATCAAATGTTTATGTGGGTAGTAAATAAGATTTGATATAATGATTGGAAAAAAAAAAAAAGATATGATATGATTATGAGTGATGGACTTGATATGCATTTGGGTGATTTGGGTAACTTTTTGTTTTCCTATTTTTGAGATGGCTAATCCACACATTGATTATTATTTTTTATAATTATTATATTATTTTGACTCTTATTACGAAAACCCCGTTCTTTCTTGTATATAAACCCTTTTAGACTGTATATATAGTATATATAGTCTGTCTTCGTGCTTTGTGCTCTACGGAATTTGGAAGGGAAAGGAAGACGCTGTATTGTCCAATCGTTCTCTTGATAGAGATTCCTCAATAACAGTAGCTTCGATCCAAACTCAATATTCTCTCCGAGGTAAGTTTTATTATCTGCTTTGATATAATTGCTATAGAGAAATACCCAAAGGACTTTGAGGAGATGATGGAATTAGAGACCCGCACAAGCATGGTCTAAAATACCAAAAACAATAGTGAGTTTGAAAATCTTCCTCAACATCTCATCCACCACATCATGAATTCGGTCCCTTACAATGACGCGGTCAAATTTAATGTTTTATCTAAAACCCTTCATTCTTTGTGGCTTTCCTTTCCTGTACTTGACTTTGACTACACTTTCTTTTCCGGTCAACACAGACCCACATTGCACCTTCTTGTCTTTCATATTGGAAACCCTCCACCATCATTGTCCTCGTATCAATAAGCCTTTGCATAGGCTAAGGGTGAAGTACCCCTATGATTTTAGAGGGTCTTTTCCCTTCGATAGTGTAGTTGAGGGGTTGCTCAACATTCCAATAAAAAACCATGCTCGAGGTCATTTTTGATGTATGCACCAACAACTTGGTCTATGTGAGTTCTGACTGTCTTCTTAGTCTATTTCCATCCCAATTCTTGACTGTGCTCAACCTTAAGTACTTTAGATTTCCAGTTGCTGATTCTATCATACTGTGCCCACAACTGAAAGAACTAGTCATCTCCTTTTGCAAAGGACCGCAAACTATAACTGTTTCATCTCTATCTGTGGAGAAGGTTGAAATCAGTCTTTGTAGGGACTTAGTAGGAGTTGAAATAATGGGAAAGAATCTTTTGTATTTTTGCTTTAAAAATGGAATCCTTAATTCACAACGGTGTGACATTAACCTCTCTGCGTGTGAATCTATAAAAGATATGTCTCTATATCACATAAAGGTCTCAAAGCAGTTAATAGAACTAGTCACTGATAGTTTGTACATTGAAGAGTGTGACTTGCCTGAGAGCTTGAGCTTTCATAACCCTAGCATCAAAGTGTTGGAGATGAATAATAATCATAAAGTGAAGAACATGTCGCTCTTGGCTCCCAATCTGGAGCATTTTGTTTATAACTCTTCCAAATGTAGTGTTGATATCTTAGTATGTGGGTCTCTCAAGGTTGTCAAGGTTCTGAAATTAGGAAGAGTAACCTTAACAGATGAGTTTGTGAGAAGTACGATATCTTATTGAAGTTGTCTGAGAGAGCTAGCAATAAGTGATTGCGATGCTTTAGAGAAGATGGAGCTGAAAAATGACAAGGTTGAGATTTTGTCATTGAAGAGATGTTCGAATTTAAAAGAGGCAATTGTTGATTCCCCAAAGTTGCTGAAACTTGAATATCAAGGATTATCCAATGCAAGTCTTATCCACCAAATGCAGTACTGCCCGCATCAGATTGCCAAAATGCAACATAGATCCTGACTTATGGTTCAATAACCTGAATCAGTTTCTCTCATACTTCGATCGCATCAAAGACCTCACTATTACTTGCTCCAGAACAAAGGTACTAATTGATTTCTCTTTTTTCAGTCCCTCTTGAGAAGGACATTTGTGGATGATTTTTAACTTGCTTTGGTATGAAGGGCAGTAGTATCAATACCTTGGTCTCTATTGATATTTCTCTCTTGCTTCGACCACATCAAAGAACTCACTATGACTCGCTCCAAAGCAAGGTTAAATGTTCTCATTTGATTTTGGTGATGTGGCTGAAAGTGACTCACTTATAATAGGGATAGAAGAGAGTATTTAAGAAGCTCAACTAATTTTAATCATATTTCTTGATTTTGACGATTTGATTATTTATCTCTCACTATAATAAACAAACGAGAGAGTATCTTTTATGAGGTTAGTGATAGTGATTATAGAGACCAATGTACAAATCCTTGTTTTTATTGATCATACTACCGCCCATACCGAAAGCAAGTGAAAAATTGTCTATAAATCTCTTGAAGAAATGTGGTTTCTAAGTCTTGATAAGAAAAAAAATTCATGAGTCTTTTATATTGATAGAGTTTCTTGTTGGAACTGATTTGCATTTTTAAAATTAATGTACATGAAATAATTAAAATATGTGTATCTAGAAAACAAAAGGTCTTTCTCTTTGATTGGTCTCTCTTTTTTAAAATAGTATTTGAAATCTTAAGTTAGTTCTTTTTTTTTTGGTTGAATTTCCAGGATTTGATCTTTACAGCAAAGTTTTTGAAAAATAATGCATCTCCATTGCGCTATGCGATGCATATTAAAGTACAACCGTTAGATTATCCACAAGGTCAAGCCGTGAGGAGATTGGTGGAAAGCTTACTTAATTTACATTTTTCATCTATGGCGACAGAACGAGCAGTTTGAAGGTATGTTTTATTAAGCTTTTATTTACTTGTCAAATTATCAAGAACATCATGGCCGTTTTATTGAGTAGAAACTTGTTATATTACTTATCTAAGACCTATTTATAAGTCACTTTTAGCATGTTACACTCTTAGACTTGTAAATAGGACTAGAAGAGTACTTGTTATTTGAAAACAACTACACAGCCCATATACATAGCTAGAGAATCCTGCTTTCTAAGTATAAGTTTAAATTAAACATCTTGATACATTGACTTATTAGTCTTACAGACAGTGTGGTGGGAAGACCCATCAATGATCACGCTAACCCATCTGAGAAATTAGAATATGATTTTTGACAATGTTTATCACTTAATTATGGCGAGGTAAATGAATGTGCTAAATGGGATTTGTTGCTAGATCATCTCACATCCAGTAAGTGCAATTTAATATGTTAACTCATCTTCTTTTAGCATGTATTAGTGTTGATTGAGTTAGATATAAGAGGAATTAGGTTTTATCATATTATAATTATAAAAACATGCATGGAAATGGATTTGAAAAATATTGCAGTGTGAATCTGAGAATAAAGCGGTGAAGAGGAAGAGGGTGGAAAAGAGATGCTGTTTAGGGATTCCCACAAAATGCTGGCGACACTATGCACTCAAGGTGGATATTCAAGGCATCGACGAACAAGAGAGAAGCAGCTTGCACAAGTTGTTTGATCCTTACATGCCTTGATTATGGAACACACACACGCACATCAGCTCGTTATGATTTACTCTCTATTTTAAATGTTTGAAGTGTCCATCCTTAATACTACCTCGGACCCTAAATGAAGACCTAATAACTTGATTTGAGTAGATTAAGGATGTTAGTTAAGTGGGTTAATGTGACATGTTTTTTTCCCTAAAACACCCCAATTATCTTTCTTAATTCCCTCCCTCCCTCTCCTACTTGATTATTGTTGAGGGAATATCAATAAGGTTAATTTGGAAAAAAAAATTGATAAACATGTGAAATATGTCTTATATTTAGGACTAATATCAACTATCCAATTAAGTCATACATCAACGACTAGAGTGAATATAAGATTCACTTTGTAGTTTAATTTAAAGTACAAAGTGAATATTATATTACGGATAGAATGTAGTAATTATTATCATCAAATGTTTCATGTTGCCCTAAGAAACCTTGGATTATCCTGAATAAATTGATCACTACCGTTAGACTATGAAATTAGTTGTCACAATATTATGGTACACCAATTTGAGAAATCTTAATCCTCACATCAAAGAAATGGAGTTGAAGAACAGACATAAAGTGGAGAGCCTAACAACCTTGGATAATCCTGAATAAATTGATCACTACCGTTAGACTATGAAATTAATTGTCACAATATTACGGTCCACCAATTTGAGAAATCTTAATCCTCACATCAAAGAAACGGAGTTGCAGAACAGCCATAAAGTGGAGACCCTGACCCTTTGTACTTCTAATCTTATGTAAGTGCTTCAAGTATTGAAAGACAGAAATGTACGATTGATGCTGAAAAGTTGCTTGAATTTTACTAAACTTGCTGAAAAATTAGAGGCATCATGTTTTTTTTTTTTAAATGAATAGTATGGTAAAAGCACAACATTCACACATCTCAAATTGGTCCCTTCATACTAATTTATGATTTGTTGAATGAGGATTGATTTAGGTTTGGAAAATGTTGGGAGTGTGTATTTGAAATTTTTCCAACTTTTGGCCTTTGTCAATATACTTTATTCTTACTATCTAAACTAGTCTCAATTAGGAGTTATATATGTGTATGTTTGTTTGATATTAATACTATCTAAACTAGAGAATTGAATAGTCAGTCACCCAGTGACAGAAGAAATTTTCTCTGCGCTACAAAATTCCCTATGCTAACTACTCTGCATTAAATTATCTGTCTCTGTATATATTAAATTTCCTGTGTATAACTATTATACAAGGGAAATTATTCGTCTTATGTGTTATGAAAATTAAAAAAAACAATCTGTGATAAGAGAAGAGAAAATTCAAGAGAGAAAGTGGGAAGCAATCCTCATTCAATTTCTTGTGTTTCTTATTTCTTATGATCACAATGCTTTGTACAAGGCTCTATTTATAGGCCTCCAAGAGTTACCACTAACATATAATGAATGGTACAATTAATACAGATGAATGTACACTATATAACCCTTCGTATCATTCATGTATCTTAATATACATTAAATAGTCTTTTAGTTTCCCAACTACTATTCATGAATAGTGACTATAATATGAGATATCAATAATCAATGAACATCTACATAATTAATATATTCATAACATTATGACCATTTTAGTGATTACAAATGTTTTTATTTTTAAAGCAAGCGGAATAATTTTAGAAATTTAAAATCCTTATATGTCAATAACTTGCGACTTTGGTCTTTAAGCAAAATTTTTCCTAAAAGTTATAATGTGTCATATTTAATTGATAAGCTTAGTCGTTCTTTAGGTTTGTGATGAGGAGAAACCAATCAGTATAAAACACTTGGTACTTGGTAGTGATTAATTATTAACCATAATAAAAACAAAATTATTACTACTATATAATATATTGGTGCTACACATGCTTAACAATATTTACCGGGGCTCATCATTCATAGTTGCAACCTTTTTTATAGAAGAAACATTTTAATTTTGGTTAGCTTTCATTTTCACATTACAATTTTTTGTAATCATTCCCTTTTGGTCAAAACATCCGTTTTCTCTAATTTCTCAAGTAAAAAATTAGTACCCCACACGTAATTACGTACCAGCCCCACTCTTCAAAATTCCGTCTTATTTGACCCAAATCAAATGCAATTAAATATCCACATAATAGTATCTTAATTAACATAATGTATAAAATTAAAATTATTCATCAATAACTAACGGTAATTTGGCTGAATGAAAGCAACTTGATCATTGTACCTTAGATCCATTTGCTTATATCTTTAGCTTCAATTATCCAATCAAATACTATTATGTAGACTTTTTTTTTCCCCAAATCATCCATTGTTTTCAACTTACTATTGATTGAAATGATATTTTTTTAGGTTAAAGTATAGTTTTGGTCCTTTAAGTTTGTATCATATATCATTTTAGTCCCTTAAGTGTATAAACTGTATTTTTAATCCCTTAATCTTAACATCTTTAACTCTCACTAATGGAAATTGTTGAGTTAGAAATTAAATACTAACAAAGCCTGCTTTAATTTTAATTATTTAATATAATAATTTTTATATTTTAAATTAAAATAAAGTAAAGAAAGCGTCTTCTCCCCTCCGACAATAGGTCAACATTGAATGGTCCAGGTTCATGTTTCAGAGAAGGCCCGCAGTACAAAGAGAACTGCAGAAAATTTTTCAATCCCTGTAGCATTGTTATATCCATCCGAAACACTTTGTAGGCAAACAATGCTTCCAATTTTAACCATTGATACAAAAATAATTCCTTCAGTTCTAAACCTAGGTTGTATATTAAATGTTGAGAAAAATAATCAGCACTCTTTTTTTTTTGTCGAAAAAAATCAGTTCTCTGCAAACAATATTTAAAGGGGAAACAACGAGCAAGATAAACTCCGGACATTCCACTATTAAGGACCAGCATCAAGTACCCTAACATTAAATATTCCTAATAGTATCAAAACTTTCTCATCTCCATATGACGTAAAAACTCATACTAAAAAAATAACAATTAAAAGTTATTATATAAATAATTAAAAATAAAACATCATTTGTTAGTATTTAATTGCTTACTAGAGTTAACGGCATTAAGATTAAAGGACTAAAAATATATTTTATAGTTTATATACATAAGGGACTAAAATAATACTTAATACAACTTTAAAGGACCAAACTATAGTTTAGCCTCTCTTTTTTTAATTGAATTGAATTGAAATGGAATTTTAAAATAAATTTATATGACATTTTTTAAATTATGTGTTTTTAAAATTTAAAATGATTCATGATAAATACATTTATATGTGTCTATCTCTGAGCAGAAAATCAGCGGTCAAAAAATTATTTTTACCCTAGAAAATATCACATCATATATCTCCAAGCATAGGGTAATATTAATATATAAAATTATAAAATACATTGTGTTATATAATGCGATATCAAATATGGCATGGTATTAAAACTTACGATAAAACCTTATCGTATTAAGGCCTGTCCTATGCGGTGCGCCAAAAGCCTATAACAAATGGGCACAATATTTTTTTTGTGTACAGTTGTAAAGAATAATGTTATAATTCATAGTTTGTGAGTTCAAATTCTATTACCAATGTATGGACTTTGGTGGGTGATCTATAAGTATCTTGATAAGTGTTCATTGAGCCTAAGCATGTTATAGGCTTGACAAACTACTAGGATTTAACCCACATAAACTTTTTTTTTAATGCCCACAAATTATATTTTATATGATCGATGATTGACTAAATAAGGCTCCACATATAAAGTGTCAACACAGTAATTAAGTGATGTTCATGATTTGCGAATGGTTTTACAAGTTGTCAAAAAATTTTATTTTTATATTGATAATATACTTATATAGAAGACTCACGTCCCCCTCTCTTTACTTTTTGTTTTTGGCATGAAGGGCCAAATTTATAATATTGGGGTGTGTATATATGTATATACATGTTTATTAAAGTATATTATAATATTATTATGATATATATCTGATTCAAGATAGGGATACATACATACATATATAAATATATATCATATTTTAAAATCTAAGTTTAAATTTAAATATTTAAACAAAATGTCATTATAAAAGATCTTTATCAAATACTTATTCATAGGTGAGAGGAGTATCACACCGCAAAAAACAATTTATTTCTCGTGTAATTACCGATGGAATTTCAGAATCCCATCTTTGAACTTTCACGAGTTTAAGGGATGGTTGAAGCAAAGTTTGCTTCAGCTAAACAATGATGGCTTTTCTTCCATTGTATGTGAAATTATTTGCTTAACATTATCACAAGGAAACAGAATAAGGCTCTTCATCAAAGATATTGTTATTCTCCCTTGACCATCATCTAGGAAGTTCAACAAATAACATCCTCAACAGCTATGGCCTACAATGAGTCATCTTTGGCTAGTCAAGCTCGGTGTCAGCTTTCATTGTCTAATTCCTTGATCTATCTCAATATTGAAGGATGGGATATTATCAGCTACAAATATAGGAGGATGAATAGGCATTATTATCATGAAATCATCCGCCATAGAGGTACTTTTTTCAAAGAATTTTTATGGAGAAATCAATCAACAACATGTCTAGCTTTCAAGTGTTTTAAGAGCCTTATTATTTTGGAATCACAACTCTGACACGGTAGCCGCCGATGCAAAGCCGCCTCTCACAATCTGTTGTGTCAAGAAAGGCTACATTCGTTTTCTTACTCAATGCTCACACTTGTTGACTGTCACTTGGCACGAGATATTGGAGTTGCTTCATGATTTCACTTTTGTTGGTGTCAAGATCATCATTACCTGACCTTATTTTCTTAAGTTGTTTAGTTTTCATAGTGGTGTTTCAATTATAGGTATCTTGTAAAACTTGTTTTTGCTTAATATCATTTTGTCCTGATTAAAAAAACAAAAAAACAACAACCGAATTTCAGTTTACTGACAAGAGATTAATATATATATATATATATAATATTTCAATTCATAAAAAGAGATATAGTGTTTATATTATACAAATACATATAAATATATATAATTTTGTATAATATATTTAATTTTATAAGTTATTAGATTTTTATTTTTATTTTTCGTATTTCATATAAATATTTATTAATAATTCTTATATTCTTTATTTTAAAAATTGAAAAAAATAATATTTATGCTATATATTTTATATTTTATTTTTATTTATAATATTTTTATGTTTTATTTATATGTAACATAATATTGAAAAATTCACATATTTTATATTGTAATTTCAAGAAAAAATTTATATATATTTATCATATTATTCAATATATAATATATTTTTTTAGAGATATTTTTTTAATATTAAATTATTTTCATTATAAATTATTTTTATTTTAATAACATATTATATTATTATCTTATAGAAAATAATTAAGTGTCAAATGAAATAATTAAGGGCCCGTTTGGTTCGATCCCATTACACCCTGCGGTGCAGTGCAATGTGATACAATGGTAATGCAATGCAATATTAATTACAGGGGTAGTGTTTGGTTTGATTTTTAAGCAACATGCAATGAGTTAATATTTTAACAATTATTTAAAATTAATATATTACACAAAGTCTATTTTACCCCTTAATATAATCTTTGTAGAAAAAATAGTTACAAGCCGGCGACAGCGAGGATGGAGGAGGAGGAGGTAGTGGCGGTGGCAATGATAGGGGTGGCAGGGGAGGAGGATGTGGCGGAGGCGGGGCTGGAGGAGGAGGTGGCGGCGGTGGCAATATGGGGGTGGCGGGGGAGGAGGAGGTGGTGGCAGTGGCGGTAGGCAGGGGTAGTGGTGCCTGGGGTGGCAGCTGAGGAGGAGGAAGTGGTGGTAGCGGTGGTGGGCAACGGGGGGTGGAGGAGGAGGTGGTGGCAGTGGCGGTGGCGGTGGCCAGGGGTGGTAGGGCCAGGGGTGGCGGCGGAGGAGGAGGAAGAGGTGGTGGTGGCAGCGGTGGGCCGGCGGTGGCTGACGGCGGGGGTGAGGGTGGCGGAGGAGGAGGAGGTGGCGGCGGTGGCAGGTGGAGGTGACGGCAGTGGAGGAGGTAGTGGTGGCGACAGAGGGTGGAGGTGACGGCGGTGGAAGAGGAAAAGGTTGTGGCGGTGGCAAATGTGACATGATACGGCAAGTGAAATGAGATAAGTGAAACAAAGACAAGGGAAACTAAATGATAAATTGGACTTTTTAGACCATGTAATGGGATGGTAATGAGGATTCATAGGGGGGAGGTATGAATGAGGATTACCAATTTTTTGGTAATCATCATTACCATGGTAAACCCCATTACCATGCTAAAGAGCAACCAAACACTCTTCTCTTAGTAATGCAATCATGATTACCATTGCAGACATGCAATGGGGTTGAACCAAACGGGCTCTAAGTGTTTATGTGTGCAGTAAATAAGATTTGAAAAGATTATGAGTGATGGACTTGATATGAATTTGGGTGATTTGGGTAAATTTTTGTTTTCCTATTTTTGAGATGGCTAATCCACACATTGATTATTATTTTTTATAATTATTATATTAGTTTGGCTCTTATTACGGAAACCCCATTCTTTCTTGTATAAAAACCCTTTTAGACTGTGTGTATATATAAAGTCTGTGTTCGTGCTTTGTGCCCTACGGAATTTGGAAGGGAGAGGAAAACGCTGTATTGTCCAATCCATCTCTTAATAGAGATTCCTCAATAATAGTAGCTTCGATCCAAACTCTGTTCTCTCCGAGGTAATTTTTATTATCTGATTTGATATAATTGCTGTAGAGAAACACACAAAGGACTTTGAGGAGATGATGATGATGGAAGAGACCATGGTTGAAAATACCAGAAACAATAGTGAGTTTGAAACTCTTCCTCAACATCTCATCCACCACATCATGAATTATGTCCCTTACAATGAGGCGGTCAAGTTTAGTGTTTTATCTAAAACCCTTCATTCTATGTGGCTTTCCTTTCCTGTACTTGACTTTGACTACACTTTCTTTTCTGGTCAACACAAAGACCCACATCGCTCCTTCTTGTCTTTCATATTGGAAACCCTCCACCAACATTGTCCTCGTATCAATAAGCCTTTGCAAAGGTTAAGGGTGAAGTACCCCTATGATTTTAGAGGGTCTTTTCCCTGCCATAGTGTAGTTGAGGGGTTGCTCAACATTGCAATAAAAAACCATGCTCAAGAGATCAATTTTGATGTATGCACCAACAACTGGGTCGATGTGAGTTCTGACTCTCTTCTTCGTCTATTTTCATCACAATTCTTGACTGTGCTCAACCTAAAGTACTTTAGATTTCCAATTGCTGATTCTATCATACTGTGCCCAAAACTGAAAGAACTAGTCATCTCCTTTTGCAAAGGACCACAAACTATAACTGTTTCATCTCCTTCTGTGGAGAAGGTTGAAATCAGTTTTTGTAGGGACATGGTAGGATTTCAAATAATGGGAAAGAACCTTTTGTATTTTTGCTTTAAAAAAGAAACCCTTGATTCCGAACGGTGTGACATTAACCTCTCTGCATGTGAATCAATAAAAGATATGTCCCTATATTCAATAAAGGTCTCAAAGCAGTTAATGGAACTAGTCACTGATCGCTTGTTGATTAAAGGGTGTGACTTGCCTGAGAGCTTAAGCTTTCATAACCCTAGCATCAAAGTGTTGGAGATGGATAATAATCATAAACTGAAGAACATGTTCCTCTTGACTCCCAATCTAGAGCGTTTTGTTTATCACTCGTTCAAGAAATGTAGTGTTGATATATCAGCATGTGTCTCTCTCAAGGTTCTGAAATTGGCAAGAGTAACCCTAAAAGATGAGTGTGTGAGGAGTACAATATCAGACTTAAGTTGTCTTAAGGAGCTAGCAATAAGTGATTGCAATGTGTTAGAGAAGATGGAGTTGAAAAATGACAAGCTTGAGATTTTGTCATTGAAGAAATGTTCCAATTTAAAAGAGGCAATTGTTGATGCACCAAAATTGCTCAAACTTGAATATCAAGGAAGCCCACAAGTTCATCCGATGCAAATCTTAGCAAACAAATGCAGTACTGCCCGCATCAAATTGCCAAAATGCAAGAAAGATTATGACTTATGGTTTGGTAACCTGAAGCAGTTTCTCTCTTGCTTTGATCACTTCAAAGACCTCACTATTACTTGCTCCAAAATAAAGGTATGTATTGATTTCTCTTTTTGCAGTCTGGCATGTACAAGAATTCCACAGAAATTATAGGGCAAGACACTCATTTGCTTCTCTCTTGCTTCGATCACATCAAATCAAAGACCTCACTATTACTTGCTCCAAAGCAAAGTTAAATGTTTTTTAAAGTTTTGGTGAGGCTTTGAAAATGACTTATAATAGTGATAGACGAGAGTATTTAAGAAGGTTCTAAAAAACAAACAATCTTTTTATGAGTTTAGTGATTGTGATTATAGAGACCTGATCCTTGTTATTATTGATCCTACTACCCTCCTTACGAAAGCAATTCAAAAGTTGTCCACAAATTTCTCTTTTTAAGATGTATTGAAGAAATGTGGTTTTTAAGTCTTGATATTGGGAAAAAAATGGATGATTCTTTTATTGATAGAGTTCTTGTTGTATTTGAAATTTTAAGGTAGTTTGTTTTCGTTGGGTTGAATTTGCAGGATTTGATCATTCCAGTAAAGTTTTGAAAAATAATGCATCTCTATTGCGTGATGTGGAACATATTAAAGTAAAATGCTTAGATTTTCCACAAGGTCAACCCGTGAGGAGATTGGTGGAAAGCTTACTTCGTTTGGTTCATAAACCCTTAAAATTTACATTCGTCCTCGATGGTGACACAAGCACCTTGAAGGTACGTTTTATTAACCATTTACTATTACCTATCAAATTATCAGTTTTATTCAGTAGAAACTTGTTATATTACTTTTCTTTTCTTTTTTGTGATACAAAGGCAAGCAAAGCTTGAGAATGTCAACCACTATAGGCTAGGCCCTATAAGATGATCTTGAGCTAAAAAGCCACAATCCAAAGCAAAAAAATGAAAACATTCAATTGGGGAAAACCCAAGTTCGTCGTGATCGTGCGGAATCATGTGTGCCTTTGACAAATCCATATTTTATTATATATATTCATATTTTATTTGGGGATTTTATCATGATAATTGAGCTTAAAATGTCTCTTTTGTGGTTAATTGTGATTAAATGTGTTTAAATGAAATTAAGGTTGAAAAAGGGTAAAAATGTCATATATTTTATTATTTACCTTAATTGATTAATTTTTGGAATATAAGATATTATATTTTTGGGTTCATTTTAATTGCAGATCAGTTTGGGAAGAATTTCAGAAAAGAGCCCAAGATTTCTGGAAATTACAGGCTAATGAAAGAAGAAAGCAGAGGAAATTACGGACAAGAGCCCAGATATTCTGAAAATTATAGACAGACCAACAACAATTTCCAAGATTCACAGTATAGTCCCTTCTAGAAAAGATTTGCATTATTGCATTTTAGTCCCTTGGTCAAAACGTGCGTTTTGACCAAGGGTTAAGGGAGACAGAAGCGGTGCTGCAGAAAAAAAAAAGACGAGACGCGGGAGAGACAGCGCCGCGAGAGGGGAGAGCTTATTCATTCATCACTTCACCTTCTTCTTCTCCTCTCCTCGCCGGCGAACTGAGCTTCACTGTCGCCATCTATCTTCATCGCCGGCGAGCTGCATTATCCCAAAAGAGGAGCTGCAGCGGTGAGAAACAGAGGCAGAGAGCTGAGGGACGGGAGTTGAGAGCTGAGAGACGCGAGAGCCGCGAGAATCAGAACCTGAGAGATTCGTTCCTCCATACCTCCACCTTCCTCCTCGCCGGTGACGTCCTCCGTACTCCATTTCTTCATCGCAGACCGTGGTTCCTCTGTTTTCATTATTTTCCAAGCTGTGGCTCCTTCTGCATCTGAATTCATTTCAGCCGTGGCTTGCTCTGTGTCTGGGTTTAATTTCAGCTGTGCCTATTGCCCTGTTCTGAGTTTAATTTCAGCCCCAATACTTAATTGATTCAGTGTGGATTTATCAATTTAATCTGTGATTTAATATGGCTGGGTGTTTGAATCAGAATGGGATTATGTTTCTTGAAATTATTCTCATGAGTGGCTAGGCAATTTTGTGCTCTTGGAGATGAATTGGAGATGACTTGAGCTCACATATGCTTCAAAGGGGAGTTTATTTTATCTATAGTTTATTATATTTATGATTTCTTAGGTTTAAGAATTCATTTATGTAATGAAACTATGATTTTAGTTACAATTTTTATGGATTGAGTTGTTGTGATTTGGAATTTGTAATGAGGATTTGTACTCATCAATATATATGGTTATATATATGTTTCTCTATGATTTTATTGATTTCTATCTATTTAACATGGTATTGTTGGATGGTTAGATTGAAATAGAATTGTAGTTGAACCTAAATGCATTGCTTATTCCATAGTCACTCTCTAAGGGGTTTTAATAATGTTTAAATAAATGGGTTCATAAGTTTAAGCATTAGACTCAATGGTAATTGGGGTTTGGTATATTAGAAAACTTAGAGAAACTCATTTCACTAAGAGGGCTTAATAGCATTTTAAGGGTAATGGTTCCTCTCTTGTGATGCTAGACTCAATGGTAATTGAGGTTTGGTATAAAAAAGCTTAGTGTATTAATTCCCCAAATATCTTAATTGGGCAAGGATGGTCATTGAAAACCATTTCCAAGAGTATCTTCTTCATTTGCATTTCTTACCCACTTTCATTCCTCCTTATTTAAAAAAAAATCCCAAAAATATATATATTAAATTGCATTCAATTCATAGTTTTAGAAATCAATTAATTATGTTTTACCCCTATCAATTTTGCATTGTAATTATTTAGTTTACTAGGAATTAGTTTCATAATCGGCTCCTTGATAAGAGAACGATCCCGAGTTGTTTGCACTATATTGCATTTAATTCGTGGTAATTTGTGATTTGACCCCGAGGCGGCTAAGGTTGTGTCAAATCAATGGCACCGTTGCCGGGGAGCCAAGAAATTGGTTTCCTAGTAACTAAGTGTCAAGTATTTTTGATCGGGGTGAGCCTTTAGGATTTTTACTTTCTAGTATTTTCATACTTAGTCATAGTTTAAGTTGCATTTTAGTTATTTTATATAGTTTTGCATGTTTTTCATAACACATTGCATCTTTGCATAGAAAATTTTGAAGAAATACAAATAAATATCTTGATTTTTTTTTTTTGTCTTTGCATTTTCATTCTTGCATTTTTCTCACTTGAATTTTGCATGACTTGTGCTTGATTGATGTAAAGTGGTTGTATTTTTCAAGGTACAAATATGGACGGTGATGGTAATGGTGGACCAAGAAGAAGAACCATAAGAGATGTCACAAGATCTGACGTGACTTATGATCCTTTCATTGTTGCATGCCCTAACTTTGAGGTTAATTTTGAGCTTAAGGGATATTTGCTTGCTTCACTACCTCGTTTCCATGGACTTGAAAAGGAAAACCCTTACAACCATCTCAAAGCTTTACACTTAGCTTGCTCCAATATGAAGCCCATTGGTGCTCGTTTAGATGATGTGTTGTTCAAAGCGTTTTATTTCACTCTAGAAGGGAAGGCCAAAGATTGGTACTTGATGCTACCAAGAAATGTTAATGATGCTCTTCATTCTTAGGCTAATTTGAAGAAAGCCTTCTTGGACAAATACTTTTCTGATGCAAGGATTGCAGACCTTAAAAAGGAGATCTATTCTGTCAAGCAAGATCCTTTAGAGTCATTTTATGAATATTGGAGCCGGTTTCAAGGGCTTCTAGATCAGTGCCCGCACCATCAAATTGGTGATGAACAGTTGATTAAGTACTTTCATGATGGTCTTCTCCCTAGTGAGAAGGGTATTCTAGATGCCGCAGCTGGCAGTTCTTTGGAAGATTGCACTGCTGAAGAGGCATGGGTTCAAATTCGAACAAGAGCTAGAAACACTCAACAATACAATGTGAAAGAGCTAAGAGGAGTCTATGATATTGATTCCAATAAGAGAATGGATTCACTTGAGTCTAAGATGGACATAGTCACTTCTCAACTTTCTTTCATTACATCTGAGCTCCGGAATTTGAGTGTTCAACAAGTGACTCCTCCTTCTCATTCACAAGCTCTTGTGTCATCTAGTTGTTGTAGTTGTGGTTCTGTGATGCACATTACAAGTTTATGTCCTAACCGCCATGAGGAAGTTAATGCTATGTATCAAGGGAAACCAAATTCTAAGTGGGATCCTAATTCTAACACCTACAATGAAAGTTGGAAAACTTATCAAAACTTTCGGTGGCATAAGGATGAACCTACTTCCTACAACGCTTCTTCTTCTCAAGCTTTGCAAACTCAACCTTATGTTCCAAACAATGATGACTGCATCTCGTAACTTCTTAAGTGTGTCCAATCTATGCATGATGATATTTGCAAGAAAGATGCTAGAACTGAAGAAAGATTTACAAGTTTAGAACGTAAGATGGAGCAATGGGAGATTAAGTCCACTAACTTGAATTCCTTTGTCACTCAACTTTCAGATGGCATTAATGACAAGCAAGCTCAGTCTAGTGGTGCTATGCCTTCTAATATGGTCATCCATCCTAAATCTCTTAATGCTTTGACCTTGAGAAGTGGGAAAACTATTGGGTTTATGGACGATGATGATGATGAGGAAGTGGATGAGGAAATCATAGTGGATCCACCTCCAAGAAATGATAAGGCTCCTGATATAACTCCCAAACCAATAATGACTTATCAGAGGCGTAAGACAAGGGCACAATCAAAATCTTTGCCAGTTCCTCAACCCTCTCAATTGCAAGAAAATGATGAGTCTTCTCAACTTTCTAAAGAGCAAGCTCCTTATTCTGAGAGCAAGCAAGAGAAGAAAATCTTGGAGAAGACTTCAAAGACACAAGATCAAAAACAAAACGGAGAGGTGATTGCACAAGAAGATGAAAGAGTCAAGAAGTCACCCAACTATGAGCTTCCACCCAAAGGTAATGAGGTAAACATTCATGATCTTCCTTTTCCTCATTCTTACTTAGCTAGTCAAAGAAAGGCTGATGAGAAACAAGATAATGACTTGCTTGACATGTTTAGTAAGATTGAAGTGAATGTGCCATTACTTGATTTGATTAAGAAAATTCCTAAGTATGCCAAATTTCTTAAAGAGTTGTGCACACATAAGAGGAAGTTTCAACCAAACAAGAAAGTACAATTGTCCTATAGTGTGTCTGCTTTGTTTAAGCCACAACTTCCAGTTAAATGTCAGGATCCTGGTTTATTTACCATTCCATGCACCATAGGAAAGACTACAATTCCTAAGGTTTTGCTTGATCTAGGAGCTGCAATTAATATGATGCCTAAATCTCTATATAGAGACCTAGGGGTGAAGACCTTGAAACCTACCTCTATGATGCTACAACTAGCAGATCAAACCATAAGGTATCCTGATGGCATCTTAGAAGACATTCTAGTTCAAGTTGAAGATCTAGTCTTCCCTGCAGATTTTTATGTGCTAGATATACCTAATGCTTGTGGGGATGGAGCTTTAATCCTAGGTAGACCCTTCCTTAGAACTGCCAACACTGATATTAGTTTGCAAAGGGGTTCTATCTCAATGTCTATTGGGGATAGGTCTGTGAATTTCAACATGTATGAGCAAATGAAGCAGCCACATGAAGATTATTCTATGTGTGATGTTAATTTTGTTGATGGTTTGCTTGTTAATGAGAATGATGGTGATAATGATATGCATACCTCACCTATTGATTTCACTAACACTTCTTTTCTCCCTCTTTCACATGGTGTTGACGTGAGCTGTCCTGACACTTCACAGTTGGGTTACACTCTTTCCACGCCATCAAACTGTTTAGATACTGATTATGTGCTTGTGAAGTCTGCTACTAACCTCAATGAGTTCGAGAAAGGCTTTGTTTCTGATAATCTTGCAGGAGTTAGTAGAGCTGAGAAGACTTCCAAGAAGGAGTTGTCCAAATTTTTCAAGGAGCTACGTGCCTTGAATGCTAAACATGGACCATTGAGGGTGCCTTGTGCTATCAACTCTGTCCTATCTCAACCTCCAACTAAGATGATTAATGAAGAAAAGGTTGTGGCTGCTATGGACATGGAGAAAGTAGAAAGTAAAGGGGAAGTAGCGGAGCCCATTCCTCCAAAACTCCGATTCAAGAAGATGCATAGGCATCAACTTCCAATCATTACTACACCACAAGTTGCTCTGGCATACCTCCAAATCTTTGATGAAAGCTATAAAGATCCCTTCCTAATGGATAGTCAAGAGAACCAGTTTCAAGTTGGTGGCAAGGTCATTGGCCTATCTTCTATATATACAACACCAGGTGATAAACGACAAACACATTTTGTTGGGCCATTCGAGATTCACTCCCTTTGTCACCATAGGAAGGTCATATTGAAGGATGCTTAATACAACTATTTCTGAGCAAAGAAAGAGCGCCTTCGTCTTTTGAAGGGGAGCTATAAGCCTCCATAACACTCAGGTTGCTTCTTTCCTTTCCTTGTCTTACCTACCATGCTAGTGATTACTTGTATTATGTTGTTAGGCATGTGTGTTTGTAGGATAAGTGTGGGGGAATAGGCCATTCTAGTAGAAAAGGTAGTTTTAGGATTTTGATAGTAGATTTAGGATAATAAATCCCCATTGCATGTGCCTCTTGCCTATATCTTCACTTGTGCTTGCTTGTTTAGTCATGCATTGAGGACAATGCAAGAATGAAAATGCAAAGACAAAAAAAAAAAAATAGAAGAAAAAAAAAGAAATAAAGAAGAAAAATAAATAAGGCATTTGTTTTGATTGGCAAGGAGATGTGGTTATTTGAATATAAAGTTTAAGAAAAAAAAAAGTGAATGCCATTGTATATATTTGTGCATGCATAGTACTTGTTTCATTATCCCTTCCATGAGACCATTTCCATTATTTCAACCCTTTTAAAAGTCCCCTTGATTCATGAGTCTATGTGCTACACAGTGGTGGAGAGAGTAGAATTTCTACAAGCATATGGTAGGATCTAGTATAGGTGGTGTTGAGCGAAATTTTCCATACTTGTGAGATGAGTTAAACACTTGAATCCTTGAGTGTTCTCTTATGTACATTTCTTTTGATTAATTGTGCATTACTTTAGTCCATTTGCATTATCCCATGCTATGACTTATGTTAGCTTGATTAGTGTTGATTGATTAATTCATTGACTCTAATCTTGAGCATTTGAAGTTTTCATTTGTGTTTAGTTTTGAATTGATTAGTGTTTTGCCCAGAAGTGCAAAAGTTTAAGTGTGGGGGAATTGACAAATCTCTATTTTATTATATATTTTTATATTTTATTTGGGGATTTTGTCATAATAATTTAGCTTAAAATGCCTTATTTGTGCTTAATTGAGATTAAGAGTAAATATATTAAATTGTAACTAAAAAGGGCAAAATTGTTAAAATAATTATAAGTACTCTTAATCATTGATTTTGTCTGAAAATATTTGATGTTGGTTTAAATATATTTTAATTGAAAATCCTTGAAATTTTGGACTAAATCTGAAAATAGCAATTTGGGGTTCAAATTTGGAAAATGACACTTTAGTCTCTTGAATTTGTATAATGACAGTTTAATACCACTGAAACTACAGCGTTTTTGCAGAAAAATTTTAGGTCTGATTCACGCTGGGATAGAACAGATTGAAGAACAGAACCAGAGACGCGGGAGAAGAGGAACGAACAGCCGCAACACAGCACCTCCAGACTTTCCTTCTCTGACCTCTCACCGCCTTCTTTTTCTCTCGCCGGCGGCATCATTCATTCCCACAGCCGCCGGCGAGTCTACAATCCCAAAGCTGCAGCTGCCGCGAGTGGTGAGCTGGGGAGGAAGAGCAGAGAATCGAACAAGGGAGAGAGGAAGCTCAGCCGTGAGTTGAAGACCGAAGTGGAGGGGAGAGTGAGCTGGGATTGGAGAGCGAGAGAGAAACGATCAGAGAGCTCATACTGTTCACCACCACCAGCGTCCTTCACCGGAGCTACTGCACAGACACACGGGAAGCATCTGAAGAACAGAGGAACAGCAGCTGCCACGAACAGAGGAGAGTCTTCCATCTTCGACAGCTTCATTGTCTCCTTCAGCTGCACAAAGACCACCGTCACTCCTTCTTTGGCTTTCTACAGTCTAGACCGTGACTTCCGCTGATTCTCTGTATCACAATTTCAGCCCCCAACTTCATTGTTTATTACTAATTGGATAATTCATTCAGTATTTTACATGGCTGGGATTGTGAATATATTTGGGCATTTTGTGATGACAAATTGCTGTGGCTGAGTTCTCAATTCTTTATAGCAAGAGGCTATGGCATGAGCTTGGAGCTTTAATAGGGGAGTTTTTGCTATTTCAATTCTCTATTTCTACATTATATTTGTGATTCCTAGGTCTTAGGATGAATTTTATAATGTTGAATTGATTTATTTTGATGTATTTGGAGATTTGTTGTGGCTTGAACCTTCGTTAGACACTTGATATTGTGGTTAATTAGCTTAATTATCATTTCTTTGTGCTGGTTAGTCATTGAATTGATAATTTTGTGAACATTTTGTGCTAATTTCAAGGTGGCTTGATTAGTGGATCAATGGTGTCTTGTGTTTGCATTGGTTAATTGAATGTGAATTTATTAATTATATTTAGCATTGGGTTTTAGCATCATTAATCTTGATTTTTCATATGGGTGGCCATTGTTAAATTAAGATTAATGAGAAAATCAAGTGGTAATGCGAGGTGGCTCGGTTATTGGATCAAAAGCTAAATATGATTTTTAAGTTCATTTAATTGCTAGAATGCTTAATCAACCTAATTTAGAGAGATTAATATGCAAGGTGGCTTGGTATTGATCAATCTAAGTTAGGCCTAATCTAAGGGGTGACCCTTAGAGTTATTTTGGAACTAGCATGATTAATTCTCCCATAATCATTTTAAGTGATGATTGTTTGTGCCATTGCTATGAGGAATTGCTTATTCCATTGTTTTCTTTCGTTTCATTAAATCCATTGTCATCCCATTTCATATTTTCAAGAAAAATCCCAAAAAGAATTAGTTTAGAACAATTTAATTCTTAATTGCAAAAAGTAGTTGATAGTTAAAAAAAAATCAAAATTTTCCCTTTTTAATCATATTCATGCCAATCATTGCACTTAGTTCCTAGGTAATTAATAAAAGGCTCTTCGAGAGACGATCCGGGATTGTACCCTATATTGCAATCCTTGGTTTAATTTTGAAGAAGGTTACCAAGGCACAAAACCGACAAAGCTTTATGTTCTTCAAGTGGCGCCGTTGCCGGGGAGCCAAGTAATTGGTTCTCTAGTAGCTAAGTGTCAATTTTTGATTGATTGGTACCTTAAGCCATTAGGTTGCATTTTAGTTAGTTTAGGTAGTTTTTGCATGTTTTTCATAGCATATTGCATCTTTCCATAGAAAATTTTGAAAAAAATATCAACAAATATCCTGATTTTCCTTTGTTTTTGCATTTGCATTTTTAGGACTTAGGATTCATTGGAATTTAATTGATTGTAATTGGAATGGCTTGGTTTAATGAGAATCATAAGTTTCGAGTTTACACTAATCCTCCTATGCATTCTTGTTTAAGGAATGAAAGAACCTCAAGTTCTCAATTCTCGGATGAATCTTATGGCACTTGGAGACGTGAAGAATTTTCTTATCTTACATATTCTCAAAAGCTTGATTTGCTTCAATATGAATTGGATTCCCTCCATGCAGACATAAAACGAAGAGGAGCCTCTGAATCTCAACATCCTCAATATCTCCATACATATTTGGAACCATCTTGTCCACAACCCTCCTATTTTGACCATAAACCTACCTTTCAACCACCTCAATCTCACTTCAACCGTACTTCTTCACCCTACCCATTTCATCAAGAATCACCCACTCCACTCTATCAAGAACCATCATATCCATTTCATTCTTTGCAAGATAATCCGCACACCGAAGACTTTCCCTGTGAGCATGCGAAATTTCTACCTCCCAGTCGCTATAAACGAGAGATCTGGTTTGTAAGATAACATCATGTAATGGATGATCCAAATCACAGTGAGAGGATAATAAATGGACTGCCTGTATTGAGTAAGTGAATATCCTGATTTTCTTTAGCCCCAACTGTTTACACAGAAGGAGACCACATCGGATTGCATGGATTTCCGCAGCAGTTGGGAAAGAATGTCCTAACTTCTGTTGAAAGCCACGAACCCAATTACCCTGGTAATCACGGATAACACCTCCACAAGCACCCTGACCGTCCTCGATAACCGAACCATCAACATCTAAACGATAGACACCTGGATCAGGGGGTTTCCAGTGAAGCACACCTCGTTCTGGGATTTGGAATATCTGATGCCGAAACTTGCCGTTCTGTACACCTTCCGAGAGATGATAAATACATCTGTGAACTATCTCCTTCGGGCTATCTGATGACCCTTCAAAAGCTTGGCAACATCGATTTTTCCATAATATCCAACAAGCGATACTGAAAACATTTTGCCAAGGCCATTTAGCCATCTTATTGATTCCTGGTGAGTGCTGCAAATTCCAATTGAGCCAATCCTGCAAATTACCAGAGAAAAATATATTATAATATAGAGGGTTAGTTAAAGCAGACCACACTCTCCGAGCTTGCTCACAATCTCTCAAAATATGCAGGGTGCTCTCCACACTCTCACACAGAAAAGGACAGGTGTTTGAGGCTCTCGGATTATGTCTCGCTCTGATCTCATTAGTAGGAAGCCTATCATGGAATACTTGACAAAGAAAGAATTTGATACGTTCAGGAATTCCCCAGCGCCATAGCGACTGCCAGTGACGTTGGTGACTATGGATGTGCTGATGATAGATTTTATCATAAGCTGATTTTACACTGAAATTCCCATCAGGAGCATTCCGCCAACAAATAGTATCGTCATCAATGCCCGAAGGAGGCGGAGTCGACATAATTTTATCCACCATCCAACTAGGTAGGAAGGATTCCCATTTAGCTCTATCCCAAAGACCGGAAGGAGTCCTAAAGGAGTGAACCTTGGCACTCATATCAACAAGATGGCAGTTCTTGTCGATAAAGAATTTGAGAGGCTTGTCCAAAGAAGTCCAGCATTCCTGCCAAGCAAGCGTATTACGGCCACTTCTAAGGCGTTTGCCAAGGCCTCTTAAGAAGTCCTCCCTGACGGTCACAATTCCACTCCAAACCATCGACTGATTGCGCCACCTTTGAACCTTCGGAATAACAGAAGAACCGCAAGAGTATTTTGCACGTAGCCATATAATTTCTAAGACCTATTTATAAGTCACTTTTAGCATGTTTCACTCTCAGACATATAAATAGGACCATAGGAGTACTTGTTATTAGAAAACAACGGCACACCGTTGCCCATATACATATATAGCTTGAGAATCATGCTTTCTAGCTATATAATTTTTAATTAAATAAAACAACGGCACACCGTTGCCCATATACATATATAGCTTGAGAATCATGCTTTCTAGCTATATAATTTTTAATTAAACATCTTGATACATTGACTTATAAGTCTTACTGACAGTGTGGTTGGAAGACCAATCAATGAACACACACCTCCATCTGACAAATTAGAATATGATTTTTGACCATGTTAATTATTGTGAGGCAAATGAATGTGCTAACTGGGATTTGTTGATAGCTAGATAATGTCATTGCCTATAAATGCAATTTAATATGTTAACTCATCTTCCTTTAGCATGTATTAGAGTGGATTGAATTATATATAAGAGGAATAAGGTTTTATCATATTATAATTATAAAAACATGCATTGAAATGGATTTGGAAAATATTGCAGTTCGAATATGAGAATAAAGCGGTGAAGAGGAAGAGGGTAGAAAAGAGATGCTGTTTAGGGATTCCCACAAAATGCTGGCGACACTATGCATTCAAGGTGGATATTGAAGGCGTCGACGAAAATGAGAGAAGCAGCTTGGACAAGTTGTTTGATCGTTACATGCCTTAATTGTGGAACACACACACCCACCTTATTATGACTTACTCTCTGTTTTAAATGTTTTGAAGCGTCCACACACACACACACACACACACACACACACCCACACCCCCCTTATTATGACTTACTTTCTGTTTTAAATGTTTTGAGGCGTCCACACACACACCTTATTATGACTTACTCTCTGTTTTAAATGTTTTGAAGCGTCCATCCTTAAAACTTTCTAAATGCAAGACTTAATTACTTAATTTGATGGATTAAATGTGTTAGTTAAGTTAGTTAATGTGCGCGTGCGCACACACACTACACCTTATTATGACTTACCCTCTGTTTTAAATGTTTTGAAGCGTCCATTCTTAAAACTTTCTAAATGTAAGACTTAATTACTTAATTTGATGGATTAAGTATGTTAGTTAATGTGAGATGTTTTTTCCCCTCTAACCATCTTTCTTTGTTCTCCCCCTCCCCCTCCTACTTGATTATTGTTGAGAGAATATCAATATAATTTATTTGGAAAAAAATTGGTAAACATGTGAAGTAAATCTTATATTTATTCTCTGTTTTTAGTCTTTGGTCTTAAATTTACTTTGCTAGAAGTTTGGTCAATTTGAAGCGTCAGTGATTAAAATAAGATTGACAAGAAGTGTTGAGGAGCTCGTACCGTTCGCCATACAGTTTTTGCCACAACAGCTTTGGTGAATTGCTATACATTAAGGTCACCTAAACAAACTTGAACCCACAAAAGCATATGCAAATGAGCGTTTCGTAACAGAGAGCAACTAACTACCTACACTATTATAATACTCCCTCCGGTCGTAATTATAGGACAACATTTGGGAGTTAATATTGATCCTAATTATAGGACAAAGTTTTAATCTTTGTCAATTTCTTCCCAAAATGCCCCCATTAATACTTTCTCAATAATAATAAAACACAATAATAATTTTATAATACACCTATGTATTCTATAAAGTGAGTAATACTTGCAACTCATTAATGTTACATACAGCTCAATTCTACTGTTTCTTTTATTTTTTTTAATAAAATTATTTTGAGCAATTTTTGTCATATTTTTTTAACAGATTTTTTGTTCTTCCCGGCCCCTATTCCTCTCTGTTCCACTGTTTCCATCCCCTTCCCTATTCCTGATTGGCTCTCTATATTATAGTTTCTCTCGATTCTGATTCTAAACAGTGTATAATTTGAAAGGCATCCCAATCACTTTGCACCAGTAAAAAATTTGGCAGCTTTTTTATTTATTTTTCTTACTTAAATGCTTCGCTGTGAGTTGTATCACTGTATGATTCATATAATTTACTAACGGTGCAAGATGTAGTACAGATTACAGAGCAATGTTAATTTCCTTGATTTCCAATATCCATGTTTCTTTGGATCGGGGTTGCAAGAAGGGTTATTTGTCTAGAACGTTGGAGAATTTAAATAAGGGTATTTTTGAAAAATAAATAAAATTAATTAATTTAACTATTATTCTTAATTTCTCCAAAGTTAGGTAAATATGTCCTATAATTAGGATCGGAGGGAGTATTATTTTTGGAAAGATTAAGAAAGCTAGATAAATTACCTTAAAGTGTTTATATTTATCTTTTTTGTACCAAACTAACTAGTTTGACTTATAAACTGATGTATAATCATATGATACATAACATATATTATGATTAACTAACTTATTTTATTTTCTTAACCTCTCCGAAAAAAAAAAATCAGCTGAGACTTATTTTGAGGACTAGAGGTATTATAAGAAAGTATAATAATGACATCATGTGAGGGAGTTGATGACGTAGGAGAGGGAGTAGAAGAAGGGGAAGAGATAATGAAAGTAATGAAGGCCATGGGAGTGGGGAATGGCACACTTGGTCAGCGCGCTATGTCTGCGTCACCCGACCAATATTCCTCTTCATTTATTTTCTGCCTTTAATCACACACACACACACACACACACAAACACATTTTCATCTTATTGTTAATTACAAATAGATTTCGTGCTAAATATGCTTTCATATTATTTCTTTTATATATAAGGACTAACTTTAAACTTTTAAGAAAAAACTTCTAAATAAATACCTCCAACGTTTTCTTAATTCAAATAAATCCACAAAATCTAAGGGTCTATTTGGATCAACGTTTGTAAAATTGACTTTTATTTCAACTGATTTTTACAATGACTTGGTATTTGTTGAATGACCTTTAGCCTCTATCTCTATCTGCATACTTTATTCTTAGGAGTTATATGTACACAGACACATATATGTTGACATACTATATTTAGTGGGATAATGCTTGGTTGTTGTTGTTTTTCTTTTTTGGTGTGTATGTGTTGATATTAATTATATTAATTGTAAAATTAAGGGAAAATTCTATTTAAGGACCAAAATGGGCAAGGGAAATTATTTGTCTAATGATGAGCATTTTAGTGATAAGTCTTCTTTTTATTTTTAAAGAAAGCATGATACCTCTAAGGGTATGGGTGATTAATAATTTATTATTACTTACTTGAGAGTAGAATAAAAATATATCATTCATTTTTATTTATTCACTATTTATTGAAATTATATTATTCAATTGAATTGAATAATTTTAATTAAAATGCATTTTAATTCCATTTTTAAAATTATATGTTTTTTAAAATTATTCTTGATAAATACATTTATATACGTCTATGTGCGTAGGATATCAACCGCAAAAATTTTTTTTACCCTATAAAATATCGTATCAATGATATCATTATATCTCAATGGAAAAAAATGATATCATTGTATAGATCTCCAAGCATGGCAATACAGAGTTGTTTGGTATGAGCCACTGAATTTTGATGGATTGGGATTGGGACTAGGACTCGGATTGATATTTTAAAAATATGTTTGGTATGAGGTAATAATTGGAGGGAATGGTTTCATTAATCTTATTTAATAAACATCCACTAATTATGAAAAGACCCAAATATCCCTGCCTTAAATCCCAAACTTAATCAATCAATCGCTTTTTGATTCATGACTGGTTCGTTGAGAATCGCCGATTACCTGTGAGATCTTGCCTACAATACTGAGAAGAAAGAATGATGGCTCGATTTATTTGCTAAAAGATGTAGGCAGTCTTTTAAAAGTCAGATGAGTTTTGTAGATGGTGCTTCGTTGTTCTGGAAGACTTGAACACTATTACCATCTAGTGCTGCTGCTAGCGATGTGTTTAGGGAGACATTTGAACCGGAAGTTGAAGTTGTTTTGCTAATTCTTTTATAATGAATTGATAATAAGTTTGATGTCTGTTCAAGTATTTGTTGAATTTTAACTTACTGATTAGTTATTGCGATGAACACCAGCGAGATTGATGATGAGCGATGAGATAAAGTGATGAGTTATAATTTAGGCAAGATTGATATAGCGTATTTTTGTCAAGAAAATATTATAAACATGGATATTTTTGTGGGCCAGCCTGTTTAGGCCCGAGCCCGTCAAGGGCCAGGCCTATGATTCAGAGGCTGAAAATGGAAGCGGGCCTAAAAGAGCCGGCCCTATACCTGTAGCCCTGTAGGGCCGGCCCTTTTAGGCCCGTTTAACTTTTTTTTTTTTAAATGGGCAGCAAGCATTGGTCAGAGGGTAGAGTTAACCTAACCTAACCCTCATATCAGAAATGCTCTCACACTGACTCAGACCTCATTTGAAGCTTCTCTTCTTTGATTTTCTTTTTTATTTCTTTGCATGTGTACGCCAAAATCCAAATAAGGTGTTTTATTATTAGTGACATTTGAAGTTTGTAGGATTGTGGTTGTGAACTTATTTGATTGGTTATGAACATTAATTATTGTTTGGACTTTAGTCTTAGTGTTTGTGTTCTATTAAACTTGGATAATATTTATGTTTTAAATTAGTGTTGATGATATTTATGTTTTAAATTAGGTATTTTAGTCTTTAGGAGAATAAGAAACAAAAAAGGCATGGTAAAAAGGAAAAAAAACTTAAACGGGCCTAAAGCCCGTGGGTTTACCTTAAACGGGCCGGGCCGTTATAAAAGGGAACGATTTTGGACTCGAGCCTAAACGGCCACGTACCCGATAATTGATGATAATAATATATATATATATATATATATCCAAAATCTATATTATACGTTATGTTATATAATGTGATATCAAATATGCCACAAAATTTATTCTGCGTGATCGATGATTGGCTCTCCGTATAGATACATGATACAGTATGTAGGGAACATGTGATAGAATACTCACGGCCCTCTCTTTACCTTTTTTAGCATGAAGCTATAAATTTATAATAATGGTACATACACATATTTATTTAAATATTATTTTATTATTATGATATGCATCTGATATTTGAAAATAGAGACAAATAAATATTGAGATATACATATGATATTTTAAAACTCTAAATTTAAATATCTAAATATTTAAACAGTGCTTATAAAAGATCTTTATCAAATAATTATCCATATGTCAAATGAAATATAATTAGTTGTTCACATGGGTATTTAAATTAAATAGGATTTGATATGATTACGGGTGAATGGTTTGACATGAATTTGGGTGATTTGGGTAGCTTCTTGTTTTCATATTTTTTACCATCATTATTATTTTATGTTTTGTAAGTATAATTATAATATTTTTGGGCTGGATTTAAAAAATTAAAGAAGTGGGTTAAATGTTTTTAATTTATTTTTCTTACTCTTTTATTTTATATATTCTTTTTATGAAGATCAATATTGCTTTGAATTATTTTTTTAACTCTTTTAGTTTACATATTCTCTTTATTAAAATTAATTTTATAACCCCAATACTCTAATTTTTTAAATCCAACCCGAAAAAATTTCTCCTCCCCTCCAAATCCCTAGTACAAAACAGCCCCTAAGAAAATACATTCTTTCTAGTATATTAACCCTTTTAGACGGTAGAGGAAGACGCTGTATCGACCAATCGACCTCTTAATAGCAGAGATTCCTCAATAACAGTAACTTCTCCGAACTCAACATCCTCGCAGGTAATTTTTATCATATGATTTGACATAACTGCTGGGACTTTGAGGAGATGGAAGAGACAAACACAAGCATGGTTGAAAATGCAAGAGACAATAATGCTAAGTCTGAAGATCGTCCTCAACATCTCCTCCACGACATCATGAATCTTCTATCTTACGAGGACGCTGCCAAGTTTAGTGTTTTATCCAAAACATTCTATTCTTTGTGGCTTTCCTTTCCTGTACTTCACTTTGACCACAGTACACATTGTCATATCCCATATTTTGGGCTTATAATTTCAAGAAAAATTCCTGAAGACACAAGAATTTAGAGAATAATTCCCCAGATTATATTAGAGGCTTAACAGAGGCATAAATGAGAAAATTTACCTCAGAAAGGAATTTTAAATAATTATTGAATTTTTTTTAAATAAAGGATGATTAGCCAAATTTAAATATGAAAAATCCAAGGAGGCCTCAAATAAATAGGAAAACAAAAAATAGGGGAAAATAATTTTATGATAGGAATCATTTCTTCAAAGAATTACTTATGAAAAATAATTCAAAAATAAATATGTCAAGGAATTAATTATGGTAATGAGAAAATTTACTATGGTTAGAGGATAAAGTAGAATAGGACCCTGTCCAGAGACACTATGGGAAAAAGTCCAATGGTAGCATCCCGGCGCCTTTATAAAATACTATATGGGAGATATCGAAGAAGCCAAAAATCGCCCGATTGGACTTCGATCAAATAAAAACAAACGAAATAAATGAGCTCAAATTAAATGAAAGAACTAAAAATAGATAATGAAAAAATTGCGAAATTTCTAATATCTTCCAACCCGCAGCACCTGTACAATCCTGCCGCCACCTCCTCCTCTGCCACCACTGCCACCCCGACCACCGCCACCACCACTACCTCCTCCTCCATCGCCGCCGCCACCACCGCCGCCACTGTAGCCGCAGCCTCCTACCCACCGCCACCACACACTACCTCCTTCGCCATTGTTGCCGTTGCCACCCGCCGACTGCCATCACCACTACCTCCTCCTCCTCCGCTATCGCCACCATCACACGCCTACCATCACCACCACCTCCTCCTCCCCTACCACCGCCTCCTCCCACCCACAGCTACCACCACCTCCTCCTCCTCCGCCGCCCCCATCATTGCCACCACCACTACCTCTTCCTCCTCCATTTCTGTCACCACCGACTCTTAACTATTTTTTCTACAAAGATTATATTATGGGTAAAATAAACTTTGTGTAATATATTAATTTTAAATAATTATTAACATATTAACTCATTGCATATTGCTTAAAAATCAAACCAAACACTACCCTGTAATTAATATTGCATTGCATTACCATTGTATCGCATTGCACTGTATATGTAATGGGATCAAACCAAACGGGCCCTGAAGCTTTTAAAAGCAGCTTTTCGATTATGATTTACTGTACAAAAGATAAATATATAAAAGAAGTTTTATCTTGTCTTATGTGAACATGCATACAATGTGCAGATCTAAACAAGCAAGACATGTTAACTTATTAAAAAAAATCTCAATTGTGGCAAAGGGTAGAAAAATACTAAATAATTGAAAATATAAAAAATATTGCAGAAAATTTTCTCATTGCTAAACCTGTTGCCTATATAGATATATGAAATTTTTTTAAGGGCCCGGTTGTAATATATCTTTAATGGTTGTAACTATTTTTTAAATATGTGCAATTTATCTTTACTTATATACATATTAGCTGAAGATATATTGCACAAGGTTTTAGAATAGTACCATTCGCGCAGGGTCCTAAGTTCTTGTGTCCCTTTTATAAGTAATAAATTTTGCAATTGATGATAGTAAGTCAATGAAAGTCAATCAAGAAAGAAAGCAATTCAGATACATATCCTTAAAAAAATTTAGATTTTACTTTCAAATTGTTTAAAGAGGTCTATCCTTTCTAGTCCTTAATATAAGATCTAATTTCTTGTATTAAGAATACAAGGTGATATATAAAAAAGTGGGGGGCATTCACTACCTATTTTGCTTTGAATGTGTGTTTTTTAAATCATTGGAAAAGGGCCTGACAATAAGGCAAAAAAAAAAAAGAAAAGAGAAAAGAATAAAATTATTTGTGAAAAAATAGTTCTCAATCGACAATCTCTCTAAATTGTGAGGTTCCTAAAACAAGGAAAATACTTATGTCAAGCTCACTATATCCATTTCGTCAAATTTTCTAATTACATATGACTATGTGTCATGTTTTTGAATTATTATTATTTAACTATAAGCTCATATAAAAACAATAGAATACATGGTCATTTATGATTGAAAAACTTGCGAATTGAAATAGATATAAGGAATTTGATATCATTATGGTCCCTAAAACAAAGGAATGCGAAAATTTGACTTTGTTATTATGAGTTGGTTTAATAGGATATGATTTATCTTGTCTATAACTGAGAGCTATCAAAAGTGGTGGTATAGTAACCTCATTTTAAGGTTAAGTAGCAATGCAGCATACACGTCATTAATAACAAATTAATAATTTTATCAACGTGGAATATTGGCACCCATGATCAAGCGATTCAGAAAACAAATATAATATGGGCTTAATCAATATGTGCATTCAACAAAATTTTTTTTTAAAAAAATCATTCCACCAAGTTCTTGCTTGGTGATGAGCATCTAACTTTTGCTACATCAGAATTAGTTTCCCTACTAAGCGCTTTGCTTAGTAAGGAGAGTTAAGCATATTTGGACTGTTTTGATATTAGTTAAGATATTATTTTTATTTTAGGTTAATTTCATACCGTCAAAATATTTTTTTTTTTAAAAAAAGATAGACTTTTAAAAAATCAAATTTGGACCATTTTGACGACTCATATATGTTTAGCTCTCCTAGCTAAACAAAATGCTTATCAGGAAACCAGTTTTTGTTACATAATGTTTATATTAGGTACCTACACATTTTTTAAGGAAAAAATTAATATGAAAACTTCTATAATTTTATTTTATTTTTTAATTATATTACTGTGTGGTTTTTATTGAGTCTTTATAGTTTTCTCAATTATAGGTTAACCATTGATGTAACATAGTATAATTAAACAATAATCGATAATTTATTGATATTAGTGATTGATTAATCAGAGGATGAAAACCACTTTTTTGGCTTTTTGAGTTTAATAATTGCGGGGGGTGTTTGAGAAACATCATAATCAATTTGAAAAAAAAAAAAAAAGCCTCTTTTAAGTTCTAGAAGACAAAACTTTTTAAACACATCCATTTTGTATAGCACATAATAACTAAAAATAAGCTTATCCACATACCCACAAAAGTGCTGAAATATAATTTGAAATTATTGTACTAAATAAATATGAAATTTTAATATATTTATCCTTTACCTCTTCCATTTTGACTAGAATTAGATATAAATTATTAATCAATTGATTAATATGATATTTTAGTAGTTATATATATATATATATATATTGATGCTGGGATATATATATATATTGATGCTGGGGTTGAGATTGTTTGGATTTTCTTTTGGAAAAATGAGAGGATCAATTTTCTTTTTTCTTTTTAAGAAAAAGAGGAAGATAGATACGTAGAAGGGAAGCGTCGAAAGCAAACTAAATATGAGGCGGACTGAATAATGATTAGAGCCGGGAAATGCGCCACTCAGGGAAGGTAGAATGACGATATTATCCATGATTTGCTCCCAAAAAGCACAATAGGGTTTGTCCTTTTTTGTCCTCTTGAGATTCCTAACCGTCCAATTTCATGTCTCGCCAGCATAACATTACATTAGAAACCTTTGCCCCGTACGGGTGTGTTTTATTTGAGCGAAAGGGAGTAGGGGGTAAATTATAATTTTAGATGGGAAAAATCCAAAATTTACCCATCCATTTTTTTAAATTTTTTATTCTCGTCTAAAATTTACCCTCTTATTCTTTTTAAATTATTAAAATTATTTTTAAAATTTTCCTTGGTTACTTTTGGCCTTCATTTATTTAATAATAAGTCCTTTCTTAATTTTTCAGAATTCACTTACTTGAAAATAAGTTTTTTTGAATAAATTTATTTTCTTGAGGTCTAAATTAATTCCTTCAAACCTCCTCGACACTCTATAAATTATTAATTCAAAACTTAAAAGTTCAGATGTTAGAGAGAAGAAAACAATTGGAGAGAAGAATTGTGGATGATCACTAACATAGTGATGGGTGTGTCCGCGACATAACTTACCTAGGACTCTTAAAATTAGCCACAATTTGATTCTAAAAAGTAATTGGCAAGCAAAGATAAAACAAAACATACACATAAAAACAAACAAATAAACAAGTTAAAAAAAGAAGAAGAGAGAATTCTAATTAATTATAGCTAAAATAATCAAAACCAAAATCAAGTCTACCAAATCTCATTCCCTATCTAGTTAGGCCTCTTAACTTTATTATAAACTTATTAAAAAAATTACAAAATACATTATAAAAATTAAAATAAAATTAAATGCAACTAAAAACACTTGTTCAACTAAATTTAAGCTCGAATAATGAATGAGAATACAAGATATTTTCAAGAGTCGGTCAAATAATTAAATTGCATATTTTAATTTATTTGGGTTCAAAGAGAAGCTGTTCTATGTTCAGTTCTATGTGAAATTAAATAAAGCTTTTATAATTAATTTATTTTCATAGGGAATTAATCAACAGGAAAGAGAAAGTATGCATTATATATATATAAAACATGTGGACTCGATCGTTATAATCTATTGTGAAAAGTACATACATAATTTCTGACTTCAACCATACATAAATAACCCATAGTTTATATACTCAAACTATACAGACTCAAATGCAATTACTACGAGGTAAGCCAATTGATGGTTAAAAAAATTTTGCTTTCTCATTTTCTGATGTGTGTGTGTGTGTGTGTGTTATATATTATATCAAATAATATGACCTGCTTTATTTTTCTTACAAGTTCCATTCACTTTTTACAAACACTTGATGCTAATCAAGTATATTTGGGTGCAAACCTCTTTACAAGCATGAGTTTATTACATCTTTTTTATTCTTTTTCGTTGTTTTTTTAATCATTTCACTCTAATGGAAATAAATTGAAAATGAGATTTTGCTTTTCATCATTTCATTAATCACAGTTTTTAAATATAGCTACTAATTTACAGTTCCAAAATATCGAAAGATATCATGAATTGTTGGTAAAACTATAATGACCGAAAGATAGGATCACACATGATATTTAAATCTTGGAAAACAAGTTTTAAGTACTCTGTACCATATCAATTATATAATGTACCCACTTGTTATACACACATTTGGATGTTCTATCAAGGTAAACTCTTTTCTTTAATCCGCCATCTTTTCCTGTTTAATTTTTCTTAATCAATTTTTTGTCGGTTGTTCCTAACTTTTCTGGTTTACAAATGCATTAGTTTCCTATTAAATAGTTATTCAAAAGTTACAACATAAAAAACTTTACACTTTCAACAAATCTTCAATAACCATGGCATCTCACGGGTAGTTTATGATTTCTCTAACATTTTTTCTTTAAAAGTTTACAAAGACATCAAAAAATAATAGAAATAAGTTTATTTGTCTATATTCTTTGTATATGAAAGTCGTGGTTTCCATCTACCTTTTTTTTTCCGTCCAGGTTTTGCACCCGAAGGCATAGGCAAACTTGATAAACTTAATGTCTTAGACTTGGGCCATAATCATTTGAAAGGACCTATTCCTTCCAACATATTCAACATTTCAACATGGACAACCTTGAGCCTTGCTGGTAATTCCCTCTCTGGCGTTCTCCCATCATATTTAGGAATTGGCCTTCCCAACTTGAAGACCTTATGATTGGCAGAAATGAACTAACTATGGACAGATTCCAACCAGCATATCAAATGCTTCTAACCTCATTAATTTAGATTTGTCATCGAATAAATTTAATGGAGCTACACCCAATGAGTTTGGAAATTTAACAAACTTGATGGCATTAGATTTGGATGAGAATTATTTGAGTGGGTTGATTCCTGATACAGTTAACAAATTACATAGCCTTCAACTTTTAAGTTTTGGTGACAATAGATTGCAAGGGTTCATTATAAGTGAACTTTGCCAACTTAAAAGTCTAAGTGAGTTGTATCTTGCTAACAACATGTTTTCAGGAGTGGTTCCAGAATGTCTAGGGAATACTTCTTTGCAAAAGTTGAATTTGAGCTCTAACAAATTGGTTTCTCATATTCCCTCTTCTCTATGGGGTCTCAAAGATATCTTGGTTTTAGACATATCCTCTAATGCCCTAAAAGTGGAATAATTTCACCAGAGGTATCAAACTTGATAGCACTTACATTGTTGAACTTGTCAAGAAATCAAATTTCAGGAAGCATCCCTACAACTATAGGTGGCTTGCAAACTTTGCAAATCCTATCTTTGGCTGAAAACAAATTACAAGGGCCTATTCCTGAATCTCTTAGTGGCATGATAAGCATGGAGTTCCTAGATCTTTCCCATAATTATTTGTCTAGCGTGATTCCAAAGTCCTTTGAGTCATTACTCTATCTTAAATACATTAATGTTTCCTACAATTTATTGCATGGAGAAATTCCAAATGGCGGTCCTTTTCAAAATTTTACTGCTCAATCTTTTATGATGAATAAAGATCTTTGTGGGAAATCCCAACTGCAAGTCCAACCATGTAGGAAAGGAAACAAGCACATATCAAATAAAGTGATGCTCATTGCCTATCATAGTTTCCATTTTGATTGTTTCAGTCATTGTCTTTCTAAAGAATAAGAGAGATGATGATAATTCAACAAAGAGGGATTTAATAAATTTGGATACACCAACTAGGATATCCTATTATGAGCTTCTACAAGGAACAAATGGATTTGATGAGAGCATTCTTGTTGGTTCCGGAAGTTTTGGATCAGTATACAAAGTAGTTCTTCCAAATGAAAAGATAGTTGCTGTCAAAGTCTTTAGCTTAGACATGGAACAATCATCAAGAAGTTTTGATGTTGAATGTTCTTCCATGTGCCATTTATGCCATCACAATCTCATTAAGATCATCAGTAGTTGCTCAAATGATCATTTCAAATCTCTAATAATGGAATTTATGGAAAACGGGAGTCTTGACAAATGGTTGTACTCTCATAACAATTATTTAGATGCCTTGCAAAGGTTGAACATAATGATTCATGTGGCAGCTGCTTTGGAGTATCTTCATCATGGTTCTTCTACACTAGTTGTTCATTGTGATGTGAAACAAAGCAATGTTTTGTTGGACAAAGATATGGTGGCTCATCTTAGTGATTTTGGTATTTCTAAATTGTTTGGTGAAAAGCGATTGGAAATTTATACCAACTCTTTGGCTACAATTGGCTATATGGCACCAAGGGAATGGTTTAATAATAATATTTTGAATTTATTTGTATATTAAATTTCTAGCCAATACTTGACATCTTCATGTGCAAAGATTTAAATTAATGATACAAAAAGAAAGCTTAACCACAAACCTTACATTATTCACATAATGACTTCTATACTAATCATTCAATATGACATATAGAGTGTGGATCAAAAGGAGTAGTTTCCACCAAAGGAGATGTGTATAGTTATGGGATTTTGCTAATGGAAATGTTTAAAAGGAAGAAGCCAACAGATGAGATGTTTGTTCAAGGATTAAGTTTGAAAGATTGGGTAAGCAACTCCACACCACATTCGATCATGAACATTATAGATGCCAATTTGCTACACAGTGAAAATCAAAATACTGAAAATATACTACCTTATATGTCATCAGTTTTTGAGTTAGCATTAAATTGCTCCATTGACTTACTAGAGGCACGACTTACTATGATTGATGTTGTAGTATCATTGTAAAAAAATCAAGGCTTTATTTTTTGGAAAATGCTTGAGACACCAGTAGTTGGATAAATGTTAAATCAAATTTTAACTATTGTTTCTTTAACCTTGTGATTTTTTTACCAGTAATCTTGTAAATTTGAGTGGTTCTAAATATGCTGTAATAATATATAATGCATTTGAAATTTTCTGAGTTCATTATATTGATTTTGGATTTCTTCATATTTTGTTTTTCTGTTTTAACATTTTGGTTTCAATTATAAGCACCTTGAATCCACTCTTTTTCTTGAAGCAACTTTATACAATTGGAATTTAATTTTGGAAGAAAAGGTTTTAAGATTAATGAAAATGAGCCCTACATTTTTCTTTTTCTCCTCTATCCTATACTTATGTTTTTTAAACGTCTTGATATTAGAGAAAAATCCACTTAAATTTGTTTGAGAAATTAAATATTTTTTTTTTCTGTCATACCTTCTGATATTTATAAGTCAAATTTTCCAAATGGCTTATTTTACAATGTAGATTTAGATATCATACGATCAAGTTGGACATTTAAGAATACTCTCCCCATGTATTGGAATAAGCAATTAAGCACTATAGAACAAGTTGAGAGATTTTTTATATTCCATTTCAATTCTTTATTCCTCCTCTTCTTTTTAGATAATTAGAAAAGTAGCTATTAGGTTCTAATCAAACAAAAGTAGTATCATAGTATTAGCAACTACAGAAGAGACCATCAACGGAGGCTTCAAATGTCCAAGAAAGTTTGAGTCATAACGTTATTGTTTAGGGATGATTGTACCAGTAAACCATAACACTAGAACAAGAAAGAAGGAAACGAAATCAGTTAAAGTTACCTTCTTTTTCTCCTAATCATTCTTTCTATTCTTTCTCGTCCTCCCCAGTGTCCTGCGAATTGTAGGAAAAATGAAAGGGACAAGGTTTTAAAAAGCTAATAAAAAAGGTGACTTCTAAAATGACCATGACCATTTTACCCCTATCTTTCTATTCAATAAAAATATTTCAACTTTTGAATTCAATTTTTTTACAGAAATTTAGCTTAATGCATCTTTGATACTCCTCATTCCATATAACTTTGTGTAAATGAAACAAACCCATTTGGAAGATCCCTTATAGGATTCTCATAAATATCATATTTATAATTACCTTTCTTTGAAATTTACAATTAAAAGAATCAATATCTGAACATAGTTTTTGTCAATAAGACAATTGGATATATAAATACCCTATTAGAATTTAGAGCTTCGTGATGGTGGTTTCATTGCTTCCCTATGTAAACACTTCTAATCATGTATGAAATTAACATGAAGACTTCATAAGTAATATTTTCAAATTTTCTTGCAATATCTCCATATATTTAAATCATTATGTAAAATAAATAACAAGTAAAATTATATAAAATCAATAATAATGTCTTAAATTTATTGAAACTCTTATCACTAAGCCTCTAGTATCACAAAACTTTCTTATGAAGAAAACTCAATTGAGCATCAAATTTGAATATAATCGAAAAGGCCTCACATATATATGAAGTTTTTTTTGTTGGTACAAACATATACATGAAGTTAGAGTAAGGTGTCTTCACTTACTTGATAAGCTTTATTTTGGGCCAAATAATAAGTACTATAGTGGCACGGTTTGCCATCACAGTAGACTTTTGAATAAGAGTTCGCCCTTGTTGCTACCTGAGTATCTAAACCAACCGTCATCATGTCACCTATCTTATACTCACATATTTGCTTCAATTCACTAACAATTCTCCTCAATCATAAAAAAATTTCCTTTCCAAAATATCACTAAATTCAATTCAAGAATAATCCACATTCACCATTCAAGGCATCCTCAGTTTTTGCATTCACAATTTTTTTTTAACATTTTAAACTTGATTCTTGTTATTTGACTCTTAAATAACTATTCCAACAAAGCTTTTATAATAATATCTCGTTTTAATTTAATAACACCATAGAGTGAAATCTAATCAAGGTTACATTACTCATAGCAATGTGTTAGCTTTAGTTATAACTCTTTTCTTTCAAGCATTTCAACAAACAATTGATCAGAAATTTATAATATATTCATTAAACAAGCTCCATAGATAAATTAATTAATTACCATATATAAACAAACAATTTTCCAAACAACATCCATTCATGCATTCAAATTCATATATATATTTATATAAGAAGATATACTAAATATTTAAAATTTGTTTAATTTGAAATTAATTTATATTAAAAAAGTTATAATAAATATATAAATATTATTTAATTTATTATTAATTTTTAATAATTTATTATATATATATTTATATATAATTTATTATTTATGATGATATTATATATATATATGTAATAATATTTTGTAGGTTCTCTTTGGCTCAACTATCTAAGGTACACACGGGTATGAGTAGGAGATACGTGACAATGAGAGGAGGGGACATGTGGCGCACTACGAGGCTTGGTCACGTGGCTACTACCAACAATCGAGTGCCGGAGCTGATAGGTGGTGGTCATCAGCAAAAGATCTAGCAATGAGGTGAACTTCTACGGACGTGATACGTGGCTTCTCTTGAAATGGTCCACGTGGCATTTTAAAATTAAAAAATAAAAACAATTAGCGACAATGACAAATTTCAAATGGCATTCCGTGGAAAATTTGCGATGGAATTAGAATTCCGTCAAAAATTGATTTACCATGCATCTATTAGTGAGGGAATGGACTCCATTAGAAAATCGTTTCTATCACAAATCCATCAGAAATTGTAAATTTCTGTGGCAAATTTCATTGGAAGTTTAGTGTTTTATTGTGGCAATTTTTTGAAATTGAATTTTATTTTTAATTAACATTAATTAATGACTAATAATTTAATATTATAAATATTATTTTTAATATAAAATTATAAATATAATTTTAATAAACAATAATATAATATTAATAAATAATAATTTATTTTTAATTAAAATTAATTAATAAATAATATTATAATATTATTTTTTATATAAAATTTATTAAACATGTAATAATTTTTTTTCCATGAAATTTGCCATGGAATATTCACAGAATTTTTCATGGCTAATTTTGCTAAACTAAATAAATTATTTCTGAATAAAATCTTATTTATCCAAAAGGGAAATTTCCATTCAAACCCATTTGAAATGCTTAAATTTAAATTGAAGCTTGCACTTACAAATCCCTAATCAAGCCAAAAGGCTTCATTAGATATTTTTAAATATTGTTAAAAACCATAACGCCTCTCTAATTAAAATAAGGAGAGAGCATCGCGTCACATCATGACATTTAAACTAGCTCTTGGTTTTTGATAAAATTTAATAACAATCCTTATTATTAAGAAATTTTAAAGAAAATAACTTACTTTTGCGAGTGCCATACAAATAAAATAATACAGAATAACGTGTATAGCAATGCACAGAACAACATTAATTTGGATAATACAAGTATAGCTAGCAAATACTTGTTTAAAGTTGCCTTTCAGTTCACAAAGATGTACGAAATAGAACTATTCAAGAATAAAAAAATAGTACTCCCTCCGATCCTAAATATAAAATAAAGTTGACTTTTTTAGCTAATTAAATTACTTTAGAGTATTTTTATTTTTATTTTTTTCTCCAAACTAAGTAGTTTGACTAATAAACTGATATATAATAAAAGAATATGATATAATTAAATAACTTATTTAACTTCCTTAATCTCTCTAAAAAAGTCAACTCTGCCTTATATTTAGGACTGGAGGGAATAGCATTTAAGCGGTAATTACTGTGAACAATCCTCAAAAGCATTAGCCTCATCACAAGAGATGTAGATTGTAATGACACGCTCTTCACATCTAGGCAAGTCTCACCGATCCTAATATTTGATTTAGTTTCTATCCTCAATTGCTTTACAAAGAAAGATAATCAGAAACCCTATAAAAGGAACCATGGCTAAGACATGAAACATAATTATAATGCAGTACCGGAATACCTATCTAGCTAATCCACTATTATCACGAGAGAAATTAATGATGATGTTTCCAAGATTCGCTTACAAGAACTTGCATTTAAACAAAATAACACTTTTACAGGCCATTTAAATGTCATTTTGAAAGAAGACTTGGATCAATCACACAATCACACAAGACATACTCCGGTGCCCTCCGCTTCCCAAAAGTTATTAACCTTTACCACCATGTTATATGTGTGCGCATATATATATATATATTCAAACAATAACTATGCTATAGGAGTGTGCATATATATATTCAAGCAATGCTATGCCCTTTTAGGGTCTGTTTGGTCTGAGGGATTTGGAGGGGAGGGGATGGAATTGGAGGGATTTTGCTCCCCTCCCCTTGTTTGGATAATTACAATTTTTAGGAGGGGAAGGAAAATTTTAGAAAGTTTTCCCTCCCTTCCCCTCCTAAGCCTCCCCTCCAAAATTGGGGGAATTTGAAGGGAAATATTAATGCTTGAATTTATATGGACTAATATATCCATATGATTTTAAAATATTACCACAATGCCCTTCTCATTATTTACCAAAAACCTAATCGCAAATCGCAGAGTCTCTCTCGTCACGGCTCACGGAATGTCTCCAACGTGAGCGTCGCCTCTGCCTTGCTGCCGCCGCGTCGCCTCCGCTTACCGCCGCGTCGTCTGCAACCTCCATCTTCATCTCTCTCTTCTCTCCCTTCGCGATACATCCGATTCCCCTTCGCATCACAGGTTCGTTTCCTGTTTTTCATTTGGTTCAGTCGCACAGGTTGATTTCGGCTTTGTTTGAGTGATTGTGGTGCTCTCGGAGATTTGCAATTTGTGGGTATCAATTTCATCTCTTGCTTGTTCCTTACTTACTCTATCTGGAATGCTACACTTGCCCACAATGATATCTGTCTCTCTTAATTCGTTGAACTCATCACTTGAAGGCCCCACTTGTCACTGATTGCTCGCACTCTATTTTTGGGGCTATCTTTAATTCCACTCTTCGTGATAAGCTCGGTAGTGTGTTTGACTTCTTTGCTCACGGGGTCAGTAGGTGGGCCATTTAAGTTTTGGAAGGGTGTTGAACTGCATCATAAGTGTAAAGCACAATAGTTGTTTGTGGATAGAGTCGTGGGTAATATGTTCTTTAAAAAAAAAAGGGAATCGAGGGTGATGTCAACATTAAACTAATTGCCATTAAACTCACTCGTGAAATTCAGTTGGTCTTGGTCATTGGTTGTTGAGAGTTGAAAGCCCCTCTGATTAATATCATTCTATCATGTAATATTCCTATCTAGTTAATTATCTTCCTGGTTAATCATATTCTTATCTCATAGATTTGCTTTGAAGAAGCAAAAGGGGGCAAAAAGAAATGAAAGAACCCCACTCTCTGGTTAATCATATTCTTATCTCATAGATTTTTTTTCACTGCAACACTAGAGATAATTGAATTGGTTACTGCTAGTGATTTTCTGTTCTGTTATTCATCTTTGTATCTCTTTGTTTTTGTTTGTTGGCCTGGTGTGTTAAGTTTGTTACATTATGGTGTCTGGTTTTAGTTTTATTCTGTGCTTCGTGTTCTTGCATCGTTAATTTTATTTATTTGACTTAGACTTTGTTGAATTATAATATATTCCATTAGATAGCAAACCATTCTCCTAGCGTAGGTCCCAGAAAGATCCTAATCCTTGTTTTTTTCCCTCTGGTTTGTTTGTTTCCTATAATCTCTTGTAGCAAATATAGCTATATCTCTTAACCAAAATGTTAGCCTTGTGTACTCGTAGGCCATGGATGTAGTTGTGGAAACAGCCTTGCTAGTGCTGACTGAAACTCAGAACTCAACTATGCGAAATATTAGGATGTATTATTGTTAACGTTTTGCAGCTGTATTAATAACAAATGGTTACAATGTTTATAACCAAATGGTTACAACTAAAAATGCATTTTAATCTTATTTTTATAAACTGAATTTGGTGTAATTTTTTTTCCTTGATTTGTTAGATGGATTCTGAAGAGGAATTTTTGGTGCAATGGTTGGAAATGCGCCGGAGACTTGTAACTTGCCTTATTTGTCTTGTAGTCCAATATTGTGTGCTTCAAATGTGTCAAAATAAGAGGAAAAAAACTTATGATCTGAGTTCCACAAGAGAAAGGGTACGTGAAGAAGTGATGTATCGAATAACTTGCACTCCTAGTGGTCGAGATATTGTTAGGATGGGTCCTGAAGCGTTCATAGGATTGTGTGATATGTTAGAAAGAGATGGTGGCCTAAAGCCTACGCGATACTCAAGTGTGGAAGAGCAAGTTGCCAAAACCCTTTACATCTTATCACATAAATCAAAAAACCGTGAGGTTAAGTTTTGGTTTAGGCGTTCAGGTGAGACAGTTAGTCGTCATTTCCATAATGTGTTAGGAGCTATTATTGAATTAGAAGATAAATTCCTTGTACAACCAGATGGCTCTAGAGTCCCTCTTGAAATTCAGGCTCATACCAAGTTTTATCCATATTTTAAAGACTGTGTTGGAGCCATAGATGGAACACATATACGTGCAAAAGTACCTATGGCAGATGCTCCTCGTTATCGTGGTAGGAAGGAATTTCCTACACAAAATGTGTTAGCAGCTTGTACATTTGATTTGAGGTTCACTTATGTGCTTGTTGGATGGGAAGGCACTGCATCTGACTCAAGGATCATAAAGGATGCATTAAGACGAGAGGATAGCCTTAAGATTCCTCAAGGTAAACATTTTATTAATTAGTAAAAATAAGGAAGTAACATAATTAACTAATAAAGTGACTATTTTGCTTGATGATAGGGAAGTATTACTTGGTCGATGCTGGATTCATGTTGACGAGGGGTCTTATCACACCTTATAGGGGAGTTCGTTACCACTTGAAAGAATATTCAGACAGGAATCCACCCCAAAACCATAGAGAACTTTTCAATCTTCGACATGCATCATTGCGTAATGCAATTGAGCGAGCTTTTGGGGTATTGAAAAAAAGATTTGGTATTTTATCAAGTGCTGCAGAGCCTACTTATGGTGTCAAAGCTCAAAAGCTTATCATTGCTGCATGTTGCATTCTCCACAATTACTTAATGAATGTGGACCCTGATGATGAACTTATTCATGAAGTAGATGAGGAACTTGCAGCTCAAGATGAATCTAATGATGATGATCATGCTCCAAGGGGTGACAGAAATGAGGCAGCTGGGGGTGAGCTAATAAGGGATGCAATAGCTCATCAAATGTGGGCTAATTATGAAAATAGTGCTAGGACTAATTTTAGGAATAATGCTAGGAGCTAGGGGTGGCTCATCAAATTTGGACCCTATTTGTTGTTGTTAATGAGTTTTTTTGATAGAGAACTTTGGTATTGTTCTTCATTTCAACTTGTATGCTTGAACTTTTGATGTTGATTATATTGTTTATGTGTCTCCTTATTAGTCCCAATCAATATTTTAAATGTTCTGTTCTGTTTTATAAACTGTGCATATTTATGTCATGTTCTTATTTGATGATTAATTAGTATGGCTCCAAAGAAGGCACTTGTTACAAATACTAGCAATGCTGATAAGAATACTGCTGATAAGAACACTGTTGATAAGAACACTGCTGAGAAGACCATTACTGATAAGCACTTGATTTGGAGTTCCAAGATGGATGATGCCTTGATAGATGCATTCACGCATGAACTGGATATTGGCAACAAGGCAAATGGCTATTTTACAACTACAGCATATGACAACATAACACAGCATTTGAGTGCCCAGTTTGGATTTAAAGTAGATAAAGACAAGGTCAAAAACCGATGGAAGACATTAAAGAAGAATTTTTCAGATATTTATGACATCTTTAAAGGGGGTATGAGTGGGTTTTCATGGAACTCATCCACTAGTAGATGGGAAGCTGAGGATCAAGTGTGGGATCAATTGATTGAGGTGAGCTTTTAAATTTTTTAAATTGCATGATTCATTTTTAAATTTTTTTAATGGAAGAAGCTGAGTTGTTTGTGTTTGGACTCGGAAAATAGGACACCTGCATGAAATGATATAACTGTTCACATAATCTGTTCATCTTTCGGAGTTGTCTCCTGTAGATCTTTGTTAGATTTGAGGTTCATGAGCTCATTAAGCATTTTGGATCAATTATTCAGAATATTAACTTTGTTTTTATGACTTCATTCAAATTAACTATCAAATATCAATGATGATTGACCTAAAGTGGGAGATAATCTGATATATAATTAATATAAGTAATAAAGGCCTCGCGGTTTGGTATGACCCATATACAATATAAGTAGCTTTGCATTTTAGCTTTTTTCTTTTTTTCTGGGGAAGTGAGGGTCTGTAGGATTAAATGTGGGAGGACTGGGTTCATTCTGGGTGGGGAGTGGTGAGTAGGCAGTTGGTTTAATTAAATTAGTGAAATAAATGAAGAGAAGGGGACAGTGTAATGGAAGGGAAGGGTGATGGTGCTAAGGAAACATGAGACAAGAAGAAGAGGAGGGGGGATTAATATGAAATTAAGGGGGAGTAATGGGGCCGAGATGCAATAATAATAGTGAGTTGTGTGTGTATCCAGAACAGCCACAAGGAGTGGATATGCATGTTTGAATGGGAGCAAGAGAAAGAGAGGAAGTGAGATTATTGGGAATGGACAAAGAGAGAATAGGAAAGTAGGTGGCAGTGAACATGAAAATGGACTTTTGATTTTGCGTGTCAGTTTACTATACTAGCCTAAATTGTTGAGCTTCTGGCAAGCTCGTGAGCTTCATCGTATCTTATTGTCTGTAAAGTTTAGGTTCAGGAGCTTTTTCAGTCTAGTTGGTATCAATTTTGAGATACTTCATACTGTCTTAGTGGCGAGCATCTGGGGTTCGATGAGAATTTGTCAGTGTGTGAAGATTGTACAGCATGCATATTGATGCCTTTTTTTGAATGTAACACATTGCTTTTTTATCACATGCCATTCTTCTTTCTCATCTGAGTACTTTTTAATTAGTTCTGTTTCATTTGATCTTCTTTCACAACACTGATATGTCTAATAATTTATTTACTTGTGATATATTGTATTTTTCAGGTTAAACCAAAAGCAGCCAATTGGAAAAATACATCTATACCCAATTACGAGAAGATGGTTGCTCTTTATGGCAATGATAGAGCCAATGGGAATGATGGTGATACCCCTTCAAATATGAAGAAACGGAGGCATGAATTTGTGGATGTGGAAAATGAAGAGTCTTTTGAGAATGTTTCACTCAATATAGAAACTGCCACACTTGATGACCACTCTACTAGTGAGAGCTCTAAGGCCAAAAGGGGTTCTGGATCCAAAGATAAAGACCTTTTCCAAATGCATTTAATTGCAGAGAAGATGGATGTTCTTGCAGATGTTCTGAGTGAAGGGAATAAGGTGTTTAAAGAGAGATATACTCCACATATTTCAGGGGAAGAAACCTTGAAGATGATTCAAGATTGTGGATGTGAGGAGGAGAAGATTCCTAGAATTTATAACTTCCTCATGAGTGATGTGGCCAAGCTCAGGGCTGTTCTTCAATGCCCACCTTTATTGCGCAAGCAAGTGATTATGGATGCGGTTTTCGGTTCTTAGATTATGGATATGTTATTAGCACTTTGAAAGAACTTTTACTTTGACTTGTCTATTTGGATGATAATATTTTAGTTCTTAGATTATGAATGTGGTTTTGGGTTCTTATATTAGTATTTGGTTATTAGATTATGGATATGATGTTAACACTTTGAAAACACTCACATTGACATGTTGTCTATTTCAATGATATTTTGTTGATCACCTTCTTCTTATTTTATTGATAATCTTTATACACTATTGTCTATATCTATACTAATTATAGAATTATAATTAATAATTAGATATGTATTATTGTATATGTGGTATTTATGAATTATAATTATAATTACAAAATTATAATTTTATGCAGTAAATTCAGTTTATAATTATATTTATTTATTTTTTATAATAATAAAATTATAATTTTATGTATTGAATATCATTTATAATTATATTTTATTAAATATGTTAGAAAGTTATAAAATACAAATTAAATGAAATAAGGGTAAAGTTGTCCATATAAAAATATTTTCCCTCCCCTCCCCTCCTATACCAAACATGGCAGTATTAAAATCCCTCCCCTCCCCTCTCTTTTTGTCAATCCAAACAAGGTAAAAGAAAATCCCTCTCAAACCCCCCCTTCCCCTCCCCTCCATTAAAATCCTTCCCTTCCCCTCCCCTTCATTGAGCCAAACAGACCCTTAAGTTTCAACATAGAGTTGAACAATCTTAATCCAACCAAATTTCTCCTCTACACATTTTCACAAACACCTTGTGTGCATCAACATTCAAACAAGTTTATCAACTTCTTAATCTTCAAATCTCTTGTCTAACGATTTCCAAACACCCATGAATAGAATAACTATGCTTTTCTAATTAAAAAAAAAGGAATTACTATCCTTTCCAAATTTAATTCATCACCAAGAATCAGTACAAACTCAAGAAAACAGAACCTAAATCAATCTTCCTATTACAACAACCAAAACAATTAGAACAAAAATTCCTATCCAAATAAGCACCTAAAACTTCAACTTCAGTTTGTCTAAACTTTCTTCTTCTCTCCTACATCACGCACAGGCCACAGAACAACACCAGGAAAATAAACACACGGCAGCTACACAGAAGCAAGGAAGGAGAGAAGTTTTCGAACATACCGACACAAACAGAGCACTGAAGAACAGAGTTGGAGGAGGCAAGGTTGGTGTGTGCTGAAGAAGATAAAGAGGATGAAGGTGCCTCACGCACACCCATGAGACGACGTCATTTTAAGCAGCAGAAGAAGAAGCATGGTTGACCAGAAAAGGAGAAAACCCCAACACCGTTGTTGCGCGGGCAGCCTCTGATTCCTCAAATAATGGACTGACGAGAAATATCTTTTTAACACCTTTTCTAAAATTCTGTTCTCTTTTTTTTTTTACATACAAACAAAAAAAAATCGGTAGCGACTCTATTATCATTTGATTTTCCATATTTAAAAATTCAAAATTTTGGCACCACACACCTATTTATTGTATGATTTATTTTTATTTAAAAATATAAACATGTTAAAGAATTAAAATATATGTAAGTATGTTTTATCAGTGTTTAATTGCTCAATCATCACTTAAAATTGTTAAAGCAGCTTTTCCCTAAATGAGATAAACAATGTTAACATTAAGGACTAAGACTACATTTTATAAATTTAAAGGACTAAATTGAAACGGGAGGTAAAATTAAAGGACCAAGCGTGCATGTAGCGCCCGAAATTTGAAAAAAAATGGAGCCGCAACCAAAATTTTAAAATAGGATAATTTTGGAAACCTTGTTTTGAGCAGAAAGTGATCTTCAAAACCCAAACCTTCACAATCATATCGCTATATCGTATTATTTTAATGGAACAACATACCAATAAGTCTATTGTTGAGCGGTGGAATATTATTTGCACCAAAGCATGACATGACTCTTAGACAACATCGTGGAAGAATTCAGGATGTCTCCTAAATTACAGTGTGTTCGTCAATAATAAGAAGATACGATTGATGTTCAGTGAATCTGGAAAGGAAAGTGTTCATTGCTTGCTCAGAGTGTAATACCCTGAGTATAAATGTACCCTATGAAACCACAAATAATTATTGTTAAAAGAGTGATGTCGTGCAAGAATTACTAAAAAAATTAATACTATAACTGTGAACCCTTTTATCATAGAACATAATCTCGGTGCCGATAAACTGACGACCAATTCGAGTCCGCGCATCATTAGTTCTATTGATTTCTCGGGTGATTAATCGATCCACCATTAGATGCAGACGACAATTCACAACGCATACATGTAAGTCTTCAATAACTGCTTCACGTAATTCTTCCATTATATACAGCAGACACTGCAATATCGGTGGGACTACTGTATATAGGATAGAGTTTACACCAATTAAAGATGCACACTTCTCTCACGTATGATACATCAGCATGTCAGTTTCTCCTCTGTTTATATAGGATAGTTTCTAAAAAACACAACTTTTCAGTTTTGCGAAACTGATGTGAAACAAAACTGAATGTGGTATATTATTTAAATAGTGTATATCTTCATTTTGTTTTTTTGTTTTTTGCCATGGATATATCTTTAATTTGCTAATGTATATAATAAGTCGAATCTGGACAGTATAAACATGAACCCAAATTATCCAACCTGTTCACGTGAATTACGAACAACTATACGAAAAATTTCTCTATGGCATGAAATCGCTCGTTTATTTGTCCTAACTGTAATAAATAGTCTCCAATTGACGCGTTGGCCCATACCGTCTGAAGTCATGTACTCTATCAGATACATCCGCACAATGAACGCTGTATGCACGTTATTGTGTTCCAAAGGTCATCTCGTCTGTCTATTTTTTTTTTATTTTTTATTTAAACATGAATCTCACCGACATGTGATACTTTATATGATTACAAATATAATATAAGAATATCTTAATGATATTTGTGTTCTATGTATATTCTAAACTTGAATTAGAAAATGAATGATATTTGTGTTCTTCATGGTAAAATAACTTGCACTGCCAAACATAATGATATTTGTGTTCTACGTAGTTTCTAAACTTGAATTAGTATGCTGTTACAAAAAATATTTCAAACAACATGACTTCAATAATATTTTTTCAATGCTATTAATTTGTTATACACGTAGCTATTTTAATATATTTCAGAAAATGAATTAAAAAAATACAAAATTAGTAAACAATATCTTCTTGCCCTTTCTCCTTCCATTATCATGATTCACATTCAACAATTTCGTGACTCTGTCTTGCCGTAATCCTGAAACTGAAGTACCAAGATTAGAACAGTTGGATGGAAAGTAATCACATTTGTGCTAAACGTTGGATCTTTGCCACGTATCACGGTCCAATCCACCACACATCATGCCGTTAGATTGCAAAGACATTATGAAAGGTTCTGATAAAGTAAAATATATTTAAATTTTAAATTCATACGCTATGAATCTATGACACACAAATCAATAATCAATTGAACATTTATGAGTAATATATTTACTGTCAAGGCCGTTTGAAATACCAAAACCGAAGCTTATTACATCATAGCTCCATTTTCGGAAGACCTTTTTCTTTAGCCATACTCACCACTTTCTCTGTCATGTTATATATAATTTTTAAAACAACTCATGCCGCTAATTATAAAAGGAAAATATTTATTTAAATGACGTAGTGAAAAACAATTTATGAGTAACTATGAAATTTAGAATTGTTGATAGTTTTCATCAACAACATTTTATAGTTTTTTTAATATAATTGATTTGACCGTGTTTTTACACCTTGGGGTCAAATGCAAAATATTTTTAATTCAAAAATTGCAGTACAATGCAACACTCGGGTCGTTCTCTTGAGGAGCCTTTTATTGAGTCCTAAGTAATCTAAATGTCATGCGAATGCAATAAAAGAAAACAAGGGGAAAACGGTTTTTGGATTTTTCAAATTAATAACTAAAAGAAAATGCAAATTAATTAAATGCTAAGCTATTGTTTTTGGTATTTTTATAAAAATGGTGAAGAAATGAATGGAAAGGAATTTGGAATTGAAAATATGAATGATGAAATGAACCTTGGTAGCAAATTTGGTGGCTTTCCTAGCTTCTTTAGAATATTTTGGGAGTTTTTTTTACATCAAGTCTAATTAAAAACCCTAAGCAATCGCATTAGGTCCAATCTACCTAATAAATGACTAGTCCTATAATCGCATTCTTAATCACATCTTAGGCAAATTGTTTAAAACCCACTTGATGTGTATTGAAAGTGGATTAATGCACTTGGTTCCTCTTAATTGAAAGCACAATCGCGACATTCAAATTAAATTAAATCCATCACACAATCTAGATATTACATAGAATGTATAACTTCATTAATCCAATAGGAAAATAAGTTCAATAAAATTCAAATGCATCAATACCAAATTCAACACAAGATATTAACCAACATAGACAAATAATCACTCATCTAAGTCTAAAAAATACACATATATCAATGCAAAATTAATCTACACAGACATAATGTATAATTTGAGCTAATAGAAAATAATGAACTCCCCTTGTAGAACCTTAAAGCTCTAGCCACTTCCTCTATCACCAAGACTCAATGAAAAATCAGCCACTCATAAGCATAATTGTGATCATAGCATGTTCAAAACATCACACCACCAAAATTCCATGAAAATTAAGAGACCAAGTCACATAAAATAATGAAAGGGGAAGGCTGTCGGGTTTGATGAGGAAGGAGAAGGAAATGGGAGACAGAGGTGTGGTATGGAGTTGGCGAAGAGGTTCTGTGCTCTCAAGGACGTGGCTCAGTGGTGAAAAGGGAAGAAGAACACTGGCATTAATTTCAGAGGGCCACCGACGGTAGTGAGTGGTGGTCTGGTGGTTCGACGAGAACAGAGGAAGAACGAAGGTGGCTGTGGTCGGAGGTGAAACCAGAGCTATCGGTGGTGATGGAATGGTGAAGAAGGTGACGGTGGTGTTGATGGAGTGGTTCTTCTTCTATCACCGGCGAGTTTAGACAGAAGTCCGTCTCTCTCCTAGTGTAATACCCCGAATTTTGAGACTTGAGCTTAGAGAATAAGCCTGAGATTAGTGGATTGCTAAGCCCCGGTTTAGCAAGATCCCAAATTGTGATTAGGGTTTAATGACTACAAAAGTGGACGTGGTTAGTGATTAATGAACCCTTTTAGAGAATATAAAGTGGATTGTAGTCGCTTGTATTATGAGCAACACCAAAACCCTGTATTTGAGTTCAATTGTGGATTAACATCCAAATTGACTTAGAATAGAGGGAGGAATTGAATGGGATATTGTGATGGAAATAGTGTCATGTTGTGGTATTTAATCATTGGAATTGATTTAAATTGGATTGGACACATTGGTTGCAAAAAATTGGAAATGCTGTCCAGTGTGAATTCTGTCTGGGCAGTCTTCTCGTGTTGACGTTTTTACTAGGCAAATGATGTCCGAAAATTATGAAACTTTCCAGTCTTAGAGATCACATCAAAAGCTTCAAAATGGACATATAATTTGTGCCATTTCGTTTTGGGAACTGGGAGATATGACTGTCCAACGTTTGAGGTCGAAAATGGACTCTGATTTGGGGCAGTGATGAAATTTGTGTAATTCTGGAACCGTGTGGTGATTTATAGTAATGGATCATATTTTTCCAATGAAGAGGACTTAAATACCTTTCATTTGGCTTTGGGATCACCTCATTTCGATTTTTCTAGAATTAGTTATGATGTTTCAAAGATTGGGCAGAAAATCTGCCAGAAAATCCGAAAATGCCAATTTTGGGAATTATGACATCAGCATAATAAAACATGACATCATCCTAATATTAAAGCACCTTTTCTTCATCTTCCTTCCTCCAAACCGACGCCATTCTGCAACAGAAATAAAGAAAAAGGGTTGAGAGGGTTTTGGGAGAAAAGGAGAAGAGAACTCGCAAGGTAAGCCGATTTCTCCAACGATCTAGCTCCTAACGCGTATAACTCCGATCCTAAGCTACTCCTTTATGTTCTTTAAGGTTTGGAAGCTCCTCTTTTGGTGTTTTGAAGTTAGGGTTTTCAGCCAAGTCAAGGAAAATCAAGTGGGAGCTTGAGGTAACTTCCAAACTCTTGTATATTGACTATTCTAGCTGCTGTGGGCAATTTAATCGGTGAAATTCCGCCGGATTGCCGTTGGTTTTAATTTATGGAAATGGGTTGTAGGGGCTGTTATGCTGCCCAAATTGATACTAAATGGTAGTTGTAACCTAATGGAATAGTCAATAAAGTGGTTAGGAGTAGAAAGGAACGCGTTTACGGAGCCGAAACTGAAAAACCCCAATTTTTCTCGGGGAATTGAGAATTTCGGCCAAGCCTGGTTTGGAGGGGTTAGAGATGGATTTTCAATGATTTGATGATTCCATTGAGTTCAGGAACGAAAATTAGGTGGGGTTACAGTTGGGCACTTTTTCAGAAAAGGCGGAAAAAGCATAATTACGAAAACGCCCCTGAAACCCTTAAAGTAGGGCTGTCAAGGGTAATTTTGTAATTTACATTGAATTTGATAATTTCAAGTTCGGAAATGGATTCCTTGGGCGAAAATATGTCAGAATAGCCCATGTCAAAATTTCAGGAAAAGTACAGTCGGACCGGGTACGGTGGGGCCGGGCCGGGTCCCCGGGGGCATTTTAGTAAATTTTCAATATAGCCTCATATAACCCCCAGAAACACTATGGAAGTGTCTAAATAGTACATTTGACATTGTAGGACCGAATGTGAAGCCCTGAGTTGCTGGCACGCAAATCGAGGAGAAAAGACTGGAGGTAGGGGACTTACCTTACTTGCATGTATTCGATATCTTTGCTTGTGTAGTGATGTATGTGATTGGTTTACTTGATTGTGTAGAGCATATTTGAATAAATGAAGCTCTGTTTCTGTTTTCGCTGTGGCCATAGTCTTGTTGTATGAAACATTGAGCATGCAGAATTATCATTATGGGGTATGCATCTAGATAAAGCTAACATGTCATACACATAGCATCTATCATGCATGCATTATGGTATCTGTTTCCTACTGAGATTCTCTCGAATCTCACTCTCCCCTACCAACAATTTAGACAGGGCAAGTGGCTCGTGGAGGGAGCGGCTAGGACTCCTCCAAGACGAGATTGTGTAATCCCCATTTGAAGAATTGTTATGGGCAATTGTACCCTATGTATCTTTAGTGAAGGTATGTACCAGAGATTGTCGGGATGATTAAGTTGTGCACTCTGATATTTATATGAATGTGATTTATCTTCGCGTAGTAATTGTATTTGAAATGTGAATATGAGACCATGTTTATAAATGATTTCAAAAAGTATTCGCGAAAACCCCGTCATGTGATGGGTTAGTAAATGTTATTTGATTATTATTGGTCTCTATTTCATTTTAATCGCGTATTTCGGATATAATTACGGAGGGGGTTACACCTAGTGTTGCAGCCGCCACTGTGATGTTCTCGCGTCTCCTTCTCTTCAAACCAGCAGCGCTGTTCACTGCATAATGGTTCTCGGGTCTGTGTCTCTGTTTCAAGGTGGTCACCGGCGGCAATGGTGAGATGAGAAGCTTGTGCCACCGGCGACATAAGAAGGGGAAGGGAGGAAGTAGATGAAGGTCCAAAAAACTAATCCTGACGTACGGCGCTCCCTCTAAATATAGCTGTCAGCTGGTCTCGGATCTCGCTTCATTATTCGGGTCTCCCATGTCCACTTTGCATATCCATCCAGTTGGGTCCATGGGAATCGGATCCCTTGGTCAAAACGATGTGTTTTGACCAAGGGACCAAAATGAGAACTTTGAAAACTTTCATTGAGGGACTTCAGTGAACATTTTTTTAAAATGTTTTAGGGCTGAACCAAATTTCTCAAACTTCTGGGTTTTTTCTGTCATTTTTCCTAGTCCCTTTCGCTCACTTACTTGCACTTTCCAGCAATTCTAGGGTCGTTTCTGTAATTTTTCCAAAATCTGGACATATTAATTCTGACCCTCTAAAATCTTCAATTTCTTCCAAAACACCTGAAATGTAAGATTAAGCACAATTATAGCATCAAAAGTCTGAGAAAAACATTTGTACGAATAAATTAACAATTTATGACTATTTTATCCTTAATTACACTCAATTTAATACAAATGTCTCTAACTCAAATTAATGCTTAATAATCTAATAATGTCCCAAAAAATACATTAAAATTCCAAATTAATCATGAAAAATTCATATAAAAATATGGTTCAATCAATAATCTTATATTTTTTTTTTAATGTTTATAATGCAATTGTACAATATTCAAATAAATCAAAGGTTGCCCTTTACCCTTGGACTAATGGTGAGTATAATCTTGCTGGGGCAAGGCATCAACTTTATATAAATTTGCAATAGATCAATGATAAGTTTTAAAGAAAAGCTACCTATTTATTAGAAAACTACCTATTAATAATTCACGATGATTCATATGTTCATGTACATACTATGATATATTCCGATTAAAAAGTGAATATCACAAAATTTACTAAACCTTCTCCCACTAACATAATAAACGAACTATAGGAAATTAGCTATTGCTCAACAAAGGCATATATATATATATATATTACTATTGTCAACAGCCTAAAAATCTCATATTTAACATTTGAGCACCGTAACTAAACATGCAGATAACAACTAATGAAATTTACCTCAACTTACTGGCCTGTGCAACATAACATATATTAGTGAGTTTGAATGTCAATAAAGCTATAATTCTTCATATGTAGAACCGAGAATTGAAATGTTTAAATATGTAGGAAGGAGAATTCAAAAGTCAAAATTTGAAACACAACACCGCATATACTACTATCATTGCATATTCGTATTGCACACAATTTCAATCATATCAAATATCCAGAACAAAGGCTACCAAAAGATGAGCAATATAGTGTGCGCTCAAGAGAACAAAATAATCATTCAGCTTTACATCTCATTAAGGCTGGGCTACATATAACTCTATTCAGACCTCATCATCAGTATATATAGGGGTCATCTTTGACTCAGTCTCCTTGAGCTTTTAAAAGTATGGTTGAACTTGAAGTCTTGTAGCGTCAGAATATGATCTCATCGTTGGAACACCTATGACAAATTGAGGCAAAATCGACTATTAATTGTGAAATTGCAACATATAACACTGACGACAACTGAAAAGAAAAACTTTAAAATCTAGCATCACAAACCGTCTAGAGTGGGCAATCCGGTGACGCAGTATTCAATCAGCACAAACTCACAGTATCCCTCACCTTGTCAATATCTTCCTGCATCCACTCAACTAAAGCTCCACGAAGAATAACCACGATTTTATCCTTTATCTTACTAGAGTCGATAATTTTTATTACTTTTTTGAAATTGACAGTAAAATGTGTAGGATTAAATAACAGAGTACAATATGAAATAAAAAAAAAAACCTTCTTTTTCCGATCCTTCTGGCCTGTATAGTCAATGTAAGCTCCTTATGAGAAATACCCTATACTCCACCATGTTAATATCTGAGGTGTGCGTCAAGTATCCATATACATTTATAAATTTAATAACAATTTATACTCTGCAATACGATTAATAATAGATACACTAGCTTTTTAGATATTGATATTAACTTTCGGGGCATAACCAACTTAAAAAAAGGGGATCGATTGCCTTCGTTAAGTGATTTACCGTATAAGCATTCATCCCGAGGAAAGAAAGATACTAAATCAGAAGGCGATTTCAGAACAAACAATTCCTCTGGCACAGATGCAAAACTTTCATGTACTACAGTGTCATCTAAGAACACCAAGTGAAAGAAATCATGGACCTTTTCTCCGCCGTGAACACCATTGACTTTAGTAAATATCATACGGACGATTCTCAGAAAATCGCCATAAGAACTTCCGCCTACTAACCCTAGAGTGAAAGCAACCAACAATCCTCGTCCCCTACCCATTAAATTTAGCTTTCTATAATTTCATAATGAAATAAAATTTATAAGAATATCATACAATAGACTGAACAACATACTAGTTCATCGTAAAACACGACATCAGATCCAACATATTCGATCATTTTTTCATCTGCATCTTCATCAAAATGAACATTCATCCTAGTGATAATGCGGTCGACAATGAGAGTGAGACGACTATCGACAGTACCTTCTTCGAGATCGTCAATAAATTTCTTGGAGAGATGATCCATATCGCTGAAGAAAAACTGTGATGCAGGGTAGAGTTTCCTAATTTTGGTTTGCAGAAGATGAACAGACAGGAACAATATTTTCACTTAATCATAAAATTGAAGTTCGATTGTCAGAACCGTTCGATGCAACCTATTCAAATCTGTCATAACCTTTCGATTAGTGCCACGTATCCAAGTCCACTCCTATTTTTTTTGGAATATATCGAAGCCCATCCCACCAACCATATCGCCAGTAGATTTCAAACACGACCTCGTACCTTATAATTACATTACATTTTTTAAAATCTGAAAAAGAAACTCATTGAATGGCCAAAACGTCGACAAAAAAAAAAAGGGCAAAACAGAAAAGAGACAAATGTAAGTTGTCAACGCTGTTCAAAATTCAAATACCAACTCAGGAATTTTTAAAGGCAATTACTCTGAACTCTGAAGACCTGGAATTAATTAGTTAGGTACTAATTGTAATAAAGCAAATTAACGGAAAAAAGGCAAGAAATGTTGCACTTCTGTTGGTTATCGTGAATGACCAATCACAACATATTTTTATCGGTGAAGATTAACTGCAACGTTTGAATAGAGCTAAATTACAATATTTAAAATTACAACATTTGTTACTTTTTTTAATAATAAAGACTAACCTTTATATTTGTGTCATATAATAAATAAATCACAAGCTTGTTACGTATACCATAAAAAATAACATCACTAACAAAACTTCAACGTAATATTTATCTTAAAGTATATATAAAGACATAATGTTTAATGTTTGGCACATTGCTTTGGAAAACAAAAAAGAAAGTTTTGCACATTGCATTATATTACGTACACTAACTTTTAAATTTTTGCACAAGCTTGTTAAACTTTTTTCTAAATTGTATTTTATCTTCCTTATAATCAATCAAGTTCTTCTTCATGTCTCAAAGAAAAAACTACTTTTTATTTATACTCTCTATTAAAGACACATCTTTATATTAATTATCTCACACTTTTCAATAATTATGTGTCATCTACCCGTTTATTGAACATTATATCAGATACTTTATACTCATTTCATAACACAATATATTGAGATGACATGAAAAAAAAAACGTGCAAATATGTCCATTATGAAAAGTGACAGTGAAAAGCTAAATCATAAACGTGATCTTAAATGTTACTCTCTCCAATTCTATTTATAAGCAACTTTTCCCTTGATTGAACCAAATGAACTAGTAGTTAAAAGCAATAAGTGTATCAAAAATGCCATGTTTTTTCCATATATGCGTAAAATAGAAAAAATGAGCTTACATCTTCAAAAATAAAGTAAAAGTTGCTTATAAAAAGGATCAGCCCCATAAAAGAGAATGTTACTTATAAATAGGATTAGAGGGAGTATAAACTAAAACCATTTAGAAATTGTAAAATTAGAAATACAGTAAATTAAACACCAATTTCATTAGAAATAAAGTAAATTAAAGAGCAATTTCATTTGTGATAAAAAAATTGATACATATCGTTTGTATAAGCATTTGTTTATTGATCAATGGAACGAATTTTGTTTAACATGTTATATTGTACGAGTTTTTTTGACTTGAGGACATTATGTTAGATCAGTTCTGACTCATACTACATACAACTGCATTTTCTTTTCTACAACATCATCTCAAACATATAAGCAAGTTATATGATCTATATAACAAACTGTCTTTCAACATACTTAACAAAATAAAAATATACAGATATTAATTAAAACTAATAACAACTAACTTAAACATGAAACTTAAATAACCTACCTATTTGATATTCAAACTCAAACATCTACATATAAGCAAGTTACAAACTTTATATAAGAAACTTGTTTAATATACTATCTTGTTTAGCCTGTCGAATCCTATTCAATGAAATGGAACGATTTTCCTCATTACGAAATGCAACGACATCTGTAAATTGAGGATCGAAATGCACAGTTGTAGCAGTTGCAAAATTTGTGACCATTACTTCACCTTGCATAAAAAGAAGAAATTAAAATGACATTCTTTTGATCAAATGAAAAAAAAAATTGTTGACAAAAATTAATATTCACCATTTAAAATGTCAACAATGGCAAACTGCATGAGCACAATCAATAGATCATGGTTTCTATAATATTGATATTTTATCCATATGGTCATCGCTTGGATCCCATACAGTAGCACCTTGATACAATTGTTCCTATATTAGGAATTCATAACTGAGTTACCCACTTAATTAAACACCATTACTGATGCATATTGAATCTAGAAAAATCTAGAACATAAAGTGGAATGACTCAACCAACCTGTTGTCATGTATCTTGAATGTAACATGCATCTTGTTCTTACCTCGTATATTAGCATCACACAACTCATCCATGGAGACTAATTTTCCACTAACGTCATATCAACAAAAGAACTTTCATCAGTAAATGACAAAGAAAAAAACAACAGTAAACAAACATCTTAAAGATTAGCATCATTTTCTAACCAATTTCCCTGGGATCACATGTGGGCGAATCACTTATTTCAACAATCGATTTGAGCCTAAACTTGTGAGGTGCTAATATAGTAGGAGTAAGAGTTACAAAGCTGTTTATGTCTAAGCTGTAATTGATATTTATCGTGGATGGCGATAAATAGCTCAAGGATAATAAAATTAGATATATAATACGAGCCACCAATTGTAAATAGAGGTTGATATCTATTAACCAACTCTTCATTTGGAGAACAAATTTTCATATTCGCACCCTGCAATGATATGAACAGAAAGATCATTTCCATATGATAAGCTATTCGACTAATACTTGTTTTGTGAAGTGCTTAATGGACCCTATCTTCACTTTTCTAATGTAACTCCTTAGTATGTTTTTATGAAAATTTAAATGCATGATGATTGTGAATGTCAAGAATTTCCAAGTGTGATTACATTAAGCTTGAGTAATCCCTTTGCTTGATTCAATTGAGTGAATGGAGTGTCTTTAATGCAATTTTATTAATTTGGATGCCTAGCTTGATTTTAGGAAGTTGATATGGTAGAGAAAAGCCTTCTTGGAAGATTTTTGAGCCTTAATTCTATTTTCTCATCATGTATGTGCATTCACCTATTCTCTAATTAATCTCTAGAACTTGTCTAGGTTCTTTTTCAAAGCTACAATAATACCTTGGATTTGTAGTATGATAGAGGCATTCATTTCTAAACCCATTGACCCAAACACAACCCATTCATCATTTACCTTTGATTACCCCCTTGAGCCCTTCACTTTCATTTCTATTTTATTATACAAATGCTACGTTTGCATCATTTATCAAGTTCTTCCTAGCACTATGATATAAAAAAAAGTACTATTGTATATGAGAATAGAAAATAAGAAGAAGAAAAAAAGAAAAGAAAAGAAAAGAAAAAAAGTGTGAAAAAAAAAGAAAAAAAAGGAAACAAATAAGGCACTATGGTAAAATATGTTAATTAAGTTTAGTTGTGTAGCGCTAAGTGATCTAGCAATTTCTTGGGTGCAAGCATAGTGTTTATTACATTATCTTTCCATTTAGCCTTTTCAACATTACAACCCTAAGAAGTCCCCTTGACTATGGATTCATGGTAAAATTAGTGGTAGAGATTGTAGAACCTTTACAAGCCTATGGTAGATGCTAGAATAGGTGAATTAAGTGAAATTCCCTATGATTTGAGATATGGGAGAAACACTTGTTCCCTTGGGAGTTCTACCATGTCTATCTTTCTTGATTTTGTTATGTATTCAAGTTAACTTCTTTGCATTAAAAATTCTATGAGCTTTGATTGATTTGGGATTGTGATTATTCAATCTTTATGTAATTGCATTCTTGAATAGCTTAGTGATTATAATATTAGGCATATTTTTGAAAACATTGATTCTATTTTACCTAGGAGTGCAAAAGGCTAAGTGTGGGGGAATTGACAAATCCCTATTTTATCATATATTTTCATATTTTATTTGGGGATTTTGTCATGATAATTTAGCTTAAAATGTCTCTTTTGTGACTAATTGTGATTAAATGTGTTTAAATGAAATTAAGGTTGAAAAAGGGCAAAATTGTCAAAATAATATCAATTGCTCTTAACCATTGATTTTTCTCAGAATATTTGATGATGACTAAATTGTTTTCAATTAAAAATACTTGAAAATTTGGATTAAAACTGAAAATGGCAGTTTTGGGCTTGCATTTTGGAAATGACAATTTAGTCCACCAATTTTGAGAAATTCCAGTTTGCTCCACTGAATTCAACACATCGTTTTTGCATAGGTCAGATTTGAAAAAGTTTGGAGAGTTGAGGGAAAAGGATATTAAGACACAGAGGCACAAAACAGAGAACCAGCAGCCGCAAGCTTCGATCATCGTCATCACCAAGCATCGTCTTCAGCTTCTTCTTCCTCTCTTGCCGGCGGCACCACCCACCACCACAGCCGTCGGCGAGCTCCATTACCTCAGATCAAGAGCTGCAGCCGTGAGAGCACAGACCACAAGACTCTGAAACGGAGGAGGCCGAAAGCTGAGGGAGAGAGTTGAGAGTGAGCTGCGAGATCGGAGAACGGCGGAGATCAGACCAGAGGGGCCGAAAGCTGAAAGAGAGAGTTGAGAACCTGTTATTAGTGATAGCCGAGACACAGAGGAGGCCAAATCAGGCACCTGGGATCATCTTCTCTTCCATCTCCAACGGTCGTCCTTGATTTTCCAGCATTCCTGGTAGCTTCCAGAGCAGCGTCCACCACCACCCTTCACCGGTTCTTCTTCCTCCTCCTCAAACTTCGGAGCTGCTGCGACATTTCAGCACTGTTTCCGAATTTTGAATCTCAACCGTGACTTCCCCTGTGTTTCTGAGTTCAATTTCAGTCCCTGATTTAATTGGTTTAGTGCTAATTAGTAACTTTAATCAATGGTTAAAAATGGCTGGAATTGTGAAATTGGTTGTGAAGCTGAATTGATGGTTTACAGTGGCTAATTTCCCTAATCCTGTGTAGCAGGAGGCAATGGCATGAACTTGGGCTTTAATAGGGGAGTTTTTACTCTTTCAATTCTTTATTTCTACATTATATTTGTGATTTCTAGGTCTTAGAATGAATTTTATAATGTTGAATTGATTTATTTTGATGTATTTTAAAGAATTGGATGTGGTTTGAACCGTTATTAAACACTTGACATTATGGTTAATTAGCTTAATTATCATTTTCTTATGCTGGTTAGTCATTAAATTGACAATTTTGTAAACACTTTGTGCTAATTTCAAGGTGGCTTGGTTAGTGAATCAATAGTGGCTTGTGTTTGCATTGATTAATTGAATGTGAATTTATTAATTATATTTAGCATTGGATTTTAGCATCATTAATTTTGATTTTTCATATGGGTGGCCATTGTTAAATTAAGATTAATGAAAAAATCAAGCGGTAATGCGAGGTGGCTCGGTTATTGAATCAAGAGCTAAATATGATTGTTAAGTTCATTTAATTGCTAGAGTGCCTAATCAACCTAATTTAGAGAGATTAATATGCAAGGTGGTTTGGTATTAATCAATCTATGTTAGGCTTAGTCTAAGAGGTGGCCCTTAGAGTTATTTAGAACTAGCATGATTGAATCTCCCGTAATCATTTAAGTGAGGATTGCTTGCGCCATTACTACGAAGGATTACTTATTCCATTGTTGATTTCTTTGTTTCTTTCATTTCATTAATCTCATCATCATTCCTCTCCACTTTTATTCCAATAAAAATCCAAAAAAATTAGTTTTATAGCATTTTAGTTTAATTGCAACTTAGTTGTTAGATAAAAAACTCAAAGATTATTTTTAACTTGTTTTAATTTATGTCAATTGTCATACTTAGTTTCTAGGTAATTAATAAAAGGCGCTTCGAGAAATGATCCGGGTTTGTACTCTATATTGCAATCCTAGTTTATTTTTGAAGAGGTTACCTAGGCCAAAAGCCGACAACGCCTACTCTTCAAGATCCCAAAACTTTTGTTGCTCAAAACTTTGACCAGGACAAAATAAATGATCAAAACAAGTTTGGTTCCTAGCAAAATCATCTCCTACATAATGACTAGTTGTATTATATGGACAATGCTCATATAAATGACTCTTTCCACAATAAACACAAGAAAAAAAATTATGAGGAGAAGACTCAACATTTTCATTCCAACTAGTGTTTGCATATGTTTGTCTCATCTGATTCACATGCATTTCTACTAAAGAACAAAGATTTGACAATCTATCAACAAATAAATGTCGTAAAGAATCCATGTTTTTTTTTTCTTTTTATGAAAATATGAGCAAAAATATAATAAAAAATTCACAAAACTCAAGCTTAAACTACTAATGCACAATCAATTCCAACCAAATAGTGTGAACACACAAATCCTCGGCAACGACGCCAAAAATGCGATAGGGGCAAAATATAGAGCCTAAGACTCCAAAAGTGCACGGGCCATATTAAGTAATAAAAAGTGAATAAGATATCGTTTCCACAAGGACTTGGTGCCAACAATGCAATTGAGAAATGACTTTACACTTTTGCTTAAGTTGAGTGAACACAATTTAAATCAAGATATGAATAAAACTAACTAAAAAAAGAAAATTAAATCTAATTATGTTTTAGGCTAAGGATGAGTCTAGATCTTAAGCGGTGACTTGAATTATTATAGCTTTGATTACTTCTTAATATCTAATTTCTCCCTTAATTGCATTTAAAGTTATAAATGCTAGTCTAGGACTCTTATTTACCTTATAGTGTCTTTCAATTCACAAAAAAACATTCCAACTATATTAATCCCTAACGTAGTACTTAATTGGATTCATTTAAGTGCAAGTCTAATGAGACTATGTAGGGCCGGTAGGTATATGTCTATCTTACAAGCAAATTAAATCCAAAAATCTAATCCTACACGATTCAATTGAAGGTCTAGTCTAAATTTCCTATGTCTAGGCTCCTTTAGAACACCAAAATAATCCCAATCAGATGTCTCTTATTTCAGGATAATCAAAAACACAATTAAATCAACAAATATAATATTAGAGCAATTAACGGAAAAAATTATTATTCACTAATTCAAAATCAAACTAAATAATCCAAAACCAAGGGTTTAGCTACATAAACTGAACATTGTCACGACCAAAATAATAGCTAACCAAAGACAAAATAAAGAAGAGAAAGGAAAGGAGAAAAAAAAACTCAATGCCGGATTTTTATCTGTGCTGTCACTCTTCTGCATCTTCAAACTTTAATCTCCCTCCACTAAAGCTCTTGCCTTGCCTTCACCAATCAGGAAAATAGAACACATACACCTCTCTCTTGCTACTCCTAGAATATATATAGGTATATATCGCCTCATTGCATGCGTCTTGATCACAATATCTTAATTTATCTCTTTTTTGTATTATCGATTATCTTATAATATAGATATATTATATTGATATTTTGTTCTCACTTGAATCTTATAATATCTCATGTAAAATAAATTAGGATATGAGTAGATTTTATATTAAAATATCCTTTTATCCTATAATTAATTAAATGATAGATAAATATATAAAAGATAATTAAATAAGTATAAAAAGTAATAAATTTAATCAAATATATCCAAAATCTACACTTATTTAATTATAAAATATATACTTATCATATGGTCATTCAACCTTTATGTATTTGCATTTTCTAAACTTTGGGAAGCAAAACTAAATATGCAAATAAAAAGGTTATTCATATTTAAGAATTTTATATCCCTAAATATAAATAGCTAAATGCAAATGATCGCTCAGATAGAGATATCAATGATAACAGTCATACTCCACCCTTTTAATCCAATCTAACTCTAAGTAGTGTTGTATGGGGCCCTTTTATCAGGTTAATTTCCTTCAGGCTCCCTATTTCTTTAATGATTGGGAAAATATTACCGTTTTATTCATATTCACTTGGGTTAAAAGAAAACATCGCGGTCTATGTCTTTGAAAGTAATATAGCAAAATCATTATAAAGTAATGTCTTATGAAATAATGGAATAGAAGTTAAGACAATAATTATATAATTAAAACTCTTACCTTGCAAGTTGCTGTTCGTAGGATATAGCAACTGGAGTTTAGTCAAATTTCCAAGTTCACTTGGTATTTTTCCTCCATTGAATGTGTTATCACCTAATGATAATTGTGCTAATTCTTTGCATTGATGACAAACAGAGGGTATTTTGCCAGACAATTCATTTCCCACTACTACAAAAAGGTTGAAAGGTGGCGCACATTTTGTGGCCATTTTTTAAAGAAATGCCACAACTGCCTTTTCTTTTTTTTCTTTTTCTATATATATATATATATATATTTAGTTTTGGGTACCAGCTGTAGCCCCTAGTAGGATAGGGGCCACAGTTGGGATGGCCAAGTGTGGCGCCTGCCACTTGGTGCCACAAACGCAGCTGTAGGCCATGGAATATCTAGCTGTGGCGCCAGGGAATATCCAGGCGCCACAGCTGGTTAAGCAAAAAGTTGCCTATTAGTTTAAAAAAAATTTCAATAAAGGATAGTGTAATCCTTCTCCAGCCAATAGGAACTCCCCTCGCCCCAACCCTTATCTCCTAATTTCAATTCCCGCGTCAGTGTCTCCTTATTATTCCTTCTCTTTTTGACTACACTATTATTCAACCACTCTCTTTCCCTTTCTCATCTTCATCTGTCGCCCCCTCCCTCCATTTCCTATCATCTTCACACTAAAAAACACACCCATACGCTCACACGTCTTCATCAGCAAATCTATACTTTGTTTTAATTTGTTCCAACTGCCATCCATCCCCACTCCTGTTCCTTCCCTTGGCTTTGTACTGCCTTCCATCCACTTTTGGTCCCCACTCCATCCACTTGGTCCCAATTGCTCAAATTTCCTCCTCCTCCTCACTCAAGATTGCGTCACCAACGGGCAACGTGGTCCCCCACTGCACTGATCAATTAAGCTGTAAGTTCAACGTGCTTCTTTTATTTTTCAGGTTGGTCTATTTTTTTTTGTTATCACACGCACGCATGTGTGTGTATATATATATATGTTGATTATATTATATTCTATGATGCGCATTTTTTTTTCTTTTTATGACAAGCACGTGTATATATATATATATATATATGTTAAATATATTAACTAGAACTAAGGAAAAGAACCTGAAATCTGACTCTTTTCTTGTTATCACACTCATGCACCTTTTTTTATTTATTTTGGCATCAGTTATCACACGCAGCACACCTTCAATATATTAACTGAACCACATGTCTCCTTTTCTCCTTCACTTTTCATTTCTTCTAATCTTATTTTGCATGCTAACCAAATAGGTCAACATCTATTTTCTTTTCTTATAAAAAGAAAGTTATTTTCTTTGTATTCTCTTCTATAGTTAGTTTTCTCTTTCCCCATTTATTCTCCATTCAAAAATGGGGCTAAGGTAATTCATCCGGTAAATAACTAGATTTTAACTCTACATGGTTTGATATTTTTCTTTTATCGAAAGAAGTCCATATTACCTTGATGAGAAAACAACTAAGTACAACAATAAAAGGGTAATGAATTAAGTTATATATATTAAATAATTATTTGCTTAAATTCAATCTCATTCTTAGAATATATATATATATATATATATCAACGCATATATATTTTATAAAAAATATTTCAAAAAGTATTTGGTACTTTAAGGAAAATTCGTTTAAGAAAAATCTATGGATAACTTGAAAAGATGCTCTAAATTTATTTGTTACTTATGTTCTGGCAAAAAAACAAAAAACAAATTGTTACTTATGTGTTTGGAATAATTGAGAAATACAATTGATGTCTAAATTTATTTTAAATTTTTTAACGTACCCTTAATTTAATTAATTGAAGTTCACGGATTAGTGTCTCTTTTTTTTTTAAGTAAGCTAGTCAAAAATAAATTTTTTTTATATGCCCAACATTGAGCTGAAAATAATTTAATTAATGTTGGGATTATATATACATGTTTTTGTTTTTGTTTTATTTTATTTTATTTCTTTTCATTTGAATCATATTTTTTGATTTAAGCTCATTAATTATATTTTATTTTATTATATATTGATGTTTTGTATACATTATTATTATTAAAAAAAATTTACAACCACTAATATTTTATTGACTTTTTTTATGTGTAATTTGTGTTTGTAGTTTCAGCTCAGCAGTCTATTGAAGCTATTTTTTTTAAATTTTGAGCTTACAAATGTGATTTTAGTTGAATTTAATAGTAGTTAGTTATAATTTAAAGGTGTTGTAATGATTGTTATAGATTAGTTGCATAAGTGAAATAATTATTTATATATTCTTAACACTTGTATTTTATTAACAGACTTGTAATGTTTTCTAATTTACCGATGATATGTTGTGGCAAATATGGGTTCTTTCGTTATGAGTTGTGAAAAATTATTACAATGCATGGGAATAATGAATGGATTATTTGTCAATTAAAACATAGGGTTTAAGACTTAGAAAGCTTCAATTTTGAGGATTTCATGTTGGGAATTTATTTTAAAATTGGCAAGAGAATATAAAAGTAATTAGTAAATGCAATAATCATATAACTAACCACGTACTTTTTTTAAAAATAGATTGAAGGCATAGATGGATCGTAAGTGGATGTCATCTAATCGGTGTTCAAGGGAATATATAGATGGGGTGAAAGATTTTATTACATTTGCAATTGAGCACACAAAAGATCCTGACAAAATCTTGTGTCCTTGCTTATCTTGTTGTTTTGGAAAGCGGATTAGTCCACTTGATTTACTAGATCATTTAGTGTGTTACGGTATTGATCAAACATATATACGATGGACAAGGCATGGTGAGACGAATGATGCATATAGTGATCGGGTGCATACCATGAGTGGTGCTTCAGATGAATTTGATCAAAGCATGTTTGATGAAGATGATAACAATTTTGGCAATCCTTTTGCAAAACAAATCGAGACAAGTGGTTGGAAGAAAAAGTCTATTTTCTTTGAACTTCCATATTGGAAGTCTTTATATGTGAGACATTTTCTTGATGTGATGTACATAGAAAAAAATATCTGTGATAGTCTAATTGGCACGTTGCTCAATATCCAAGGAAAAAGCAAGGATAGTGTCAATTCAAGGTTGGATTTAGTGAACTTGGGAATTAGAGAGGAGTTGGCACCGATTGAGCAAGGGCATCATACCTACCTACCGCCAACGACATACACTCTGTCGAGGAAAGAGAAGAAATTGTTTTATGAGTTTCTGCAAGGAATTAAAGTTCCCGAGGGCTACTCTTCAAATATAAAGAACCTTGTATCAGTGAAAGAGTTGAAGTTAAAGAACCTCAAGTCTCATGATTGTCATGTGCTCATGCAGAATTTCCTACCGGTTGGTATACGATCCATTTTACCCAAAAATTTAAGAAACACCATCACTAAACATTGCGTGTTTTTCAAGTTGATTTGCAGTAAAGTGGTAGATTCAACTAAGTTACAAGATTTGCAAAGGATGATTGTATGTACTTTGTGTGAACTTGAAATGTATTTTCCACCTTCTTTTTTTTGACATTATGGTACATCTAAACATACACTTGGTCAAAGAGATTCAATTGTGCGGTCCAGTATACTTGAGATGGATGTACCCGAATGAGCGATTCATGAAAATATTAAAACGGTACGTGAAAAATAGATATCGCCCAAAGGGTTATATCGCTGAAATGTATATGGTTGAAGAAGCAAGTGACTTCTGTGCTGATTTTCTATTAAATATTGACCTTGTAGGGATCCCCAAGTCCCATCATGATAGGCAGAGATCAGGGAAAGGAACAACTGGGAGGGATGTAATAACGATATCGGCGACTGAACGGGAGCAAACCCACTTGTATGTGCTACATAACACTGATGAGGTCGAACCGTATGTAGAAGAACACAAGGATGCTCTTCGATTGGTACATGGTGATAGGAATGAAAATTTGTTAACAAAAGAACACAATAAACAATTTTCAGGATGGTTGAAACATCGCATTAATGATGAGATGGAGCGGAATCCTGATTCAGTTTCTGAAAAATTAAAATGGTTGTCGAAGGGACCGAGCTTAAATGTATTATCTTACAATGGTTATGCAATCAATGGTTACACATTCTATACACAAGATCATGATACACAGAGCACGATGCAGAATAGTGGGATAACACTTGTTGTTGATTCTTGGCATAGATCCAGTGCTAAAGACATACACCTTATCTATGCATCAATGTCATACTTTGGTGTCATTGAACGTATATGGGAGTTAGATTACTCTATGTTCAGGGTTCCTGTCTTCAAATGTAAGTGGGTTAACAACAACAGTGGATTGAAGATAGATGACTTAGGCTTTGTTCAAGTGAACCTTTCTAAAGTTTGGTATGAAGATAATCCTTTTATTTTAGCAGCACAAGCAGAACAAGCGTTTTTCATTCCGGATCCTGCTAAAAAGGAATTGGTCTATTGTACTCCCATCCAACAAGAATAGTCAAGAACAAGTTGATCTTGAAAGTAATGAAAATTTGAACATCAATGATGACGATCATTCGTTTGAAAATTTGTGGTCAGTAGAGATTGATATAGATGGAGATGCAGATGAAGATGAAGATGGAGATGGAGATGGACCCGTATACGTAAGACATGATCATGAAGAGGGAACTTGGGTTAAAAGAAACACAATTCTCAATCCAACACGAATTCTGAAGAATAAAATTTTAAATCAAACCAGAAAAAGGAAAAGATAATTAATGCCTTGACTTGTTTACTTGTACGTACGTTTTTATAAATTTCAAAATAATTTGCTTTCGTTGATATGGTTGACATTATACACTGATTTTTTATTTTGGTGTATTTCACTTCCAAGAGTATGGACTCACCACACGATGAAACTGATGATGTTCCTCAGCACATTGGTAGACAAAGATTTGACACGAACGTACGACGTGGTAGGACAATTATGGCGAGATTGATCAAATTGAGAAGTAAGGGAATCAAGTTACATCTGGAGTGGAATGAAAATGGAAACCCGTTCGGCGAGAACGATAAGTCATTAAATAACTTGATTGGGACTACAGTTCAAGACAGAGTCCCTATTACAGTTCAAAACTGGAAAATGGCAAAAAAAGATTATGAGGATGACATATTGGATGAAGTTCAGGTAACATATTAATTATATTATTGTTCGGTTTGCTATGTTTCACTTAATTTCAATCTTACATATTATATATGTTCTTTTTGTTACAGAGCATTTTTATTATTGATGATGATCGGAAGAACTTCGTGCTAAGAAAAGCCAGAAAACTTATGAGAAAGTTTCATTTTGATCTTATCAAATACTACTTGAGGGATGATGATGACAATATCATTGATACACCGCCTTATCCATTGTACGAAGGAATCATCACTCAAGAAATGTGGGATGAGTTTATCAAAACACATACAACTCAGGAATTTCTAATAATATAATTTGTTTTACTTTCCCTATTACTTGTAATGTACATATTTGTAATTAACATTTGTACATTGATATGAATCATTTTGATCTAAACAGGAGTTGAGCGAGAAAAATCACGCTAACGCGCTCAATATGCCATACTGGTACACACAAGGACCTGTTTCATATGCACAGTTAGAAAGAAAAATGGTACGAACTAATTATCATTTCATTTGTAGATAAATTGTATGAATATCATTCAACTAAATTTTCCGTGCAGATAGAAGAATCAAGTTCAGGTATTACACAGGTTCCACGACATGATTTGTGGATAGCCGGTGTCACAAATAAGAAAGGTGAAATTCATAGTGAGGAAGCAAGAATAGTAGCTGAATATTGTGTAAGTATTGGATTATGTGTACAATAAATAATTGACTTTACTTAAATGAACTTGATTTATAATAACTAATATTGTTGTAATTCTTTTTGTGATAGTGACAAGTGTCACAAGAGGATCCTGTGTTGGCGAGCTAAGTTGGTCGGGACGATTTGTTGAGCATAGCACTTGGAGTACCCGAGTATGATGGTCATGTTCGGGGTACTAGTTTTGCTGTCACCCCATCAGCATACTTCAGACGTCAGAAGCGCCATAGTAGAGGTGACGTTTCCCAGCTGCGTGACGAGATGACTAGTTTCAAGCATCAAATTCAAGAACTTCAAGAACAAATGCGCCATAAGGAACAATGAGAAGAACAATTCTTAGAACAAATGCGTTTGTTGCAAGAACAGAATGTGTTGTTAACAACACAAATACAACAGTTTGTGCAGTGTAGGCCAACACAAAATGTTCCCTTCTGTGACAGTCCAAGTATCAGAGATAGTTGCACTTCCATGCCTAAAGTCCCTTTTCCTTTGGTAATTAATTTCTTCTATACTTAACTTTATGTTACATTATAATTTAGTGAACTATGACATATTAAGTCTATTTTCTATAGGGTGAATTTCAATGTAAGTTATATGCCAAGCAAGCTTCCAAGCACATGGTTGCAGTAGGTGCTGCCTACAACACTGATAAGGACACACTACACAATTCACCGCTGCCTGACAACACACTCCGAGTGAGGGTTGACGTCTACACGAATAAAGATGCCTTCTTACATATCCCGTCTCGGGATGAGCAAATAATATTGAAAGATGTTGTAGGTGGCTATGTTGCTTGGCCAATAGGTCTTATAGAGCCATATGAAAAGGTCGTTCATTTACAATTCCCTGTATTTTTCCTTCGTAATTCCATATAAAACTGTGATTTAATTTTTTTATTTTCGCAGGGCAAGATCTCAAAGTGTTTGACATCACAACCTAAGTCTAAAGCTTCGGCTAGCCAATAGAGCAGAAGGAGACCGACCTCATATCGTGATCAATTAGTATCGATTACACCACAATTGATCGGTGCTGGAGGATGGGAAATATGTCTTGAAAGACATATCTACAATGTTGGCGGTCTAGTTGATTATGTTACTGCCGAGGTCGTGCACGACATATGTACTCGTGATTGGGTGATACTAAAATTTCGTTGCAAATAAAAAATTGATGGTGAATATAAAGCAATAAAGAGTCAGGAGAAATATCACCGAAGTGTACACCGAGAGTTATACTGGTTCGGCCACAACCACTTTGACCAATGTCCAGTCTTCAGAGCTTCTCTGAGAGTTTCACTATAACTTCCAAGATTCAGTGGGTTCTTGGCACCTCAGTACAAGCAAGTTCCTTCGCCTGGACACTCGCTCCCCCTTACAAGTTGTAATCCAATCCCAACTCAAGGTTCCACAACTTTAAGTTACCTCAATAACAAATATTGAGTTTGAATGAAATATCTCTCTCACAGAGTGAATAAGAATCACTGAAGCATAGAATTACAAGTATAATGTAAAACAGAGTAATGAACTTGATAATGCATTTGTGTGTGTGTTCTTGTTCTTTTTCTCTGTTTGGATGTTCCCATATATATAGATACGTTGGTAATGATTGTTGGAACATATTTCTTCATGCCCATTAGAGCGTACGCAGCCACTGTTAACTTTTCCAGTATTTGAAAGACATACGTTTGCGGTCGGTGGTGGTAGGTGGCATTTGACTTTCCTTATTTGGTAAGATCTCTTCATTGTTTATTTGTGGATATGCTAAGAATACTAATACAATGAAAGATTAATCATATAGGAAACAAATCAATGAACGTTGGAATGATTTATAAATTTCTGGACTTGCATACTCGAGTATTCATTTAAGTTTACTCGAGTACATACTCGAGTATCATCGGGAAAACTTTGATAAACTGCAAGTCAATAAGCAAACATAAAATTACTCGGGTAGTGCATGAAGTAAACAAAATTTCAAACCTTTGGAAATACCTATTTACTCGGGTACTTACTCGAGTATGGCACACTTTACTACACAAGTTACTTTAGTAGCAACTCGAGTAAACCCTCAAATAAACTTTAGGTTACTCGATGCTTCACTCCAGTAATGTTGGCAGGATTTCAAGGCCGAGAGCACTTCAAGTTTGATTACCTTGTTACTCGAGTACTTACTCGAGTAAACATAAATTTTCTGCATAGCTTACTCGGGTAATGACTTGAAGTTCTCTTCCAACTAACTCTGCATACTCGAGTAGTGACTTGAAGTGAAGTGTGAGGAAAGCATTTTATGTTATTCGAGTAATACCTTCAGGTTTGCTTAAAACAGTGAGTTACTCGAGTAGCTCCTCGAGTAACATTGGCAGGGTTGAAAATGCCGAGAGCAACACATTTCTTGAAACAGAGTAACTCGAGTACAGACTCGAGTATCATTGGCAAGGTTGAAAATGCTGAGAGCAACACATTTCTTGAAACAGAGTAACTCGAGTACAACTCGAGTATCATTGGCAGGGTTGAAAATGCCGAGAGTAACTGGAAGTCTGTGACAGGGTTACTCGAGTACTTACTCGAGTAACGTTAGCAGGCCGAGAGCAACTGGAAGTGATTTACCTGGTTACTCGAGTAACGTTGGCAGGCCGAGAGCAACTGGAAGTCATTTACCTTATTACTCGAGTGCTTACTCGAGTAACGTTGGCAGGTTACTTGAAGGTTGACCTGGTTACTTCAAGTTTCTGTCTCATTACTCGAGTACCTACTCGAGTAACCCTTTAGAAAACTTGACACTGATCAAGTTTCTCAGCTTTTTCTCTTGGCCTTTCTTCATTACTCCAATGCTTACTTTAAGTGATGATTTTGCCATGTTATTACTTTGTTTAAACTTATTTGATTATCAATCTTTTTCATACCATTCTTTGTTATCATCAAAACATGAGATCTAACATTCTCCCCCTTTTTGATGATGACAAAACTTGGTTATTTTGAACAAGATTTCTCAATTAAATACTTCTTGAAATCAATTGCAATTTTGAAAAACTTTTTGAAAACATAACATATGCTCCTTTCATACATAATAAACTCATTAGTCCCACAATGCAATATATAACTTGAAAACACAAATTAACTAGAAATTCAAATGAACTTCATTACTTAAGATTAAAAATACACAAGTAGAATTCATATGAAAAGCTCCCTAAATCCCATGTACACCCATATACCAAAATGGAAGAAAAACTTAAAACAAACTCAGAAACTCCACAAAATCACACTCAAGCTCTTCTCCCCCTTTTTGTCTTCATCAATCAAGAGGAGGATCGAAAGGCTTGACCATAGTAATAGGTTTCACAGGAAGAACCAACGAACTATCTGAACCAGAAGAATCAAAGGATGAGGAGCTGGAAGATTCTGGTTCAGGAAGATTTACTGGAGGGATATGAATGTCTTCCCTTGGAGGAACAGAAGAGGGCTGATAGACAATCATAGTAGTGGTCTCAACCTCTTCAGTACCACCGGGAGTATGATGATCAGAGGATGAGGGAGAGATTTCCTCTGTATGGGTAGGGGATGGAATAGGTTTAGGAGAGGGTTCAGGCTGAGGTTTGGGTGGTGAATCATCAATAATGATATGGATGGTCTCATTGGTTTCAAGGTTATCCACTGAGCATAGGATATCTTTGGGTCTTGGCTCAGGTGGACTAGAGACTGGAGGGATAAGTGGTTCATCCTCAGTGTGATGAAGATCAGATGGGATGTTCTCTAAAGGAGGTGGTATATGCTCTGGAGAAGGTATATGCTCTGGAGATGAAAAAGTCTCATGTGCAGAAGAAGATGGACCAGCAGAAGGTCCAGGACCTAAAGAGTCCAATCTTGCCAGAATTAACTTCAAGGTCTCACCCTGGGAACGTTGCTCAGCTAGCAACTCTTTGTGCCTCTTATCCATCCTCTCAACCAGCTCAGCCAACTTGTAATTCATGTTGGTTATCAGCTCAGCATTGGTGTTGGCAATGTCCACATGGAATCCCTTGAGCATATTCTCCATAAAGTGTTGGAGTGTGGCATTAAGGAAAGAGGGTGTAGATGTAGTGGCAGCTGGAGCCGATGACTGAGTGTCATCCATTTTGCTCGTCTCAGTCTCGGTTTTCTTCTTCTTCTTAGATCCAGATTCCGGAGGACCCTTGAGAGAAATGTCAATGTTGAGCTTGCCAATTTGATTTCTCCCAACCGGAGTAATCTTCTCAATATGCTCTTTGCTCTCCAGATACCATATCTTATTTTCCTTCAGAATGAGTGAAACAATATGAGGATATGGCATAGGTGTAATAGCTTTCCCATCTACTATATACCTCTTCATATCAGAAAATATGTACTCCCCCAAATCTTTTTGTTCCTTCAGGAGTAAGGAAGCAAACCATCTAAAGTCCCTATCAGAAAAGTGGGTATAATTGTTGTCCTTGTTCACAAGGGATCTAGAGTAGATATACCATAGAACCCTGTGATGATCACACATGTCACTAGGTTTGAAATTCAAAGGGCCCACAAGATCACCAAGTTTAAGAACAGAGAAAATTTGGTTTGAATCAAGTTTGGAGTAAATGTCATATGGTGGGTTCTCTATTCCTAACCACAGATTGATCCTAGAAGGTGAGATAAGTATCTTTTGGCCTCTAACAGTGGTAGTCATCTCTTCCTCTGTAGAATTTCTATTGGGTTCATCTAGAATCTCAAGATTACAGTAAAAATGTGTGACTACTTTTGTGCAAAAAGGAAGTCTAATAGATAGCCAAGGCATAAATGGTTCTAGAAAGGGACTAAGATCATGCTTCAATACCTCCTGAAGTACTTTGAGATCCACATAGTGAGTCTTACAGACTTTTCTCCTGGAGAATTGAGTGAGGTACTTCTGGGACTCCTCTAGTTTGTTGACATTAAACCCCTTTGGTGGTTTGGTGATCTCTTCATCTGGCAATTTTGACTTCTTTGAAGATTGCCCCTTCTCAAGCTGATCTAGAATACCAGCCATTGCCTTAGCCACATTCACATCATATTTGGGCTTCTTGGATGGTTTAGGTGTGAAAGAGGGAGTGGAAGAATCCGAAGGTGGAGGAGAAGGAGATTTGGTACTTTTCCTTCTCCCAGTAGAGGTGCTCTTCTTGGATTGAGCCCTTGTAACTACTAGCTCTTTGATAACAACACCTTTTGGTTTTGGTTGAGGTTGAGGTTTGAGTTGGATTTTAGGTTTTGACCTAGGTATGAGTTTTCTTCTCTTTCTGGGAGGAGAAGAAAGAGGATCAGCGAGTTGTGGAGATCCAGAAGAGTCTGTAGGAGTGAGGTTTTTGGTTCTAACCATTTTGAATCAGTGAAAGTTTGAAAAACTCAGAAAAACAGAGTGAAAAACGCGATATAGGGCATAGTGAATCTGAGCAGAATAGGAAGTTTTTGGAGCTGAAATTTGATTGGTTTTGACGGAAATCAAGTAAGAAAGAGATTGTGAAAAGTTTTACAGAGAGGACTGGGTGATTTACTCGAGGAGATTTTGTGGAAATGACCGAGTTTGCAACATATAAAGACCTAGAACCCGACGTTACTCGAGGCCTTACTCGAGTAAATTGCATGTTTACTCGAGTCCATACTCGAGTGATCATACAGAAAATTTCCAAAATAATTTATTTAAATTGCGTACCTGGCATGAATAATATTGTAATTATCCATGTATGTTCCCTCGATCATTTTATAGCCATTTTAGAGCAGATTTGAGTCGATTCTCATCAAATTTGTGATCTGGACCTGCAGTTACTCGAGGCCTTACTCGAGTAAGCTTCAAGTTTACTCGAGGCTTCCCTCGGGTAACCTGTTATTTCTAGTTTGGACTGTTCATTTCACACCAATGAATCGTTTGATTCAAATTCCAAGAAACTTGATACATTACTTCCAGTTTTGGAATACCATTACTCGAGTAGTTACTCAAGTAAAGTGCTCTTTTACTTCAAGTTGTTCCTCGGGTAATGCTTAACTGTCAGTCATTACTTGAAGTTGATATTCCAGTAAAGGTGTCCTCTGATAACCTCTGTTTTTATTTCTCAAAACAGAGTTTCAATCTTCCTGCAAAACAAGTTTCTACATACTCCGATGCTTAAATTAGTAATCATCAAAACATTATCAAATATCTTTATCTAACATTATAAGAGACTGAAATAACTTACAATTCATTGGGATTTACCATTCCCAATTCTCTTCTAATGTATAGAAATTGATCTTTTGCAAGGGGTTTAGTGAAGATATCAGCTAGTTGAAGATGAGTAGGAATGAATATCACTTTCACATCTTTCTTTTGGACATGATCTCTGATGAAGTGATGTCTAACATCGATATGCTTGGTTCTAGAATGTTGAACTGGATTCTTTGCCAAGCTTATCGTACCAGTATTGTCACAATAGATTGGTATGTCTTTGAGATAAATACCAAGATCTTGTAGTTGTTGTTTTAACCATATCACTTGTGCACAACAACTTGAGACTGCAACATATTCGGCTTCCGTTGACGAAAGAGACACTGTATTTTGTTTCTTGCTGAACCATGATACAAGGGATCCTCTAAGAAATTGTCCTTGTCCGCTGGTGCTCTTTCTGTATGTCTTGTATCCTCCATGATCAGAATCTGAATATGCAACTAGATATTCACTTCTTCCTTTGGGATACCACAAACCCAATTCTGGTGTGTCAGCAAGGTATCTAAAGATTCATTTGACAGTTTCGGCATGTGATTCCTTTGGTGCTGATTGATATCTTGCACATATGCCAACACTAAATTGGATGTCTGGTCTGCTTGCCGTGAGATAGAGTAATGATCCAATCATTCCTCTGTATTTTGTGATGTTGTAGTTTTTCCCTTTGACATCAGCATCATGCAACGTAGTTGAGCTCATAGGTGTGTCCGTTCCATTTGCTTCATCCATTCCATACTTTAACAACTCTTTCAAATACTTTGTTTGAGATATGAAGATTCCATTCTTTCTTTGTTTGATTTGCAAACTAAGAAAGAAATTTAATTCTCCCATCATTGACATCTCAAACTCTCCCTGTATTATCTCAGAAAATTCCTTACACAGAGATTCATTAGTAGCACCGAAAACAATGTCATCAACATATATTTGAACAATTAAAATATGATCACATTTTCGTTTTATAAAAAGTATTGTATCAACTTTTCCCCGTACAAAACCTTGATCAATAAGAAATTTACTGAGCCTTTCATACCATGCTCTAGGAGCTTGTTTTAAACCATATAACGCCTTTTTGAGTTTGAAAACATGGTCAGGTTTGGTTACATCTTCAAAACCTGGAGGTTGTTCTACATATACTTCTTCCATAATGTAGCCATTTAGAAATGCACCCTTTACATCCATTTGATAGAGTTTGAATCCTTTGATGCAAGCAAAGGCTAAGAGTACGCGTATGCTTCCAATCTAGCCACTGGAGCATACGTTTCCTCATAATCAATCCCTTCTTCCTGATTATAGCCTTTGGCCACCAATCTTGCCTTATTTCTGACAATAATTGCGGATTCATCAAGTTTGTTCTTGAATACCCATTTAGTACCAATGATCGGATGATCCTTGGGTCGGGGGTACCAAATCCCAAACTTTATTTCTTTTAAATTGATTTAGTTCTTCTTGCATTGCTATAACCCAATCATTGTCTGATAGGGCTTCATCAATGTTAGAAGGTTCAATCTCAGAAATAAATGTAGAAAAACTTACTTCATTGAAAATTCTATTTCTAGTTTTGATCCCTTCATTCACATCTCCTATGACTTGATCTAAAGGATGACTTTTATTGTATTTCCAGGCTCTAGGTTGTCCTAGTAATTGCTCTTCTTCCTTGGTTTCATCAACTTCTGGAATAAGAGATTTAGAAATAGATTGACCATTTTCTTGATTTAAAAAAACTTCCTGTTCTTCATCAATGGTTTTGTCAAAAGATTCAAATTCATCAAATACAATATGAATTGATTCTTCAACAACACATGTTCTTTTATTAAAAACTCTATATGCTTTACTTCGGTTAGAATACCCTAGGAAAATTCCTTCATCAGTTTTAGAATCAAATTTTCCTAAGTTATCTTTACCATTATTATGAATGAAACACTTATAACCGAAGATGTGTAGATGAGCAATGTTTGGCTTCCTTCCTTTATACAGCTCGTATGGTGTCTTTCCAAGTTTTGTTCTAATATAGGCTCTATTTGAAATATAGCATGTTGTACTCATAGCATCAGCCCAGAACACTTGAGATGCATTCTTTTCATTTAATATTGCTTTAGCCATTTCAGTAAGAACTCTATTCTTACGTTCCACGACTCCATTTTGTTGAGGTGTCCTTGGAGCAGAGAAGTTGTGATCAATGCCATTATTATCACAATATTCTTCAAAGGCTTGATTTTCAAATTCTCCACCATGATCAGTCCTAATGCCTGCAATAGACATACCTTTCTCATTTTACACTTTCTTGGCAAAAACAATAAATTCTTCAAAAGTTTCATCTTTTGAAGATAGAAAAATAACCCATGTAAATATGGAGAAATCATCAACAATGACCAATGAATATAAGTTGCCACCAAGACTCTTTACTCTTGCTGGGCCAACTAAATCCATATGCAATAATTGTAGTGGTCTATTTGTTGAAATCTCATTTTTCAATTTGAAAGATGATTTAGTTTGTTTACCCTTTTGACATGCATCACAAATCAAGTCATTTTTAAAAGTTACTTTGGGTAATCCAAGAACTAAATCCTTTTTGAGTAGTTTGTCTAATTGATGCATATTGACATGAGCCAATCTCTTATGCCATAGCCAACTTTCATCGGCATTACTCAGAAAACAGTTTTCAGATTCATTTCTACTAATATCTAGAGTATAACAATTACCTTCCCTTTTTGCTCTGAGCTTAGCCTTGATATTCTTCTTATCAAGTGGTAAGTCATTCTTGTTGATAATTAGACATTCCTCTGAGTCAAATATTACCCAATTGTTTTTTTTCTGCACTTTAACTTACACTCAGCAAGTTATGACACAATCCTTCGACATAGTATACGTCTTTGACTTGTATGCCTTTGTCATTTTTGATTTCACCAATTCCTACTATCCTTCCGGTTTGATTTCCTCCAAATTTTACCTTCCCACCTTCTTTAGGTTGTAATTTGGTAAAACTTTCAAAATCACCGGTCATATGTCTAGAGCATCCACTGTCTATGTACTATTTATTGTTTTTGGATGCTTTGAGACACATCTGCAATTAAATACGATTAATTCTTAGGTACCCACTTCTTTTTGGGTCCTTTTGGGTTAGTACAGGAAATTTTGGAAACATATGATCCTTTAGGTACCCATTTGTAGGTTCCTATCGTTCCTTTCTTCTTATGAATGCATGAAGAAGTATAATAACCTTTTCTATTACAGTAATTATAGAATGTAAAAGGATTTGATGTAAGCACAGAATGCTGGAAATAATTCAAATATGACTTACCTCCTGCTTTCTTTCTACCTTTCCTTCTATCTGATTTTGGATCATATCCAATTCCAGATCGGTCATTTACAAATCGTTGAGCTTTTAAAATAACATTTAGCATCTCACTTCCTTGTGTAAATTTTTCAAGAGTTTTTGTGAGATCAATGTTTTTCTTTTTCAACGAAGAACAATTTTCACAATCCTTTTCTGAACTTTCTTTAAGTTCAATTTCAAGAGCTTTGTTTTTCTTTTTGAAAACAATTAATTCTTTAACTACTTTGATGAATTCAGAATGTAAAGCATTATATTCAGAAAGTAATTCATCATAGGTAGGATCAGAATAATTTACCTCTTCTTCGGTTTCTTCTTGAGCAACGAGACATATATTGGCTACTTCTTCTTCATCACTTTCTTCGTCAAATAAGGATTCCTTGCTCAAAGATAAGATGCTCATTTGTACAGAGGAACTATCACCCCATATAGCAGATACAAAGGCCTTCTTTTTGTTAAAGAATTTGCCTTTTCTCTTTTCTTTGTTCTTTTGATTCAGTTCTGGACATTCTGATTTGATATGTCCCAGTTTTCCACATTCGTAGCAAATGATATGATCTTTGCTGCTAGTTCCTCCTTTCTGAAAGTGTTTGAATCCTTGTCCTTTCTTGTAGAACTTTCTGAATCATTTTATGATTAGGCCCATTTCATCATCGTCAAACTCCTCATCCTCATCTTGATTTTCTTCTTTTGCTTTTAGTGCTAGGCCTTTCTTTCTCTTGTCCCCGATGTCATCTAGTTCACGTTTGAACTTTAGTTTGCTTTCATATTCAGAAAGGCTTCCAAATAGAGAAGCAACTGATCTCATTGATTCTCCTTTTGCTTCTTCTATCGCAGTGACTTTGGCCTCCCATTCTTTAGAAAGAATATTCAAAATCTTTCGTACTTGGGTATGTTGATCATAGATTTTCCCAAGTGCTGAAAGTTGATTAATAAGATGAGTATATCTTAGTTCGAATTCAGATATTGACTCACCTGATTTTAATCGAAGTAGATCGAATTCAGTGACCAAGGTATTGATCCGATTCTCCTTTATTCCCAAAGTTCCTTCATGAGCTATCTCCAGAGCTTCCCACATTTCCTTTGCTGTAGGAAGTGTGCAAATTCTGAAATATTCACTTTGACTCAAAGCACTTTGTAACATCAGAATTGCCTTGCTGTTGAGAGTGATAAGTTTCTTGTCATTCTCATCATATTCCGCTAGAGTCTTGGGAATTTTCTGAGAATCTACAATCTTTGTAGGTTGATAGTTTACACGCTCAATCACATCCCATAGCCCATATTCAGTAGCCATCACGAATACTCTGAACTTTGCTTTCTAGAAAGAAAAGTGTTCTCCACTAAAACCTGGAGATCTAGTGATGGATGCTCCGTCGGGAAGAATTCCTTCACCCATGCTTGCCATTGGATCCTTCTTAGGTTGTTAAGCCTTAACAAAAAGACCTACGCTCTGATACCAAATTTTAGAGCAAGCGTTTCACCCAAGAGGGGGGTGAATTGGGTGATACTAAAATTTCGTTGCAAATAAAAACTTGACGGTGAATATAAAGCAATAAAGAGTAAGGAGAAATATCACCGAAGTGTACACCGAGAGTTATACTAGTTCGGCCACAACCACTTTGACCTACATCCAGTCCTCAGAGCTTCTCTGAGAGTTTCACTATAACTTCTAAGATTCAGTGGGTTCTTGGCACCTCAGTATAAGCAAGTTCCTTCGCCTGGACACTCGATCCCCCTTACAAGTTGTAATCCAATCCCAACTCAAGGTTCCACAACTTTAAGTTACCTCAATAACCAATATTGAGTTTGAATGAAATATCTCTCTCACAGAGTGAATAAGAATCACTGAAGCATAGAATTACAAGTATAATGTAAAACAGAGTAATGAACTTGATAATGTGTTCGTGTGTGTGTTCTTATTCTTTTTCTCTATTTGGATGTTCCCATATATATAGATACGTTGGTAATGATTGTTGGAACATATTTCTTCATGCCCGTTAGAGCGTGCGCAGCCACTGTTAACTTTTCCAGTATTTGAAAGACATACGTTTGCGGTCGGTGGTGGTGGTGGTAGGTGGCATTTGAACGTTGCTTTTGACTTTCCTTATTTGGTAAGATCTCTTCATTGTTTATTTGTGGATATGCTAAGAATACTAATACAATGAAAGATTAATCATATAGGAAACAAATCAATGAACGTTGGAATGATTTATAAATTTCTGGACTTGCATACTCGAGTAGTTACTCGAGTATTCATTTAAGTTTACTCGAGTATCATTGGGAAAACTTTGATAAACTGCAAGTCAATAAGCAAACATAAAATTACTCGGGTAGTGCATGAAGTAAACAAAATTTCAAACCTTTGGAAATACCTGTTTACTCGGGTACTTACTCGAGTATGGCACACTTTACTACACAAGTTACTTTAGTAGCAACTCGAGTAAACCCTCAAATAAACTTTAGGTTACTCGATGCTTCACTCCAATAATGTTGGCAGGATTTCAAGGCCGAGAGCACTTTAAGTTTGATTACCTTGTTACTCGAGTACTTACTCGAGTAAACATAAATTTTCTGCATAGCTTACTCGGGTAATGACTTGAAGTTCTCTTCCAACTAACTCTGCATACTCGAGTAGTGACTTGAAATTTTTCTTCTAAATAACTCTGCATACTCGAGTAGTGACTTGAAGTGAAGTGTGAGGAAAGCATTTTATGTTATTCGAGTAATACCTTCAGGTTTGCTTAAAACAGTGAGTTACTCGAGTAGCTCCTCGAGTAACATTGGCAGGGTTGAAAATGCCGAGAGCAACACATTTCTTGAAACAGAGTAACTCGAGTACAGACTCGAGTATCATTGGCAGGGTTGAAAATGCCGAGAGTAACTGGAAGTCTGTGATAGGGTTACTCGAGTACTTACTCGAGTAACGTTAGCAGGCCGAGAGCAACTGGAAGTGATTTACCTGGTTACTCGAGTATCTACTCGAGTAACGTTGGCAGGCCGAGAGCAACTGGAAGTCATTTACCTTATTACTCGAGTGCTTACTCGAGTAACATTGGCAGGTTACTTGAAGGTTGACCTGGTTACTTCAAGTTTCTGTCTCATTACTCGAGTAACCCTTTAGAAAACTTGACACTGATCAAGTTTCTCAGCTTTTTCTCTTGGCCTTTCTTCATTACTCCAATGCTTACTTCAAGTGATGATTTTGCCCTGTTATTACTTTGTTTAAACTTATTTGATTATCAATATTTTTCATACCATTCTTTGTTATCATCAAAACATGAGATCTAACATAAAGTAGATATACATGCGTAGTCTAATGATCTAAAAGATTACTTTAGAAAGAGAGCGACACCGACTACGCTATTTTTAGTACCATACAATGCAAGGTAAGTTATTAGTGGTACAATTTTTATTTTTATTGTTTAACTTTTATCATACCATGATTGTTGAAATTAATTTTTTAAAATATTTTAGGCGCCATTGGATATTGATAGTTATCAATCCAGCGGAACCTTCAGGCCCTCTCATTTACTATGTGGATCCTCTAAAAGATGGTCTTCCACAAAACCGTTATGATATGTTACTATTGTTCAATGGGTAAGCGTACGTGCGTATGTGTAAATATTTGCATATGTGATTGAATAATCAAAAGTCATCAGTTTCTATTTGTTTTGTTAGTGCATTGACTACGTATCGGTCCTCTGTCTCATTAAGCTACTCTAAAGCTGCTGGCCCTCACTTTAGCTATCCTTGGAAGAAGATACTGGTATTGATATATGAATTTACTCAAATTTTGTTAGTAAACAATTTTTATTCATAAACAGAGTTAAATATTGCATTATATTTTTGCAGTGCCCTTTCCAACCCAATGACAATGATTGTGAGTATTACATCATGAAATTTATGAAGGATGTAATTACGCATGATCAGCCATTTATTTCTCAAAAAGTAATTCATTTAGTTGCACTCCATATTGTGTTTTAATTAAATTTAATTAGTTCCTAATAATTATGTTTTGCTGATTTTAATTCATTTTAATTTGTGGCTGATTGTATATATGTGTAGTATTATGAAGATCAACGTTGTGACACTTTGACTGACCATCAGCTTGATGAAGTGATCGAGGAATGGTGTGAATATGTTTTTAGGCAAATCTCTGGGTAGCTATACTATTTAATTCATCACTAGCTGCTGGCCTTTGTTGTGTTGTTTCTTGGCAATTGTTGTGTCATGCATGCATGTAATCAAGTTGAATTTGTTATATAATTCATTCATGTATAATATATTGTATAATTATTTTATGTTCTACTTTAACTAATTAAGCATCTATTTGTATCATTTTGAAGTTATCTATTATTGTTGTTTGCTTTTCTTCATTCTGCAGTACTGTGGATATAGATACAAAATGTTTATTAGACCATGCAGTGTGAAATATTGTACAATTATGGGAGATATGATCGAAAAAAATAAAAAAGAGTTTCTGTGGTGCTTTTTTAAATAAGGGCCACAGGAAGAGCCCAAAACACAGAAAAGAAAAGAAAAAAAAGAACCTCATGTGGCGCTTGGTGGGGCAAGGTCCACAGGAGGGGGGGTCTCCTGTGGCACTTGCTGACGCAAGCGCCACAGGAGACCCCCCCTCCTGTGGCACTTGCTCCAACAAGCGCCACAGGAGGGTATTTTTAAAAAAAAAATTAAAATGTTGTGGCGCTAGCTTCTTTTAGTGGTGTCCAGATATGTAGCACTTCTCTAGCGCCACAGCTAATCAATTATAAGCGCCACAACTTTGCTTTTTTGTAGTGGTGTCCATGCATATCAAAGCACACATGTTTTGGGAGACTACCAGATAATTGATTTATTCCAAGAGCAATCCGTTGTAGCGATGAATCGTTAAATAATGAAGATGGTGTAGAATCAGTGAGATGATTTACTCCAAGATGTAACATCTTTCAGTTGTGAAATATCACCAATTTCATTTGGAATGCCTCCTTCAAATATTAAGGGGTCGAAAAGAAACTAATGTCAGTAACAATTTGTTACATGTCACAAGTTATTAGGTACATGAGATAAATTAATATTCTATAGAAACACGTGTAATAAGACTTGCACATTTTTTAAGAAACGGCACATATTAGTAAATGACAAAACGCAATAAAACGTATAACAATTTTAATTCGGGTGGGCTAATAACAATAGATTAAATCAACTGGTTGTGTTCGGTTGAGAATTTTTGATGGATTCAAGATGAATAAATCTAAGAGACAAACTGAAATCCAATTAGCCCTTCCTTTCCATCATTCCTATCAAAACACATATTTCTTGGGAGACTCCTAGAAAAAATCTTTTTGTTGACTCTACACACTTTTTAAAAATAATAATTACTAATAAAAATGAAATTAAAATATAATGTATATTGTCCAAATCAAAGTTAAACGTTTCGGACATGTTCAATGTAAGGATTATTCAATATGAAAAGTACATGAGTACAAGACTTAGATGAGTGATTATTTATCAATGATGGATTTCTTTTGTGATGGATTTCTTTTGTGATGAATTTTGTTGCTGAAGCACTTGGATTTTATATTGAATATATTTTCTCATGTTTTAAATAAGATTATGCATTGTATGTGATAACTATGGTATGTAGTTAAGTTAATTCATATTGAGTGTCATGATTGTGCTCTTATTTAAGGGGAACCAAATGCTTTAAAATGATTTTTAAATACACATCAAGTGGTAATTAATAATTTATCTAACAGATGACTATGATGCAATTGTAAGATTAGTCATTTGATGCAATTGCTTGAGGATTTTAATTTTATTTGATGAAAAATTAACTCCCAAATTATTTTTAAGAAGCTAGGAAACCCATCAACTTTGCTACCAAGACTCATTTTATCTTATAATCCTTTTCAAACCAAAACAATTCTTCATTATTTTCCAAAAATGCCAAAAAGAGTAGAAATAGTTTTATTTTCATGAATTTTTGCCCAGAGAAAACTCATTTCAAAACCCCTTTTTTTAACCATGCTTTTAGCACTTAGTTTAACATAGGAAATTCAAAATAAAAGCTTTGATAAGAAAACGATCCCAAATTGTTTGCACTATATAACATTTTAATTTGAGGTAAAATTTGTGATTTGACCCCGAGATAGCTAAGGTTCTTGTCAAATCAATACAGGCTTTAGAAAACTTTTTCTACTATTTCATGTGCCATATTAACATTTTTTAAAATTAATCAGATTAAAAAATTAGCAAAAAGTATCCTAAAAAAATTTATTAAATATGTTTCCAAGGACGGATGAACCCAACCCCGACAAATTTCTTAATCCCTGGCCCTCACCAAAACTTGTAGTTTAATTTTAGTGATTCAACATTTATTTCTTCTCTTATAAGTTATAGCAAGTTTTTTTAATCAAATTTTGTTAATAGAGAAAATTACTACTGTAAAAGCTTTATAGTCGTATACATATATGCAATCCCACGCTCAATCCAAATTAATTGAGGCACAAAATATTTATGTATTTTGGTCAAACATATATCATATATGTATATATCAATTTTTACATTTTGAATTTAAACAACCCAAACAAGTATTTTCGTAATTTAATATTATATATTTAAAAATTTTATATTTTATATCAGTTTTTAAAAAATAAATAAATTAATATGTAAATGTTTTGTTAAGTCTGCTGATAAAAACTGCACAGGTCAATCCTATTACATTTTCTATCCCTCTCATAACGTCATTTCCAACTCTCAATCACAAATAAACACTGACTTCCAAGTCTTTTAACATAAAAGCATGGCAATATGCCTTTTCATTGGATTTATTTTTATACTGCTAATCCTTTTATTGTCTTGTTGTTTTGTGTTTCCACGATAACATGAACGTCCAGTTACAAGTCATAGTTTTAAAAAAAGCAAAGGCCAATTCTATCAAATTTTTGTGCCCTCTCATAACGCCATTTCCAACTCATGAAGTTATTCACAAATAAACATTCACTTTCAAGTCTTTTAACTTAGAAGACATGATAATGCTTTTCCTATGGTTTGATTTTTCTTCTGCTAATTCTTTGTGTCTTCTTGTTTTTCTTTTTGCCCCTTAACGCGGACGTCCAACTACAAGTCATTATACCAAGTTATCACTGCTAATTTAAGATGATTTTCTTGAGATTTTATAAGATATCAAGCTGGTGCATTATTTGGGGATTTTATTTTAAATATTATAGTTTTCAAAGTTTTGAAAATAAAAAAATAAAAAGATGCCATATTATATTTATTTGGCTTTATGTTAGTTTTGTTATTATTATTACATAGTTCTTTTTCTTTCCTTAGGCGATGAGGTGATGTGGATTATGTGGGGTTGAAAAGGTATTATTTTGTTTTGAATGGAAAGAGCTGAAGGGAACGTCACTATTTTTGAAACAGGAGATTAATTGAAGACCTAATGCAAGAGAGAAAGGAAAGGAGTAGCCGCAATTATTGACTGGTGGGGGGGATTCAACATTCATCATCTTCCTTGGAGCAAGACAGATGGTAGCCGATATTGAGAGAGAGCTAGGAAGCAGTAGAGATTGCTCTTAGGGGAAGTCTCTATCATCGCCGGAGATTGGAGTGCCAGAGATTGGAGTGTCGGAGGTAGCATCGTAAATCAGAGAGAGAGAGAGCGAGAGCTATAGGAACAGAAGAGCTGGAAGTTTGAATATTCATCATCAATTGAACCAGATGGAAGCTCCGACGCCATTATCACCAAAGTGAACTAAGGAGAGGAGCAGTAATTAAACACGATTCCATCTTGTCCTTCATCAGGCTAGACAAGCGAGCTCAAAATATCATCAGTGTTGAAGAAGATGAAGCTTTTGTGTGTCAATTTCATTGCTCTGTATTATTCTGATATGTGTTATTCTGTTGCTCTTGATTTTCATTATGGCTTTGAACTCTGAATTTGATGCTACTGCGATGACTGTGTTTAAAGCCATGTGTGGCTAGGCTCTTTTGAACCTAGAATAGCTATGAACTAATTTGAGGATTTGAGCACGTATGAACTAATTAATTGTGCTTTGTGTTAATTTTGTTTACTTAGTCTGTTTTGTTTTGCCTACTTAGTGCTTGATCACCACTAAGTTTGGAATTGGAAAAATTTAGACTAGCCTTGGGAGAGGGATCTTAATTAGATAGTAAGATTAAATAATGTCGGATTAGAATTTTTTCTAATTTGCCAATAGGATAGGAATATACCTATTGGACCCATATAATCATAGTAGAGTGAAATTGAATAATTATTGCCTCTTGAGTGAATTAGTTAGGAATAACAATTTAACTTGAGAGAGGGGTATAAGTGATTGGAAGATACTTATATCTATTTGAACTCTAGATTAACAAATTAACATTAAGTGCTTTTAATTAGGTAAATACATGCTCTAATACTTGAAAAAGGGATTAGCTACTCTAGGTTGTTTTCCTCCATTGAAATCTTATAAACATTAAAATTAGTACTTTTGCTTTTGTTTAAATTGATTTTCAAATTCATTTCCTTCTTTGATTTGCTCAACTTAAAAGAAATTGGGAATTTTAATGCCTAATTATCTATTACCTTGAATCTCTGTGGGATGACTTTGATTTGCTATTATACTATTTCAACGGCCCATACACTTACGGTGCCTATTTAAATTTTAGTAGCATCAATATCCTACACACGATCTTGAGTTAGCAGCGGTTGTGTTCGCATCGAAAATTTGGAGACACTATTTCTATGGGATGACCGTGGGCTGTACTATGACCATAAGAGTTTTAAATACCTGTATGATTAGAAAGAATTCAACATGAGACAACGCAGGTGGATGGAGATGTTGAAGGATTACAACCTGGAGATTAAATACCTTCAAGGGAAGGCCAATGTAGTTGTAGACGGATTAAGCCGTAAAATAGTGCAGGTTGGAGCTCTGATGATACAAGAGTATAAATTGATCAAGGATTTCAGAGACCTTAATTTTTTTAATCACATGGTGATTTGTGGCAACAATATCAGTAGGGCTGAGAATGACTTGAGAGCTAAACTTAAAGAACTCAAATGTAGGATAGGAGAGCACGATACATCCGAGATATGATTAATATAGGTGAAACTCATGAATATGATTTGTCACCAAATGGATTGGTCAGATACAAGAAGCGATTATATGTTCCACCCAGATAGAATTGAAGCGAAAAATCTTGGAGGAGCTCACAAGAGTAGATATACTTTACATCTAGGAGCCATTAAAATGTATCAGGACTTGAAGTCCATATATTGGTGGCTAGGCATGAAGAGAGATGTGACAAGGTTCGTTGCTCGTTGTCTTACTTGCCAGAAAGTGAAAGCTGAGCATCAACGACCATCAGAACTTCTGCAAAATCCTGTAATTCCTAAGTGGAAATGGGAGAGCGTCACCATGGATTTTGTGATAGGATTACCCAAGGTTTGAAACAAGGCAAGCCATAACTCATTTGCTAAAGAGGATATCCATTTCATTCCCATATCCACTCATTTCCATTCACCATCTATTATTAAAAGAAAAAAAAACAAAAAGAGCATTTTAGATTGCATTTAATTATTTTTGCAAAGTAGTTGTCGAAAGAAAGCTCAAAACTTTCTCCCTTGTCAATTTCATGTTTTTATCACCTAGTTAGCTTAGGAATCTAAATAAAGACTCCTCAAAGTGAAACGACCTAAGTTATGTTATATTGCATCACTTGGATTTAATTGTTGATTGTGTGGATCTCAAGGCATTACGACAAATGTCTTCTTTCAACTGCACCTAGCAAAATCACAAAAAGTGTTTGGATCTAAATAATATTAAAAATTTAAACTTATATGCAGCAAAAAATATTATTAAAAATTTGTATAAAAAATATTGTTAAAAATATACCTGTATAGATTCAATTAATTTCTTTTCGAGTAAAAAATTAAGTTCTAATAGAGATATTTTTTATTTAGTACCGCGTTAAGGGAACCATTAGGAAAAAACTATACAAATATGTTAATTTTCACCATTTTAACCCATGCATCGCCTAGGATCTGTGCTAGTTATTTTTAGAGTAAAATATATTAGGCTCCCCTCTATTTACTTTAAATTACAAAGACCTTCTTTTATTTTGAAAATATATACGGATCTGTCTTAAAATCAAAATATATGTTGCATAAACTTCCCTTCTAGTTTTGAGATTCAACTTCCATCTACCCAACCATTAGGTGACTATTAAATCACATCATTGACTCGTTATTTTGACCAAAATGCCCCTCCTTAAAATAAATATTACTTAATAATCATGTAATCTTTAGCTAAAACATAATTATTTAATTAATCACAAATCTTTATCCAAAATTAAAAAATAATTATAGTATATATTCTTAATTTTTTTCACACTGTTAAATTAATTAATTTTATTATTATAAATTTTTATTTTTTAATAACTTTAAATGTTTAATCTTATTTATTTATTAAAACCTACTTACAATGTAATCTTTCAATTATATGTCGCTAAAATTTTTGCAATCATATATATATATATATATATATATAAATTCAGTTTGGTCATAAAATTATACATATACTTACATCAAGTTCCTTATATCCATTATATAAGTTCTCCTATCACATATAATAATGTGTCCCATTTTTTATATGGTTTTATAATTAAATGATAAAAATTCAAAAATAAGATACATGGTCACATGTGATTGATAACTTGACGAAATAGATATAAGATTCTTATAGTAATATATTATAATTTAAAATTCTTAAATGTATTTCATTAAACATATTTTTTCTAAAAGAATTGCTTAAATTTTTGACCAAGTTGATAATATTTTTCACTTAAAAATTACATAAAATTCTTTCTGATTGTAGTAAAATATTAAATAGATGCCAATAAAGGTTGATCCGGTTGGTAAGGGGTTTGGCTCATAACCATAAGGTTGTAGGTTCAAATCCCATTGATGTGAGGACTAGGCATGCCCTAACTCTGATAAGCCCCCGAAACCTAACTCATCTAAACTTTTATGTACCAAAAAAATTAAATAGATCATTAATAAATATTAATGTTAAAAGATAGATTAGGGATTTGGTACATTGACGAGTAAATTAGTAAATAACATATATTTTAATATCGTTTTTAATTCAAAAATATGCTTGAAGAATCTTTTTAGAATATTTTTTTAATAGTATTAATGGTTTGGACTAAAGTGTATATTTCCAAATTAGAGGGGAGGTTTGTGTGATTAAGAGAAAATAGAATGGTAATTTTAAAAATAAGCTAATGTTGTGAAAAAAGACATGCACATCAGTAGTGCACTGATTTTTTCCCCTCTCAGTAGGTGCACTGAAAAAAGCTTGAAAACAATGTTGTGGTTGAGAAAAGAAAAGGACAAAAAAGCTTGAAAATTAGTTGTTGGAGCACCACATTACTGAATGGGGTCTTAGAAAGAAAAAGAACTGCTTGTGTTCATCTGCATTAGAATGCACCTTTTGGGGGTCAATTAATTGGGATTAGGCACAACAGATGAGGAAGAAGCTTGAAAAAATTACATTTAGGTCAGGACAAGAGAAAATATGAAAAATAGTTTCTTGAAATCTTAAAATTGTATTTAACTGCAGTATGTTTTTTTGCAATAAATTTCAATTATGGATTTGTCAATAGATGCTTATGGGCTTGCCAATAAACGCCCCTGAACTTGTCAATGACGCGCCCTTGGACTTGTCAATGATGTGAGCGAACGCTCATGGACTTGTCAGTGAAATTGGAATTTATTATAAAAAGTCCTAAGAGACTTAAATGCAAATTTGAGATTTTAAGGACCATGTTTTTATATTTTCTCTGGATCCTGAATGTAATTTTCCCAAAAAGCTTTGACTCCTCTGAATCTGGATCTCTTCGTCCCCGATACCGTGGGGTTTGACATAGAAGCTCGAGAAAGCAATACCCATGAAAGAAATCTTTGAGATGAGTCAAAGATTTATCTTTTCGGTGATTTAATCACAGAGGAATCCTTTGACATTGAAGGTTGGGGTGGGTGCTTCTTTGGCCAATCATTTCGCTTGCACAGTATGAACAAAGTCAAACACAGACTATTTGATTATTTCGTGTCTTTGCCCTGTTTCTCTGTAATGGTTTTGACCAACTTCGCTACGTATTTTTGCTTGTTTATTTTTCAACTTGAGTTTTGGTCAATTATCAGGTGGATGTGGTGCTAAGAGGGTACAGTGGGTATAATACGAGAAGGGCACTAAAGGTTTTGGACAGAGTGTTCCCTGAGAAACCAGATGATGATGAAAGTGAAAGTGAACCAATAGATGTGACTGTGTTCTTTATGGCTAATGACGCTTACCTCCTAGATAGATGCTTAGGATTTCAGCACATGCCTCTCCATGAATATAAGCACAACCTTCACTCTATTGTCGTCTTCTTCAAGGTAAGCCTCCTCCCTCACTCCATTGTTCACGTTTAATTCCAAAGGATAAGAAAGTTGGAGGAATAAGAAACTTGGAAGTTGTTGAAATTGGAATGGTCAGTTTTTGTTAAATGACCCAGGTTTTGGGCTTATCATTAGCACTACTAGATTGTAATGTAGTGCTAATTATCTAGAAAATGAATTTGGATCCCTAAGAATCTTTAAAGCTGAAAGTTTGGTAGTCAAAGAGGGCGAGAGAGGCTGGTCTAATCGGAATGGGTGTTTTAAGCATTTGGCTGCATTTTCAAATTTTGGGTCCCTGTGTTTGGGTGACCTGATTATTTCCTAGCTTTTACTTGGCCTGCACTTTGACTTTTTTTAATTATTATTAATTGAAAGTCCTAACTTTGAAGTTTAGACATGATTTTCCGGCCAAAGATATATCCGGCCAAGTAGTAGTAAGATAAAGAAGTCAACCTACCAATTGTCTTTAAGCTGTGGGGTCCAAAAGAGATATATTAGAATCAGAACTAAGCTTACAGTGTTTGTCCATAGGAGTGGAAGCAGGCTTGCAGTCAAGATATCCTATCTCAGTGAGAAGATCAATGACAAATTTGCCCTAGCATAAAGAAAGGCCAGCCTTACTCTTTGCAATCTCTATGCCAAGGAAATATTTAATGGGACCAAGATGTTTAATTTTGAAATGAATATCCAGATTCTGCTTAATAGTCCCAATGGCAACCAAATCATTACCAACAATTAGTATGTCATCAACATACACCAATATAACAATAAAACTCGAACCAGAAGCCTTGATGAATAAAGAATAATCAGCTTTAGACTTAACATAGCTATAAGATAGAAGAACAGAAGAAAGTTTATGAAACCATTGGCGACTGGCTTGTTTTAAACTATAAAGGGATTTTTTAAGTTTACAAACCAAGGTAGAATCAGTAGAGTAAAAACCAGGAGGTAAAACCATATAGACCTCTTCATGCAAATCACCATATAAGAAAGCATTGTTAACATCAAGTTGCTGAATATGCCAATTGTTAGTAGAAGCTAAGGCAAGAAGTAATCTTACAGTAGTCATTTTTGCAACCGGAGAGAATGTATCAAAATAATCAACTCCCTCTATCTGTGTGAAACTTTTGGCAACCAATCGAGCCTTATAGCAATCAAGGGTACCATCAGACTTATATTTTTTAGTAAACACCCATTTACAACCAATAGGACGTTTCCCATTAGGCAAAGGAGTAGGATCCATGTGTCATTCTGTTCCAAAGCATGTATTTCAGCATCCATGGCATCCCTCCTAGGTTTGTATTTAGAAGCTTGGCGATAGGTAGTAGGAATATCATCAGAAGTAACATTTACACAGAAACGAGTGTAAGAAGGAGAAAGAGAAGGAGAAATAGAAGAGGAAAAAGAGTACTTATCACCAGAAGAGAATGATGCAGCTGAAGTAGTAAATGAAGAACAATAATAATCTTGCAAATAAGTGGGAGGTTTATAAGGCCTAGAAGAGACCCGAAGAGGAGGTTCGGATACAGGAGCAAGTGTAGGGGAAGAAGAAACACATTCAGTGGAGGTAGTTACAAAATGAGAAGGTAAAAAGGAGTAATCAAGAGGAGGTGTAGCAGCAGGAAGGGGAATGGAGGAATCTGTAGCAGCTTGTGATATAATAGTATGATAAGGAAAAAAAGATTCATAAAAGACTACATCCCTACAAATGAAAATTTTGTGAGAATGAAGATCCATAAGAATGGAACCCTTGGTGGTAGTAAAAAATCCTAGAAAAACACATTTAGATGCTCGAGCATCAAGTTTAGACCTATGGGCTGAAATAGTGGATGCATACACAAGCAACCAAAGACCCTCAAAACAGAATAAGATGGAGATGTAGCAAACAATAAAGAAAAAGGAGTAGAATGATTAAGAAGGGGTAAAGGCAAGAGAATTATGAGAAAAACATAATGAGGAAGCAAAACACCAAAATGTTTTAGGACGTTTGGCCTGAAATAAAAGAGCACATGCAGCAGATAAAATGTGCTGGTGTTTTCTCTGAACAACACCATTCTGTTGAAGAGTTTCAAAGCAAGAAGTTTGGTGAACAATGCCTTTATAATTATAGTATGATAACATTGAAAATTCAAATCCATTATCAGAATGAATAACCTGAATTTTGGTATTATGCTATGTCTCAACAAAAGCAATAAAATCTTGTAAATGAATATGAACCTCAGACTTAGTTTTCATAGGAAAAATCTAGGTGAACCGGCTAAATCATCGACAATATTTAAAAAGTATTTAAAACCACGAATAGAAGTAACAGTAAAAGACCCCAAATATCAGTATGAACCAAAGAAAAAGTTTTATTGTTGGAAGAATGACTTATAGGAAAAGACAACCTTTTCTGCCTTGGCATATGGCATACATCACAAGGTACAGATTTCATGCTAGAAGGTATAAAAGGAAATTTTTGGTGTAATGTGTTCAATGTATAAGAAGAAGTGTGACCTAAATGATGATGCCATAAATCAAATAGAGGTGAAACTGGCTGAGTAGGTAAGGTAGAAACGGCCAAAGTGAGGTGAGACTTTGCAGGATTAAGAAAATAGAGTCCTTCAAATACTTTAGCTGTACTAATCGTCCTCCAAGGCGAAAGCCCCTGAATGAAACAAAGAGAGGATAAGAAGATGAAATAACAATGGATAGAACCAGATAGTTTGGTAACAGAAAGAATGTTGAAAGTAAATTCAGGAACATAAAAAACATCATGAAGGATTAAGGAATCAGACAAACAAACCATTCCTGAGATGGCGGCATTAACAATACTATGATTTGGAAGTTTGATTGGTATGGGACTAATCTGTTTGTAATGAGAGAAATAAGACAAAGTATGACAAACATGGTCAGTAGCACTTGTATCAATGATCCATGAGGTGTGAGAAGAAAAAGAAACAAAAGTGATGATATTACCTGAAGTATGATGAGAAGAGAGGGAATGAATATTGTGTACAGAGGAAACCAAATGGGTTGATGGTGTAGAAACAGATGGAGTAGTAGTAGTTTGTATCAGAGCAAGGAGCTTGTGGTATTGCTCAGGTGTGAACTGAGTGGAAGGAGTTGGGAGAATGCTAGTAAAGCTAGATTTATCCTCTGTCACAAACGAACTAGGATCCAGTTATTGGAAAATATTAGCCAAGGCAGTCCCTTGATTCTGAAACTTAAAACCCGGTAGAAAACCATGTTTCCTATAACATGTATCCACGGTATGACGTAGTCTATTGCAGTAGGTACAAAACTTTGTGTTTCCCGATCCTGAACTAGTAAAATTCTTTGAACTAAAACTTTGGTTAGCACCAGAAGGACGAGAAGGTCCTTTAGAAAATAGAATCGTGGACTCAATGTGTGGTTGCATTTCTCATTCTTGTTGTCATAACATGGAGAAAACCTTGTTAACAGATGGCAAAGGATCCATTAACACGATTTGAAATTTTACTGAGAGAAATCTATCACTGAGACCTTTTAAGAATCGAAGTGTATAGTCTTGTTCCTGATAAGCAACACAAAAACAGGTAAAATTGCAGGCATATCATGTAATTGGATGAAGAATGATAAACTCATCCCAGTAAATTTTCAGTATCGTATAATACTCACTAATTTAAAGATCACCTTGCCTGAAATTGTAGATCTCATCTTGCAATTCTATAACACGAAACACATCACTTTGAGCAAAATGATCCTTCAAATCAGACCAGATCTCATAAGCCTTGTCAAGCCACAAAATACTCTGAGCTATGGTAGGAGAAAGCGATTTTGTGAGTGTGAACACCCTATTTTGGCTCACCATGCTTTCATGATCTCACTCTCGTCTTTATGCTTGCCTCATGTGTGCGTAAATTACCATAGCTTTTTATATATGTTGGGGCTACTCAATATGATGGATCAGGTGACTAATAAGTGTGAGGAAGAATGATATATGTTGGCCTCTTTCATATTCTGGGCATTATTGTTGGTATGGAGGTTCTAATATTATGTTGTCTTCTTGTGTGTATGGCTTGCAAGGATAAAAGGTATGCAAAGTCTTCTCATCTTTAGCTTTCCATTCTTTTAACTTGTGTTTTTTTTCCTTCTTTTCTCTCTATACCTTTCTTAGGTTCTCTTTGAAAAAAAAGAAAAAAAATATATTTTAGCATATTTTTATAAATGAAAATAAAATGGAAAAACTCTCTTTCATGAAAAAATAAAAACAATTGCTTTGATAAATAAAAAACATAAACTCACTAGTACAAAAATGACTTTTTAGACCGGTTCTGTATTAGGTCTTGATACAGCAGGTCTAAAAAATTTGTTATTTTTTAGACCGGTTACAACCGGTCTAAAAGGTCACACTTTTAAGACTGGTTGTGGGCACAACCGGTCTTAAATGTGTGACCTTTAAGACCGGTTGTGCCTACAACCGGTCTTAAGGTAATTTTTAAGACCGGTTGTGACTACAACCGGTCTTAAAGCTTCATTTTTTTAAAAAAAAATGTCTCTTTTATTATATGTACACGCACAGAATGCTCCAATTTTAACAGCAGTACATAACAATCACTGATTTCAATTTCAAAATTCAAAAGCCAGTACAGTCTATTGCAGCAACAAATTATTTTTCATACAAGCCAGTATATAGCAGCAACAAATTAATGTTCATACAAGCCAGTACAGTCATACAATATTGATGATTCATTTGGCCATTAGACAATAAGGATGACCAAATGACAGCAGTAAAACAACAGCTTCTTCTTTTGAAGTTGATTGTACCTTCCCTAGTCCCCAGTGTCCCTTTGGTTGCCTACACCAAACATGAAGTTTCTGGGAAAAGAACCAAGCAAAGAAATGAACATGCCATAAAAAATGTGTAAATAATTTTAAGAATTAGAGAATGAAATAGAGCAAGAACCAACAAAAGAAAAATGACATTGACCCCTTTGCTTCAAATAGCCCTTGGCATCAATTATGTCCTGTACAAAAACCCAAATAATCAAGCAACAGTATGATTCATCAAGAATCCTATTCTAGGAGCAATATCTTGCCACAATTAACCCATCATATAGATACAAAAACACCAGGACACAGCCATCACAATTCAATAATGTACAATGTAACGTATGATTCAAAAACTCACTATTTGTGTAATAGCTCATAGATGAATTCAGCACAACATGTGCGAATGAAATCAATATCTTCTTCAGGAAAGGAATCAGTAGATCAAACATCTGTAACACCAAAACCAGACGAAACATTGACTTAGTAACTTAAAAACAATAAAGTAAAACAAAAGTTCTGAAATATAAATTTACCTCTTGAGTAAAATCAGTCGTGCCTAGAGTGATAATATTGTAAATGTGTCTCAAAACATAAAAACCACATAAATTGGACCCCTTTGGTTGCCTACGGCTCTGAGAAAAAACATGATATCATTAAAACAAATATAAAGGCATGTCTTATTACATTCTTTAAACAAATCCATATGTACTAACCTTTGGCATGATCCATGTAGGGTTCTTTAAATCACGAACATGCTTACCACAAGCACTGTGTAGGAATGTCCGCATAGCCCTATGATCATCACAATGACAAAGGTTATTGGTTTTACACAAATTCCATAAACTTTGCATACAAAAGGTAAGAATGCAAGAAAACTAACGAATTCATGGTCTTTTTCAAATCATTCCCTGGTTTGAAGTGGAGGGAATATAAAAGGATGACAGTGTAACTACTCTTGCATAGAAGAAGCAACTGCCAATGATCACTGAAAAAAACAGAAGAATATTAAGCAAACATAAAACATTATATAAATTATAAAATATCAGTTTGTTTCTTACCTATGCACATATGGAGCCAAGAAACACTCAGTTCCAGTTTCACTAAGCCTCTCTGACAAGTATCTATGTCTACTAGCAGCAGTGGTCCCTTTCTCTTGGATGTGATGGGGGCATAAGAATCCAAATTTTTCGCTTTTGACAAAGGAGACCAACCTACGATGCATGTACCTACAATAACGCAAGCACATAAATAAAAGGTAAACGGTGAAACTTTTAAAATATTTACTTTGAATTGCAGAAGCTACTTACATTAAGAACAGTTGGACAATCCCAATCGTAAGATTTTGTCCAGGAGCTACCAGGGACATCAAATCATCCCTCTCAAGATAGCATGTCACTCCTGACTGTCCAACAACTGAATCCGTAGGCCACTCTCTTGTTTTGAATGATATATCATATGCCATCAGAATCACTTACTGCATGATATTTAATGGAGGCTGTGAAACTTCTTGCTGAGTGAAGGGAGCTGGACTTGGTGGGGCTTTGATCGAACTTTCCTCGGCTCGACCAGAAACAAGGTTCGTTGGGCACAAGATGAATGTGCCCAAGACATCGCTAATGATCTTGAATTCATCAGAAGGGATAGGGACAGGTGCATCTGCAATAATCACCTCGTCAATGACACTCGGACTTGATCACCTTCCATTTGTCGGTGGTGGACAGTTGATCCCAGGTTATGCACACTACCTCGTGCAACTAACCGTCTCAGAGGATCCACGACAAAAAGATCACAAAGCTCAATAATTTTCGGGTTAGGACCTTCTGATGACTGCCCGATGTTGCAACAACTACCTTTAGTGCTCTGCTTATTAGGATCAATCGATTGTGGCTGGGGAGCACTGGTATCTTGTCTTGAGCTCATAAACACTATCATTTCCTCTTTCATCTTGCTTAACCGGGTCTCTAATAGTGCATCAAATGATGCTTCAGCCTCGGCCTTTGCTTCTGCTCTTGCAATGGCCAACATAGTCTCCAATTCCTCCCTAGTCACGATGTTTGAGGAATGGCGTACGGGGGCTACAAAGTAATCCCGTATCCCTACCCCTCCTCTAACTCCCCTGACACGGCCTGGATGCTCATCTTTGCCAGTAACAACTGTTAAAATATTATTCCTGCCCTCTGACTTAAAAGACCCCTCAGCTGCTTGTTTTCTAAGTTCATCCTGTAAGATAATACAAAATAACAAACATAAGTAATAATGTACGTTTCTTATGTAATTAATTACAACAACGATATATACTTACAATTCTTTCACCAACTATACAAGATTGTTCACTCGTATAAGTCCCGCTCCTCTTTTGGTGGGCAAATTGCCAGTTTTCTTCTCGACGAATCGGAGATGGCGGAGAAAGAAGAACAGAAGGATCGGATTGAGATGCTTCTTCCAATCTCTTTCGTTTGGCCGCCAACAAGTCTCTTTCAGCTTTTGCATAACCCCCACGAGACATTGTATGAGGGCAATCATTCTTTCTACACTCTCTTGTGCTTTTTGCCTTTTTTCCTGTAAATAAGAAATAATACAAAAGGAAAGTGTTAGAATCAATTAAGAAAATTGCTAAGTAAATAAAACAAAAAATAAGTCAACTAACCAAAGATTCTGGAATAGTCCGAAGCCTAACAAATTCTTGCCAAGTCGCTTGATCAAGAAATGTATACTGGTTGCACGGATTAGGACGAGGCTGACCATCTTTCACCTCAATATGAATGTAATTGTTGGTCAGATTTGTCTTAAACTTGCTCCAGCGCTCATAACAATACATCATCGTCTTGTTGTACAAGATCTCACTCTGAGGAACATCGTAGGTGAGCTGAAATGCATGCATTGAAGGAGTAAGTGACAAATTTGTGACATTTGATAATAATTAATTACATACAGAAGAGAATTGTATACCTGAATAGTGTCCCAAATATGCTGCTTCACCTTTGCATCGATATTTCTCCACTCCTCTATCAAGATGCTCGGCTTGTTACGTGCAAGGAGGCCGACGAAACTCCTATATCGTTGTGCATTAGGCCCGATTGGTTTCCAATGTCTATCAAACTCAATCGGTATCTTTTGGCCTGCACTCCGACTAAGGGAAACATCTATCAACCGTGTGCCACGACTATCCCTCCGTACAGACTGGCTACTGCGCTCACTATGACCCTGGCTCGGAGCAATGCTAGGCTCGCCCTGGTTAACACTAGCTGGCTGACTCTACTGAGCACTAGGTGGCTGACTCTCCTGAGCACTAGGTGGCTGACTCAGAGGTGGAGGAGGTGGCTGATCCTCTGTACTAGGATGCTGGGGATCTGTCATTTGCCTGTAACGACAACAAAGAAAGATAAATCCTAACCTATGACATGTGAAGACTATATCGATAAAATAACTAAACATATTCTTCGGATAATAATCATAATCATAATTACTTTAGTTAGTTAAGGTCAAAGTAGTATCATAAAGAGATATCCTCCCATATTCCCTCGTGATGATCATTTCTTGTGCCGTGCGCATTATCTGCTTCATCTTCTTCGTTCAGTTCTGGTAGACCCTTGGAAAAAGAAGGAGTCTCAAGAAGATCATAATTTGAGTGACTTTTCTCGTCAATATCAACGACCCTTTTTCCTTGGAGAGCTACAGACTACATTTTATTTACCTGATCAGTGATATAGAATACTTGTTGCGCCTGATCTGCCATAATGAAAGGTTCATCTCCAAAACTTCTACTATTCAAATCTACTAATGTAAATCCTAACCTATCGATTTTCACACTATTATTGACATCAACCAACTTGCATTTGAAAATGGGAAATCTAATTTTAACATAGTCAACCACCCAAATCTCTTCAATCACCCCATAATAAGGTATGGCAGCCAATGTAGGGTTCTTATCTTTCGAACTAGAGAAGTGCATAGATTCAGCCACTAATACAACACCACTATTCTAGATGGTGCTCTTATCATCTAGGGACTTCGTGTAAAAGGTATAACCATTTATCACAAATGAAGTCCAACTTATGACATCAACTTCAGGACCACGTGCTAACCAATTTATTGTATCAGAAACACATTCTTCTCCGTCAACCTTTTGTTTGAACCAATGTACGAAAGTTCTGTTATGCTCCCTGATTAACCTTTGTTCAGTCATTCGACTATTTTGTTTCCGTACAATTTCTTTATGGGCATTCATGTAATATTGAACTTCATCAACATTGTTCAAGATGTACAAGTGGACTTATTGCAATTCATCAGCATCTATGCTCTTTACTGTTGCCCCGCGTCTACCCCCTTCTTGATCATGACGTTTAGGAAGGCCAATATGTCGTACATTTGACAAATAATGTTGACAAAATTCCATAGCTTCTTCAAAAACATATTTTTGAACAATAGATGCTTCAGGCCGATTGGGGTTCTTCACATACCCTTTTAGTATTTTCATAGTTCTTTCGATCGGGTACATCCACCGGCAATAGATAGGGCCAAACAACTTTATCTCCCTCACTAGATGAACAATCAAGTGTACCATGATATCAAAAAAGGAAGGAAGAAAAAGCTTCTCAAGCTGGCATAAGATCATGTATCCTTCATTTTCCAATTCCTCCAATCTTTCCGTGTCAATGACTTTACAACAAATGGCATTGAAGAAGAAACAAAGTCTAGTCAATATGTGTTGAAGATCATATTCGGCAATGCCTCGAATAGCTACTGGGAGTAGTTGTTGCATTAAGACATGACAATCATGAGACTTTAGCCCTATTAACTTCAAGTCTTTCATCGATACAAGCTTTTTAAAATTTGAACAATACCCTGAGGGAACTTTAGCGCCATGTAAACACTCACAAAAGCTTCTTTTCTCAATCTTAGACAAAGTATGAGAAGCTGGAGGACAAAAAGTTATATTATCGTATGGTCTTGGATGTAAATCTTCTCGTATTCCCATTTCTTGCAAGTCTAATCTTGCCTTCACGCCATCCTTAGAACTTCCTTGTATGTTGAGCAGTGTCCCAATAATACTATCACATACGTTCTTCTCCATATGCATGAAATCAATACAGTGTCTAACGTCAAGATTGCGCCAATATGGAAGATCGAAGAAGACGGACCTTTTTTTCCATATATTTTTCTCATTTCTACTCTTTGATGACTTACCAAACATAGTATTGATATTTTTCACCTTTTTTAAATTTCCTCCCCAGTCAATGCCTCTGGAGCACCTTCAAACTCTTGGCCACCGAAAAAATCTTTTTTTAATCTACGATAAGGGTGGCTTTGTCTTAGAAATCGCCCATGGCCAAGGTAAACCGTCTTTCTTCCATGTTGAAGTTGATGGTAGCATGTGCCTTCTTCACATATCGGACAAGCTTTGTGGCCTTTAACACTATATCCTGACAAGTTCCCATATGCAGAGAAGTCATTTATAGTACAAAAGATCATTGCTCGCATATTAAAAGTCTCCTTCTTGTTCGCATCAAGAACATCGACACCTTTATCCCATAACTCTTTCAAGTCTTCGATCAAGGGTTCTAGGTAAACATCTATGTCATTTCTGGGTTGCTTTATTCCCGAAATCAACATAGACAACATTATGTACTTTCGTTTCATATATAACAAAGGAGATAAGTTGTAAATTACCAACAGAACAGGCCATGAACTATGTATACTACTTAGGCTACCGTAAGGATTCATACCATCTGTGCTAAGCCCAAGCCTGAGATTCCTAGGTTCTTCACCGAAGCTAGGAAATAATTGATCAATTTTCTGCCATTGAGAAGAATAAGTTGGATGTCGAAGCTTTCCATCAGAAATCCACTCATCTGTATGCCATCTCAAATTTTTGGTATCAATTTCATTAGCAAACAGGCGCTTGAACCTTGGAATGATTGGAAGATACCACAACACTTTTGCAGGGCCCTTATTTGATTTATACCTCGGAGTTTCACATATCGGACATTGCTCCTTCTCTTCATGATCTTTTCTATACAATATGCAATCATTAGGGCAAGCATGGATTTTTTTATACTTCATCCCTAGTGGACACAGTATTTTCTTAGCATCATAGTATCGACAAGGCAACACATTATTATCAGGAAGCATATCTTTAAAGGCCTCAAGCGTTTCTGAAAAACTCTTATCGCTCTATCCATGCCGTGCTTTCAAGCTTACCAATTTCAATACAGCATTCAGCAATTGGTATTTTTTACACCCCGGGTATAGCGGTTTCTCAGCATCATTGCACATATTACCATATGCATGTGATTGTTTAAAAGCCTCTTCTCCTACATCATGAATAATATCCTCTATCCGATCATCCATATCCGTGTCATTATCATCACAAGTCACTTCCCCCTGTTGAGATGAACTTAGCAATTCTAATTGTTCACCATGCCATACCCATACTACATACGTCTTACAAAACCTTTCACAAATTAAATGTGTATATATATCTGCAGCACTTAGTCGCTTCTCATTCAAACATTTTACACAAGGGCAATAAAACATCCCACTATCATCATCGGCATTTCTTTTTGCAAAGTCTAAAAAACCCTTGACCCCAACATCATATTCAACACTCGTCCGTTTAGCTTGTATCCAACTACGATCCATATATTCCAACACCTTTTTTTGTTTTGTACTTTTTCCCTGGAAAAGGTAGGAGAATGATGAGAGTATGCAATCATTACACCCAAGTACATAGTGTAACTAGAATTAAACAAAGAAGATCATGATTTAGAGTAGCGTGTGAGGAAAAAATGGAATGAGGGAAAGTGGAATGGAGAAGGAGTGAGGGAATGAGGAATGGAGGTGGAAAGAGGAAGGAAAGAATGTGCGTTCGTCAGAAAAAGTGACTTGGATATATATTCTTTTAATGTCTAACGCCTGCACACGCTAGATCCATTATTATATTGTTTGTCCCTGGATATATTTTTTAGGGTGACTTTGGTCCTTCGACTAATAATATCCAAGCAATACCGTTGGAAACCAATAGAAGGTAACTAGTTAAACAAAGCAAAAAGAACTATAAGTGGAGGGATATAATGGCAGCTGCTTACAGAGATTAAAGCAATATTGGAACGGAGCTGGAATGTAGAGTTCCAATATATTGACAGAGACGACAATAGTATGGCAGACTCGTTAGCTGGAATCAAAAGTCAATATATCATACAACTCATTCTCTGGTCCTTTACCACAATACACAATGCAACAGCTAGAATTATCTCCATCATCATTCTTGGGCAATCCTGGCCTTTGTATCAATTGTTCAATTTTAGATCGCTCAGGTTATAGATCTTCTAGACCTGACTCTATATCAATTGACCACAAAGGCAGTAAATTAGTAGTGTCTGGACTAGAAATATTTGTCATTTGCCTGTCATCTATCATTTACCTTCTCATTTACATCAGCTGCTTTGTTCAAATATCTAACGTGGAGTTCAATGTTGATTATGAAGAGCAAGAGGCTTTGTTTTCAAATGATGAGGGATATTTCAGAATTATTAACCTACTAGAAGCTACAGAACATCTACATGATAAATATATAATTGGTGAAGGAGGGCATGGAATTGTTTATAAAGCTGAACTTGATATTGGAGTTTTTGCTATTAAGAAGGTTAAATTTGCAAAAATCAATAGGAGGAAATCAAACTTGGTCAGAGAAATTGCATTGACTAGGAAGATTGGGCGAAAAATGTGGCAAGATGCCTAGGCTTCTGGATTGGTGAGGAATATGGTCTAATTGTCAGCAGGTACATGGAAAATGGAAGCCTTCATGATGTTTTGCATGAAACCAATCAACTACCATGCCTAGCATGGAACGTCGGCTATAAAATTGCTATTGGAATTGCAAAAGGACTAGCATATCTTCATCATGATCATGATCCCCCCACATTGCATCGAGACATCAAACCAAAGAATATACTGCTTGACTCTGATATGCAGCCTTTTATTACTGATTTTGGTATTTTGAATGCTTTGAATCAGCCCTCTACTACAATGCATTTACAGTCAACATATCATCTAGGTACTCGTGGGTTTATGGCACCAGGTAATTGCTCTTGTTCTACACTCCATGGATTAATTCTCTCTTTGGCACATGTATAATAAAACTCGAGTCTCTTTGCCCCATTAATTACTCACTACTGTACATTACTACATTACTATATTCCATAATATATTCTCATATACTATATATTTCTACTAATTTATCACAAACGCATGTTAGTATTAGCAACCAGGAGCTGGCAAAAAAAAATAGCAACCAGAATAAGCAGAGAAATCTACACACACTGAAATGGACAACAGAGAGAATGACAGTGGAAGTAGCATACCATGAAACAGAGAGAGCTTAAAAATCTAGAAAATAAAAGAAAAGCAGAGATGAAAAAAGAAGAAAGCGGCCTAAAGCTCCATCAATTTTCTGCTTGCTCGGTTAACTAATGAATATATCTAATGATACCAATTTCAAATTGAGCATGCGACCAAGCGCGGACGAGGAAGCATTTTTTAGGGGTAAATGTAGATCGAGGACGAGGAAGCATACCTCAAACAAGACGATGAAGACGAAGACCTCCTTCAGTCGCAGTGAATGACAGACGGAGCTCAAAAACCAGAAGCAAACGAAGACGACGACCCAACAGCGACAACAATTAGCAGCGACCGGCCGGAATCGATTGTTCCAATTCAAAGATCAGGTAAGGGACGGGGAGTTGAGCACTGAGAAGAGAAATGATTGGGATGAAAAATTTCAGAAATGGAGAGGGCGCGCGGGCAGGGGAGGGGGAAAAATTTGGGGATCTTTTTAAGACCGGTTAAGTAGCTTAACGGGTCTTAAATCAAGCTTTTTAAGACCGGTTGTCTAACAACCAGTCTTAAAATCACCTTTTAAGACCGGTTGTTAGAGAACCGGTCTTAAAAAGCTTCATTTTAGACCGGTTCTCTAGCAACCGGTCTTAAAAAGATTAATTTTTAGATCGGTTATTATAATAACCGGTCTAAAAATTAATCTTTTTAGACCGGTTAGTGTGCAACCGGTCTAAATTGTATTTTTTAGACCGGTTATTATAATAACCGGTCTCCCAAATTCCTTATAATTACGTAAATGCCACCGCGCATTTCTTTTAGACCTCATTTACTACAACCGGTTTAAATGTGCCGGTCTAAATCACCTTTTTTGTACTAGTGGGGCTAAAGTCTCATGATTGTCATGTCTTAATGCAACAACTACTCCCAGTAGCTATTCGAGGCATTGCCGAATATGATCTTCAACACATATTGACTAGACTTTGTTTCTTCTTCAATGCCATTTGTTGTAAAGTCATTGACACGGAAAGATTGGAGGAATTGGAAAATGAAGGATTTATGATCTTATGCCAGCTTGAGAAGCTTTTTCTTCCTTCCTTTTTTGATATCATGGTACACTTGATTGTTCATCTAGTGAGGGAGATAAAGTTATGTGGCCCTATCTATTTTCGGTGGATGTACCCGATCGAAAAAACTATGAAAATACTAAAAGGGTATGTGAAGAACCCCAATCGGCCTGAAGCATCTATTGTTCAAAAATATGTTTCTGAAGAAGCTATGGAATTTTGTCAACATTATTTGTCAAATGTACGACATATTGGCCTTCCTAAACGTCATGATCAAGAAGGGGGTAGACGCGGGGCAACAGTAAAGAGCATAGATGCTGATGAATTGCAACAAGTCCACTTGTACATCTTGAACAATGTTGATGAAGTTCAATATTATATGAATGCCCATAAAGAAATTGTATGAAAAAAAAATAGTCGAATGACTGAACAAAGGTTAATCAGGGAGCATAACAGAACTTTCGCACATTGGTTTAAACAAAAGGTTGACGGAGAAGAATGTGTTTCTGATACAATAAATTGGTTAGCACGTGGTCCTGAAGTTGATGTCATAAGTTGGACTTCATTTGTGATAAATGGTTATACCTTTTACACGAAGTCCCTAGATGATAAGAGCACCGTCTAGAACAGTGGTGTTGTATTAGTGGCTGAATCTATGCACTTCTCTAGTTCGAAAGATAAGAACCCTACATTGGCTGCCATACCTTATTATGGGGTGATTGAAGAGATTTGGGTAGTTGACTATGTTAAAATTAGATTTCCCATTTTCAAATGAAAATGGGTTGATGTTAATAATGGTGTGAAGATAGATAGGTTAGGATTTACATTAGTAGATTTGAATAGTAGAAGTTTTGGAGATGAACCTTTCATTATGGCAGATCAGGCGCAACAAGTGTTCTATATCACTGATCAGGCAAATAAAATGTGGTCTGTAGCTCTCCAAGGAAAAAGGGTCGTTGATATTGACGAGAAAAGTCACTCAAATTATGATATTCTTGAGACTCCTTCTTTTTCTAGGGGTCTACCAGAACTGAACAAAGAAGATGAAGCAGATAATGCGCACGGCACAAGAAATGATCATCACGAGGGAATATGGGAGGATATCTCTTTATGATACTACTTTGACCTTAACTAACTAAAGTAATTATGATTATGATTATTATCCGAAGAATATGTTTAGTTATTTTATCGATATAGTCTTCACATGTCATAGCTTAGGATTTATCTTTCTTTGTTGTCGTTACAGGCAAATGACAGATCCCCAGTATCCTAGTACAGAGGATCAGCCACCTCCTCCACCTCTGAGTCAGCCACCTAGTGCTCAGGAGAGTCAGCCACCTAGTGCTTAGTAGAGTTAGCCAGCTAGTGTTAACCAGGGCGAGCCTAGCAATGCTCTGAGCCAGGGTCATAGTGAGCGCAGTAGCCAGTCTGTACGGAGGGGTAGTCGTGGCACACGGTTGACAGATGTTTCCCTTAGTCGGAGTGCAGGCCAAAAGATACCGCAAGTGCACGGATCGCGTCAAGTAATAAAGTGATAAGTAAGATCGTTCCCTCGAGGATTTGAGTAACAAATTAGTTGAGCAATAGTCTTAGTGAGTTTGATTAAGTTGCGTCAAAACAAAGTGTTGAGTGTGGAAAAAGAACTTTCAAACGATATTTTGATAAAGACTAAATATTGCTGAACAATAATCTATTTCTTGTGAATTCAATCAATTTTAAGAAACCTAGGATTGTTCATCCCATTTGCACTTCATAAACTTAATTTCCTTCCTCTATAAGAATACTTTCATGGGTTATATATATGTCAGCCTAAGATTCACTAGCAAGTGATTAAGCTCTCTCAAGTCATAACCACATTTATATCATCCATTAACATACACAATCTCTTGCTATAGTTAAGGGAAAATAATCTTTAAATAACCACCTTAATTTTGACAATGCTAGGTTAATAACTATATCTCTATGTTATTAACTAACCATTCATTTAATTCTTAAACTTCAAGTCTAGCATAACTCTCCCCAAGTTCTACAATTAAACTAACTCTCTCAAGCTTAGTCTGATTGAACAAATGATCCATTGTGCTGGCCAGTCACGGATATCAGCAAAAACAGAGGAGAATTAACATATATATACCATTGGGTACCAAAAGAAAGAAGGAATTAAGTTCAATCCATACAAAGGTTTAGAACAATCCTAGAATAAAAAAAACTAGCCACTCATATTCAAAAACGAATCACAGATATTAACATTCGGTCCAGACATATCAGAATTAAAATGGAGAAAGGGAATGAGTACAGAACAATCAAGAGAAATGGAGTTGGAATCTCTTTCAATCTTCAATCCCACTTGATTTCCTTGAGAAAGCCCCTCTCCTTTGCTTGCAAATACTCCTTAGCCGTCTCCACAAACTTCTGAATGTCGAACCCCTCCCCTTTTTCCTTCAGCTTTTTGCCTTTTTAAATGACCTAAAAACAAAACGCACAGCAGCTGTTTTCGCGTTTTGGCTGTAGCCAGAAATTATTGGCTGCAGCCAGAAAACGCGTTCTTGTCTCTGTCTGTCGTCTGGCTGCAGCCAGAAATGGCTTGGCTGCAGCCAGAAACTTTCTGGAGGTCTTCTGGCTGCAGCCAGCCAATTTCTTGGCTGCAGCCAAGCATCTGTTTCCAACTTTTTCAGCTTTTCCCCAGTGACGCAATCATTGCAAAGGGTGTTGTGCTTTCTTCCCAACTTCTTGATCAATGATTTATGCTTCCATTGGCTCTTTGAGTTTCTCAAGTGTGATCCTACAAGCACAATGAAGTCTATACAAAACAAAGGGTGATGTATGATAGCAAAATATTCACATTTAATCAAAGAATTATTCCCTTTTTAACCAAACACTCATGGGGCACATTTCCTTCACACTTCACTCCTTATAAACCCATTAATAAATCAGAAAGTGTGATAAATTGAGTGTAAATGTGCCATTTTGATATGCATTTCACAAGGCTAACACACCCCCAAACTTAAACTTTTACTCGTCCTCGAGTAAAACAAGTTGAACAGTGAAAGAGCTAGATTAAATAACCATTAACTCAGTACATAGGCATGATGATTTCCTCATTGGTTGTTCAAGATGTTATATTCAATAGGAACACAATGAAATATAAAAGAATGCAAGGTTTACAACTTAAAGCATCTTTCCTAACAATGTTCAAAATGTGTGTGTGTGAGGAGAATTAAAGAACAAGTTTTCCTGCCAATGTCAAGATCAAATGTAGCAATTAATTAAGCATGTATAAATAAACCTCAATCTCAGGTCTTCATATACCTACATTCTCCTCTCTTTCCACTAATAGACAATTCCACACTGTTTCAAAATCAATGGGACTTTATAAGCTTGTGATTTGGCCACTGTTTAGGTTTATTGAAAGAATGGGAAAACAAAGAAGATTCAAATCTCTAGAGAATAATGACCATACACACTTCCTCTCCTTGTTTTACACATAATTCTCTCTCAAGAAATAAAGCACCTGTCCACACTTGTCCTCAACATATGCTCAAAAAATTATATAAAACAAGAAACTCAGAACTATGCAAAGATAAACACTTTATAGATTTAAAATATGTTTTTCAGGAATTTCTAAGTGTGAGTGTGTGTACGGAGTTAACATGTATTCCTTTTGCACTTGTCAAAGTTATAAGCTACACTTCAAGTCATATACCCCTATTCAAACGATCAATTACATCATTATCTAATTTCTTCCCCTCTTCTTCTAATTTAATCCAATTGACTTAAAAATCAAAGGGACTTTTCGGCTTGTAACGGGGCCAGGGGTTAAGGTATTTATAAGAAAAGGCAAAGGATACTCAACAAATACCTCAAGATAGATGATAATTACTCAAGGGGTTTCTTCCTTTTCTCATTAAACGTACTCCCCCAAACTTGAACCAAATTGATCTCTTCCAAATCAAGCCTTGTTGTATATATATTTTTTTTTCTTTTTTTTTTCTTTTTTCTTTTTTCTTTTTTTGAATTTTTGGCTTGATGTCTATACAATGGGAGCCCTTTTTTTTTCTTTCATTCTTTTTTTTTTCTTTTTTTTTTCTCAATCATATAACACTCTACACATCACCACATTCCACACCCTAATCCTTATCATCTATCTCAAAGCAAGGGAATCATGGTTTTTCACATTGGCTAGGTTAGGTAGATGTTAGGTTTTCAAAAAGAATTTTTCTAATTGGTTTTTCAATCAGGCTCAAAATAGGGGTTCAAAAGAGGAATCAAATCAATTAGGAAGGCTTGAAAGGCTCAATCGCATTTTATGAAGTGCCCTAATCATTTCTTCAAATCGTATGAAATAAATCAAAAGTTTTGAAGAAGTCAAAAGATTATTTTGCAATTAACCGCTTGAAACAAAAGTATATAACCTAATTTGTCACAAATCCCTTCAACAAGAACTTCCAAAACACAGCCAACTCCAATAGTGCTTTCTTAACTTAAAAATTCCTGAATAACATGCTTTATCTCTACAATGCATCCATCAATGCACATTAAACAGAATTTCTTATCAAATATAAAAGAGTGAGCAGGAATTTATAAGCGATAATCGACATGATTTTTCTGTATATGGCTAAAATGGGGTGTCAATTTGTCGATTGTCATTGGTAGGCTTGAAAGGCACAAACGCAATTAAAAGAATGCCCAAATCATTTTTCAAAAATGTGTGACTTCATTTACTCATTTCAAGAGATTCCAATGTAGGTTCTAAAATCCTTTAATTGAGAAAGAATATACACACCAAATTGCTACCAACGTTTCCTATTAAAACAATTAACTCATTCCCAGATCCGGTGCAAAATGTTCATTCTAAAAATTTTCAGGAACTATTGCTTTAAGATATAAATCAAGCATTCAAACATATTAAACATCATGTCCTAAAAAGCATAAAATCCAAACATTCATTCTATCATTGGAACATGCACTTACTATCACAAATAATTAATCAACCTAGCTCGAATTTCAAATCAAAGGACAAGAAATAGTCAAAGTTTATGCACTTGAAATCTTTGTCAACTAGACACACAAATCATCAAAACTATCACCCCCAAACTTAAGAAATGCAGTGTCCTCACTGTCAGAACTGAAACGAACAATTTGAATTTAAGAGTGGAATAGCTCAAATTCATGAGAAAAATACAGGGGGTGATTTATTTTGGACAAACAATTATTGGAATCCGAAATTTTTTTTTTATTTTTTTATTTTACTAAAACAGATTCATCCAGGTGACCCAAAATTTTTTTCACAATGAAATTCAAGCATGTTCATTTAAACTTACTAACCCACAAATTCCAAGACAGTACCATTGAGGGGTATGTGACAATGATTTCACAATTTCAGGGCATAATTTCTGGCCACTAATCCTCATACCACATTCTCAGTTCGAGCTTAAGTTTGACAATCCTAAGAATCTCATGGAACAACATTTCTCATAGAGCAACTTTGCAACGCCTCAGAACAACATTTCCATGTACAAATGTACTTAAGCCTCATAACAACTCCATTTGAATCTACTTAAACCAATCCCCAAAATAAAGAAAGGCACAAAGAGTACCACTCACCACTTGAGTAAATCACGAACAGGGGAATATCAATCAAAGACAGAGGAGACGGAAGCACGAGCTGCTCTGAGTTACCAAAACAGTGACCCGAAGCTGAGATCAATGGGAAACCGAGAGTCCAGCGACAATGATAGTGATGAGAGAAGATAGAGTGGGAAAGAGAGACGAGGGAGGATGGGTAGTGACGTTGGAGATTTATGAGTCGGGAGAGAAGGACGATGACGGTGAGGGAAGAAGGAAATGGTGGCAGACAAGAAAAGGAGACTGTGGGAGAGAGGTGCGACGGTGCAACAGATCTGCAGCGGGGAAAATGGTGGGGGGAATGGTGGCCGATTGAGAGGGGACGGCCTTAGGGTTCTTGCGTGAGAGAAATGAGAGAAAACAAAGAGGAATAGAAATTGAAACAGAGTCGCGAGAGGGAAGAAAGAGGAACAGAGGACAAGAATGACGCAAGGCAAAAAAAAAATTTTTTTTTTTTATATATAGCAAGCCACGGGTTTGGGCTGCAGCCAGAAAATTCTTGCCTGCAGCCCAGATCTTTCTGTGCTCTCCTTGGCTGCAGCCCAAAATTCCTGGCTGCAGCCCAGATCCTTCTGAGCTCTATTTGGCTGCAGCCCAAAATTCCTGGCTGCAGCATAAATCTTTCTGAGCTCCAATTGGCTGCAGCCAAATGTGTGTTGGCTGCGGCCAAAATTTGTCCCCCAACTGCATCAGATATTACGCATGTAGCATACCATATACACAGAATTTTTCACCTGATGATCATAGACACTAACACAACCCCTCAATCACTTGCACCAAAAATTTCCCATGAGGCACATACACTCATCAACATTAATAATTCACACAATTGAGAACACCTTTTCATAAGATTAAAGTGCACCCAACAATTTATGAACTCACTTTACATCCAGAATGGATAGGATTAGACCAATCTCATGCACAAATCAAAAGATAATTCATTCCACAAACAGGAATACACCTAAATCAGAAGTGAAAATGCATTGGTAACAATAGTTATCAAATCAAGTTATGCTCATCAAATATTAGGCTCAAGAAAATCATGAGAATGAAGAAACTTCCCTGCAAAATGCCTATCCAGACCAAATGCCACCCCTTTTCTTGCAATCCTCTTGATCTTCTTCTCTTTATTTGGGGTTCCTCTCCTACCTGCGAAAGCAAAAGACCAAACATACATCTACAAAAAAAAAATACTAAAATCAAAGAAACTAAAGAGATTAAGTTAAGAACTTGGGTAGCCTCCCAAGAAGCGCTTAGTTTATAGTCTTTAGCCCGACTCTTCATCTCCTCAAGTCACATCATCTATAGGTAAGGTGAAAACTTGATGGTTCACCTCTCCATCGCAATTGTGCTTTAATTTATGGCCACTAGCTTGAAATCCTTTACCAACTTCATTGCTCAACCATGCTTGTATCTTTACAACCTCATTAGCCCATTCAATAGCTCTTTTACATGCTTGTAGAATTTCCAAAAGATGTTCTTCTTGTTGAATGGCTAATGGTGACGCTATACCCAATGGTAGACTTTTGGTTCTCAAATAGTCATGTTGAAAGTTAGAGGGTAACTTCTTCAAATCAGGAGACCATGCCTCTTTAATAGATGACTTTAAAGATGATGATTCCAATAGTACCCGACTCCCAATATTAATCGGTGTTGCTTTCAAGACACTTATGCCATCTTCCACTGCTTGACCTTCTATTTGACTTTGTATTGACAAAGCATCAACAAGCCCATTATGAATTGGCTTCTTGAATTCCTCTTGCTCAACTTTATCAACTAAGAAGCATTGTTTAGCCTCATTGGGCGACTTCATTAGCTTGTTCATCTTAAAAGTAACATGCTCATCTTCAACTCGCATAGTAATCTCACCCTTTTCAACATCAATTAGGGTTCTAGCAGTTGCTAAAAATGGACGCCCAAAGATTAAAGGAATGTTCCAATCAACTTCACAATCTATGACAATGAAATCTACCGGAAAGATGAATTTATCCACTTTAACTAAAATATCTTCAATAATCCCTCTAGGTTGAGAAGTACTCCTATCTGCAAAGAGAAGTGTAACAGTAGTGGGTTTTGGCGCTCCCAACCCTAATTGGTTGAAAACAGCAAGGGGCATTAAATTCACACTTGCACCTAAGTCACAAAGAGCTTTACCACTAAAATTAGTCCCAATATTACAAGGGATGTAGAAACTCCCTGGATCCTTGAGCTTAGGAGGCAATTTTCTTTGGATAACCGCACTACATTCTTCAGTCAAAGCTACAGTCTCATACTCACTAAATCTTCTCTTCTTGGATAAGACATCTTTGAGGAACTTAGCATATTTGGGCATGCTCTCCAATGCTTCGGCAAAAGGAATGTTAATATGAAGTTGCTTGAACATATCCACAAACTTCTTGAACTGAGTCTCCTCTTCCTTCTTCTTGAATCTCAGAGGGAATGGAAGTGGAGGTATAACAACATTAGATATGGGCATCTTCCTCTTCTTCTCATCCATACTTTCAAGTGCAATTGGCTTGCTTTTCACCACATTATCAAGATTCTCCTTGACTTGTTGCCTCTTTTTACTTTCTTCTTCTTTCACATTTTCTTCCCCGATCTCCTTATCATCAATGTCAACAACCACGTGATCTTTCTTCTTGGGGCTTGGTTTACTTGAGTTAAGCACATCTGGTAGCACTTTGCCACTTCTCAAATAAATGGCATGGCATTCCTCTTTTCCACCTCGCTTTGGATTAGGAATGGTGTCACTAGGAAGACTATTTCGTGCCATAGCATTTACTTGTGTTGCTAATTGTCCCACTTGTACTTCAAGGTTCTTAATTGCAGTTTCATGAAGAGAAAAGGTAGCCTTATTCTCAACCCTTGAAGATTCCACCTCTGATAAGATACGGGCCAACATCTTGTCTGTCTTAGATTCTTCTTCTTCTGCAGGAGCTTGCCTTGATGGCATTGGAAAACCCGGTGGAGGAACCGGCTTGGGGCCAGAAGTAGACTCATGAGGAGGGTTCAAGGTGTTACCTTGACTCCAAGAAAAGTTGGGATGAGCTCTCCAAGCACGGTTGTAAGTTTGTGAGTATGGGTTACCTTGAGAAGGTTGAAATTTGCCCATATAGTTGACAGATTCAGTGCCCATGTAGAGAGGGCAATTGTCAGGCATGTGGTCATCATTACATTGCTCACATACAATCGGAGTGGATTGAATAGAATGCACACCACGAGCAGTGCCCTTATGTATTTGAGACTCTAAAACATCAAAACGTTTGTTCAACGCGGATAAAATTGTGGCAATTTGTGATGAAGAGTCTTCTTTTGTGTTGAGTGGGGCCGGAGTAGTTCTCCTATCATTGCCTTGTGTGTTGTTTGCAGATAATTGATCCAAAAGTCTAAACACCTCATTGACAGGCACATTCCGGTAACCTCCATTAGTCATAGAGTCCACCATAGCCTTAGATTGAGGATTCAAGCGAGTACAGAAAATTTGAATCACTACCCACTTGTCCACCCCATGATTTGGGCATTGTTTCATTAACATCTTGTATCTCTCCCAAGCGGCATACAAATGCTCATCCGGTTGTTGTCTAAAACTTAGAAACTCGTCCCTTGCTTCCACTGATTTATCGTCGGAGAAAAATCGAGCTCTAAATTTAGCTTCAAGATTATCCCAAGAAGTTATGGATCCTTCTGGTAGATTGTTGAACCAATCTCTAGCTTTCCCTTGTAGAGAGAGAGGGAATAGCCGCAACCTCAGCACATCTTGGGGAACACCATTCTACTTAAAAGAATCACACACCTCCAAGAAATACATCAAATGCTTGTTGGCGTCTTCATTATAAAGGCCATGGTACAACCCATGCATTTGCAACATCGTTATCATCACTGGCTTGATCTCAAAAGTGTGTGCTTGCATCTCCGGCATTCGAATACAAGATTGAGTTCCTCTCATATTCCGGCTGGCGAAGTCATTGACAGTGGCTCTATCATATTCATCCGCCATTGATTCAGCTTCAGTTTCAGTTTCAGACTCAAATTCAGATTCTGTTCCAATTTCAGACTCCGATTCTGCTGCTGATTCAGTTTCTTCTTCAATGCGTGGTAATCCGTCAAGTACCACTATCAATTCGTTCCCTTGCAGATGTTGCATGAACTGGGCTGATATCTACAAAAAGGCACAAACCAGCAAGTATCAAGCTAAAACAACTAAAATGTAATGCAGAAAATAGTGAAAGAAAAATTATAAATCTAACTAAAGACCCAAGCGAAATCTACTAACACAAGCCTAAGGTCAACTAAAAGATTTGTTAAACCAATCCCCGGCAACGGCGCCAAAAACTTGTTCGCTACCGCAAGTGCACGGATCGCGTCAAGTAATAAAGTGATAAGTAAGATCGTTCCCTCGAGGATTTGAGTAACAAATTAGTTGAGCAATAGTCTTAGTGAGTTTGATTAAGTTGCGTCAAAACAAAGTGTTGAGTGTGGAAAAAGAACTTTCAAACGATATTTTGATAAAGACTAAATATTGCTGAACAATAATCTATTTCTTGTGAATTCAATCAATTTTAAGAAACCTAGGATTGTTCATCCCATTTGCACTTCATAAACTTAATTTCCTTCCTCTATAAGAATACTTTCATGGGTTATATATATGTCAGCCTAAGATTCACTAGCAAGTGATTAAGCTCTCTCAAGTCATAACCACATTTATATCATCCATTAACATACACAATCTCTTGCTATAGTTAAGGGAAAATAATCTTTAAATAACCACCTTAATTTTGACAATGCTAGGTTAATAACTATATCTCTATGTTATTAACTAACCATTCATTTAATTCTTAAACTTCAAGTCTAGCATAACTCTCCCCAAGTTCTACAATTAAACTAACTCTCTCAAGCTTAGTCTGATTGAACAAATGATCCATTGTGCTGGCCAGTCACGGATATCAGCAAAAACAGAGGAGAATTAACATATATATACCATTGGGTACCAAAAGAAAGAAGGAATTAAGTTCAATCCATACAAAGGTTTAGAACAATCCTAGAATAAAAAAAACTAGCCACTCATATTCAAAAACGAATCACAGATATTAACATTCGGTCCAGACATATCAGAATTAAAATGGAGAAAGGGAATGAGTACAGAACAATCAAGAGAAATGGAGTTGGAATCTCTTTCAATCTTCAATCCCACTTGATTTCCTTGAGAAAGCCCCTCTCCTTTGCTTGCAAATACTCCTTAGCCGTCTCCACAAACTTCTGAATGTCGAACCCCTCCCCTTTTTCCTTCAGCTTTTTGCCTTTTTAAATGACCTAAAAACAAAACGCACAGCAGCTGTTTTCGCGTTTTGGCTGTAGCCAGAAATTATTGGCTGCAGCCAGAAAACGCGTTCTTGTCTCTGTCTGTCGTCTGGCTGCAGCCAGAAATGGCTTGGCTGCAGCCAGAAACTTTCTGGAGGTCTTCTGGCTGCAGCCAGCCAATTTCTTGGCTGCAGCCAAGCATCTGTTTCCAACTTTTTCAGCTTTTCCCCAGTGACGCAATCATTGCAAAGGGTGTTGTGCTTTCTTCCCAACTTCTTGATCAATGATTTATGCTTCCATTGGCTCTTTGAGTTTCTCAAGTGTGATCCTACAAGCACAATGAAGTCTATACAAAACAAAGGGTGATGTATGATAGCAAAATATTCACATTTAATCAAAGAATTATTCCCTTTTTAACCAAACACTCATGGGGCACATTTCCTTCACACTTCACTCCTTATAAACCCATTAATAAATCAGAAAGTGTGATAAATTGAGTGTAAATGTGCCATTTTGATATGCATTTCACAAGGCTAACACACCCCCAAACTTAAACTTTTACTCGTCCTCGAGTAAAACAAGTTGAACAGTGAAAGAGCTAGATTAAATAACCATTAACTCAGTACATAGGCATGATGATTTCCTCATTGGTTGTTCAAGATGTTATATTCAATAGGAACACAATGAAATATAAAAGAATGCAAGGTTTACAACTTAAAGCATCTTTCCTAACAATGTTCAAAATGTGTGTGTGTGAGGAGAATTAAAGAACAAGTTTTCCTGCCAATGTCAAGATCAAATGTAGCAATTAATTAAGCATGTATAAATAAACCTCAATCTCAGGTCTTCATATACCTACATTCTCCTCTCTTTCCACTAATAGACAATTCCACACTGTTTCAAAATCAATGGGACTTTATAAGCTTGTGATTTGGCCACTGTTTAGGTTTATTGAAAGAATGGGAAAACAAAGAAGATTCAAATCTCTAGAGAATAATGACCATACACACTTCCTCTCCTTGTTTTACACATAATTCTCTCTCAAGAAATAAAGCACCTGTCCACACTTGTCCTCAACATATGCTCAAAAAATTATATAAAACAAGAAACTCAGAACTATGCAAAGATAAACACTTTATAGATTTAAAATATGTTTTTCAGGAATTTCTAAGTGTGAGTGTGTGTACGGAGTTAACATGTATTCCTTTTGCACTTGTCAAAGTTATAAGCTACACTTCAAGTCATATACCCCTATTCAAACGATCAATTACATCATTATCTAATTTCTTCCCCTCTTCTTCTAATTTAATCCAATTGACTTAAAAATCAAAGGGACTTTTCGGCTTGTAACGGGGCCAGGGGTTAAGGTATTTATAAGAAAAGGCAAAGGATACTCAACAAATACCTCAAGATAGATGATAATTACTCAAGGGGTTTCTTCCTTTTCTCATTAAACGTACTCCCCCAAACTTGAACCAAATTGATCTCTTCCAAATCAAGCCTTGTTGTATATATATTTTTTTTTCTTTTTTTTTTCTTTTTTCTTTTTTCTTTTTTTGAATTTTTGGCTTGATGTCTATACAATGGGAGCCCTTTTTTTTTCTTTCATTCTTTTTTTTTTCTTTTTTTTTTCTCAATCATATAACACTCTACACATCACCACATTCCACACCCTAATCCTTATCATCTATCTCAAAGCAAGGGAATCATGGTTTTTCACATTGGCTAGGTTAGGTAGATGTTAGGTTTTCAAAAAGAATTTTTCTAATTGGTTTTTCAATCAGGCTCAAAATAGGGGTTCAAAAGAGGAATCAAATCAATTAGGAAGGCTTGAAAGGCTCAATCGCATTTTATGAAGTGCCCTAATCATTTCTTCAAATCGTATGAAATAAATCAAAAGTTTTGAAGAAGTCAAAAGATTATTTTGCAATTAACCGCTTGAAACAAAAGTATATAACCTAATTTGTCACAAATCCCTTCAACAAGAACTTCCAAAACACAGCCAACTCCAATAGTGCTTTCTTAACTTAAAAATTCCTGAATAACATGCTTTATCTCTACAATGCATCCATCAATGCACATTAAACAGAATTTCTTATCAAATATAAAAGAGTGAGCAGGAATTTATAAGCGATAATCGACATGATTTTTCTGTATATGGCTAAAATGGGGTGTCAATTTGTCGATTGTCATTGGTAGGCTTGAAAGGCACAAACGCAATTAAAAGAATGCCCAAATCATTTTTCAAAAATGTGTGACTTCATTTACTCATTTCAAGAGATTCCAATGTAGGTTCTAAAATCCTTTAATTGAGAAAGAATATACACACCAAATTGCTACCAACGTTTCCTATTAAAACAATTAACTCATTCCCAGATCCGGTGCAAAATGTTCATTCTAAAAATTTTCAGGAACTATTGCTTTAAGATATAAATCAAGCATTCAAACATATTAAACATCATGTCCTAAAAAGCATAAAATCCAAACATTCATTCTATCATTGGAACATGCACTTACTATCACAAATAATTAATCAACCTAGCTCGAATTTCAAATCAAAGGACAAGAAATAGTCAAAGTTTATGCACTTGAAATCTTTGTCAACTAGACACACAAATCATCAAAACTATCACCCCCAAACTTAAGAAATGCAGTGTCCTCACTGTCAGAACTGAAACGAACAATTTGAATTTAAGAGTGGAATAGCTCAAATTCATGAGAAAAATACAGGGGGTGATTTATTTTGGACAAACAATTATTGGAATCCGAAATTTTTTTTTTATTTTTTTATTTTACTAAAACAGATTCATCCAGGTGACCCAAAATTTTTTTCACAATGAAATTCAAGCATGTTCATTTAAACTTACTAACCCACAAATTCCAAGACAGTACCATTGAGGGGTATGTGACAATGATTTCACAATTTCAGGGCATAATTTCTGGCCACTAATCCTCATACCACATTCTCAGTTCGAGCTTAAGTTTGACAATCCTAAGAATCTCATGGAACAACATTTCTCATAGAGCAACTTTGCAACGCCTCAGAACAACATTTCCATGTACAAATGTACTTAAGCCTCATAACAACTCCATTTGAATCTACTTAAACCAATCCCCAAAATAAAGAAAGGCACAAAGAGTACCACTCACCACTTGAGTAAATCACGAACAGGGGAATATCAATCAAAGACAGAGGAGACGGAAGCACGAGCTGCTCTGAGTTACCAAAACAGTGACCCGAAGCTGAGATCAATGGGAAACCGAGAGTCCAGCGACAATGATAGTGATGAGAGAAGATAGAGTGGGAAAGAGAGACGGGGGAGGATGGGTAGTGACGTTGGAGATTTATGAGTCGGGAGAGAAGGACGATGACGGTGAGGGAAGAAGGAAATGGTGGCAGACAAGAAAAGGAGACTGTGGGAGAGAGGTGCGACGGTGCAACAGATCTGCAGCGGGGAAAATGGTGGGGGGAATGGTGGCCGATTGAGAGGGGACGGCCTTAGGGTTCTTGCGTGAGAGAAATGAGAGAAAACAAAGAGGAATAGAAATTGAAACAGAGTCGCGAGAGGGAAGAAAGAGGAACAGAGGACAAGAATGACGCAAGGCAAAAAAAAAAATTTTTTTTTTTATATATAGCAAGCCACGGGTTTGGGCTGCAACCAGAAAATTCTTGGCTGCAGCCCAGATCTTTCTGTGCTCTCCTTGGCTGCAGCCCAAAATTCCTGGCTGCAGCCCAGATCCTTCTGAGCTCTATTTGGCTGCAGCCCAAAATTCCTGGCTGCAGCATAAATCTTTCTGAGCTCCAATTGGCTGCAGCCAAATGTGTGTTGGCTGCGGCCAAAATTTGTCCCCCAACTGCATCAGATATTACGCATGTAGCATACCATATACACAGAATTTTTCACCTGATGATCATAGACACTAACACAACCCCTCAATCACTTGCACCAAAAATTTCCCATGAGGCACATACACTCATCAACATTAATAATTCACACAATTGAGAACACCTTTTCATAAGATTAAAGTGCACCCAACAATTTATGAACTCACTTTACATCCAGAATGGATAGGATTAGACCAATCTCATGCACAAATCAAAAGATAATTCATTCCACAAACAGGAATACACCTAAATCAGAAGTGAAAATGCATTGGTAACAATAGTTATCAAATCAAGTTATGCTCATCAAATATTAGGCTCAAGAAAATCATGAGAATGAAGAAACTTCCCTGCAAAATGCCTATCCAGACCAAATGCCACCCCTTTTCTTGCAATCCTCTTGATCTTCTTCTCTTTATTTGGGGTTCCTCTCCTACCTGCGAAAGCAAAAGACCAAACATACATCTACAAAAAAAAAATACTAAAATCAAAGAAACTAAAGAGATTAAGTTAAGAACTTGGGTAGCCTCCCAAGAAGCGCTTAGTTTATAGTCTTTAGCCCGACTCTTCATCTCCTCAAGTCACATCATCTATAGGTAAGGTGAAAACTTGATGGTTCACCTCTCCATCGCAATTGTGCTTTAATTTATGGCCACTAGCTTGAAATCCTTTACCAACTTCATTGCTCAACCATGCTTGTATCTTTACAACCTCATTAGCCCATTCAATAGCTCTTTTACATGCTTGTAGAATTTCCAAAAGATGTTCTTCTTGTTGAATGGCTAATGGTGACGCTATACCCAATGGTAGACTTTTGGTTCTCAAATAGTCATGTTGAAAGTTAGAGGGTAACTTCTTCAAATCAGGAGACCATGCCTCTTTAATAGATGACTTTAAAGATGATGATTCCAATAGTACCCGACTCCCAATATTAATCGGTGTTGCTTTCAAGACACTTATGCCATCTTCCACTGCTTGACCTTCTATTTGACTTTGTATTGACAAAGCATCAACAAGCCCATTATGAATTGGCTTCTTGAATTCCTCTTGCTCAACTTTATCAACTAAGAAGCATTGTTTAGCCTCATTGGGCGACTTCATTAGCTTGTTCATCTTAAAAGTAACATGCTCATCTTCAACTCGCATAGTAATCTCACCCTTTTCAACATCAATTAGGGTTCTAGCAGTTGCTAAAAATGGACGCCCAAAGATTAAAGGAATGTTCCAATCAACTTCACAATCTATGACAATGAAATCTACCGGAAAGATGAATTTATCCACTTTAACTAAAATATCTTCAATAATCCCTCTAGGTTGAGAAGTACTCCTATCTGCAAAGAGAAGTGTAACAGTAGTGGGTTTTGGCGCTCCCAACCCTAATTGGTTGAAAACAGCAAGGGGCATTAAATTCACACTTGCACCTAAGTCACAAAGAGCTTTACCACTAAAATTAGTCCCAATATTACAAGGGATGTAGAAACTCCCTGGATCCTTGAGCTTAGGAGGCAATTTTCTTTGGATAACCGCACTACATTCTTCAGTCAAAGCTACAGTCTCATACTCACTAAATCTTCTCTTCTTGGATAAGACATCTTTGAGGAACTTAGCATATTTGGGCATGCTCTCCAATGCTTCGGCAAAAGGAATGTTAATATGAAGTTGCTTGAACATATCCACAAACTTCTTGAACTGAGTCTCCTCTTCCTTCTTCTTGAATCTCAGAGGGAATGGAAGTGGAGGTATAACAACATTAGATATGGGCATCTTCCTCTTCTTCTCATCCATACTTTCAAGTGCAATTGGCTTGCTTTTCACCACATTATCAAGATTCTCCTTGACTTGTTGCCTCTTTTTACTTTCTTCTTCTTTCACATTTTCTTCCCCGATCTCCTTATCATCAATGTCAACAACCACGTGATCTTTCTTCTTGGGGCTTGGTTTACTTGAGTTAAGCACATCTGGTAGCACTTTGCCACTTCTCAAATAAATGGCATGGCATTCCTCTTTTCCACCTCGCTTTGGATTAGGAATGGTGTCACTAGGAAGACTATTTCGTGCCATAGCATTTACTTGTGTTGCTAATTGTCCCACTTGTACTTCAAGGTTCTTAATTGCAGTTTCATGAAGAGAAAAGGTAGCCTTATTCTCAACCCTTGAAGATTCCACCTCTGATAAGATACGGGCCAACATCTTGTCTGTCTTAGATTCTTCTTCTTCTGCAGGAGCTTGCCTTGATGGCATTGGAAAACCCGGTGGAGGAACCGGCTTGGGGCCAGAAGTAGACTCATGAGGAGGGTTCAAGGTGTTACCTTGACTCCAAGAAAAGTTGGGATGAGCTCTCCAAGCACGGTTGTAAGTTTGTGAGTATGGGTTACCTTGAGAAGGTTGAAATTTGCCCATATAGTTGACAGATTCAGTGCCCATGTAGAGAGGGCAATTGTCAGGCATGTGGTCATCATTACATTGCTCACATACAATCGGAGTGGATTGAATAGAATGCACACCACGAGCAGTGCCCTTATGTATTTGAGACTCTAAAACATCAAAACGTTTGTTCAACGCGGATAAAATTGTGGCAATTTGTGATGAAGAGTCTTCTTTTGTGTTGAGTGGGGCCGGAGTAGTTCTCCTATCATTGCCTTGTGTGTTGTTTGCAGATAATTGATCCAAAAGTCTAAACACCTCATTGACAGGCACATTCCGGTAACCTCCATTAGTCATAGAGTCCACCATAGCCTTAGATTGAGGATTCAAGCGAGTACAGAAAATTTGAATCACTACCCACTTGTCCACCCCATGATTTGGGCATTGTTTCATTAACATCTTGTATCTCTCCCAAGCGGCATACAAATGCTCATCCGGTTGTTGTCTAAAACTTAGAAACTCGTCCCTTGCTTCCACTGATTTATCGTCGGAGAAAAATCGAGCTCTAAATTTAGCTTTAAGATTATCCCAAGAAGTTATGGATCCTTCTGGTAGATTGTTGAACCAATCTCTAGCTTTCCCTTGTAGAGAGAGAGGGAATAGCCGCAACCTCAGCACATCTTGGGGAACACCATTCTGCTTAAAAGAATCACACACCTCCAAGAAATACATCAAATGCTTGTTGGCGTCTTCATTATAAAGGCCATGGTACAACCCATGCATTTGCAACATCGTTATCATCACTGGCTTGATCTCAAAAGTGTGTGCTTGCATCTCCGGCATTCGAATACAAGATTGAGTTCCTCTCATATTCCGGCTGGCGAAGTCATTGACAGTGGCTCTATCATATTCATCCGCCATTGATTCAGCTTCAGTTTCAGTTTCAGACTCAAATTCAGATTCTGTTCCAATTTCAGACTCCGATTCTGCTGCTGATTCAGTTTCTTCTTCAATGCGTGGTAATCCGTCAAGTACCACTATCAATTCGTTCCCTTGCAGATGTTGCATGAACTGGGCTGATATCTACAAAAAGGCACAAACCAGCAAGTATCAAGCTAAAACAACTAAAATGTAATGCAGAAAATAGTGAAAGAAAAATTATAAATCTAACTAAAGACCCAAGCGAAATCTACTAACACAAGCCTAAGGTCAACTAAAAGATTTGTTAAACCAATCCCCGGCAACGGCGCCAAAAACTTGTTCGCTACCGCAAGTGCACGGATCGCGTCAAGTAATAAAGTGATAAGTAAGATCGTTCCCTCGAGGATTTGAGTAACAAATTAGTTGAGCAATAGTCTTAGTGAGTTTGATTAAGTTACGTCAAAACAAAGTGTTGAGTGTGGAAAAAGAACTTTCAAACGATATTTTGATAAAGACTAAATATTGCTGAACAATAATCTATTTCTTGTGAATTCAATCAATTTTAAGAAACCTAGGATTGTTCATCCCATTTGCACTTCATAAACTTAATTTCCTTCCTCTATAAGAATACTTTCATGGGTTATATATATGTCAGCCTAAGATTCACTAGCAAGTGATTAAGCTCTCTCAAGTCATAACCACATTTATATCATCCATTAACATACACAATCTCTTGCTATAGTTAAGGGAAAATAATCTTTAAATAACCACCTTAATTTTGACAATGCTAGGTTAATAACTATATCTCTATGTTATTAACTAACCATTCATTTAATTCTTAAACTTCAAGTCTAGCATAACTCTCCCCAAGTTCTACAATTAAACTAACTCTCTCAAGCTTAGTCTGATTGAACAAATGATCCATTGTGCTGGCCAGTCACGGATATCAGCAAAAACAGAGGAGAATTAACATATATATACCATTGGGTACCAAAAGAAAGAAGGAATTAAGTTCAATCCATACAAAGGTTTAGAACAATCCTAGAATAAAAAAAACTAGCCACTCATATTCAAAAACGAATCACAGATATTAACATTCGGTCCAGACATATCAGAATTAAAATGGAGAAAGGGAATGAGTACAGAACAATCAAGAGAAATGGAGTTGGAATCTCTTTCAATCTTCAATCCCACTTGATTTCCTTGAGAAAGCCCCTCTCCTTTGCTTGCAAATACTCCTTAGCCGTCTCCACAAACTTCTGAATGTCGAACCCCTCCCCTTTTTCCTTCAGCTTTTTGCCTTTTTAAATGACCTAAAAACAAAACGCACAACAGCTGTTTTCGCGTTTTGGCTGCAGCCAGAAATTATTGGCTGCAGCCAGAAAACGCGTTCTTGTCTCTGTCTGTCGTCTGGCTGCAACCAGAAATGGCTTGGCTGCAGCCAGAAACTTTCTGGAGGTCTTCTGGCTGCAGCCAGCCAATTTCTTGGCTGCAGCCAAGCATCTGTTTCCAACTTTTTCAGCTTTTCCCCAGTGACGCAATCATTGCAAAGGGTGTTATGCTTTCTTCCCAACTTCTTGATCAATGATTTATGCTTCCATTGGCTCTTTGAGTGTCTCAAGTGTGATCCTACAAGCACAATGAAGTCTATACAAAACAAAGGGTGATGTATGATAGCAAAATATTCACATTTAATCAAAGAATTATTCCCTTTTTAACCAAACACTCATGGGGCACATTTCCTTCACACTTCACTCCTTATAAACCCATTAATAAATCAGAAAGTGTGATAAATTGAGTGTAAATGTGCCATTTTGATATGCATTTCACAAGGCTAACACCATTCCACCCTCCATACCATGAACCCTACCAACAACCTTCATTTCAACCTTCATTCCAATCTCATTACCCACCACACCCACCCTATAGATCATACTATGAACTTTCTCCGCCACCATACAACCCATATCATGAGCCTCACTCTAATCCTCCATCATATAACCACATGCCATATCATGACCCTTCTCCTTCATTCCATTCCACTTTCCAACCATGCCATCCACCTCATGAGCCTCTATTCCCACCATTTCAACCATCTTATGGACATCATTCTCAACCATGTGTGCTTCTCCAAGAACCTTCTATTGGTGGAGTTATTGGAGAATTCCAGAAACCAATGACTTGTACTATAAATGAGGAGCAGTCACACAAGGACACATTTTCCAATTGCATGGCCTCTATAATGAGATCAATGGAGCAAAGAGATAAAGAGCGTGCAAGTTTGGACAAGGACTTTGAGCGTCTCACTCAGCCATCAAAAGAAGCGGATGGATGGAAGAAAGATGTTGAACAATTTAAGAAAAATATGGAGTTGCTGTCACAAAAGATTTCTAAGTGCATCACTCCACGAGAGACTCTTCCTCCATTGCCTACATGTAATCCACCTATTCAAGTCAAGAAAGTTAAAAAGGTGCGATTTCAACTTCCAGAGGAGTCTTCCCTTCCTATGGAGAAGGAGCAAGGAGTACAAGGTCAAGAGCCACATGTCACTTCAACAGTGGAAGGTTCCAATCCTTCGGTGCCTACTTCTGTACAAGCACAAGAAGTGGAGCAAGTACAAAAGAACATTGAAGAGTCTCACCTACTATTTGGTAATGATCCTATTCTTATAGAAGTAGACTCTGCTACTACTTTAACTTGTGAAGTAATTAATGATTTGAGTTATGATGAGGTGGATGAGGAAATCATTCTTGAATTCCCTCAAATGTTTGAAAATGTCATTGCTCAACCTCTTAGTTCAAGTAGTAGTGATTCAATTGTAGTTGTTGATGATCTTGTTCCTACTTCTTTGTGTGATGCTTTGACTATTAAAAATGCTTCTCTTCATAGTACTAGGGATGATTGTGTTCAATTGGATTATATATTTTCATGTTCTTGTGCGAAAGATCAAATATGTGTAGATTGTTACAATGACAAATGCCACTTACTTGTTGAGTTTCAAAAGAAAGCATTTAATGAAGTGGTTGATTCTACCATTGATCTTGATACACATCCTAGTACTTTTGATGATTATAAGCATAACACTTGTGAACAAGTTGAATCTTGTATAAATGCTACTATGGTTGTTGTGAATGAGAAAGACCATTGCCTAGAAGAAGATCATTCTCTTGATTCCAATGAATTACATGATAGTTTCATACGGGAAGATTCAAATACTTTGATTGATGATTTTACAAATAAAAATGATTCTTTCCATATGATTCTTTCTTGTGATTTGCCACCCGATATAGAACAGGAAAGTGATTCTTTTGAAAATTCAAAAGTTTCAGGTAGTAATGATCTGAACAATTCTCTTTCTTCTTCCACTCTTTTCCCTTCCATCTCTTGTGATTGCAATGATGATGTGGTGTACCCCAACACTAAGTTGGATTCCGCACCTTCCACTTTACAAATACAAGAGAATTTAACTGTTTGTTTGACTCCTACTGAAAGGAGTACCATTGATTTCCTTAGATGTGATAGTTACTTGGAGAGTTTGGAACATAATATGCCTTTACTTCACTTGAAATCTCTCCATATTTCTATTTTTGGATGGAATACTGCTGTTTGCTCGGATCACTTGCAGGCACATTCTTGGAAAGGTCATCGAAGGCACCAATATCCACCTTACATCCTTGGACCTCTTTCGATTGATCCTGAGCCACCTCCACCAAGGAAATTCAATGAGGGAGAAGCTGTTCCAAATGCCAAATGCATGATTCTCATCGACGATGAGAACTTCTCCTTCAAGCGACTGAAGATTCTCTAACACAGGTCGTCTCTTTCCTCACTTGTTTTCTTCCTATTTTCTATGATTCTTTAAACTTACATGTGTGTGAGGAAGATAGGTGTGGGGGAGGGACACAAACCAGTCGAAAAAGGTAGAAGTAATGTAGTTTAGTACAATAAGAACCCCCTTTGTATGCTTTGCATCTTTTTGCCACTACCATACTTAATTACCATTGTTCCTTGAATTTCAACTTCCTAGGCATTCTCTTTAGAGTTGCTTTACACATTGAGGACAATGTGTTAATTAAGTGTGGGGGAGGGAATACATTTCAAATCCCACTATTTGGTTGTTTTTAAATGAGAAATGCCATTAACTAGAAAATTTTTCAAAAAACTTTTTCAAGAATGACTTGCTTTGATACATGTTCTAAGTGGTAAAGGGTCGCATTTGTCACTTTAGAAATGTGATTTATGAGAAATTCTTTGAACTTTCATGAGATCTAGTGTTTTTGGCAACTTTTTGAAACCATGTTTTGTTTTTTTTTCAAGTGAATGGTGAGAGAAATGATCCCACAATTGGATTTTTGCTTACTCCTTGTTTTGATAAAGAAAGTTTCCACATCATTAATGTTTTTAAGAGTTGAGCATTCTTATAATTGATTGCAATGTTTTGATTAATTGTGTTTGTAAGGTTAGCATTCGAATTAGTTAAGTGAATGCATTGTGGTTAGCTTCCTATGCAATTGATTGTATTGGAGTGAGCATTAGAGAGAAACCTTGTTGGAAGGTTATTTGGGCTTTGAATTCTTTCTATGTGTGCATGTTTACTTAATCTTTCATCTTCTAGAACTTGTTTCAACTCTTCTTCAAAACGACATTTGCATTAGTGTGATGGAAATGAAAGAGGCATTCAATTCTAAACTTTTCCAACCTAAACACAAACCCTTATTCATCACCATTTGTTTACCCCTTTGAGCCATTCATATGTTGTATGCATGTCATGTCATGTCATTTGATCACAGTTTCATAGTACTCTAAATCCAAAATGATTAGCCAATAGAAAGTAAACAATGTGTATATTGAAATGCCATGTACATAAAAGAAAAAAAAATAGTTGAAAGAGAAAAGAAAGGTATTTAAAAAAAAGAGAGAGAAGAAAAGAATTGAAATGAAAAAAAAAGAAGAAGAAGGAAAAGAGAATAGGTTTCAAAACAAAAATTGAATTGAAAAAGAAGAAAAAAAAAGTAATGGTATTGAAAAAAAAAAAAGAGAAGAAAAGAAGAAGATAAGCAAAAGAAATACTAAGAAGGCATTTGTTCATGAATTTATAAAAGAATTGGCAAGAGTTTTCAAGTTATTTAGATACTATGAATTTATTTATTAACTTAGACTTGCATATCAACTATTTCCTTTTTCTAATTAATTCATGCCATCTAGCCTTCATCCATCATTACAACCTTTTTATGCCCTCTTGATTCATTGCATTTAATGTTATAAGTAGTGGAGAAGTTAGAGTTGTTACAAGCCTATGGTAAGGTGTTGATTAAGTGAATTAGAGTGAAATGACCACTATGAGGTGAGATGAGTTAAACACTATTTTCTTGAGAGTTCTCTTGTGCTCCATTCTAATATTTTGGATTGTGTGGTTAGCTAATTTCTTTGCATCTCTTGACTATGATTAGTGTTGACTTGAGAAATTTGATTAATTGATCCATTGCTTTCTAATTATGAAATTATTCGTCTTTCAATTGCATTGATGATTGAAATTTAGAAAATTGTGCTTAATAGCCTTTGTTCAGGAGTACAAAGGTCTAAGTGTGGGGGAATTGATTGAACCATATTTTTATATGAATTTTCCATGATTAATTTGGGATTTTAATGTATTTTCTGGGACATTATTGCATGATTAAGCATTAATTTTGGTTAAGAACAATTTTTTTGAATTAATGGTAATTATGGGCAAAATGGTCCAAATTATTAATTATTTTTGTACAATTGTTTCTTAGACTTTTAATGCTATTTGTGCTTAATTTTTGCATTGTAGGTGTTGAAGAAGGAAATTTGAGATTTTGGAGATTTAAATTATTGGGCCAAGTGGAAAGAAAGACAAGGAAAAGAAAAAAAAACGCAGCTGGGCTTTTTCCTGGGCTGGACATAATTATTGGGCTTAAACTGAACAAAAAAAAGCCCAAAGGCTAAAACATTTGGATAGCAAAAATGAAAAGAAAAAAAAAATATTTCACAGACCCATGGATCCGATGGACTGACCCGGACCCGGTGGACATGGTAAAATGGATATAGGAAGTGGATATGCAGCAACCCGAGAAAAACGTAGAAGCTGAGAGAGGAGATATATCTAGAGAGCGCCGCGCAGAAGGGGGGACCTGGATCGCATCAGCATCGAGAATCACCATCATCGCATTAACTTCTTCACCTCACATCATCATCAACGTCGCTGGTGGCGTCCATCTCCACCACTAACGTCGCCAGCGACGTCCGCAAAGCCCCACCATGAACAGAGTTCAAAACAGACGACACAGGAGCATAGGCGAGAGCCGCGAGAATCAGAACCTGAGAGCTTCGTTCCTCCATACCTCCACCTTCCTCCTCGTTGGCGACACTGTTCCCTTCCTCTGTGGCCGGCGAGACTGCCATCCCAGGACTAGAAGGAGCTGCCACAGATTGGGAGAGAGCTGGGAGTGAAGTTGGGATCTGCAGGGGAGCTGCCGCAAGCCTCAAGTCTCATCATCACTGCCCCACTTCTAGTTCAACTTCTTTCTCCATTTTCGGACCTCCAACATTGCTTCTTCATCGGTTTGATTGCCAGGCGTAGCTACTCTGTTCTAATTTGTTTCAGCCGTGGCTATCTCTGTTCTGTTCTGCTTTGATTCAAATCCAGCCCTTGCATTAAATTGATTTAGTGTTAATTGGTTATTTTAATCTTTGATTTTATGGCTGGGTGTTTGAATCAGAGTTTGAGTATTTTTCTTGAAGCTATTCACATGATAAGCTAGGAAATTTTGTGCTCTTGGAGATGAATTGGAGATGACTTAAGCTCACATATGCTTCTTCAAAGGGGAGTTTATTTTATCTATAGATCATTATATTTGTGATTTCTTAGGTTTAAGAATTCATTTATGTAATGAAACTATGATTTTAGTTATGATTTCTATGGATTGAGTTGCTGTGATTTGGAATTTGTAATGAGGATTTGTACTCATCAATATATATGGTTATATATATGTTTATCTATGATTCTATTGTTTCTATCTATTTAACATGGTATTGTTGGATAGTTTGATTGAATTGGAATTGTAGTTGAACCTAAATGCATTGCTTATTCCATAATCACTCTCTAAGGGGTTTTAATAATGCTTAAATAAATGGGTTCATGAGTTTAAGCATTAGACTCAATGGTAATTGGGGTTTGGTATATTAGAAAACTTAGAGAAACTCATTACACTAAGAGGGCTTAATAGCATTTCAAGGGTAGGGGTTCCTCTCTTGTGATGCTAGACTCAATGGTAATTGAGGTTTGATATATTAGAAGCTTAGTGAATTAACTCCCCAAATATTTTAATTGAGCAAGGATAGCCATTGAAAATCATTTCCAAGAGCATCTTCATCACTTGCATTTCTAACCAATTTTCATTCCTTCTTCAATTACAAAAATCCAAAAATATTAGTTTTAAAAGCATTTTAGTTTAATTGCAATTTAGTTGTTAAATAAAAAGCTCAAAGATCATTTTTAACTCATTTCATGTCAATTATTGCACTTAGTTTCTAGGTAATTAATAAAAGGCTCTTCGAGAGACGATCCGGGATTGTACCCTATATTGCAATCCTTGGTTATTTTTGAAGAGGTTACCAAGGCAACAAGCTGATAAAGCCTAATTCTTCAAGAAGCAAAGGCCGATGCTGAAGCATCATTTGATGCACTATTAGAGACCCGGTTGAGCAAGATGAAAGAGGAAATGATAGTGTTTATGAGCTCAAGACAAGATACCAGTGCTCCCCAGCCACAATCGATTGATCCTAATAAGCAGAGCACTAAAGGTAGTTGTTGCAACATCGGGCAGTCATCAGAGGGTCCTAACGCAGAAATTACTGAGCTTTGTGATCTTTTTGTCGAGGATCCTCTGAGACGGTTAGTTGCACGGGGTAGTGTGCATAACCTGGGATCAACTGTCCAACACCGATAAATGAAAGGTGATTAAGTCCGAATGTCAGTTGACGAGGTGATTATTGCAGATGCACCTGTCCCTATCCCTTCTGATGAATTCAAGATCGTTAGCGATGTCTTGGGCATATTCATCTTGTGGCCAACGACCTTGTTTCTGGTCGAGCCGAGGAAAGTCCGATCAAAGCCCCACCAAGTCCAGCTCCCTTCACTCAGTAAGAAGTTTCACAACATCCATTGAATATCATGCAGCAAGTGATTCTGATGGCATATGATACATCATTCAAAACAAGAGAGTGGCCTACGGATTCAGTTGTTGGACAGTCAGGAGTGACATGCTATCTTGAGAGGGATGATTTTATGTCCCTGGTAGCTCCTGGACAAAATCTTACGATTGGGATTGTCCAACTGTTCTTAATGTAAGTAGCTTTTGTAATTCAAAGTAAATATTTTAAAAGTTTCACCGTTTACCTTTTATTTATGTGCTTCCGTTATTATAGGTACATGCATCGTAGGTTGGTCTCGTCTGGCAAAAGCAAAAAAATTGGATTCTTATGCCCCCATCACATCTAAGAGAAAGGGACCACTGCTGCTAGTAGACATAGATACTTGTCAGAGAGGCTTAGTGAAACTGGAATTGAGTGTTTCTTGGCTCCATATGTGCATAGGTAAGAAACAAACTGATATTTTATAATTTATATAATGTTTTATGTTTGCTTAATATTCTTTTGTTTTTTCAGTGATCATTGGCAGTTGCTTCTTCTATGCAAGAGTAGTTACACTGTCTTCCTCTTATGTTTATTCCACTTCAAACCAGGGAATGATTTGAAAAAGACCATGAATTCGTTAGTTTTCTTGCATTATTACCTTTTGTATGCAAAGTTTATGGAATTTGTGTAAAACCAATAACCTTTGTCATTGTGATGATCATAGGGCTATGCGGATATTCCTACACAGTGCTTGTGGTAAGCATGTTCGTGACTTAAAGGACCCTACATGGATCATGCCAAAGGTTAGTACATATGGATTTGTTTAAAGAATGTAATAAGACATGCCTTTATATTTGTTTTAATGATATCATGTTTTTTCTCAGAGCCGTCGGCAACCAAAGGGATCCAACTTATGTGGTTTTTATGTTTTGAGACACATTTACAATATTATCACTCTAAGCACGACTGATTTTACTCAAGAGGTAAATTTATATTTCAGAACTTTTGTTTTACTTTATTGTTTTTAAGTTACTAAGTCAATGTTTCGTCTGGTTTTGGTGTTACAGATGTTTGATCTTGCTGATCCCTTTCCTGAAGAAGATATTGATTTCATTCGCACATGTTGTGCTGAATTCATCCATGAGCTATTACAAAAATAGTGAGTTTTTGAATCCAATGTTACATTGTACATTATTGTTCTCATATTATTGCTAACATCAGGTGAATCAGTAGGGACTTGTAGATCAATTTATGGATATACTGTTTGCAAAGAAATTGAAAATGATGTCTTTCTTTTTGTCCTTCAAGCAAAATTATGTTTTATCGTTATGCAATTGGATGAAATTGGCTGAAGACTCTACATTAAATACAGGGTCATTCAAATTCTTTTGAAAATTGTTTGACAATTGTTCGAGAGGCTACTCGCATATAGCCACAACATGATCCTCTCAATAGGAATGTTTGCAAATTAACATAAGAAAAAATTATGATTGAAAGGAACAAAGTTGGGATATGGGTAACTGACTACTGAGGTAAAATATGTTAGTTCGTATTTCCTAATGTACCTCGGTAAACGGTTGTTTATGCATAGCAGATAGCACATGCTATAAGGCTTTATGCATAGGTTTAGTTATATAAGTTGTATTATACTTGAATGTTACCTAATATCATTAATTCAGATCCTATATTACAGAAGCGCCCAACAGGTTTTCTTCTTTACCTTCAAAACGAATTAACTATAAGTTTATCAATAAGTGTTGGGATGTCTTTATTCATCTAATAATGTGATCAAATTGTTGCCTTCTGCAACTTATCAGCGATTTGTTTTTATTTTTAGGTGGTGCTCCACATCCGGTGGAGATGGAAACAACATCCAATTTTGGTTCTGAATCAGAGGACGAAGAGGGGTGAATACCAGCTTTTATCAACTTGCATATGGGGTAATGTGCGGGGACATTTATTTCTCTAGTTGACCCTTATTTTTTTCAAGCCATCATCTGAGTGCTTGAAATTCTCTTTACTACAAGGTTTATGTAGGCTTGCAGTTTATTAATCTGTTCAATAATGTAATTTGTGGAATGCTGACAAAGTAATTTAGGGTCCTCACCCTTTATGTTGAATCTCAGTTGCCAAGTATTAGAATGAAAAGCTTAACGAATATCCTCTGTTAGCTTGTATGAACATTAATTTGTTGCTGCTATAGACTGGTGCTTTTGAATTTTGAAATTGAAATCAGTGATTGTTATGTACTGCTGTTTAAAATTGGACCATTCTGTGCGTGTACATATAATAAAAGGGACGTTTTTTAAAAAAAAATGAAGCTTTAAGACCGGTTGTGCCCACAACCGGTCTAAAGAATCCACATTTAAGACCGGTTGTTCCCACAACCGGTCTTAAATGTCTCACCTTTAAGACCGGTTGTTCCCACAACCGGTCTTAAATGTGGATTCTTTAGACCGGTTGTGGGCACAACCGGTCTTAAAAGTGTGACTTTTAAGACCGGTTATAACAACCGGTCTAAAAAGTCATTTTTCTACTAGTGCCCTATTAACTTCAAGTCTTTCATCGATACAAGCTTTTTAAAATTTGAACAATACCTTGAGGGAACTTTAGCGCCATGTAAACACTCACAAAAGCTTCTTTTCTCAACCTTAGACAAAGTATGAGCAGCTGGAGGACAAAAAGTTCTATTACCGTATGGTCTTGGATGTAAATCTTCTCGTATTCCCATTTCTTGCAAGTCTAATCTTGCCTTCACGCCATCCTTAGAACTTCCTTGTATGTTGAGCAGTATCCCAACAATACTATCACATACGTTCTTCTCCACATGCATGAAATCAATACAGTGTCTGACGTCAAGATTGCGCCAATATGGAAGATCGAAGAAGACGGACCTTTTTTTCCATATATTTTTCTCATTTCTACTCTTTGATTACTTACCAAACATAGTATTGATATTTTTCACCTTTTTTAAATTTCCTCCCCAGTCAATGCCTCTGGAGCATCTTCAAACTCTTGGCCACCGAAAAAATCTTTTTTTAATCTACGATAAGGGTGGCTTCGTCTTAGAAATCACCCATGGCCAAGGTAAACCGTCTTTCTTCCATGTTGAAGTTGATGGTAGCATGTGCCTTCTTCACATATCGGACAAGCTTTGTGGCCTTTAACGCTATATCCTGACAAGTTCCCATATACAGGGAAGTCATTTATAGTACAAAAGATCATTGCTCACATATTAAAAGTCTCCTTCTTGTTCGCATCAAAAACATCGACACCTTTATCCCACAACTCTTTCAAGTCTTCGATCAAGGGTTCTAGGTAAACATCTATGTCATTTCCAGGTTGCTTTGGTCCCGAAATCAACATAGACAACATTATGTACTTTCGTTTCATACATAACAAAGGAGATAAGTTGTAAATTACCAACAGAACAGGCCATGAACTATGTATACTGCTTAGGCTACCGTAAGGATTCATACCATCTGTGCTAAGCCCAAGCCTGAGATTCCTAGGTTCTTCACCGAAGCTAGGAAATAATTGATCGATTTTCTGCCATTGAGAAGAATCAGCTGGATGTCGAAGCTTTCCATCAGAAATCCACTCATCTGCATGCCATCTCAAATTTTTGGCATCAATTTCATTAGCAAACAGGCGCTTGAACATTGGAATGATTGGAAGATACCACAACACTTTTGCAGGGACCTTATTTGATTTATACCTCAGAGTTTCACATATCGGACATTGCTCCTTCTCTTCATGATCTTTTCTATACAATATGCAATCATTAAGGCAAGCATGGATCTTTTTATACTTCATCCCTAGTGGACACAGTATTTTCTTAGCATCATAGTATCGACAAGGCAACACATTATCATCAGGAAGCATATCTTTAAACGCCTCAAGCGTTTCTGAAAAACTCTTGTCGCTCCATCCATGCCGTGCTTTCAAGCTTACCAATTTCAATACAGCATTCAGCAATTGGTATTTTTTACACCCCGGGTACAGCGGCTTCTCAGCATCACTGCACATATTACCATATGCATGTGATTGTTCAAAAGTCTCTTCTCCTACATCACGAATAATATCCTCTATCCGATCATCCATATCCGTGTCATTATCATCACAAGTCACTTCCCCTTGTTGAAATGCACTTGGCATTTCTAATTGTTCACCATGCCATACCCATACTACATACATCTTACAAAACCCTTCACAAATTAAATGCGTATATATATCTACAGCACTTAATCGCTTCTCATTCAAACATTTTACACAAGGGCAATAAAACATCCCACTATCATCATCGGCATTTCTTTTTGCAAAGTCTAAAAAACCCCTCACCCCAACATCATATTCAACACTCGTCCATTTAGCTTTTATCCAACTACGATCCATATATTCCGACACCTTTTATTTTTTTTTTCTAATTTTTCCCCTGGAAAAGGAAGGAGTATAATGAGAATAGGCAATCATTACACCCAACTACCTAGTTTAACTACTACATAATGAACAAATAGAAGAGAGTAGAGAGATAGAGATAGAAGAAGAGTAATCTGAATAGTACAAGTCTCATTAACAATGCAAATCTATCCAATACAATGGGTTGACTGCCATATATATTACCATTACGAACAATAGAAATAGAATAGTACTATAGGGATTAGGGGTTCAGTAATTACTAATTGATTACCTGTCAATCACTCGAACAAAGTCTTTGAAGGCCGGAAACTACACGGGAAAGATGAGCTTGGTATGATTGGGGTAGATTGCACGCTGGAAGAAAGTAGGAAAGGTGGTTTAACCTTTTGGCCTTGACCTACTCAGCTTTAGCGATGGAGGCATCAGATTTGTGGCTTCATTCTCTTACAGTTTTCTGTGTGTCTTGTGTGTATATATATGCATTTACTATGTAGGAAGGAGTACGTCCTTCACATTCTCATGTGACTCCAACCAGAAACAATGAATCATTTAAGTATAGATAGTCCCAACAGCACTCAATTTATTTGGTATTCTTTCATTTAGAATCCACCCTATCTATCAGCACATTACTTTAATTAACCATCTATCACTTGTAATGCATGTATAAAACTTTTTCTTTGTGTGTGATAGAGGAGTCCAAAGGATAGTCTGAGGTTTAAATATTTATGGGGTGCCTTTATAACTTTTTAGTAAAAGAAACTGAACCTTTATCATTAAAGGCGATCGACCCCAATTTCTAAATCATTGATGAATTATGAGCAAAACTTATGCAAGTGAATATATTTTTGCTAAAGCAGCATAAGCTTGTGATGATGTTTACAGAGAAACAAAGGAAGTGATTCATGTAACCTCCTGTGCTGACGAAGAAAGCAATATCAGGACCCTTTGGAAAAATATACTAGGAATTAGGGGAACCATTATGACGAGTTTGGTTGAGAGAGATAGAGGAACAAATCAATAAAAATGCATAAGAATAAGGAAGACAGAAGTTATCATAACGCAGCAACAGAATAAGGAACAGAGAAGCTACCATAACGCAGGAACAGAATAAGGAACATATAAGCTATCATAATGCAAACCAATGTCTCATATAAAAGAAAGACCAGTAATGTTTCAGAAATCAGAACCACAACGCCCCCACATTTCTAATATCCTAAATCATACTCAGGCCACAACCTTCTTCGTCGGCAATCACACAAAAAAATATTAATAGACGAAGTAAAAAACTACCTGGAAGAGAATTAGGCTTCACCAAGTTTATTATCCAACTTTCGTAGATTGAGGGTGAATAAAAACGAGAACAGGGTGTGTTTAGCGCCGTCAAATGTCGACACTCAACGAAAAGACAGAGCACCAGTACGCGGGCCCTAACACTGAGCAACGGGGATGCTAGCTCCAAGATCCCATTTTCATGGCGCAAATGCAAAATGAGAACAAGGTGAGACACTAATTCCGCTCTTGATTTGACGAATTTGGAGTTGCTGTTCGTTCTTGACTGTTGCTGTTTAGCCTTGAAGAATTCAGAATGAAGAAAGGCGCGGAGCGTGAACCGCGATTAGGATTTGGGGAAAGAGTTTTAAGACCGGTTATAAAAATAACCGGTCTTAAAAACATTTTTAAGACCCGTTGTTCAAAACAACCGATCTAAAATCTATCTTTTAGACCGGTTGTTAGAACAACCGGTCTTAAAAACCTTTATTTTAGACCAGTTATTATATTAACCGGTCTAAAATAAAATACTTTTTAGACCGGTTATATCTATAACCGGTCTAAAAACATTTTTAAATTTTTAAATTTTTTTCCTCTGATCCTTTTAGACCGGTTTAAAATCCAAGCAGGTCTAAAAGGTTTAATATTTTAGACCGGTTAATGTAGAACCGGTCTAAATAATATTTTTTTGACCGGTTTATAGAATAACCGGTCTCCCAATTTGTTTATAATTATAAAAATGCCACCGCGCATTTCTTTTAGACCTCATCCGCTGCAACCGGTCTAAATGTGCCGATCTAAAACACCCTTTTTGTACTAGTGACTAAATAAAAAATTATTTTCCCCAGTAAATTAAAGGAACTTTTCCCTTAAAAAACACAAACAAAGTGACACACATTTCTATCCCCGAACTATGTGGGCTTTGATCCCTCTAAAGGGTACGTAGGCCCTAGGCTCTCTTCCTAGGTCAAATCCAACTTTATAAATAAATATATTTTTTCTTATTTTATTTTTGTAAATAAATATTCATTTTTTTTCCTTTAGTTTCCATTTCATTTATTTTTTGTAAATATTCTCTTTTTTATTTGGGTAATTATCATAAGATTAAAGGCCTTAATATTTTTAAATAATTAACTTAAGGTAACCATTTTCATGAATGGGTGTTGTGGGGTGCCTAACACCTTTCCTATACACAATCGACTGCCAAACCCTAAATGGTTTTTATAGACCAATTTCCATTTTTCAAAAATGTTTCCAAAATTATCCTTCTTCAAAATTTTGGTAGGGGTTCCATATTTTTCAAATTTCGGGTGCTACAGCTTGTCGACTCTGCTGGGGACGGTTTGAGAGTCAAGCCCATTTAAGTTAAGTGTTTAAAAATAATTTGGCCTTAATTTTATTTTAATTACCCTTTTTATTTTTTTTTTATTTTTTTTTGTGAATAGTTATTTTTATTTATTAAATTCCTTATTCATCTTTTTTTTTCTCTTTTCTATCTATCTTGTGATTTGGTTAGCAGATGAGAGTTGGGTAGAACCTAGGTCCACATGTTGGTATGCTCTCCACACACACTGAACACATACACTATTTTCCTCACACACATTTTGGGCACTATACCCAAGTCTGTGAGTTCCTCAGGTGAGTGGAAGTTTCTAGCAGTCTCCCTATAGGGTTTTCAGAATCCCCTAAGGTTACTGTAAAGACTTCATATTAGCTGTTACTCATTTGGTGATGTTGATCCCTGTAGGGTTTTTAGAACTCCCTGAAGGTCAATTTTGTCAAATGGGGTCTTCATCTTTATGATTGGGGCAATTATAAGACCTTTATTTGTGAGAATAAGAACAACCTTGAAACCATTGCACTTATTTGCAGAAATTATCAACCTACCTAATTAATTAGTACCTGACTTAAGATAGATACCCCCAAACTAGGGTTATTCCTAAAATAGGACACTGGAGGGCATATATTTATTGATTGTTTATAATATTATTTGTCATCCATGCATAATTAAGGAAACCCCTAAGATCAAGCGGCTAATTGTCGTTTTACCTAAGTATGTATCTAGCATCACTCCTCATATAGATACATCACAAAGAAGGTATATGTATTAGATAGCTAACCTTATTCTCAGGATTTATGACCCCTAAAAGACTATGAGTTTCATTACATCTATCATATTAGAAAATACCTCAATGAGAGATAACCCTTTTAGGGCTCACGAGGCATCATTACATCATTTATAAGACTTTTAGCTTCATTTGATATAGGCATTGGACATAATCATCAATTTTAAAACCCTCAGTCGCGTGAAGGCCTAGGCCATTCGCAGGTTAATGGGCACTTCATTCTCCCTATGAGGTAATGGATCTCTTGAGGAGGTGAAGTTCTTTTTCTTAATATCCATGACCTATATCAAAACTTGAAGTACAATTCATCACTCTTTTATGTCTCATGAGGCATCATTACATCATTTATAGGCTTTTTAGCTTCATTTGATATGGGCTTTGGACATAATCATTATTTTTAAAACCCTTAGCCATGTGATGGCCTGGGCCATTCATAGGTTAATGTGTACGTCATTCTCCCTATGAGGTAATAGATCTCTCGAGGAGGTGGAGTTCTTTTTCTTAATGTCCATGAGCCATATCAAAACTTGAAGTACAAGTCATCACTCTTTTATGTCTTATGAGGCATCATTACATCATTTATAGGCCTTTTAGCTTCATTTGATATGGGCTTTGGACATAATCATCCTTTTTAAAACCCTTAGTCGTGTGATGGCCTGAGCCATTCGCAGGTTAATGGGCACTTTATTCTTCGTATGAGGTAATGGATCTCTTGAGGAGGTGGAGTTCTTTTTCTTAATGTCCATGACCCATATCAAAACTTAAAGTACAAGTCATCACTCTTTTATGTCTCATGAGGCATCTTTACATCATTCATTGGTGTTTTAGCTTCATTTGATATGGGCCTTGGACATAATCATCAATTTTAAAACCCTTAGCTATGTGATAGCCTGGGCCATTGTAGGTTAATGGGCACTTCATTCTCCCTATAAGGTAATGGATCTCTTGAGGAGGTGGAGTTCTATTTATCAATGTCCATCACCCATATCAAAACTTGAAGTACAAGTCATCACTATTTTATGTCTCATGAGGTATCTTTACAACATTCATTGGCCTTTTAGCTTCATTTGATATGGGCCTTCAACATAATCAACATTTTTAAAACTCTTAGCCGCATGATGGCCTAAGCCATTCGCAGGTTAGTGGACACTTTATTCTCCCTATGAGATAATGGATCTCTTGAGGAGTTGGAGTTCTTTTTCTCAATGTCCATCACAAATATCAAAACTCAAAGTTCAAGTCATCACTCTTTTATGTCTAATAAGGCATTCTTGTATCATTCATTGCATTTAGCTTCATTTGATATGGGCCTTGGATATAATCATCATTTTTAAACCCTTAGTAGCGTGATGGCCTGGGCCATTCGCAGGTTAATGGGCACTTCATTCTTCCTATGAGATAATGGATCTCTTGAGGAGGTGGAGTTCTTTTTCTCAATGTCCATCACTCATATCAAAACTGGAAGTACATGTCATCACTCTTTTATGTCTCATGAGGCATCCTTGCATCATTCATTGGCGTTTAGCTTTATTTGATATAGACCTTAGACATAATAAACTTTATTAAATAAGGAGGTAAAAAGAGAGAAAATGAGCATGTAAATAAAAATAATAATACAGTCATATCTTTAGTTAATAATGCTTGCATAGAATATCTTTTCTTATAAATGACTTTATTTACCCTTGTCCATGTCATCCCTCCTTCACATAAATGGTTGTTCCTTATTCCTGATGTGAGGTAAAGACTTTTGTCTCTCTTTTCACTTTCTGAGAGTATTATTCTTAATTGAAGGAAACTGTTAAAGGTCTAAAAGCTTGTTTTATACAAGTTACTTGTATTGAGGTGATAACATACTATGGAGAAATTTAGTTTTGAAAATGACTCGACCCCACCTTGATGAGGCTAGTTTTAAAGGGTAAATTGTTTAACTTGGACGCAATATGATTACACAAGCCATGTGAGGATTTGAGCCTATTGATATGATTTCATTTTCATGTGTGTACCACTTATCCTTTACCCAATTTAGAACTTGGCATGTATCTTGTTTGAGATCAGATTTGATGTTCATTTGCTTGATATAGAGAGGACTAAGGCATTCATTTTTCATCAAAAAAGACAAATAGCCACCCTTACATGATAGTCATTTGAGCCTGTGTGATAGCATGCAGAAACCACAAATATATTCCTTACCTTTTATTCAAGTTTCCTTTTGCTTTCTAAGAGGACTCATTAGAGGAGCATGTGTACACTTTAAAAATTGTTAAGGCTATAAGGTGAATCTTGTTGAAAAATGAACAGTTGAAAGAAAAAGCAAAAAAAAAATAGAGGAAAAAAGCTCGGTAAGCTGAACCCCCGTAAAGGCAGCTTAGGCAAATGTTAAAGTAGAAAAAGAAAAGAAAAGAAAAAAAGCTCGTTAAGTTAAAAACCTGTAAGGGCAGCTTAGGCAAAAATTGGAGCTGGAAAAAAGAAAGAAAAGGCGAAAAGCTCACTTAGTTGAAAACTCAAAAAGACATCTTAGGCAAAAGTTAGAGCAACAAAAAAGAAAAGAAAATAGAAAAAAAATCAAAAGAAAGATGGCCAAGTACCAAAGGAAACACGGAAAGAGGTTCCTTCAGTTCTTCTTTTTGTTTTAAGGCTTTTAGAGTGTACACTTGCCTATTTGGTTCTTACTTCTCTTAGTTACCATGAGTACCTACTTTGGTCCTTAGATATCATTCATCTTCTACTTACCTTTTATTCAGGGTACTTTTGTTTTCTAATAGCACTCAATTTTATTGGTTAGGTGAGTATGTGCACATTCCTACAATTTTTGAGGCCGTCAAGGTAATATGGTTGTAAGGCTACTCTCATTTGAATATTTTAAAAAAGAAGAAAAAGAGAAAAAAAGAAAAACAAAAAAGCTTGAAGCTCGCTAAGTTGAAAACCCGTAAGGGCAGCTTAGGCAAAAGTTAGAGGAAAAAAAAAGAAAAAGAAAAAAGCTAACTAAGTTGAAAACCTGAAATGGTAGCTCAGGAAAAAGTTAGAGCAACAAAAAAGAAAAGAAAATAGAAAAATAATGAAAAGAAAGATGGGCAAGTATCAAGGGAACTATGGAAAGAGCTTCCTTCAATTCTTCTTTTGCTTTAAGGCCTTTAGAATGTACATTTACTTGACTCTATGTTTGATTCTTATTTACTTTAGTTATCATGAGTACCTACTTCGGTTCTTAGATATCCTTTATCTTCTACTCAAGGTACTTTTGTTTCTAAGAGCACCCTATCTTCTTGGTTAGGGGAGTATGTGTACATTCCTATAATTGTTTAGGCCATCAGGGTCATCATGTTATAAGGTTGCTATGTTTTTTGGATATTTTAAAGTTTGAAAGTGGCTAAAACTAATGAAAATCAAAGAAATAGTTGAAAAAAGAAGAGAAAAAAAAGAACAGGCAAAAAGCTCGCTAAGTTGAAAACCCAAAAGGGTTGCTTAGGCAAAAGTTAGAGCAAAAAAATGAAGAAGAAAGGAAAAATCAAGAAGGAAAAAATTAAAAGAAATGAACAAATACATAAGAACAAGAATTTGATATTCTTCATCTTCTCTTTACCCTTTGTTTGTACCCCATGCCCATGTAAAAAGTCCTTGCGATCTATGTTAGCATATGGCTCTTTTAGTGATGGAGAACTTAGATTATTGCCAAGCTTATGGAACAGGAATTGGATAATTTGGATATAGAAAGAAAACACTAACCCTCAAAACACTGAGTGATGAGAGTAAACACTATATTTGGTGAGGAAATCGTTGGGGCATTGCATTCTTGCTAAACCTTTTACCTTGATACTAGCTAACTTGAGGTGGGCGAGATGATTTAGATGCATTGATATATCTCTTTATCCTTTATTTTTATGACTGGAACGTTATTTTCTATGTTTTAATTCCTAAGATTTCATGACTGGATGTTAACACCTTACTAGGTTTCTTGAGCCATGCTTAGATATCTTTCCTTAAACATTTGGATCTAAGGAATTTTTCCATTTCAATCCTTTTTTACTGCTGATGCGGCATGTAAGCCTCTCCCAATTTTGTCACTCCATAATTGGGACATTCCTTCCTTCTATTTTCCTTTCAATAAAGGGAGCTAAATTACAATTTAGGGCTTCTTCTCAATTCTGTTGTCCCCATCCATTTCTTAGGACAACATTGACATTGTTAAATGAAGTTTTAAACAAAACTTGACTATGCAAGCATTAAAGATGAAGATAGATAAAAAAAATCATGCACTACACAAATAAAAATAGGCTAAGGAAAAAGTTGAATATTCAAAATTTGGTTTATTTGCTCAAAAGTCCTTTCATTTATCTAAAGTTAGCACTAAGTTATACCCAAAAAAATTGTAATATCTTGTCATATTAGGAAAATCTTTCTTCCATTGGGTTTTGCATTAATTGTACCCTCACCATACTAACATATATTGCATGCCATTTCGGGGGGCAAATTTGGAATTAATTTTTCAATTAAAGAGGCTTTTATTAATATTATGCCATGCATTACCTCGAAATATGCTTTTGCTAAGACTGGGGCAAACCTAGAAGCTTCTCAACCAAAGTCATAATAGCCTAAACAAGAATGACATCCTACATGAACCAGTAAGTCAAGGGGTTTGGAATAAGACTGAGGCCAAAGCGGGGGCAACATCATTTGTTAGGTATCTTGTCATCATTTTCATCATCCTTATCGTCATCGTCGTCATCATCATCTCATAATTTTCATTATCATTTTTATCATGATCATCTTTATCTCCTCATCATCATCTTCATCCTCATCCTTATTAGCCCTTCATCATTTTTCATCATCATTGTTATTTCATCATTTCCTTATTATTATCATCATCTCCTTATCATAATTATCTTCATCATCATTAGCATTATCATTGTGTTCATCATCATCATTAGGATTTTATCATCATTGTCATCATCATTATCAATGCCATCACCTTCATGATGACTTCACCATTTTCATAATCTCCTTGTTATCATGGCCATCATCATCCTCTTCATCATTATTATTGTCATCCTCATTAGGATTTCATCATCACTGTCATCATCATTATTAGTGTCATCACCTTCATCATGACTTCACCATTATCATAATCTCCTCGTTAGCATGGCAATATCATCCCCTTCATCATCATTGTTGTCATCCTCATTAGGATTTTATCATCACTACCATCACCTTTATTATGATCATCTTCACCATTATCATAATCTCCTAGTAATTATGGTCATCACCATCCTCTTCATCATCATTGCCATCATTAGTGTCATTATCATGTTTAAGGGTACTGTATGTCTAGTGTCACATCACCACCACCATTATCATCATCATCTATGACTTCCCCATTAGGGCTTTATCTTCATCATCATTAGTATCATTATCATATTGCATGTTTGGATCACTATGTGCTTAGTGTCACGTCATCACCATTTATAACTTCCTCATTAGCACTTCATCAATATTTTCATAATCATCATCATCTCATTATGTCACTACTACAAAAAGGGGTTATAACGTCCCAAATTTGGTACCTTTAACATCCAAAAACGGGGGGACATATATATTGGGGGCGTAGTATGTTGTAAGAAAAGATGTCCCAAACAAAAGGGACGTCTAAAATAAAAAGTTTACTGCTCTATATGTTGAAGAAGATGTCCAGCCAAAAGATCTCTGATCAAATCAAGGTCTTCACGTAGGTAGGCATCTTCATTATCAAAAATCTGAAAAGTAAGCTTTGATAAAATGAATCTCAAGCAAATGAATTAATTAGCATTTCGATTAAAACACCAAAAATATTATCATTTAAGAATGAAGAGCGATTACCTTTTCAAAATCACTAGTAATTCCACTTTGAGTGATGTTATACATATAAAGTATAACATAATATCCACATTCAGTGTTGCCAGATTGCCGATGGCACTTTAAATCAAAGGGATGCAATTGGTTGTTAAAATCAATAAAGGTATGTCTAAAAGGACCGTCAATGAAATAATTAGCTAGGATCAAAACTACTTACTATCGGATAAAACCACTTTGGCTTTTTAACAACTGTACCCTCGCGTGACCCACCTAGGACTCTATATGTTTGACAAGCACTATCATGAAAATCAAAATGAACAAAAATTAGAACTATTCATTTTTTTAAGAGTCAATGAAATACAAACAGAATAACTTACGTGTCGAAGACAGATTTTGTATCTTTGTCTGGCTTTTTACTCAAGGGATCAAACCAATAGACTACGTTGCGGCGGGGACATATAACACACAAACTCCAGTGGTAACTTTAACAACATGTACACATTAAAATGAAGTTAGATGACAGGACAATTATTTATTAAACTTCTTAAATTGACAAAATGAAAATACGAACCGTTGAATAATAGGTGCTAGATAACAATGAAGTTTGGTCTCTCCCATTGCGTGGCCGACATAGTGAGTCCTATGCGCCACAGTACAAGTATCCCCTGTAGTATTCACAGGACATAAGAATCCATACCAATCACGTCTTTCCATGTTTGTGCAGAGACCGTGGAAGGTTCTATAATAGAATTAAAATAAGGAATGAATTATTGAATGTATGAAATCAAAAAACCACTAAATGAATTCTATAGGAAAATTGAAAAAAAAAACTTACCAGACTGCAAATTTCACCCAGCCTGCAACTATCTCCTCCAACCTGATAAACTGCTTGAGATCTGTATTGTCAATCGTGTAGGGATACTCCAATATAAGGCCCACAATCCCTACAGGCATCTTCAGGTCAATCTGTTTAATGCCCTTGTAGATCTGTTGCAGCCGTGCTAAGTAGGGCCATTTCCTCGCATCTTCGTCATCCTTTTAGAACATCAAAAAACAAATTGTTATTAGGATGCCAATAGATTTTCAGTAATAGTAAGTTAATTCCTACCATTGGAGGTGTTGCGTCTGAACCAATAAGATTGTGAGGCCAAAGGATGAAAGATCCTATCGCCTGACCTAACGTGCAAACCTCTGGATCAAGAACAGGGATGGTTATACCTTCTTCCCCCTTTCTAACACTCGTCACATTCACCCTACAAAAATCCTGCGGAATTTGCTGATGATGGTAGGTGGTAGCATGTGTGTGAACGAGAGCATCAGCAACAACACGCAACAGTGGATCATCCAAATAGAGGGTGGAAGGGTCTCCTGACACTGGAGTGGGAGAAGGGTCACCAAGTGGTTCCTCTAGAGGGTTGTAACTTCCTCTCGTGCTATTGAAGGCTGGGGATTCTTGAGTTCTATGCTCGTCCCTTGCCCTTTATGCTTCAAACATCTTTGCCATTTCAAGTTGAAGCTCTGGCAACAGCTCTTGTCAGAGCTTGTCGCGAAGGTTGGCCTCGATCTCTCGTTCGAGGTCCTCTCAAATCTTGGTCATAAGGTCCTTACTAGGTCTAGCTTGTGATGAATAACATGAGTCTCGTCCAAAATACCTCGTGGCACTAACTCCCCGTGTCTCTCCTCGAACACGACCAAGGTCATCTGCCTTCCCAATAGCCGTTGACAAGATATCCATCCGTCTACTTAGATTGAATTAACCTTGGCTACTCTAATCTTCCAGTTCATCCTGTTCCATATAGTTTATTGTAAATGTATCGAAACCACTCGCGATATGCAAAAAATTAGGTACTTATGGTATAACTACTTACAATCCTCGCAGCAACCTCAGCAACAGCCGGATTTATGTACTTCCCAGCCTTAATCCTCCTTGCTTTCCATTTTTTGGGACGTGGAGGAGGTGCCGGTGGCTGGATAACAACGCTAGGATCAGATTCCGCTGCTTCCTTCATTTTTTGTAACTCTTCTTGCATCATTTGCCGCTCAAGCTTCCGATATCCACCACGAGACATGAAATGTTGATATTTATTTTCTGATTGCCTCTGTGCATTTGCTGTACTTAATTTCTAGGAATGGAAAACAACAAAAAATAAATCAACGATATCAAGTATATGAAATTTAAAAGCTCTATATCATGATGATAGAAATCTTACCAAAAACTCAGGATATGCCCGTGATGCCGCAAACAACCTCTAGTCCTCTGGAGACAAATATGAATAATGTGTACATGGATCCTGACCCCTAAGGGCCCCTCGAATGTACCGTGTTGTTAGCTTGTTCTTGAAACCTTTCCATCGTACACGAACCTCATCCATCCAGTGCCTATACATCTCCCTGGTGTCTGGGACATCGTATGTTTGCTGCAAGATAAAACATAAGATTATTATATTTGAAACAATAAGAATAAAACTACAATTACCATAGATGCATCAAAACTTATATACCAAAAGTTGCTGCCAAATCATGTCTTTCATTTTTGGGGGAACCAATCTCCAATTATCGTAAGTAATACGCACTTTGCTTTGACCCAAAAACCCTACGTAGCTAATGAAGTGGTCTTTCTCAGGACCAACTGGATTCAGATTGTCATCGAAGTCTATATGCAGCCTCTCCTGTTGATGTTCATGACGTGCAACCAATGCTCCCATCTTTGTACAGCCTCTAACCCTCCTTCTTGCAACGGGTTCATCTCTAGGCCTTTCATCATTGCTAGGGCTCTCGTCATCTTTATGCCTTTCGTCATCACTAGAGTTGTCCATATTCCTGTTAACACAAAAATCATCGTCAGAAATGTAAATAAATTGCAATAAAAATGAAATAAACTAAGTGGGAAGTAAAACAGAAAAAACACACAGTTGTTGTTTATAAATTAAGGTCTTACTCTATATTGTTTCCCATAGTCCTTCACCATGGTCATTTCTTACAGCATATTCATTATCATCTACCAATTCTACTTCATTTGTTTGAGGTGGAGTTGTTGTGAAAGGCAGTGTGTCATCAAGGTTGAAGGTCGGATCACCATACTTCTATTTTTTACTTTTAAAGACAATGGACATGTTTTTGCTCGCAGGATCGGTGACATAAAACACTTGTTTCGCCTGGCTTGCTAAAATAAAGGGCTCATCTCTATAGCCAACTCTTCGAAGATCGATTGAGACAAATCCAAATTGTTTATCTATTACCACAGCATTATTGCTAACCCCCTTACATTTGAATAAAGCAACTTTGAACTTGTTGTATGTCATCTCCCATATTTCTTCTATAACTCCATAATAGGCCAAAGACGCTAATATGGGGTTTTTTGTCTCTCGAACTGGAAAAGTACATAGCTTCAGCTTCTACCATGACCCCACTATTTTGCATGGTACTTCTGTCATCTTGCTCTTTCGTATAGAAAGAATAGCCATTTATATCATAACCGGTCCAAGTAATGACCTGAAATGAAGGCCCCCAAGCTAGCCACTTGATTGTCTCAGACACACCGATCTGGTGCAAAACCTTTTCCTCGAACCACTGCATGAATGTCTTGTTTTGCTCAATAGCAATTTGCATGTCATTCTTCCTTGGATTCTTATTCTTCAAAGTCTTTCTGTGTTCATCTATGTAAGGTTGAACTTCTTCCATATTATTCAGGATATACAAGTGGGCTTGCAACACCTCTTCACGAGGAACATTCTTCACTTTTAGTCCTCGTGTTCACTTACTTCTCCCCTCTTCATGCCGAGATTGTTTCTTCTTCCTTGACATATAATCTTTGCAAAACGCCATAGCCTCCTCAACTACATATCTTTCTACTATTGAGGCTTATGGTCGATAAGGATTTTTAGAATACCCTTTTAAGATCTTCATGTATCGCTCGAAAGGGTACATCCACCTCAGGTAAATTGGACCGCAGAGCCTTACCTCCCTTACCAAATGAACAACCAAATGCACCATTATATCAAAAAATGAAGGAGGAAAATGCATCTCTAGTTGTGACAAAATAATATAACCCTCATTTTCCAGTTCATCCAACTTTTCAGTGTCAATGACTTTGTTACAGATAGCATTGAAGAAAACGCAAAATCTTGTTATAGTGGTTCGTACTTCATCTTTCATTATGCCTCTAATAGCTATCGGTAATAGTTGTTGCATCAACACATGATAATCATGGGACTTCATTCGCACTAACTTCAAATCGTCCATTGAGACACATCTTCTCACATTCGAGGAATACCCTTGCGGCACCTTAATTTCATGCAAACACCCACATAAACTTCTTTTCTTTTCTTTTGATAGTGTATGCGCTGCTGGATCCATGTATACCCTACTACCATCATCTCTTAGTTATGGATGTAACCGTTCTCTTATTCCCATATCAACAAGGTCTAATCTCGCACTAATCCCATCCTTAGTCTTCCCTGGTATATGCAAAAGTGTACTGATAAGGCTATCACAAACATTCTTCTCCACATGCATCACATCAATACTGTGTCTCACGTCAAGCGAATGCCAATATGGAAGATCAAAGAAAATGGATCTCTTTTTCCATATGTTCTTCTCACCCATAATCCTCTGATTCTTACCAAAAGTGACATTGATACGTTCCACTCGACTGTAAACTTCCTCTCCGGTTAATGACTTTGGAGCCATTCCATGCTCCGGTAAGCCATTAAAACGCTTTCTTAGCCTACGATACGGGTGGAACCGATGAAGAAACCTCCTGTGGCCAAGGTAGACAGTTTTTCTTCCATGCTTTAGTTGTTGGAAGTGTGTGTCTGCTTCACATATTGGGTATGCTTTATGACCTTTCACGCTGTACCCTGACAAGTTTCCGTATGCAGGGAAGTCGTTTATCGTTGTGAAAATCATTGCACGTAGCTTGAAAGACTCCTTCTTATAAGCATCAAACACATCTACGCCTTCCTCCCACAACTTCTTCAAGTCCTTAATCAAAGGAACCAAATAGACATCAATATCATTCCCTGGCTGTTTTGGTCCAGAAATCATCATAGATAGCATCATATACTTACATTTCATACATAGCCAGGGAGGTAAGTTGTATATTACAAGGAGAACCGGCCACACATTATGTGTGCTAGTAAGAGTTCCATACAGATTGATGCCGTCTATACAAAGCCTAAGCCGAAGGTTTCTCGGCTCGCTGCCAAATTGAGGGAACATTTCATCTATTTTTTGCCATTGTGGAGAGTCAGCTGGGTGCCGAGGATATTTCCCATCAGATATTCTCTCATCAGAGTGCCATCTCAACTTCTTCGCTTTTGTTGCAGTCGTAAACAAACATTTAAAATGTGGTATTATTGGAAGATACCACATAACCTTTAAAGGTTGCCTTTTACTTGTCACATCGCCACAACCACCATCTTTTTTCACTTTGTATCGTGCATTTTTACACTTAGGGCACTCACTAAGACCTCCATACTCATTTCTGTACAGTACGCAGTCATTAGGGCAAGCATGTATCTTTTTATACTCCATACCCATCGTAGACAGGATTTTCTTGGCCTCATATATACGATTTGGAAGTACATTGTCCTCTGGAAACATATCACACAATAGTTCAAGCAGCAATGTGAAACTACTATCGGTCTACCCACAAGTTGCCTTTAAGTTAACCAAATGTAATGTTCCCATCAGTCGCGTGTACTTACTCCCACGGTACAATGGTGTCTCTGCATCACTCCGCAGGCTGTCATACTCCTGCGACTGAGCAAAGGATTCTGCCTCAACATCGTTAATCATTTTCTCCATTCTATCTTCACCTATGATATCCAGATCTTACTTATTGTGCGACATACAATCCGTTACTTCCTCACTCACTACAAAAAAAAACGTGATTTAGTAACGGCTAAAAATGGGTATTAGTAGCGGTTATAACCGCTACAAACTAGGTTAGTAGCGGTTACTCAAACCGCTACTAAATCGTACGTTGCAAGCAGTTTTGTAGCGATTTTATAAAACCGCTACTCAATCAAAAATAACCGCTACATACTTTGTAGCGGTTCAGCTTAACCGCTACAACACCCAGAGATATTTGTAGTGGTTATATAACCGCTACAAATATAAAAAATTATATTGAGAGCTAAAAAAAAGAATTTTTTTTTGTAGCGGTTAATAAACCGCTACAAATATAAAAACTTGAAAATTTGTTGGCGAAAAAAAATGACATTTTTTTTTATTTTGTAGCGGTTAACTAACCGCTACTAATTTTGAATTTCATGAAATTAGTAGCGGTTTTTAAAACCGCTACTAATTTCATGAAATTCAAAATTGGTGCCAAAAAATTTAAATTGAGTCGTAAAAAGGCGCGTTATTTAGTAGCGGTTTAATAACCGCTACAAATATCTAAAATTTTTTTTAAAAATATACAATGATTTTTTTCTGTTTTTTCAATATTATATTAAATAGTTTATTTTGTTATTATTTTATCTATTTCAATTAGTTTATTATTCAATAGGTTAACTTATTAATAAATAAAAAGAAAAAATGTAATTGAATAGGATTAGTATAAAATTTATATTAATAATATTATTAAGGATAGCTAGGTAATAAGGAATTATTATGTTTTCTAATATAATGTAATTGTGTATGAAAAATAGATGAAAATGAGATAGAGTTATGATATATCTAGAAAAAAAAATGATTAGAATAAATTTTATAGAAAGGAAAGAAGTATTCTAAAAAAAATTGAAAATCTTGTTACCATATTTGATCATATTATTCAGCTCCTCTACTCATACGAAAGAAGTTATAAATGAGAGGAAATGAAAGAAAGGTAAGGTGAAAAGAAATTGGGGAGTGTTTGAAATGAGTTGTGGTAAGGGTATTTATAGGGATCCACGTACTATTTGTAGCGGTTAATGTAGCGGTTATTAATTAGTAGCGGTTATTTATATTTTTGTAGCGGTTTAATATTCATAGTGCTATTTATAGCGGTTAATGTAGCGGTTATTTATATTTTTGTAGCGGTTCAATAACCGCTACAAATATTATTTTAATTTTTTTTTACATTTTATTTTAACAAATTTTTTGCATTTTTTGTAAAGACAAATTTTTTACACTTGAATTTGATCACTCATCGTCGCCATCCCTATAGAAATTTTGTAGAAAAATTATTGTTATTGATGTATTATTAAATTTAAAAAATTTAATTTAAATGACGTGGACTTAAAAAAACTCACCGCAGTAGAGGTAAATTGTCATCGCCTTCAGGGAAGTAGTTTTTAAAATCAGCTGGCTGAAATGGCTCACTCTCGTAGATGATGTTATCGCCTTCACCCATGTTGTAAAGGTCTCTTGGCTTTAAATGAACGACCATGTGCCAATCCCTATGCCTCTTGTCCTCGACATAATAAACCTGATGTGCCTCTGAAGCTAGAATATACGGCTCATCATCTTGAGAAATACCAGTATGAATCGGCCGTGAGAAATTGACTGATGTGATCCCTAGGTCGTCAGTTGTCAGTCCCCGAGAAGTAGTGGTATTTGCCTACAAACACTTGAACAGCGTCACGGTGAAACAGCCTTGATAATTAAGCTCGACCACATCAAGAAGCTTGCCATAGTAAGGGACGCCTCCGAACTGCATGTTGGCGTCACTGCTGCTCGCATAACTCCTTGTCCCAAATGTGCCATAAACACCCGAATTCTGTGCTTGCAATCCTTGATCCCGTGAAACCGTGCAAAACTTAAAACCATTGACATTGTATGCTGTAAACCGTTTTGCATGATCAAGAGGGCCGATTGTGAGAGCTCTAAAATCTGGTGAGTGTGGGTTGTGGTCATTTAGTATTCTGCGCACAAACCAGCTCAGGAATTCTCTGTGGACCCTCCTATCAACTTCCGAGGATGTCTGTGTACAGATCCTGAGTTGACGCTTCACATGACTTCTGAATTCCCTGCAATTAATAATGGAAAGGCGTTAGTGAAATGAAAGTGAGAAATGTTACGAAAGATATAGATCGAATAACATGTGAGTGTACAATTCTTACCATATGAAAGGTTCAACTTGAGTGCAATTAATCAAGACATGTCTATGTGCTTGGAACTTCTCAGTTGCCGTTAGTTTGAAGTTCTCAGTTGCTCCAACTGGTTTACCAACATGAGGGATAAATTCTCCTGATGTCGGCGCAGGTTCCGGACAATCGTCAACATGAGGCGGGAGGTTGAAAGCCGTCTCAAGATCATCAAAATACCTTGAGCAAAAATATAGCACCTCATCCCCTATATAGCCTTCAGCTATAGAACCTTCGGGCCACGCCTTATTCCTCACGTAAGATTTTAATTTCCCAAGGAACCTACGAAGTACAGAAGAGAAAATTGATATAAAATGATGAAAAGGACGACTAGCAAACATTAAATACGGACAATAAATTAAAGCACATATTTAAAATGAGTACCTCTCAATCGGATACATCCAACGATATTGTACTGGTCCAGCGAGCTTTGTTTCATGAAGGAGGTGGACTGTGAGGTGAACCATCACAGTAAAAAAGGACGGAGGAAAGATCATCTCTAAATGACAAAGCGTAAGAATGATTTTCAACTGCAGCTGATCGAGCTCCTCAACGATCAAAACCTTAGAACACAACTTGCGAAAGGGAAGTACCTGAGAATCTTTGCAAGTTTCTTCTTCTGCTTTTTCCCCTTCCGAATTGTCTTGTACCTCGATGTGTGACATCTCTTACACGTCTCCCTGCTGGAATCGTCTCCCCAATACAGCATACAATCATTTGGGCACGCATCAATCTTTTGATAATTCAACCCCAACCTGTTGATAATCTTCTTGGCCTCGTAGAACGTTATGGGAATCTCGGCGTCGGGGAATGCATCTTGTAATAAGTCGAGCAACATCGACATTCCCTTATCTGTGATCCCACACAAGCACTTGATATGATACAATTTGATCAAGAAAGATAATTTAGAATATTTGCGACAACCTTGATATAAAGGACGATCTGCCTCATCCATCAAGCTAAAAAAATCCTGAGCTGCTTCATTCCCCATAAAAGCCGGCTCAGAGTCGTGCACTTCTTCGTTGAAGTTGTCGCCTTGAAATCCAAACACATCACGCACAGCATCATTCACAGGATCATCTTCATCTACTTGAACGCCTACTTGAGAACTTCGAGGAAGAGCATCGTCATATCTAATGCCGGCCTTCTCACCATGAACTGCCCAGAACGTATAGTCCTCAGGGAAAGGCTTCACAAGCAAATGTTCCTTCACAATATTTCGTGCATGCCACTTCTTGAACTTGCATTTCCGACACGGACAGACAATCTTGCCGTTACAGCTGGCGTGAGTGAATGCGAAATCTAAGAAACTGTTTAATCAGTACAAATATTCAGGAGAATTGCGCGGCAACCTTATCCATGATTTATCCATAGCTACAAGTGAGAGAGAAGAAAGTATAGAGAAGAAGATGAGTGAGAAGATAATGACGAATGCCTAGAACCTTATATTCTGAAACGTTTATAATTTTGTAGCGGTTATTAAACCGCTACAGTTATAAAATATTAGTAGCGGTTATATATATAAAACCGCTACTAATATTCAAGCCGTTACACATTGGTGGGAAATTCAAAATGTACTTGTTGAGTATTAGTAGCGGTTATATATATAAAACCTCTACTAATGTTCAAGCCGATACACATTGGTGGGAAATTCAAAATTTACTTGTTGCGTATTAGTAGCGGTTATATATATAAAACCGCTACTAATATATATTAAAGCCGTTGGACATTAAATTTAAAAATAATTTTTTAATTTGTAGCGGTTATACATAACATAACCGCTACAAATGTGCACAAAGGCGGCAAATTTCAAAATTCAAATGATGAGTATTTGTAGCAGTTATTATTGTATAACCGCTACAAATATATATATTTGTAGCGGTTTCTCTTGGAAAACCGCTACAATTATATATATACATTTGTAGCGGTTATTAGTTTAAAACCGCTACATATATATATATATATATTTGTAGCGGTTTTAAATTAAAACCGCTACAAATATATATATACTTTATTTTTTTTATAAATTTAGATATAAATAATTCATAAATTATTTCAACGCGATCTAATAATATAAATATAATTATATAAAACATAATAAGAAAGTTCTGAAATAAAAACTCATATATATATATTTATATTTACAAATGTTTAAACAAAAGAAAATGTCCTAAACTAAGGAGCTGGGGGCTGATCCTCTGGTGCTCTCTCAGGTGGGGCTCCCTCATATGCCGCTGGATCAGGCCGCTGCGCAGAGTGAACCACACCATCTTCATCAGCAGGAGGAGGAGCAGTAGCAGGAGGAGTAGTACTCGGGACGACGTAGCGAGGGACAGGGGGAATCGCTGGATGCTGCTCGTTCGGGAACAGGCAACTCCACGCTCCCTCGAGCATGGTGTTCGCGATCTCACGCCACTGCATCTGCTGAGCGTACAGCATATCAGCATGCATCTCAGGTGCTGCTGCTACTGTACCTGTATCTGCTGCATCTGCTGCTGCTGCTGCGCCATCTACTGCTGCGTCTGCTCCAAATCTGACCGCAGCTGGTCAATAGACTCGTCCCTCCGACGTCTGACCCCTCTAGAGCTGCCAGCCTCAGAGGCGGCGCTCCTGCCGTAGACCATGCTGGGTCTGGCGCCTATCCCCATCCCCCGCACGTGTCCGGGGTGCTCAGGCTGAGCCAGACCCGCCTTCAAAGGAGCCGTCGGGTCCACTGACCCCTGTGACTCCTCAGGCTGGGTCTGTCACAGCTCAGCCTGCAACTGCTGCATCCGCTCCTGCCATTTTATGAAACAATTACTAATTAGAATTTTTCATTATTAACTTGGTTTTATAAAAAATATAATAATAAAATTACTTACAATGGCCGCCTCTGCTTGCTGAGAGGTCGCAGTCCCGTCACGGTGTCTATGTGTGATGGCGTACAGCTCCGCATAGTCCGTCTGACGGTTCTCCTGCTGTGCCTTCGTCTCCTGAAACAATTACAAAATAATAATTAGTATTATGAAATAATCAGCTAAAAGTAAATGATATTTTGAAAAGTTACCAACTCGCTGTAGGTCACAGCAAAGGTCTTCGATCCTGCTGTGTGGTGGATCGTCTGCTGCGCCCGGATCTCGGTGTTGCTCTGAGAAAGCTCCTGGAAAAACAAATAATTAAATGTATTATAATTTAAAATTAAATACAAATTAAATTGAAATTATAATTTAATATTTAACAATTACAAAATTATATATCAAAAATCTAATAAATACAATTACGGCACGCCGTCCGGGACGCTCTCGATCAGCTGCTCCAGAGGCATCGTCCCGTCCTTATCCACCCTGTGGAAGAGACAGTTCCTCCTGTTCCTCCAGGCGTCGCCCATCTTCACGAGGGCGTACCTCTTCCGGTTGGCCCGGACGGCAAACCGCAGCTGAAAAATAATTATTTAAATATCAATAATTATAAAAACCATAATTTAAAAAAAATAATTAAATAGAATTAATTACAAAAAATATTAATTAAATAGTTTTAATTACCTGAACCACCTCCTCCCAGGCCTGGTCCTTCAGCCCCTTCGGAACGTGCCTCCACGTCGGGAAGTGAAGGGGGAACCGCATCAAATTCGCTCCCAGGTCGTTCAGGAAGCGGTTGAACAGGTGACCCCCATTGTGGATCGGCTGGTCAGTGCCCTCATTCCACGGCACTATAACTCGCAGGGTCCGGTCCATGCTATTCAGACCGGCCACATCCAGCCTCCTCGTCGACACGTTCCCCTGCTCATCTGCACAGTTGACCGCACGTTAGATCAATTATAATTCAAAGTTAACATTTCTAATTTAAATAAATAATTTACTAAATTAAAAAATTAATTTACCTTCGACCTGCACCTCAAACCCAGTAGACCGCGAAGACGACCCTCGTGGGTTGTTCTGCTCCTGAGCGTCCTCCTCATCGAGGAACTGCTCCATCTCCCTGAACCTAATCGGGATCTCAAACTCCTCCTCGTTGAGGAAGTCCTCAACGCTAATATCTGGCCTCTCCACCTCAGGTACCTCTGGTGCGGTCGTCGCCTGTGGGATCGTCTGTGGTGCCTGGGGGATAGGTTGAGATGCCGCGGTAGCCCTGCCTGCGCGCTGCCCCCTCCCTCTGCCCCCTGCCCGGCTGCTGCCACCCCGTAAAATCGGTCTGGGGACCTCAGGGGCCTTCCCCTTATCCTGTCCTGAAGCCATATCAACTGTAAAAATTAAAAAAAAAATTAGTCACATTATTATGCAAAAATATAATAAAAATACAAATATAAATAAAATATGTGTTATATACGTACCTCAAGTGCAAATACTGAGAAATACTGAGCAAAAACTCCTATAGAGATGTCTGAACGCTCAAATCTCGAAGAAATTACTCAGAGAAACCTCAGGAAACAAAATGAGCAAAAGGAGAAATGAAGGAGGCAATGGCTAAAATAGGCCAGATATTAGTAGCGGTTATCCAAATAACCGCTACTCTAACCGCTACAAATAATTAAATTTGTAGCGGTTCTACAATAACCGCTACAAAAGTTCACAACGTTTGAAATTCTATAGCGGTTATTGCCCAGAACCGCTACAAATGTCGAGACTCTTGAAATTCTGTAGCGGTTATAGGGTCATAACCGCTACAAACTTCTGACCTTTGGTATTTTGTAGCGGTTCTGTTGTTGTAACCGCTACACTGTTGGCTCACCAACTGGCGGGAATATTGTAGCGGTTTCTGTGCATTAACCGCTACAAAATCACCGCTACAAGTTTTGGCGGGAATTTCGCGCCAAATTTGTAGCGGTTTTTTGTAGGAAACCGCTACAAAAAACCTTGCCGCTACAAATTTGTAGCGGTTTAGGTGAAAACCGCTACAAATACTATAATTTGTAGCGGTTTAATATAACCGCTACAATTTCACCGCTACAAAATACCTTTTTTTTGTAGTGACTATGCCATATCCACCTTGTGTATCGCAGATTTATTCGATTACAAAGTAGGTGATCCTTTATGACATCAACATCCCGTCGACTCTCATTCAAACAATTGACACAAGGACAAAAATACTTCCCATTTTTTGCAGGAGCATTCTTTTTAGCGAATTCAATAAATTCTTCCACCCCTTTCTCATATTCTTCACTAGTTCTCAAAGCATTCATCCAACTATGATCCATTTTGTTACCACCTAAGGCATTCCCAATAACATTCACACATTTAGTACAATTGTCAACGACATATGATGGGATTGCCTAATTAAGTTATCAAACCAATTTAGGATTTTAAAATATGGGCTTAATAACTTTATTGCCCCCTCCTAGTCTCCTCTCTCCTCTTAAAAGGGTTTCAGTGCTATGTAACTTATTTTTTTAATAAGTATATGTATATAAACATTAATGTATAATAAAATAAATATAATAAGATTAAATTAAAGAATTTTTTTGAGGTTTGGAAGGATACTCTAGAATAATGCAAGCCAAAAGAAAAAAAAGAAAGAAAGCAAAATCCCAATTACAATTAGATGATTTTTAGTTGAATATTGACAATACAAAATTTTTAATTTCTACCTGAATATAAGCACACCAAACACACCAGGCTAATCTCAACCATCTCAATATAAGCAATATATAAGCACAATTAACGCGATATTTCCTATTGCCTAGGCTTTTCACATTGCAAGTTTTACTTTAATTTATTCAAGTAAATGTATATTTCAAAAAGAAAATATACCATTCTGTTACAAAAAAAAAAGCAAGAAGAAAATAAACTAACCTGATCAAGGGGCGCCCACTGTGCTATGTGTGCTGGAGAGGTAGAGAAGACGTTGAAGATTAGAGGTGTATGCACGGTGGGGACGTACACCGGAGGGTGGAGAAAGCAAAGAACCACGGTGGTGTGGACGACAATGGAAGGAAGGAGGTGGAGGAGAGCAAAAACCTGTGGAGGAGGTGAAGTTGCAGAAGGGTGGCCTCTGGTGCGTGCGTCCTTCAATGGATTTCAGGTGGAGGAGGGAGGAGTTGAAGAAAGAAAGAGTAGTTGAAGAAGGGAGGAGTTGAAGAACAAGAAACGAGGCCGACGGTGAGGGGAGGAGGAAGAAGAGTAAAGTTTTGGGTCAAAAAAGGAGGGAGGAGGGAATGGACGCATGTGAGGAGGGGGAATGGGATTGAGAAGACGCATGTCAGACAAGTGTCTGACATGTGCATAGGGGACGCCTATGGATTTGGGACGCCTAAAGTTTGGGTTTAGGTGTCCCAAAATAATTTTGGGACGTCTAATCCCAGCTCCTGGTGCTAAAAAAAAATTTACAAAATTTATATTCTGCGCCTGGAAGCACTTTAGACGTCCCAAATTCAAATTTGGGACGCCTAAAAGTTCCCCTGCATACATATAATTACGAAAACGCCACTGCCTCCCTTTTTAACCACCCAATTTTAAATTTGGGACGTCCTTCGGGGTGGTTATATCCTAATTCTGTAGTAGTGTGTGGGGCATCACACACTTAGTGTCACATCATGACTATCATCATCATCATTCATGACATCACTATAAATACTTCATCATCATCTTATCACTATCATCTTTATTACCAATGTCATCATCTTCATTGGCATTATCATAAGCACTACTCCAAGGGGCATCACATATTCATAGCACCCTTTCAAAAGCCCTGTATCGGCAGGCACCCTCAAAGCCCAGTAACAGCTGGAACCCTTTTCAAAGCCCTGTACCGGCAGGCACCCTCAAAGCCCAGTAATGACTGGCACCCTTCCAAAGCCCTGTACCTGTAGGAAACCTTAAAGCCCAGTACCGGCTAGCACCCTCAAAGTCCAATACCGGATAGCACCCTTTCAAAGTCCTGTACCGGCAGGCACCCTCAAAGCCCAGTAACAGCTGGCACAATTCTTTTAAAGCCCAATAACACTTGGCACAATTCTTTTAAAGCTCTATACTAGCAGGCACCCTCAAAGCCCAATAATGGCTGGCAGAATTCTTTCAAAGCCCAGTAACGCTGGCACCCTCTCAAAGCCCTATATCAGCAGGCACCCTTTAAGCCCAATAATGGCTGGCATAATTCTTTTGAAGCTCTGTAACAGCAGGCACTATTCTTTCAAAGCCCTACATTAGCAAGCACTCTCAAAGCCCAATACTGGCTGGCACAATTCTTTTACGCCCCACCAAAGTCCTATATAACTAGGCACTTCACTTCCACTCCAGGTAATCATCTATCTCCACCTACGTTCTTCTCCCCTATGAACTAAGTAAAGAGTGGCATAGGCACTGTATTTTGTCCAAACCCTCTTTGGTTCCAAGGAGGCATCTTGTTCTTTTGGCCTGACAAAATATGTGTTCTTATCTTTACTTGCTTCATAGATGAGAATCTCACTTTTCTCAGATACTAAACAAGTAAAGAGGGGCAACTGTGAACACTCTATTCTCTCTGGGCCCCACTCAAAAATTAAAAAAACTAATAAAAAATAAAAATAAAAGAAATTCCTCTCATTGATGATGATTGGTGTCTAAATTGGCAATCATCATTAAAGGGAAAATTAAAAAATACATAAAAAACGAAAATTAAAAAAAAAATCCTCCTACTAATGATAATCGGTGTCCAAATTGGCAATCATCATTAAAAGATAAAAACAATAAAAACGAAAATTAAAAAAAAAAAATCCTCTCATTGATGATGGATAATGTCCAAATTGACATTGTCATTCATTAAGAGAAAATAAAAAATATAAAAAAAATTCAAAAAAGTATCTCCCATTAATAGGTTTAAATTAGGAAGTTGCTTGTAGGGAAAATATAATAAATAAATAAAAAAATTAAAAATTAAAAAAATCTCTCATTTATGTTGATAGGTTTAAATTAGGAAATTACTTGTGGGAAAAATAAAAAAAATTAATTAAAAACGAAAATTAAAAAAAAAATCTCCATTGATGGTGATTAGGTCAAGCTAAGAAGTTTATTGATAGAAAATACAAAAAATAAAAAATAAAAAACGAAAATTAAAAAACAAATATCCATTGATGGTGATTAGGTCAAGTTAGGTAGTTTTTAACATAAAATACAAAAAAAATTCAAAAATGAAAATTCAAAAAAAGAAGAAGCATTTATGAAGAAAACCCTACCTTGAGACTATAAATAGGAGTGCAAGGGTTGAAGCAAAACACACAAAATTTTTGGGAGAAAAACGGAGGCAAGGTAGAGAATTAAATTTATTGCTCATACATAATTCTCATGAGGAAGGACAGCTATGGAGAGAGCCATTTCATCTTTGTTTAGAATGAGATCTTTGCCAAGCCAATGAACATCTCTACATAAAGATGGAGGCATTCTTACTAAAATATTGGACAAATCTCCACAAGTATATTGCCTCTTATTGCTCCTTGCTTATATTATTTTGTTCCTTTCTCCATCCTTTTTTTCTGACCCAGCAACGTTCATTTTCTAAAATAATTTCTTGTTGACTAAGGTCATGCTTGTGGGCCATACGTACTTCTTGAGGTGTCTTGCTTGCATTTTAATGACCATTAAATGCTTGCATTGCATGATAAATATATTAGTTGCTTCATCTATTGTACTGCTCCACGTTTTGGCTCATCTTGTTTTCATGATCTCACTCTCGTCTTTATGCTTGCCTCATGTGTGCGTAAATTACCATAGCTTTTTATATATGTTGGAGCTGCTCAATATGATGGATCAGGTGGCTAATAAGTGTGAGGATGAATGGTATGTGTTGACCTCTTTCATATTCTGGGCATTATTGTTGGTATGGAGGTTCTAATATTATGTTGCCTTCTTGTGTGTATGGTTTGTAAGGATAAAAGGTATGCAAAGTCTCCACATCTTTAGCTTTTCATTCTTTTAACTTATATTTTTTTTCCTTCTTTTCTCTCTATCCCTTTCTTAGGTTCTCTTTCAAAAAAAAAAAAGAAAAATATATATTTTAACATATTTTTATAAATAAAAATAAAATGGAAAAACTCTCTTTCATGAAAAAATTAAAAAAAAATTGCTTTGATAAATAAAAAACATAAACTAAATAAAAAATCATTTTCCCCAATAAATTAAAGGAACTTTTCCCTGAAAAAACACAAACAAAGTGACACGCATTTCTACCCCCGAACTACATGGACTTTGATACCTCTAAAGGGTACGTAGGCCCCAGGCTCTCTTCCTAAGTCAAGTCCAACTTTGTAAATAAATATATTTTTCCTTATTTTCTTTTTGTAAATAAATATTCATTTTTTTCCTTTTGTTTCCATTTCATTTATTTTTGTAAATATTCTCTTTTTTATTTGGGTAATTATCATAAGATTAAAGGCCATAATATTTTTAAATAATTAACTTAAGGTAACCATTCTTATGAATGGGTGTTGTGGGAAGCCTAACACTTTCCCCATACACAATTGACTCCCAAACCCTAAATGGTTTTTGTAGACTAGTTTCCATTTTTCAGAAATGTTTCCAAAATTATCCTTCTTCAAAATTTTGGTGACGACTCCATATTTTTCAAATCTCGGGCGCTACAGTGAGCCACGTACAAACCATAGTATTGCATCGCAACCACGCTAAATAAAGAGGATCTGTAATCAGAGGAGCTAACACCAAGCTATCGACGAATACAAGCTTGTTCTTTGATTGTAAAGCCAGTCGCATGGCACGCGACCAGGTGTGGTAATTTGGTCCAATGAGAACCAGAGTAACAAGAATCAAAGCTGGATTCTCGTTCGGATGAAGGCAATATGCACTAGAAATTTTCTGGGAAAGATCAGCGATGACGCCAGTAAGAGATGAACTAGAACCAAGAGAAGGATTAGCCATGGCGGAGCACTTCGCTCTGCTACCATGAAACAGGAAATAAAGGAAATAAAGAGAATCGGCGATGGAGCAGAAGAATGAGAGAAGAAAGAAATCTCAGATCTGATTATTCATTAGACATCGATACAAATATATAAGAGTAAAGGCATAACAGAATTAAATAACCATTTGACTAATATTTAGCTAAACTAACAGGTTCTAGTTACACTATTTAGTTACACTACCCATTATCTTTAATGTTTGTTTTACAATCTATCATATATATATATATATATATATCTTATAGTTAATTTACTATTCTGTTTTTATGTATAGTACCTCATCCTATCGAACTGTGATTAGATAACTTCTCTTGTTTGATGTCTGATTTAATTTTTAAGACATAGTCATAGAGATCTCAACCATTGATTTAAGGGGACAATAAGAGGAGAAATAGAGGATCCAGGTCTATCGGTGTCTATATCTCTCTGTGTTTTTTCTTTTCGTTTCTCCCAACTTTATATAGAAAGATACTTTCAAAATGTTAGAGAATAAAAATCCCTGATCTGACTTTGGCAATAAAATATAGTTAGGTATGTACGTGGTTTTTCAGTAAATCAACCTCTACCATCTCGTCTACTAAAGTAAATGATCCCAGTGTTAAAACTCACATGGTTATACATCCATCTAATGAATTCTTACTGGTCTATTATTTACTGGTAAGTTCCCCCACGCAGAAAAAAGAAGAAGGAAAATCTCACCCCAGATCCTTCTCTGCATGCTTAACTCCTTTTGCTGGATTTGGCTGTCAATTTTTTAGACAATTGTAGCCGCACAAAAAAGGAGGAAGAATAAGCTGTGACTCCTTGGAACCTGGATCTCTTTGATTCCGATACTGTGGGTTTTTCCTTAAAATCTTTGAGATGAGGCCAAAGATTTATCTTTTCGGTGATTCCATCACAGAGGAATCCTTTGACATCAGAGGTTGGGCTGGTTCTCTGACCAATCATTTCACTTGCATCAGGATTACAAAATGCAATCCTCTTTATATTACATAAGCCTAACCAAATGTCATAATCGTTCTGTTACATCAAGATTACATGTAATCTTTTCTCATGAAATTGAACCAAATGGGCTATAATGGTTTATTTTGTTTTGATGTAAAGATCTTACTTGGTTCTATATGTTCTGTGAATTACCTGTACCAAGGTTGAAATGTTACGCCTATATTGAGCTTGTTCTGCTGACTTGTATATTTAAGTTAATATCTATGTTTAGCTAATATAAATAGATAAGATGCACTGCAATGACTTTGTTTAGTATGTGAGCTCTTTTTTGGGCATGTCTTGGTTAAAGTTAAAAGGTGAGGAAATACTGTCAAAAAATAGCTGTTTCTAGTGAGTTAAACCAAAATTTAATTATATTATCATTTATTTTCATTATGAAAATCAATTATTTACAGAAATTACGATAGGAAAGACAAATAATAGATGAAAGACTGTTATCTCCCCAAATTAAGTTTGCTCAAATATTATGCAGAAACTCATAGTAACTTTTATTTTTCTTTCCCATGAAGGCACATAGATCAAAGCACATGGAATTGAACATTTATTTCTTAAAAGACAAAAGTGAAAATTTGACATAACTATTATGGAAGGTTTCTAACCCTTCTCTTCCTCTTCTTTAGTAGATCAATCACCAAACTTGCAACCCATAGAGGTTTACCAGTAAACATCACAACTTGAAACATTGTTGCTCCAAATGCTGCTCCACATACATATCCCAACGCCACAGGTTTCCATCCAAATTCAAATCCAACTCTTAAACTTGGCAGTGGTTCTTGTCTTTCCTCTTGTGTGTTGCATGGAATCATAAGTTGAAAACCACGCAACTCTTTGTTTCCTTTAAAGGAATTGCTTGAGAAAGTCTCAAATTGTTGGCCCCTAGGAATACATCCTTCAAGTTGATTCTTTGAAAGGTTTAGGACTTCGAGAAAATTGAGATTAGTCAACTCTATGGGAATTTTTCCAATAAATTTGTTTGATGACAAGTCCAACGATTCCAAATTCTTCAAATTTCCCATTAAGGCAGGAATTGCACCGGTGAGCCCGTTATGTGAAAGATTGAGCCCTTTCAACTCAAGAAACTCTGCAATAACTTGTGGAATCTCTCCCTCAAACATGTTATTGGATAAATCAATGCTTGTGAAAATAGTCAAGATCTTTTCCATATGAAATTCTGATCCTTTCAAGGTCAACTCAATGGAGTCCTGATAATTAATAGTGCTATAGATTCCATAATTCAAATATTGCAATTGAGTTTTCTCTTCTAATCTTCTCATAGCTTCGAAGGATTTGAAGAATGCTGCAGGTAAAGGACCTTTCAAGTTGTTGCTGGATAAGTCAAGTACTCTTAACATATGGAAGGCATGGCTTCCATTGTCCTTAAAATTGGGGATAAAACCATGCAATTTATTCCCTCTAAGAACAAGCACCTGCAATTCCTCAAGAGCTTGTAGCCAGTGGGGAAATACATCCTCTATGCCATTGTTGCCAAGATCTAAGACTCTTAGCCTTGTGCAATTGACCAAAGATTGAGGTAATGACCCTTTCAAAGAGTTGTCATTAAGATTTAGGGTTCTTAAGTTGTTTCCCACTTCAAATGATTCAGGTATACTACCAGAGAAGCTATTACTTTGTAAATCTAACACAGAAAGAGTAAGGTTAGAGCTGACAATACAAAGTGGAATGGTGCCAGTGAAGTTATTATGGGACAAGTTAAGAATATCAAGTGTGCTTGCATTGCAAATAGAAGAATGAAGCTCTCCTTGAAGGAAGTTGGAACTTAAGTCGAGAAAATACATGTTTCTCCATCGCAAGTGTTGAGTCAACACGTTTCCAGTCAGAAAGTTGTGAGAAAAGTTCAAGAATGTAAGCAAATTGTTCTTCGCTAAATTTACAGTGCTTTGAGAAGAAATGTTGAAGAGAGATGATGGAATTTCACCTGTTTAGATTTACAAAGTAAACAAGATATATTCAAGTAAGCTAATAGTTAAAAGGCTTTGGCATTCATCTCTAACATTTAAAAACAATAGATAAACAACATTATATGAATTTAACTTTTGTTGAAAATCAATTTAAAAGGGACTCTTCCAATATAATATCAACTGCCAATTGGACATTAAAACTCCTTTAAAAAAATATGCTAAAGAGAGATTATGGAATTAATTTCACCAATATAAAATGAACAACCAAGTTATTTATATTTTGCATTAAAGCTATTTATTATTCACAAGGCTCTAATTTTAAAATCTGGCTATGAATTCATCATAGACTTAAATAGGTGATATCATTTGCATATAACTTACACATGTATACAATATAAAAAAATTGAATATTTTTTTATGCTGATTAATCCATGCATAAATATTAAAAATGGAGAAATCAAATCTATTCTAACCATCAAATTGCCTAGCTTTTAATAGTTATATAACTAACGAGATAAATGTTTCATTTTGTAATTTTTTAATAATTATTTAATAGGATTTTATAAATTCGTGAAATAAGAAAGAAATGATTAAAAATATATATTGGAAAGAAGAAAATTGATCAGGGAAAGGAAGAGAAAAAATATATAGTTGAAGATAATAATGATTTATTTCAAGATCAATCTCTCGTAGCACTAAATTGTTAAATAATGAAGATGGTATAAAACCAGCAAGTTGATTTCTTCCAAGACACAATAATTTTGGTTGTGAAAGATTGCAAATCTCATTCGGGTGGGCTAACTATCATAGATTAAATCAATTACCTATTCGATATGCTTTAAAATTCTTTTTTAAAGAAGAAATGCTGAATTGAGGTTATGGAATTAATTTTGAACAATCAAATTATTTATATTTTTCATTAAATTAATTAAATATTTACAAGGCTCTAATTTCAAAAAACAATATGATGAATTCATCATTGGCCAAAAAACTAAATTTTTAGTTTTTATAACAACAAAAAAGCCTTGTAAGGAGGTGTAGCAGCGTAACTTTTCCTAACGTAGAAGTATAAAGAGTTTTCAGTTAAAAATTTGAAACAAATATCAAATAAGCATAACTAATAAATGAAATATTTTTAAAGGAGTTGTATTGCAGATAGAATCAAGGAACGAAAAACCGGACCGGACAATGAACCGGTCATAGCACAGGTTCAAGGGTTAATGGGTCAATCGGGGTCTAACCGGTAGTTGAACCGGTCATATTAAAATATTATAATTTATTAGTGGCAATATATATTAATATATTTTTAAACTTCTATAGATAAAAATGAAGATTTTTAGAAAAAAAATACTTAAAATCTATTAGTATGAATTATAATGCTTATATTTATGCAATGATATCTCCTTTTATATAATTATTATATCTTTTTAAATAAATTTTTTCATTATCTTCTTCATTTTTTTTATATTTGTTCTTTCTTTACCTATTTTTCTCTTCATTTGGGTCTTCAATTTCCAATTTTCCCCTAAAAAAGGCAAAAAAAATTATAAAAAAATAAAAAATTGAAACCGGTGCAACCGATTGAACCACTGGTTTTAACCGGTTCTGACCGGTTCGACCGGTTTCCCGGTTCAACCATCAAACCAGACCGAACAACTGGCCGGTTCCCGGTTCAACCAGTCGAACCGGTCAGTCTGGTCCAGTTTTTTGTACAGTGGATAGAATACAGGGAAAAAAGAAAAAAAAAAGAGGCTAGAAAGAACTAGCAAAATTATATATAAAGTGTAGTACAAAAAAATTGCCACACAAGACAGGTACAACATGCCTCAAAACACATTTGTTGGGAGACTATTTGAAGAATTATTTATTCTGACATAAATTTATTGTAGACTGGACTTTTAAATAATGAAAAAGGCATATAAACCATTGACAATCTCATTTGAAATATCTCCTTCAAATGGGTGGAAAAAAGAGAGTAATGTCAGTAGCAATTTTTATGCATAATAAATTATTATATACATGAGAAATTTTTTTTAATAAAACAAATTTTTATTTTTGAAACATATATGGCACAACTTGCACATTTTTTAGAAATAATAACACAAATATATTGTAAATGATAAAATACATAACTGCACTTGTTTTCAAAAAGAAATAGCCTATTCATGGTAAAACACATATATTTGTTGGAAGACTCCCAGAAAAATTAGTTTTGTTAACTAAATTTTTTTTGAAAATATAAATTAATAATAAATAACCAAATTAAATTAAATCTTTCAAACATGTCTGTATGGCATAGTAATTTTGGAAAAAAAATCTTCAACTTTTTTTTAACAACGTAGAAATAATAATAAACATTTATTTTAAGGACTGACAATGAGTCTTTAGATCCGTTTCCAAAAAATGAAGATTAAAATTTGCAAGTGTTGTCCAATTCCAAATCAAACTCAAGACATCCAAACTCAATTCCAAATTGGATAATGCTGCTTAGGCTATAAATCCGAATCATTTCAGAGCATTAAATCAATGCCTTAAATTATTTCAAAAAAGCCACTGCCCCTAAATGATATATATAAATTATTTTCCATGCAAGGAATTTTTTTAGGTGCATGTGAGATTGTCGATAATTGAAAAAAAAAAAAAAAAACTTGCCATTGAAAAGAAAACAGAGGAAAAGACGAAAAATAAAAGGGTAGAAAGAAGCATTGAAATCCCAACTACTCCTTTTTTATTATCATACTTATCAGGTTGTTTATTTTCCAATCGGGTCCCGTGTTTTTTTAATGATTAAATATTTTATTTCATTTTTTTTAGCAGAATTTTCAATAAACTTATTTGACTAAGCGTGCGCATTATTGAATCATATTTTTATATATAACTTTTATAATTAAATTAGAATTTTAATGTATCTTCTAGGACATTATTATATGATTAGACACTAATTTTAATTTCAGAGTGTCATAATTAATATTTTGAAGATATAGGAAAATGACAGAAAAATGCCTAAATTTTATGAAAATTTTAAGTGAATGAAGAAAAGGGGATCAAACAAATTACAGAAGAGTACCCAATACTTTAAATATTCAGTTAAGAAGCATAAGCATTTCAAGTATTTTAACTTTAGTCCCACTATAGAAGTTTTCAAAGTTTTAGATTTGTCCCTGGTCAAAACCAGGAACGAATTAGTTTTTCTCCTTTTTTTTTTTTTGATAACAAAGATAGGTATCCATAAGCAAACCAACTAGCCTGGATCAAGGCTATTATTACAATCGAACTCAATAATCCTTGCTAATTCTCCGGATGGACTCGGCACGTGGTGCAAACCATGCATGGTCGAAAGCACTTGGTGAGCTAACAAGTCTGCAGCCTTATTAGCATTCCTAGGAGTATGGCACACCTCCACTTCCCAGTCTCAATTAATCATCTCCCTAGCTTCCGTGATGAGATTATCATCAGGGTGACTGCTATCCCCTCCTCCCCTTATAAGGTGCAATACTTCAGTGGCATCGACTTCTAAGATTATTTTGCGAAAACCTCTGTCCCAGGCTAATTTCAACCCCAGAACCGATGCCCATAATTCTGCTGTTAACGCGTCACCATGAGGAACGTGAAGCATGAACCCTCCAATGTATGCACCCATATCATTCCTGAAAACCCCTCTACACCCAACACAGCTACTCTCAGAGAATGTGCCATCAACATTAACCTTAACCCAGTCTGGCGGAGGTGGGTGCCAATGACTTGCACGATCAACTATCAATTGGCCATTTATGTTAACTCCATGCAGACATTGTCTTACAGATTCAATACTAGAAAGAGTCGCAGATGCTTGGTGGTCCATATGTGCATTCGTCACACTCCGATTCTCAAAAATTCTCGCATTCCGTCTCCTCCATAATAACCAGCACAGTGTCGCAAACTTCGCACTCCATCGTTCCTGGTCACTATCCTTTTGGCTTCGAATATTCTCCTGAATCCAGTTCCTCAAATCCAAATCAAAAAAGGTTCTTTGTTTCATCTTTGGCACAATCTCTAACCATAGCTTCTTAGTCTCTGGGCAATCTCGTAGAACATGTAACAAATTCTCTGACCCATTCAGACACCATGTACAAATACTCGCCAAACACATCCCCCGTCTTGCCCGTTCCTTGTTGGTAAGCAAACGGTTCTGTATAGCAAGCCACAAAATCGTTCGACATCGTTGATAGGTATCTAGCTTCCAGATTCTCTGCCAAACCAGTTCACTCCTCTTCTCCTCTTTTACCACAGTACTATACGCTGACCTGATGGAGAACACACCACTCCTATCATGTCTCCACCGTACTTGCCTCGAAGTGTCAGTAATATCACAACCATCAAGAACATATTTCCAGGACTGTTCAATACCAGACTATATGTTAGATCCTGGCAGTTTAACGTTGATGCGTGGAAGGCGATAATCGCCACATTTATACTTGCTTCGGATCACCTGTACCCATAGGTCCTCTCTCTTATGAATGAGATTCCAACCAAGTTTCATCATGTAAGCTTGGTTTTGGCGTCGTAATCGTTTCAGACCCAACCCTCCATTCTTCTTTGACGTACATACTGTATCCCAGTTGACTAAATGTGCCTTGCGTTTGTCCTCGGTAGCACCCCAGAGGAACCGTTTGTTACTTTGGTCAATTTTATCACACACACTGACAGGTAGTGATGAAGTCTGCATAGTATATCCAGGAATTGTGGAGGTAATAGAGGCCACAAGAGTCGTTCTACCAGCCAAAGACAGTGTATTCACTTTCCAACTAGAAAGCCTCTTTGTTCGCCACCGCAAGTGCACGGATCGCGTCAAGTAATAAAGTGATAAGTAAAGATCGTCCCACGAGGATTTGAATAACAACTAGTCGAACAATAGCTTTATGTGTTTGATCAAGTTGACTCGGTTAAAGTGTTGATTATGAGAGAAACAAAATTAAAAGACGTACTGATAATGGCTAATGAAAATACTGACAGAATGGGCTTTGAGCAAAAGTACTCAATTAAAGTGACTCTAGGATTGCTCTCTCCTTTTGCATATCATGAACTCTATCTACTTCCTCCTCATCATTCCTGCTTATGGGATTTATATGTGTCAGTCTAAGGATCGAAAATCATTGGGTAAGCTCTCTCGAGTCATAACCAACATATATTCTCCAATTAAATGCACAATCTCTTGCTGCATTTAAGGGAGAACATCCATTAATCAGCTCCTCCTCACTTTGACAATGCTAGGTTAATGACTCTATCTCTAGGTTATTAACAAACCCTACATTTAATTAGTTAAACTGTAGGTCTAGCATAACTCTACCCTCGTTCTTCAACTAGATTAACTCTCTCAAGCTTAATCTACTTGAACATGTTATTCATAGCTAGCTATTTATGAATATCAGAGAAAACAGAGCAAAGTTAACACATATATGCCATTAGATAATGAAGAGGAAGAAAACCTTGAGTTCAATCCATACAAAATTATCGAACAATCCTAGAATCAAAGAAACTAGCTACACATGTTTACTAGCTGAATACAAATTACAAGAACTAAAGAAGTCATAACAGAATCACAGTGGAGAAGAGATAGAATACAGAAGAATCCAGAAAATCTGAAATGAACTATCTTCTAATCCTTGAGCCCACTTGATTCTCCTTGCTTCTAGCAATTTCCAGCTCTTAGAACCTCCTCAGCCGCCTCTGTCGTTCTTTCCAAAAGTCGGAACCCCTTCTCAAACCCTGGGTTTTCCTTTTATATCACCTCAGCTGTCAAAACGCAGATGTTCATTTTCGGGGTTGGGCCGCGGCCCAAGAGATGGTGGGCCGCGGCCCAAGGGTCTCTGACCTGAAGTTTGTGCTTGTGGGCCGCGGCCCAAAAGGTTGTGGCCCGCAGCCCATAAGTTTCTGTGCTCCTGCTTCCATTGTGGGCCGCGGCCCATGAGTGTGTGGGCCGCGGCCCAGAACCTTCTGTGTTCCACTGGGAATGCTGGGCCGCGGCCCAAGATGTGGTGGGCCGCGGCCCAACACTCTCTTGGGCTCTCTTTGTCCTGTTTTGATTTTCCAGCTGGTCTTTCCTTCGTTGGTTGTCAGCTTCAACTTCCTTCCTCTCTTTTGCACTGCCTGCAGCTTCCTCTGGTTTAGCCCTGACTTAATCTGTATAAGTTCACACAAAGGACTTCCACACAATGTTAGACATTCATAACAGTTAAGGAGTAATACCCTTCACACATTCATTTTGCTGTGCATAACATGAGATAAACACAATTTATCACTTTCATCCACTCTAATACCCACTTATGCCTCCAAAATGAAGTGAAACAGTATGAAATATGAAATTCTAGTAAGAATTTCCTGAAGTTAACACACCCCCAAACTTGAACTTTTGCTCGTCCTCGAGTAAACTCTCACCATCTAACCTAATGCTCATGCATGACCCTCTTCTCTTAAACTCTCATGTCACCAAATATACATGACTGCTTGGTTTATCAAAGAAAACTAACTCCCTAGTCATTTTCAACTAAATGGATGTTCAACAAGAGTTACTCAACACTCATCCTTCATTCATCAAGACCAGGAACAATACTTCAGCATGTATAATTTGGAATCATTAGCTAGACCTAATCCATCACATTCTCCTTCCCTTTTTTACTTGAATTTAATTCACACACTTTCAGTGTCCCAAGAACTTCAAGGTTGCATGGAATTGTTCATTGTTAACGCTTTAAGATAACACAAAGTTCAGTTTTAGGTAATGTAAAGGGAATAGGCTGCAGCCCAATCAACCACAGTTATGTGCACAAGAACACTCACAGCTATATGTGTTTAATCCTCACTCTTAGGGTTAATTTCGCTCAATACCACTTATAGCAGGTCCTACCATAGGCTTGTAGAAATTCTACTATCTCCACCACCTGTACACCTAGATTTATTAATCAAGGGGGCCTTTATCAGGGTTGTAATGTTGGAAATGGTCTAGTGGAAGGGATTAATGGAATCAGTGCCATGCATGATGAAGCGTAAATAATGACATCTCTCTCCTTCTTCTTCTCTTTTACTTTCTTTTCTTTTCTTTTCTTTCTTTCTTTTTTTTTTTTTTTTTTTTTGAAAGTTGTGTAACTCAGCATTTCTTGAAAAGGAAGAAGATAGTAATTCAAATGCTAACTCCCAGCTTTTCTAAGTATCATTCAATTACACAACAACATCATGCATGACTTGTTATTTGAGCATTTTAAAAGAAAGAAAAGGTGAATGGCTCAAAGGGGATGATCAAAGGATGAATATGAAAGGTTTGTGTTTAGGTTCATGGGTTTAGAAATGAATGCCCCTATCATTTTCACTAATCCACATGCATCTGTGATTTTGAAAAAGAATTTAAACAAGTTCTAGAGGTACACTGGCATAAATGGTACAAACACTCTAATGAATAAAATTAAGGCTCAAAACCCTTCCAACAGAGGTTTCTCCTCTCTTGTGCACAACCCCACAGTTAATTCAACCTTAGCTTATTTCGAATACAATAACTTAACTGATCTATATGCTGACACTATGCGCCATAACCACAACCATTTCCATACAATTTACTCACAAACATATAGTTCCGTGACCAGGAACAGAAAATACTTTCTAAGTGTATGAATCGCTCATATCTTCCAGGAATTCAACTACAATTTCAAAGGTCTTGCCATGAAAACAATTTATACATGTCATATGTAAACCAAAAACCAAGCAGTCATGAATATTCAGTATTTGATTCAACTCAGCTATCCAATGCACTCCCCAGACATTTAGCTCAAGAAAATGGCGTAAAGCAGATGTAAACAAGTGCATGCAAATATAAAAACACCCCCAAACTTGAGGGAGACAGTGTCCCCACTGTCCTAAGACATATTCTGTCACAAAGAGTACCTGTAAAGAAATGAGCATACAACCAGACAGAAAGATAACATTGAACACCAGAGTTATCTAAATCATAATATCCAATAGCATATGAAACCACTGATGTCAGGCAGAAAAGCAACAATAACCCACAATATCCGAAAGCTAAACTGTTACCACAGTACTGAAATAAAGTCTGAAATAAATCATAATAGCAATAGACAATGAAAAATAACAGTAACAATGGGCAACAGTACTAGGCTAATCCTCGCCACCACCATCACTGGCAGCTGCATCAGAGCTGTCCCCCTCCACATCATCATCGCCACCAACAGCACCGACCTCCGCATCATCATCATCGTCACCAGCCTGGGCTGCAGTAGGTACATGAGCAGCGAATAACTCCTCTAGCCTGGTCAGGCGAACACCATGATCCTGTAGATAAGTGAGGCACTGAGCAACAGTGGCCTCTGTGCGCTGAATAGCCGCAAAGATCACGTCCAGAGTGACGGTAGACTCGGAGGAGGCAGGGGCACCGGATGGTTCACCCTGCTCCTGGGGGAATGGACTATGAGGCGGCGGGTGAGAGGGTCCTCCCTGGTGTAAGAACGGGTCAGTCGCTGTACGCTGGGAGGCTGGAACCTGCTCGTCTGGTCTTGGCTTGATGCTCAAGTAGTTGAAAGTCTTCAGAGGCTTGAACATAACATCGGACGCCACCGCAGCTACACCCACCGACGTGCAAAAAGAGGAGATGAGATGCGGCAGTATCAGAGCAACTGAATGGTCTCGGGCATGGTCACGAAGGGTCTGATAAATCAGGGCGCCGAGATCAACAGGCTCCTTCTTCATGAGCAGGTAGATAAGGAGAGCCTGGTCTCGAGAAAGGCGACTCCTCTGGGATGATGGCCAGAAGTAATCCTTGCCGAAGTGCAGCCACACCCGAGCCTCCACTGATAACTGCGCCTGAGGTAAATGCTTCTGCGCCCCTCCACGAGTCTGCCACGCCACTTGGTGGTTGTACACGAGTAGCTCTGAAATCGCATCATCCGGGATGTCATCCTCATTGTCCAATAAGTGCCTATAGCGGCACTCCTCAACAGCAGGGAGTGCTGTAAACTGCCGAAAGCGCTCCAAAGTAAAATCCACCTCGACTCCACGCAGAGTAAATCGCCAAATGGGGCTCACACATGCATGGGCGCAAAAATCCTGGACAATCTGCAGGTTTCCGTCAACTTTAGGGTCCATGAGCTTCTGTAGGTGATATGTTCGTGTGGCCAAGTAGTAGAACTCGTAAGAGACGTTAAACGGGAATTCCCGTTCCTGCAGTAAGGGCCGGGTGACAATCTTGGTCTTAGCCTCAGCAACTGCCCGGGGGCCGGAACGATCAGCAACACGCTTAGCAGGCATATTCGCTACGAGAGAAAACAGTGGACAGCCAAAAACAATTTAAGACTCAAACAGGAACTAACATTTGCACCAGTATCAGAGAATGCAATAATGACCTTCCCCAAACTTAGGACCTGACAGTCGCAAATCTGTTCAATAAGAGTCTAAACCTCAACCTCACTACCTCATACATCACTGAATCAATCTCAAAAGAATGCTGAAGGTCACTATAATGTCAACACGATGTCATCACACAGGTTTGCAAAACAAGCAGCAAGTTGTGACTATCACAACACGGGCTAACTAAAAACTGATAGTGTATGATCACAGAGGCACTTTACATGTTGTGCACATTAAGCAAAGCAAAGAGTACAAAAACACCAAATGCACCTCCAGGTTCACATGATCAATCAAAAGGAACAACTGCACACTTATTGACTGTGATCACATCTTACACGTTTCAAAACTTAGCAAAGTATGCACATTGCAAATATGTTGTGTGATGTGACCCTATGAACACAATGCGCACATACCAGACAGGCACAATTCAAATTAGAAAATCAACCTCAGAAGTCCAGATATGGTATCCATAAACAGATAAATCAAGTCCAACCATAACCCACCCAGGATATATCAAAACAGTCAATATATTTACAAACCCTGGAATCAACAATTGATGCCTCTCTGGTACCAATCATAATTTACCAGCCATAATAAACAAAAGGAATTAAAACAATTAACAAGCAATCCACATGTACAGAGTGGTTATGTTGTAAAACAGGGCAACGGTAAATTAGGGAATGCAGAATCAATTGAAGGCCCAGTTGCTATTCGCATGACAAAAGAACGCACTAAATCCTATACAGTGCCCTTGAAACCATTGAAATACACAAAATTGCGACTGTGACGCCTAAATCCCCTAATGAAAACTGACCTAACTTCTCCCCAATGTGAGTAACAGAGCAAGATTTGTGATTTCTTACCTCAGATATGGAGAAAATTGAGAGAGTAGAAGAGAATGCGAAGGGGAATGATCCTCGTGTAGCGTTCTAGGTCTCTGTGCACAGCAGTGAAGAATAGAGAGGGAGAGAGACGCGACAACAGGGCTCTCGTAGCAGCAGACGGTATGGAGGGTTAGAGATGAATAGGGGAAGAAGAAGAAACAAGGGAGGAGGAAATTTAAGGGAAAGGAATGAGGGAAAAGGGTCGCATATGAGAGAAGAAGGATTTGGGGCTGGGGTGGCTGCTGAGGGAAGAGAGGAGAAGAGGAATAACCGCGCAGCAGGGTTTTAAAAACCCTGCTGTCGCGTCTGGGCCGCGGCCCATGAGTGTGTGGGCCGCGGCCCAGAACTTTCTGAGCTTTTCCTGGCATCCTTGGGCCGCGGCCCATGAGTTTGTGGGCCGCGGCCCAGAACTTTCTGAGCTGCCATGCCTTCCTTGGGCCGTGGTCCAAGATGTGGTGGGCCGCGGCCCAGAACTTTCTGACCTTGGTACTCCAGTTCTGTGCATTTAGGGACCTTTCAATTTCCACACCGGCATGTAGTCCACTATAATCATCATTGACACATAGCATACAAAACCATTGGCTATTCAATCAAGAGTATCAGAGCTACGCCACATTTTCACATGGTGACTTTCAAAAGCACAACCCCTAAACTTCACATTTCCCATGATTAACATGTCCTAAATCATGATTTTATATGTGTAATCAGCAATTGGACAAATTGAGCCAACGATCATGCATAATGCTTCTCTAACAATCATTGCAACATTCATATCTTATTCCTAGCATCAAAATACACAAGCATGCATAATAGTTGAAGAATTTCCCTGGAATATGCCTGTCCCATCAAGATGCCATCCCTTTTTGCCTAACAATCTTCTCGTTCTCGACAACCTTCAGTTTAACCACTCTTTCTCCCTACACAAAGTAAAAGACCAAACATAAACCTACTAAATTAAGCTAAAATCAAAGGAACTAAAAAGATTAAGTTCAGAACTTGGGTTGCCTCCCAAGAAGCGCTTAGTTTATAGTCCGTAGCCTGACTTTTCACTTTGGTCACTCCTCATTGGATAAGTAAGTGGTGGACACCAGCCTTTCCACATCTCCTCCCCAATAATGCTTCAACCTTTGACCATTAGCCTTAAATCTCTCACCCTTATCATTCTCCAGCTCCACATCACCATATTTTGATGCCTGAATCACCTTGAAAGGCCCAGACCACCGAGATTTAAGCTTCCCAGGGAAGAGCCTCAGCTTGGAATTATAAAGGAGAACAGTTTGTCCCGGTTCAAAGCTCTTGGGACCAATTTTTCTGTCATGATCCCTCTTTGTCTTCTCTTTATAAATTCGTGAACTTTCATAGGCATTTAAGCGGATTTCCTCCAACTCATTGAGTTGGAGAAGCCTCTTTTCCCCCACAGCTCGTGGATCAAAATTTAACTTCTTGATGGCCCAATATGCTCCATGTTCCAATTCCACAGGTAAATGGCAAGCTTTTCCAAACACTAATCGATATGGAGACATACCAATAGGTGTTTTGTAAGCTGTTCGATAGGCCCACAATGCGTCATCAAGCTTAGAGGACCAATCTTTCCTCGTAGTGTTCACCATCTTCTCAAGAATACTCTTGATTTCCCGGTTGGAAATCTCAGCCTGGCCATTTGTTTGGGGATGGTAGGGCAATGCTACTTTGTACCTCACTCCATATTTCTTCATGAGAGCCTGAAATTGATGATTGCAGAAGTGTGATCCACCATCACTGATAATTGCTCTTGGTGTGCCGAACCTTGTGAAAATGTGCTTTTTGAGGAACTTCAATACTGTCTTGGCATCATTAGTCACACATGCCATAGCTTCCACCCATTTTGATACATAGTCCACACCCACTAAAATATGTTCATTGTTGAAGGACTTAGGGAATGGACCCATGAAATCAATCCCCCAGACATCGAAGAGCTCGACTTCTAACATGTTATTCAGTGGCATCTCATTCCTTCGGGATATGTTCCCCACTCTTTGGCACCGATCGCATTGGAGGGCAAAGGCATAAGCATCCTTGAACAATGAAGGCCAATAAAAGCCACTTTGAATCACTTTCGCAGCGGTTTTCTCTCCTCCAAAATGACCACCATACTCAGATGAATGACAACAATGCAGAATGCACTCTTGTTCATTTTCCGGAACACATCTTCGAATGAGTTGATCAGGGCACCTCTTAAATAAGTAAGGCTCATCCCAAAAGTACTTCTTTACCTCGTGTAAAAACTTACGCTTTTGATGAGCATTGAACTCCGGAGGTAACACTCCGCAAACCAAATAGTTGACAAAATCAGCAAACCATGGTGTAGATGAGTGATCAACAAAGAACAGCCGTTCATCAGGAAATGATGCTTGGATCATGTCAAAATCGTCAAGTTGAGGGTTGGTGCTCAGCCTTGATAGGTGGTCGGCCACTTGATTCTCTGTACCTTTTCTATCAATTATGTTCAGGTCAAACTCTTGAAGTAGAAGCACCCAGCGAATGAGTCGAGCCTTAGAGTCCTTCTTGGTGAGTAGGTACTTGAGGGCTGAATGATCGGTGTACACCGTGACCTTAGTACCAACTATGTATGGTCTGAACTTTTCACAAGCATACACTATGGCAAGTAACTCTTTTTCAGTGGTAGTGTAATTGAGTTGAGCACCATCAAGAGTTTTACTCGCATAGTATATAGGGTGGAAGAGTTTTTCTGCCTTCTGACCCAAAACAGCACCAACAGCATAATCACTTGCGTCAGCCATAATAATGAAAGGTAAAACCCAATCTGGAGCCACCAAGATAGGAGCTGAAATGAGACGCTTCTTTAGTTCTTCAAACGCATTTAGGCACTCATCATCAAACTTGAATTCTACATCTTTTTCCAAAAGCTTAGAAAGGGGTTTGGCAATTTTGGAGAAATCCTTGATAAACCGCCGATAGAACCCGGCATGTCCAAGAAAACTTCGGATACTCTTGACATTAATGGGTGGTGGTAATTGCTCAATAATAGCAATTTTAGCTCTATCCACCTCCAACCCGTTCTTAGACACTCTATGGCCAAGTACAATGCCTTCTTGCACCATGAAGTGGCATTTCTCCCAATTGAGAATTAGGTTTGCCTCTTCACACCTTGTAAGCGCAGCATCTAAATTTTCCAAACATGAGTCAAAAGATGAACCAAAGACAGAAAAATCATCCATGAATACCTCAATTGTTTTCTCAATCATATCAGCAAAAATGGACATCATACACCGTTGAAAAGTGGCTGGTGCATTGCATAGTCCAAAGGGCATTCTTCTGAAAGCAAAAGTACCATATGGACAAGTGAAGGTGGTCTTCTCTTGATCTTCTGGGGCTATGGCAATTTGGTTGTACCCAGAATATCCGTCAAGGAAACAAAAGAATTCCTGCCCGGCTAATTTGTCCAACATTTGATCGATGAATGGCAAAGGGAAATGATCTTTTCTTGTAGCTGTGTTAAGCTTCCGATAATCCATACACACCCGCCAACCAGTCACCGTGCGAGTAGGAATTAGTTCATTTTGGGTGTTAGCCACTACAGTCATGCCACCCTTCTTAGGGACACATTGAACTGGGCTCACCCATGAACTATCAGAGATAGGATACACAATTCCAGCGGAAAGCCACTTAAGTATTTCTTTCTTGACCACTTCCTTCATGATTGGATTCAATCGCCTTTGATGCTCAATGGAAGTTTTATGATCATCTTCAAGCAAGATTTTGTGCATACACATAGAAGGGCTGATTCCCTTAATGTCAGCTATGGTCCAGCCTATAGCTTTCTTGTGGTCTTTTAAAACTCGTAGGAGCTTTTCCTCTTGCAGATTCGAAAGACCGGAGGAAACAATCACCGGTAATGTATCGGCCTCTCCTAAGTAGACATACTTAAGATGAGAGGGTAAGGGCTTCAACTCAAGAGATGGTGGAACTTCAATAGATGGCTTCAAAGGGGTGCTCAATGCCTCAGCCACCTCAAGTGGCTCAAAATTCCTTTGTCTTGAGTGGGGGAATGCCTCCATACGAAACAGATTTTCGAGGGCTTCTTCATCAAAGTCATCCAAGCTTTTCTCCCCAATTAGAAATGCCTCTAAAGGGTCTTTGATCATAGGAGCATAGGCATCTTGAGGAATGAGGGAATCAAAGATATCCACAAATGAGCATTGAGCTGAATCATCATGGAACTTCAAGGCTTTTGGCATGTTAAAGACCACTTTTTCGTCGTCTACCCTCAAAGTAATTTCACCCTTCTCCACATCAATAAGAGTCCTTGCTGTAGCTAAAAATGGACGGCCCAAAATGAGCGGGATCTTCCAATAAACTTCACAATCAAGCACCACAAAATTTGCTGGGAAGATAAACTTATCTACCTTCACTAAAACATCCTCAATGATTCCTCTAGGTTTAGAAATACTCCGGTCAGCAAATAGAAGAGTAACAGTGGTAGGCCTCGGTTCTCCTAGCCCCAATTGGTTAAAAACGGCCAAGGGCATCAAATTTATGCTAGCACCCAAATCACATAAGGCTTTACCGTTGAAGTTTGTACCAATGTTGCACGGAATATAGAAACTACCCGGATCTTTCAACTTGGTAGGCAACTTCATCTGGATCACGGCACTACATTCTTCCGTTAAAGCGACCGTTTCAAATTCATTGAATCGCCTCTTCTTGGATAACACATCCTTAAGGAATTTGGCATATTTAGGCATACCCTCTAACGCTTCCGCAAAAGGAATGTTGACATGTAATTGTTTAAACATATTTACAAACCTTTTGAATTGTGCGTCTTCCTCCTTCTTTTTGAATCTTTGAGGGAATGGTAAGGGAGGCATGACAGTGGCGGTGCTGGTTTTGCTCTTCTTTTCAATATTCAGCTCTTGTTCCCTCTTTTTGCTCTTACCAACATCATCCAAACCGCCCTCAGTGTGCTTTCTCTTCTTAGTTTCCTCATCTTCCACAACAATTTCTGGAGTTATCACTTCCTCCTCTTCAACTTCAATGTCCACTTGCCCATCTTGCTTAGGTTCTGGTGTGCTTAAGCTGGACATATTCGGAAGCACCTTGCCACTTCTCAAATGAATGGCCTTACATTCTTCTTTTCCACCCCTCTTTGGGTTAGGGATGGTATCACTTGGGAGACCGTTTCGAGCCATGGCATTTACTTGTATAGCTAGTTGCCCCACTTGAACTTCAAGGTTCTTAATAGCCGATTCATGAAGAGAAAAGGTGGCCTTACTCTCACCCCTTGAAGATTCCACTTCGGTTAAGATTCTGGATAACATTTTGTCCGTCTTGGATTCTTCTTCTTTTATAGGAGCTTGTCTTGACTGCATTGGAAAACCCAGTGGAGGGACCGGCTTGGTGCCAGAAGTAGACTCATGAGGAGGATTCAAAGTGTTACCTTGACTCCAAGAAAAGTTGGGATGAGCTCTCCAAGCACGATTGTAGGTTTGTGAGTATGGGTTACCTTGAGAAGGTTGGAATTTGCCCATGTAATTGACAGATTCAGTGTCCATGTAAAGAGGGCAATTGTCCGGCATGTGGACATCATTGCATTGCTCACATATAATCGGAATGGATTGAACAGAATGCACACCGCGGGGATGGCCCTTGTTTATTTGAGACTCTAAGACATCAAAGCGTTTGTTCAAAGCAGACAAAATAGTGGCAATTTGTGATGAAGAGTCTTCCTTTGTGTTGAGTAGGGCTGGGGTATTTGGAGTTCTCCTATCATTTCCCTGGGTGTTGTTTGCAGATAATTGGTCCAAAAGTCTGAAAACTTCATTGACCGGAACATTCCGGTAACCTCCATTAGTCATTGAGTCCACCATGGCTTTAGACTGAGGATTCAATCTTGTACAGAAAATCTGGATCACTACCCACTTGTCCACCCCATGATTGGGGCATTGTTTCATTAACATCTTGTACCTTTCCCACGCGGCATACAAATGCTCATCCGGCTGTTGTCTAAAGCTCAGAAACTCATCTCTTGCTTCCACTGATTTATCATCGGAGAAGAATCGAGCTCGAAATTTAGCTTCAAGGTTAGCCCAAGAGGTTATGGATCCTTCCGGGAGATTGTTGAACCAATCTCTAGCTTTCCCTTGAAGAGAGAGAGGGAATAGCCGCAACCGCAGTACATCTTGAGGAACACCATTCTGTTTGAAGGAGTCACACACCTCCAAGAAATACATCAAATGCTTGTTGGCGTCTTCATTATAAAGGCCATGGTATAACCCATGCATTTGCAACATCGTTATCATCACCGGTTTGATCTCAAAAGTGTGTGCTTGCATCTCCGGCATTCGAATGCATGATTGAGTTCCTCCCATGTTCCTGCTGGCAAAATCATTGACCGTGGCTCTATCATATTCATCCGCCATTGATTCAGCTTCAGTTTCAGCACCAAACTCAGATTCTGCTGTTGTTTCTGTACCCGAATCAGATTCTGCTGTTGTTTCTAGGTCTTCCTCAACTCGCTGTATTCCGTCCAGCACCACAATCAGTTCGTCTCCTTGCAAATGTTGCATGAACTGGACTGATACCTGCGAAAAGGACAAGACAGCAAGTATCAAGCTACACAAGTGAAATTGAATTCAGAAAACAATGACAGCAAAATTATAATTCTAGCTAAAGAATCAAGCGAAATCTACTAACATAAACCTAAGGTCAACTTAAATATTTGTTAAACCAATCCCCGGCAACGGCGCCAAAAACTTGTTCGCCACCGCAAGTGCACGGATCGCGTCAAGTAATAAAGTGATAAGTAAAGATCGTCCCACGAGGATTTGAATAACAACTAGTCGAACAATAGCTTTATGTGTTTGATCAAGTTGACTCGGTTAAAGTGTTGATTATGAGAGAAACAAAATTAAAAGACCTACTGATAATGGCTAATGAAAATACTGACAGAATGGGCTTTGAGCAAAAGTACTCAATTAAAGTGACTCTAGGATTGCTCTCTCCTTTTGCATATCATGAACTCTATCTACTTCCTCCTCATCATTCCTGCTTATGGGATTTATATGTGTCAGTCTAAGGATCGAAAATCATTGGGTAAGCTCTCTCGAGTCATAACCAACATATATTCTCCAATTAAATGCACAATCTCTTGCTGCATTTAAGGGAGAACATCCATTAATCAGCTCCTCCTCACTTTGACAATGCTAGGTTAATGACTCTATCTCTAGGTTATTAACAAACCCTACATTTAATTAGTTAAACTGTAGGTCTAGCATAACTCTAACCTCGTTCTTCAACTAGATTAACTCTCTCAAGCTTAATCTACTTGAACATGTTATTCATAGCTAGCTATTTATGAATATCAGAGAAAACAGAGCAAAGTTAACCCATATATGCCATTAGATAATGAAGAGGAAGAAAACCTTGAGTTCAATCCATACAAAATTATCGAACAATCCTAGAATCAAAGAAACTAGCTACACATGTTTACTAGCTGAATACAAATTACAAGAACTAAAGAAGTCATAACAGAATCACAGTGGAGAAGAGATAGAATACAGAAGAATCCAGAAAATCTGAAATGAACTATCTTCTAATCCTTGAGCCCACTTGATTCTCCTTGCTTCTAGCAATTTCCAGCTCTTAGAACCTCCTCAGCCGCCTCTGTCGTTCTTTCCAAAAGTCGGAACCCCCTCTCAAACCCTGGGTTTTCCTTTTATATCACCTCAGCTGTCAAAACGCAGATGTTCATTTTCGGGGTTGGGCCGCGGCCTAAGAGATGGTGGGCCGCGGCCCAAGGGTCTCTGACCTGAAGTTTGTGCTTGTGGGCCGCGGCCCAAGAGGTTGTGGGCCGCGGCCCATAAGTTTCTGTGCTCCTGCTTCCATTGTGGGCCGCGGCCCATGAGTGTGTGGGCCGCGGCCCAGAACCTTCTGTGTTCCACTGGGAATGCTGGGCCGCGGCCCAAGATGTGGTGGGCCGCGGCCCAACACTCTCTTGGGCTCTCTTTGTCCTGTTTTGATTTTCCAGCTGGTCTTTCCTTCGTTGGTTGTCAGCTTCAACTTCCTTCCTCTCTTTTACACTGCCTGCAGCTTCCTCTGGTTTAGCCCTGACTTAATCTGTACAAGTTCACACAAAGGACTTCCACACAACGTTAGACATTCATAACAGTTAAGGAGTAATACCCTTCACACATTCATTTTGCTGTGCATAACATGAGATAAACACAATTTATCACTTTCATCCACTCTAATACCCACTTATGCCTCCAAAATGAAGTGAAACAGTATGAAATATGAAATTCTAGTAAGAATTTCCTGAAGTTAACACTCTTCCTTACTTTATCCACCACACCTTGATAGCTATCCTTAGTGACCCTCTTATGATGTAAGGGCACACCAAGATACTTACCCAAGTCAGCAGTCATTTGAAACCCCGTAATTCTGCTCAACTCTGCACGTCTGACATGATTCACATTCTTAGAAAAAAACATGCGTGTCTTGCTGGCATTAACCTTCAACCCGGAGCTACGATAGAAGTCATCCAAGCAATTCTTGACTACCTCCGCTTGATCAACTGAAGCCTTAGCAAAAAGAATAATGTCATCAGCGAAAAACAAATGAGAGATAGGAGGGCCAGACTTACAGAGTCGTATCGGGTGCCAATCCCTATTATCTGTCCTTTCACTAATTAAGTGGGCTAGCCGCTCCATATAGATCACAAATAGGTACGGGAGAGAGGATCCCCTTGCCGAACCCCCCCGTCGGTGTAAAAGAACCCGCTATCTCACCATTCCATAGAAGTTCCATCTTTGGAGAAGTAACACATTGATAAATAAGATCAACAAGATGCTTTGGGAAGTGTAACTCCAAAAGACAGTCCCGTAAAAACCCCCAGTTAACCCGATCATATGCCTTTTCAAGATCAATCTTGATTGCCATATACCCCTTTTTTCCTTGCATTTGTCTCATCGAGTGAATAACTTCCTAGGCAATAATGATATTATCCGAGCTATGACGGCCCAGTACAAAACTACACTGATTGGGACTAATCACTTTAGGCATAATGTTCTTTAACCTGTTTGCAACAATCTTGGTGATTATTTTGAATATAACATTGCATAGACTAATCGGTCTTAGGTCCTTTAACTCTTCCGGATGGTCTTTCTTCGGAATTAAAACAATCCGAGTGCTATTAATAGCTCCCATACTAGAGTGCTCCCGCCACAAGTTACTCACAAAATCATAAACAGATTGGCCGACAAGATCCCATTGACTTTGATAAAATAAGGCATTCAACCCATATAGACCTGGAGCCTTTAGAGTTCCCATTCTAAAAGGGGATGTTTTGATTTCTACCACGTCTAAGCCACGTCCTAGCCACTCTAAGTCCACAGCATTTATTTTGGGAAATGTAACAGAACAATCCAGAGCCCTTCGTAGCATACCCTTATCAGTGAAGAGCAATGAAAAATAATCAGTGGCTTTCTTCTTGATTTCCTCTGTGTTGTACACCCACTCCCCAGCATCATTTCGTATGGCACCAACATAGATCCTTTTCCTTCGACCATTAGCTCGGCCATGAAAAAAGTGGGTATTTCGATCCCCATTTACTACCCACTCACACCGTGCTTTCTGAGCCCAGATCAACGACTCTTGGTAAAATACCTCCGCAAGTTCACCCTACAGCTTGGCTTGAAGATCAAGGAGTTCTTGTGATAATCCATACTTGTACTCAACTCTTGTAATTCCATTCAACCTTTAGATCAAATTTTTCTTCCGCGTTGTAGTGAAACCGAAAACATCTTTATTCCATTTTCGGCATGCTTCAGTAAAGTAGGCTACTTTCTCAGTCCATAGAAGATCCACTCGCCAATTCTCATTCACAAATGGCGTGAATTCTTCATGAAGCACCCAGGCCACTAAGAACCTAAACCGGCGTACTCCCTTATGTGCACTTACTATGCCCTCCAAGTTCATAAATAATGGATGGTGGTCTGATTTATACCATGGGAGGTGGGTCACTGTAGCATTGGGGAACACTTCCATCCAAGCAGTACTACCCATCACTCTATCTATGCGAACTTTCCATATTAGTTCAGTGCCAGGTAAAGGATGGACCATAGAACCCCATGTCATTAAGCCCTATATCCATCACAAACTCACAAAAGTCTTTATCTGGGCTTCTACTAGTTCCACTAGATCGCCTTTCATTGGCTAAAAGAGTAGCATTAAAATCACCCCAAGCACCAAGGGTGAGAAACTTGACTATGTAACTCTCGCAATTGCCTCCATAAATCACGTCTCTGAGTAGGGAGCGGGCTAGCATAAACTGTGGTAAGCTCCCAAGTCTTGTGGTTATGGTTTTCGATAATAAAGTGTATAAATTGGGCAGATTTCTTAACTACTTCCACCCGTCGGACTTTACTAGACCATAAACACCAAATGCCACCCTTGAACCCATCCACGTCTACCAACTCCATATTAGGAAATCCTAGTCTTCCCGCTATATTCACTGCTTTTGATCCACTGCATCTAGTCTCAAAGAGAGCCATAAAGTCTAAACTATGAAATTTTGACAATTCTTGAATTAAATTAGGGAAAACGCGCGTACCGGTACCTCTTACATTCCAGAACAGCAAATTCATAAGGACACTGAATCAAGGTTGAAGGTTTCAGGCCTTATAGTATCCACAGCGTCTGCATCCATCTCAGCCACTTGCATCTCTCCCATAACAATCTATGTCTCCTTCGGCTGCGTCATACTCCCAGGCACATGCGCCTGACTTACTGGGTCCTCATACCCTTCTAAATCATTGGGTTCATTTGTATTGTGAACTATAGGCCTGGACCCACAATCCAAGTTCTCATGCTTCTCGTGTAATCCCACGTTCACACTACCTGATTCCACTTCAAGAATTAAGAAAGGATTGGTCCCACTATTAACCATTCCTTTCTCCAACTCATTGGGCCCACTCACCGTCCCACCATGCACACCTTTTCCTCCTTTCACATTCTCTTTCCCACGTTTTTTATTCCTTCCACTAGCCTTTCTTTTCTTTCCCACTGGGACCCACTCCTGATTCCTTCCATTACTAATATCCACCCCAAAACCAATAATATCCTCCCCCGTATTCTTTCCTTTAATATCAGATTTCCCTATGGATATATCCTTGACTTTCAGCCCCTTATTCCCAACTGTGTCCGAGCGAGATAACCCCGGATTAAGCGGCTCAGATCGTGGAGTAAATTTCTGAGTACCCATTACACTATTCTTCTTGCTGAAGTCATGCTTAACCAACAGGTGAGGTCCAAAAATCATGGTATTATCCTCACCGCCACCCATAATTTTCTCTTTAGTAGCCGCCGTTGATGCAGACGGTGGTACAGATTCGGCCGCCATTCTTGTTTGTGCGCCTACTCCTTCTGCTACATTTTCCTTTGGAACATCAGTTTTCTCCGTCGGTTCTTCCTTCTTCTCAGAGCATTGATTCAAATGGTGGCCATAACCATACTTGAAGCAAACCAAATGCAGTCCCTCATACTCTATGCGCTTCTCCTCCCCAAAATGGACGAAAGCCGGCAGTAACGGCTGCTGAAGATCTAACTCAACACAAATGCGAGCAAACCCGCCTTTCTCAGAGAAGGCTGTGGTCCTATCAATCTTAAGAGTTCGGCCAACAAAGTTCCCCAGCCGTCTCAGAGATTCGATAGTATACAACTCTGCAGGTAGATCTGGAATCCGAATCCAAGCAGCAATCCTCTTTTGATGGTCCGTCCTCCAAGGATTGAAGTTTGGTCGCCATCACTGAACCATAAGATAGTGATCGGCAATCATCCAGGGACCCTCATGCAGTGCAAAATCGCGATCTTCAACAGCAGAGAATGAAACCAAAAAATACCCATTGCTTAATGGCGTAATCTTAATCGGTTTACGTGGGTCCTTGCACCACATTCACTCCATACGTTTCCGCATAAACCCAACCGGAAGAGTTTTACCCAGGAGCTTAACAATAAGTGAATTCATGTATGGCTTGCACCAGGACGAATACTCCTCCGACGTAACATTGAGCGAGGGATATTTCCCAGTCCGTTGCCAGTACGAGACGCCATCTTCCTCGTTCTCTGACTCGGAATCATCTGCCCCATTCCTTCCTTCTACTAACAACTCCTCCCGTTTATCTCGTGCTCGGGTAAAATAGTCCTTCCACCCCTTAAGGGCCTCAGCAGCCGACATATTTAATTCAAGGAAACCCGAATCACCAAGGCTCAACAACTTGTCCTTGTATGACCCAGCCTGACCAGTACCCGATCCCATTTGCTTCCACATTCTATTAGCAGAACCCTCCCCTTCCATCTGGTCCGTCCCGCTCACCACCACCTTTACTTTCTTTTCCTCCGCTCGCTTCCATCACCACCCTCTCTCTATTAGTTTTTCTCCTTTAGGCAGACATAAAAACATGGCAGCTAGCTGAAAGAACATCAGTACCCATTGTGCTTCATCATCATGATGGCGTGAAGAGAGAGCTGGAACGTGGGGACATCATCCTTCATTATCATTATCACCTCCACTATGTTCTTCCTTTTTCTTCTTTAAAAGAGCATCATCCGATCTGCATCAGGATCATCATCCGGACCTTCATGCTCTACCTTCTTCCTCTTCGGTTCAAAGTCACTGGTGACCTTCTCTCCTTTATCCATTGTCGCCGGTGACCTCATTGAAGACACAGAGGCATGGATGAGCTGAGAGAGAGAGAGAGAGAGCTGAGAGGTTAAATCCGAGAAAAGAGAGAGCTGGGAGTGGGAGACGCCTTTGAACTTTCAATCCCATTCATCTAATCACTTCTCTTCACCACCGTGGAGTATTCCGCTGTTGGACAAGCTTGAAATGGAGAGCTATCAGACCAGCACCGTTCCCTTCCTCTGTCACCGGCGAGACTTGTTGTCGCCGGAGAAGAGCACCTCAAGACCAGAACTGCACAGCCGCCGACGACCCTCTCCGTTTCTGACCACCACCGATAGACTCTTCTTCCACCGAAATTGCACCTCTGTACCACAATCCCCCGCCAGTGACTCTGTTCTGAGCTCCAACCACCATCAACACCAGCTTCGCCTTCCTCCTCTGTTTTCTGATACATCCCTTCTAATGGCCGGAAAATCACAGTTCCGGTGACTCTCCACTCTCTCAGCAGTCTCCGACCCCCACTTTCGGCGGAACCACCAATCACTTTCCGTCCTCTGTCCATTGCAGCCACCGTCCGAGAGGAGAGGAGAAACAGAGCAGTGCACCAATTCTTCTTCCACCAGCAACCAACGACGTTCACCTTGGCAGCAAACCCGCAACCGTCTCACAGCTACCACCACCATTCTTCCTCAGGTTCTGAGTTTTCTGGCGGGAATATTGATTTTCCTACCCCCATTTCAGGCACAAACCCAGTTTCTGGCAAAGCCATTTCCAGCTTCCGGCAAACTCAATTTCATGATAATTTATGCTAGAGCTCACAAACCCAGTTTCCGGCGAAGCCATTTCCAGCTTCCGGAAAACTCAATTTCATGATAATTTGTGCTAGAGCTCACATGTCCTACAAGGGGAGTTATTTAATTTAAGTTTGATTCTCATTAATATATTTTCATTGAGATTTGATTTCTTTTGGATAATTTGTGTATTAAATTTGTGTAATTGCATTGGAAGTTTTGTTGTTGCTTGTTGGACTTATATTTATATATAATTTTCTTATGAGTTTAATTAATTTGGATGGCATGTTTGTTTATGCCAATGTATTAAAAGCCGGACCGGACGTCGAATCGGAGCGGCTATCGGGTCATAGGTCGCATGGTCGGACCAGTCAAATCGGCGGTCGGACCGATAACATGATAATCAAATAAAAATAATATTATACGTATATATAATATTATATAAATATAAAAAATAAATATGAAATTTTAACATTACTTAAAAATAAGCACATACAAAAGCTTATATGTATTATTTTTCCCAAATCTTAAGTTCTAATACATTGAAATCATTAAAAATAACACAATAACATATCAATAATACTAATAAATGGTTTCCGGTTCAACCACCCCAGTTCAACCCCGGTTTCCGGCCAAACAACCAGTCTGAAGTGGCCCAAAACGGTCTAAATGGTGAAACGCTTGAGAACCATGCAGAATGAGCCGAAAGCCCTCCCGGGCACCGGTTTAACCGATCCGACCATCCGGTCCAGTTTTAACAACATTGGTTTATGCATTTAATTAAATTGCATTTTTTATATTAATTAAAAAAAATAAAAAAACCTATTGTTTTATTGTATTTGCCTGGGATTTAGATTACCTAGTATTCAATAAAAGACTCCTCGAAAAGATAGAACTATTCTAGGTTTGTCTATACACAATCCTTGATTAAATTTTTTATTATGGACCTCAACGCATAACAAACAACAAAAATTCCATGACCACATTCTCAATATTTTTAAAAAAATTCTATAGCCTTCAATTTCTTCATCTACCACTTTGAGTTTGAGGACAATATTATCACTGTATTATTTAATTGGGAATATTAGAAGGAATGACCTACACTGAATGATATTTATCATGGAAAATCTAAAAAATTGTAATTATTAAGGATCAAAAATCAAAATATAAACGTATAAATACTAAATTAGCCGTAATCAAACTCATATATTCTCTTGGATGAAGTCTCAACTATTGTTAAACAGTTACCGTTTAGGTGACAGATGGAGAAATAATTATTTTTATCTTTTAATAAAATCGTAAATATAATCACGAATGAGGAAGGAAAACTGATTAGGCTTTTGGAGATGCTGTTTTCCTATGGCCGTGATTTTGAGTGACCTCAATGACCTTGCCTTTGTAATAATTAGTATAGAATAGTGCTGGTGTAAAACAGAACATGGAGCTTAGGAAAACTGATTGTGAACAATTAAGTCCGTATGACTAATTTTAATTATGAAGTTTTTTTTTCCTTTAGTAAAAAGGACTCATCCATTCACCAAAAAAGTGCGGGCACATGGCATGGTGGTATTCTTAAACATTAAGTGGCCCTCAAAACAAGTTGATGCAACTAATTGAAAGAGAGAGAAAATTACGTTGGTCATGGGAAAAGAAGCTGTGTCGCTTTATGGAGTATAATTTATTCACTTCTAGGACCACATTTTCATTTTCATTGCATTAGTCTAATAACCCAAAAAAACGTTATTGAGAAGAAGCTTGTGTGGATACATTGTCCCTTCGAAAACATATATCTCAAAAGTCTTTAGTCTTAATTTGTTTGGATGTGTATATTATATCTTTCTATCTCCCACTTTTAATTTGTATGGTTTAAGTTTTTGATGTCATCGAATAGTATATAAGAATTTCACTTGTCTATGTTACAAATATATCATGAGGTTCCATTGGTTCTTGATCTTCATTTTATTTGTTGTTTCACATAAATGAAATGAAAAAAAAAACCATAATTTAATTTTAGAGAAAAATATTTAAAAACAAAAGAAAACACACAAGTAAAGTACATACCTGTAAATGAGTTAGCACCCAAATATAATTCTTTCAAAGATGTGCAGTTGCTTATTGATTTTGGAATGCTTCCCTCTAGTTGATTATCATAAACATCAAAGATTTCAAGTAAAGGGAGTTGATGGCACATTTCTTCTGGCAAATTTCCCTTTAAATGATTCTCGGCAACTTGAACAGTGCTCAAAGAGGGCATCTTCCAAAGGAATGAAGGAATTTCACCTATGAAAAAAATACAGAATATTTGTTTTTGGTATAGTAAGTCTAGGAATTTCCTTAATTCACACACAACTGTATAAGTAATGCATGGAATTTGGTTAATTAGAGGCTTAAAATTAATAGACTATTATTTAACTTTTGTTTGAAATTAATTTAAAACCGACTCTTCCAATATAATGTCAATTACCAACTGGACATTAAAACTCTTTTAAAAAAGATACGCTAAAGAGAGATTATGGAATTAATTTCAATTATATAAAATGAACAACCAAGTTATTTATATTTTGAATTAAATCTATTTATTATCCACGAGCTTCTAACTTTGAAATCTGGCTACAAAATCATCATACAGTTACATACGAGATATCATTTGCACATAATTTACATAAGTACTATATAAAAAAACTTGAATATTTATTTTATGCTGATTAATCCTTGCATAAATATTAAAAAGGGAGAAATAAAATATATTCTAACCATCAAATTTCCTAACTTTTAATAGTTATATAGCTAATGAGATAAGTGTTATATTTTGTAATAGTTGAATAATTATTTAATAGGATTTTATAAATTTGTGAAATAAGAAAGAAATGATTAAGAATATTGAAAAAAGAAAATTAATCAGGGAAAGGAAGAGAAAATATATATAGTTGAAGATAATAATCATTTATTCCAAGATCAATCTCTTGCAGCACTAAATTGTTAAATAATGAAGATGGTATAGAACCAACAAGTTGATTTCTTCCAAGGGACAATATTTTTTGGTTGTGAAAGATTGCCAATCTCATTCGGGTGGGCCAACTGTCATAGATTAAATAAATTACCAATTCGACATGCATTAAAATTCCTTTTTAAAGAAGAAATGCTGAATTAAGATTATGGAATTAATTTTGAACAATCAAATTATTTATATTTTGCATTAAATTAATTAAATATTTACAAGGCTCTAACTTCACAAAACAATATGATGAATTCATCACTGGCCAAAAAACTAAATTTTTAGTTTTTCTAACAAAAAAGCCTTGTATGGAGGTGTAGCAGCGTAACGTTTCCTAACGTGGACGTTTAAAGCATTTTTAGTTAAAATATTTGCAAGAAATACCAAATAAGCATAAATAATAAATGAAATATTTGTAAAGGAGTTGTATTGTAGATAGAATACAGAAAATAGAAAAATAAGAGGCTATAAAGAACTAACAAAATTATATATAAAGTGTAGTACAAAAAAAATTGCCACACCAAATGGTTACAACATGCCTCAAAACACACATTTGTTGGGAGACTACTTGAAGAATTATTTATTCCGACATAAATTTATTGTAGGCTGAACTGTTATATAATGAAATGGTATATGAATAAGTTGATTATTTTCAAGATACAATGTTTTTAGTTGTAGATGATTGCAAATCTCATTTGAAATATCTCCTTCAAATAGGTGGAAAAAAGAGAGTAATGTCAGTAACAATTTTTATGCATAATAAATTATTATGTACATGAGCCAATTTTGTATTTTTTTTCATAAAAAAAATTGTAATTTTGAAAACATATATGGCACAACTTATTGCACATTTTTAGAAGTTATAACAAAATTATATTATAAATGATAAAACACAACTGCACTTGTTTTCAAAAAGAAATAGCCTATTCATGGTAAAACACATATATCTGTTGGAAGACTCCCAGAAAATTAGTTTTGTTAATTACAAACTTTTTGAAAATATAACGTAATAATAAATAACCAAATTAAAATTAAATGTGCCAAACATGTCTGTATGGCATAGTAATTTTGGAAGAAAAAAAAATCCTTCAAAATTTTTTTAACGACGTAGAAATAATAATAAACATTTATTTTAAGGACCGATAATGAGTCTTTAGATCCATTTCCGAAAAATGAAGATTAAAATTTGCAAGGGTTGTCCAATTCCAAATCAAAGTCAAGGCGTTCAAACTCAATTCCAAATTGAATAATGCTGCTTACTTAGATTATAAATCCGAATTATTTTAGAGCATTAAATAATCGCCTTAAATTATTTCAAAAAAGCCACTGCCCTTAAATGATATATAAAAATTATTTTCCATGCAAGTAATTGTTTTTAGGTTGCATGTGAGATTGTCGATAATTTTTTTTTTTAAAAAAACTTGCCATTGAAAAGAAAACAGAGGAAAAGACGAAAAATAAAAGGGTAGAGAGAAACATTGAAATCCCAACTGGTCCTTTTTTATCCTCACACTTATCACGTTGTTTATTTTCCAATCGGCTCCCGTTTTTTTTTTAATGATTAAATTTTTATTTCACTTTTTTGGCAGAATTTTCAAGCAGCTTATGGTCACATGTGTGAAAATTATATATATACAAATTCCAACTAAATTATGCGAAGCAAATTCTCATTTCAAATATATTTCTATTTCATAAGGAAAAAAGGAAAAAAAATTAAAAAAAAATATCATTTGAAATTTATTTCTATTTCATAAGGTAAAGAGGAAAAAAATTAAAAAAAAGTGCAGTCTCAACATACCCACCCATCCACACACATGGAGATGTTTTCATTATAAAATTAGTATGCCACATCGAACTCATAGATTCTGAAAAGTATACCATTTTATTCATAGTCATTTTGGGATTAAAAGAAAGCATCGCGTTCTATGTCGTCTTTAAAATTAATCTAGCAAAATCATTGTTCATTAATGTCTTACGAAAAACAAAATGAAATTTTGTTTACAAACAAACACGTCATTTTATATTTCTCCAATTCCAAACTAAAGTCAAAGGCAAGCAAAATTATTCCAAATGAAAAATGACATCTCTCGTGATTACATTAAAAAATTTCAAATAAAGATTAATTCGAGTGTTTTGTATTTTATATTTGTTTTCAACATTTGAAGTGTTTTTTCTAAACTTTGTGAAGCTAAAATAAATATGTGAATAAAAAGATTATTCAGATTTAAGAATATCATATCCCTAAATATAAATAGCTAAATACAAATGATCACTAAGATAGAGATATCAATGGTAAAAGTCATTCTCCACCATTTTAATCCAATCTAACTCTAAGTAGTGTTGTATGGGGCTCTTTAATCAGGTTATTTTCCTTCAGGCACCCTATTTCTTTAATAATTGAGAAAATATTATCATTTCATTCATATTCACTTTGGGATTAAACGAAGGAATAGCGTCCTATGTCTTTAAAAATAATCTAGCAAAATCAATATTCAGTAATGTCTTATGAAATAATGGAATAGAAGTTAAGACAATGATATATATAATTAAAACTATTACCTTGCAAGTTGCTGTTGGTAAGATATAGCAACTGGAGTTTGGTCAAATTTCCAAGTTCACTTGGTATATTTCCTCTGTTGAATTTGTTATAACCCAATTGTAACTCTACTAATTCTTTGCATTGATGCCAAATAGAGGGTATTTCGCCAGATAAATTATTTCCTTCCACATAAAAAAATTCAAGTTTTGGAAGCCCAAAACACACATTTTTAGGGAGACTACCAGATAATTGATTTATGCCAAGCTCAATATCTTGTAGCGCTGAATTGTTAAATAATGAGGATGGTATAGAACCAGTGAGTTGATTTGCTCCAAGATACAATATCTTCAGTTGTGAAAGATAACCAATTTCATTTGAGATGCCTCCTTCAAATATTAAGGGGGTGGGAAAGAAATTAATGTCAGTAACAATTTGTTAGGTGTCACAAGTTATTAAGCACATGAGATAAATTAATATTCTATAGAAACACATAAGATTTGCACATTTTTTAAGAACTGACACATGTATTAGTAAATGATAAAACGCAATAGAAGATGTAACCCTCTTAATTCGGATGGGCTAATAACCATGGATAAAATCAACTTGTGTTTGGTTGAGAAATTTTGATGGATTCAAGATGATTAAATCTACAAGACAAATTGAAATCCAATTGGCCTTTCCTTTTCATCATTCCTATCAAAACACACATTCTTGGGAGACTCCTAGAAAAAATCTTTTTGTTGACTCTCCAAACATTTCAAAACTAATAATTACTAATAAATTATGAAATTAAAAATATAATGTAGATTGTCCAAATCAAGATTAAACGTTTTGGACATGTTCACTGTAACGCTTATTCAATATGAGAAAGGACAATATAAGTTTCTTATATTATGTCAAGTCCTCCAATCACATATGACCATGTTTCATATTTTTAAAATATTATTATTTAACTATAAATCCACATGAAATAAATTGGACACACATGCATGGGTGACTGGAGAACTTGACATCATTGATATAATGAACTTGAGCTAAGTTTTTTTCCTATGAAAAAACCCTTCAAAAAAGTTTTTAATGACAGAATAATATACATTTATTTTCAAAGATTGATGATGAGCCTTTACATCCACTTGGACTAATGAATATTATGACAGTAATTTTTTTTCCCATGGTGTTACTATATAATTTGTTTCAAGTTTTTGATGATGAATGTTTTTACCCTTTGAGTAGAAAATTTATGACAAAAATATAGAAAACAATTCATAGTAGTGCCAAAAATAAAAAAACAAAATTTGAGACAAACTCTTATTCCTCGAGGATAAGATCCTGCTAACCAAGTACACTAGTTTAGAAGACAAATGTAAATGTTGAAAATGATAAAAAAACATACCTGACAAATAGTTATAAGACAAATGCAATAACTCGAGTGAAGATAAGTTGGAAATTGTTTGGGGAATGATTCCTGAAAGCTTGTTACTGCGAAGTCGTAAAATCTTCAATCGCTCAAGTCTACCCACCTCTAGCGGAATGGTTCCTTCAATGAAATTAAAATTCCAATCTAAGGTCTCCAACATTGACAGATTGAACATAGATAGTGGAATAAATCCATTAAAACTGTTATTTTGAAGATTTAGTTGTTCAAGTGAAGATAAATCTCCTATCCATGCCGGAACTTGCCCATCAAAGTCATTGTGGCTCAAGTTGAAAAGTTTCAATCTACGCAACCAAACCAACTCTTCTGGTATTTGACCATAAAAATTGTTGTGACTGAGATCAAGTTCAACAAGGAATGAGAGATTTCCTAGTTGTGGAGATAAGGAGCCCTTAAGACCCATGCCGTGAAGATTCAAGGAATGGACCCTTCCATGATGAGTATTACATGTGACACCAATCCAATTGCATGGAGAAGAAGAGACAGACCAATTAGCTAAGAAATCATATGGATCTGAAGCGATAAAGGATTTAAGGGCAAGAAGTGCAGATTTATCAGTACTGATGTTTGTATCAGTCCAAGCTAAGGATCCCATGAAGCAATGAAGTGAGAGCAGGAAAACAAAGGAAGAAGACTTTCCCATGAGGAGCACAACAGACTTATCCGAATTTCAGGTCTTGTGCATCGAACAATTAACACACGTCGTTTTATACTTCTCCGGTGAGAAATCAAGTCAAGTCTTACTAACAAAATGCGGAGTTGCAAAAGGACATCTTTTGTGATAAGATTGAAGAAATTGAACTAAAACATTAATTAGCATGTCGGGTGTATTAAATTTGTTTTCACATATATTTCAAGATACTTTTTTGCTGCATTATTTTATTAACGGTCAAGTGTGGTGGTGAATGAGAAGAAGCTTCGTCCCTTGATTTGAGTACGTGTTGATCAATTTCACTTTTAACTGGGACCACATTTTCATTTATGATCTGGTCAAGTGGGCTATAAAGAGTAAACAGTACAAGGACATTTTTTAATTGAAGCTTGCGTAGATGCATTGTTCCTTCAGTTATATATATGCTTTTTTATTTTTTATTATTTTGGGTGAGACAATTATTCCTTTCTTCAGTACTGGACATTTATAATCTTGTGGATATTAGAGTCAGGTTTAAGTCGATCGGGATTGATGTGTCAACGAGGACGTTGAGCCCTAATAGGGTGGAGTATGAAGTCCCACATCGGCTGTGATGGGAAACGAAAGACATTTTATAAGGGTCTGGATATCTTCCTATCTCACGCGTTTTAAAACCGTGAGGGGTGGCGGAGCACGAGGGAACAATATCAAGAGCTACTGGGATGGGATGTTACACAGTTATTAATCGGACATTTTACCATCTACAAAATGCTTTGCAATAACTTACTTGTATCGAAATCAAACCACCATGCTTGAAATCTAAACAGAAGAAAGAAATCTTTGTTTTGTGATATCTCTCATTCTCATTACACGTGGTTAAAATTCTCTGGTTTTCAATTTCTTCAGTTATGACTTTATGTCTGAGGACAATATTATCACTATATTATTCAAACTGTATCTATCACTCCTTAACTTGTGGGTTATGTTTGTAAGGTTAACAACCACACAACGAGCAAACATAAATGGAATTGGCGAAAAAGCTCTGATTTGTTTTTTTGGTGAAATAAAAAGCTTTGATTTTTACATAAAAGATCTTGAAGCAGTGCTCCTCCGGAACAGATGATAAGTATGAAAATTAAATATATACATTTTTAACGTCTCACTATTCATTCATTAAATTATGATAATCCAAAAAGAATGATAAAAGAAAATCAGATATCCAACAAGCTATTAGTTGAGGTGGTAAACAGCCTCTCAAGCTGTAAAGAAAAGAACATAAGTTTAAATATTAAAAATGAGGAAACCCTTGATCAAATAAAAGAATGAGAGACAAATACATTAAAAGAAAATAAAGTTATATATAAAATAATAATTAAATTTAAATTTTTAGAAATAATATTGTGAAATTACTGAGATATTCTATCATATAAATATAATATCCAATCAGATCTCTCCGGTTATTCTAAAATAAACTTCATTTTCCTCAAAGTATATAACTACATCTTATTATGATGTATAATTATTTTTCATTTTCTCCAGAAAAAACTGCTAAAATTATTTCTGAGGTTTACTACTTATTAATATATTTAGATGTTCCTTTTTATGGATTTTGATGTCATGATATATTTTAAACATTCTACAAATTTTAAATTTAAATATGAAGAAATCATACTTATTTTTATATTTTTTACATTAATAAAAATAACCAAACTCTTCAAAATTGACATGTGTTTATCCTTTTTATAGATTTTTTTCTGTGTGTTTATCTTTCTAGCTAGCCTTTTTATTTTCATAATTTTGTATTGAATTCTCGATTATGCAATTAATAGAAATTTAATTAACATGTGGAGTGGAGTAGACTTTTGTCAGATTCATTCAAGCTTGATTTAAGAGGGGGATGGGAAAGGCATTTGCCTCTAGAAGTTTTTACTGATGAGCAATGTTACCAAAGTTAGCATCAATTTTTTAATGGTCAACATTAGTTTTTTAATGTTATAGGGCAAAATTGCTACATTTTGAAACTTATGGGATGACATTGAATCTAAAAAACTTTTAGGGTAATATTACTCTTTGGCGAAAACTTTCAAAGCAAACTGTGCACCTTAACCCTAAATAATATAATAATATATAACACATAATTATAATTTGTTAGGATTTTATTTCATTTAAAATTTTCTTGTTACCTTACTATTTAAAATTCAATTTTCAGAAGCTAAAATCAAAAGCACTTTCCCTAATATCTTACTGAAAAAGGAATTCTCAAGTAAAACAATGAAGTAAAGCATAACTTTAAAAATCTTAGAATAATTGTGAAGCTCTAAAATTGATTGAACACAAGTCCATATGACTAATTTTAATTATGAAACTTATTTTTCTTTAATAATAATATTAATCCTAATATGGAAATTTTGCTTGATTTTGTTTATCAAAATAAGAAAAAGATAACAATTTTTTAAAAAAACAAATGACTCATTTCTATTTTACCTTTTTGCCAATTATATATATATGGAAGCTTTTCCTGCTATATTTTGAAAACTTACAACGAATATAATGGACAATTAGGAATGCTTTAAAGGTTATACTATTCACAATTTGTAAATAACACAATTTGCAATTAGATTAGCTAATTGCATATATATTCTGCTCCTCTAATTGCATGTATATTAATATATTTTTCACAGTTCATTCTTCTAGAAGCTGAGGACAATTCAACTAAAGAAAATAAAGCTTTTTTTTTTTTGGTATCTTTCTTATTAATAAAATTTGTCATGGTTGATGGCGAGAATATATTTTTTTTCCATAATGTAGATTTTTATTAAATGATTTGTTTCTATTTCGCCCCTTGTTAATGTATTCATTAGTGGTCAAACAATATTTATTTAAAAAGAACTCACTAGGCACGGTAGACTTTTCAAACATCATGTCATCCTCAAAAGAAGTTGATGCAACGAAAGAGAAAGAAAATTACGGTAGTGATAAGAAAAACCTTTGATCCTAAATAGTGATCGATCTGTTATTACATACACTGTAATATCCCAAAAAGTGATTAAGGGCTAATGACTTCAAAAGTGGATGTAATTATTGTTGAATAAACACTTTTGAAGAATGTGTAATGGGAATTTGGATATTTTAATGATTCCAATGGATTCCTTGTGAAAATTTATGTTGGAATGATGTTTGGTATGAAAATGGAACCAATGGAAGCAAAGATGCAAAATCTAAAATTCTGTCCAGTGAAATTCTATTCTGGGCAGTCCGTTTGTGTGAACGTTTTTAATGACCAAATGGTATCTAAAAATTCTGAAATTTTCCAGTCTTATAGTTCACATCTCAAGCTTCAAAATGGACATATAATTTGTTCCATTTCATTTTGTGAACTAGGAGATATAACTGTCCAAAGTTTGGGATGGAAACTGAACTCTGTTTTGGGGCAGTGATGAGTTTTATGTAATTCTGGAATTGTGTGGTGATTTTTAGTAATGGCCAATATTTTTCCTATGAAGAGGACTTAAATATCTTTCATTTGGCTTTGGAATCACCTCATTTTGAGTTTTCTAGAATTAGTTATGATTTTTCAAAGTTTGGGCAGAAAATCTGCCAGAAAATCCGAAAATGGGAATTATGACATCATCTCATTAAAAGATGATGTCAGCATGGATTATTAATCAAATTGCTCATCTTCTTCAGCCATTTCACGCCATTTTCAGCTGAAGTAAGAGGAAAAAATGTGAGAGAGAGCTTGGAGAAAAATAGAGAGAAGGAAGGAGAAATCTCACAAGGTAAGCCGATTTCTCCGACGATCTAGCTCCTAATGTGTATAATCCTCCTCCTAAGCTATTCCTCTATGTGAATTAAGGTTTTGAAGCAAGGAATTTGGTGTTCAAGGGGCTAGGGTTTTCAGCAATATTTGGGAAAAGCTTGTGGGAGCTTGAGGTAACTTCCAAACTTTCGTATATTGCTTATTCTGGCTGCTGTGGGCAATTTAATCGGTGAAATTTTGCCGGATTGCCATTGGTTTTAAATTTTGGAAATTGAGTTTCCTAAGGGTTATGCTGCCCAATTTTGGTTCAAATGGTAGTTATAACCTAATGTAATAGTGAATAAAGTGGTTAGGAGTAGAAAGGAACGCGTTTACGGAGCCGAAATCGTAAAACCCCAATTTTTTCCCGGAGAACATGTATATTTCGGCCAAGGCTGTAAATGGGTCTTAGAGTTGGATTTTGAATGATTTTGTGAAAACCCTACCACAAAGTAGGAGATTGAAGCGAGTTTAAGTTATCCGAAGGTCTCTAATCTACTTTAATTATTTAATATCGAATTATAATTACATGATTAAAGGCAGGGTGTTACATTTTGGTATCAGAGCTGTAGTTCCTGGCAAGGGTAGAGTTTGCTAGGATAGCTCCCTTAGTTGATCTTAGTGATAGTAGATGATTGGTGAATGGTTGTGGTATATACACATAGATTCTCTGCTATTGTGGATGCATAGGAGATTGGTGGACTATGTGTATACATTATCTGTGGTATTGACGTGGAGAGGATGGGTTGGTTAAGGACCAGAGGGGTAGGATTAATGAATTAAGAGAGAATGAAGCGGAATAAAGACCAAGCTCAATCCACTCAGGGAGAGACTCGAAATGAAGAGACTGCTGAAGAGTCATGTGGGGTACCAGCTCGAAATGAAGAGACTGCTGAAGAGTCATGTGGGGTACCAGCTCGAAATGAAGAGACTGCTGAAGAGTCATGTGGGGTACCAGCTAGAAAAGAAAGAGATCTCTAATACTGGGTTTCGTTGTTTTGCAAGCACCTACCTCCAGTATTCAGAGGGAGATTTGATCCCCAAGCAACTGAAGACTGACTGAATCGGCTGGAAAAGATATTTGAAGTGCTTAAATGCTCGACGGAGGTAAAATCATAGTTGGCTGTGTGTGAGTTAGGGGGGATGCAAATCGATGGTAGCGGAATATCACCCCAACGTTGCGAAGCAAAAATATGCCATTGACTTGGGAATTGTTTCAACAAGAATTCAACGAGAAGTATTTTCCCAAATCAGTGCGACTCGAGAAAGAGACTGAGTTCCTATCAATCAAGCAGGGTGTCACGGAGATCTTTGATGATTGCTAGTCTCATTTTATCCGGCTAGCTAGGTATTCCTTTTATCTACGACAAAGAGATGATAAGGAATGGAGTTTGGATATGCTAATCCGTGGGTGCGGCGTGAATTGAGGAAGTAGTTAGTCACCTATTAATTCATGGGGTTTAACAAAACGATAGAAGAGTATGTAAGCATTGAGAATCATTTAAAAGATTCATATCCTGCCAAGGGTACCAGTAGCCACAGTGAACCCAGTAAGCGTAATGCTTCTCATAAGTTGAAGAATTAGGGGTTCTCATCCAAAGGTGATGGTATGAAGCCCTATCAGCCTAGGAATCGTGAACCACAGAAAGCCTTCAAGGGGTGGATATGTCTTTGTTGCAACCAGGTACATCAAGGCCGAACGTGCGAGGGGCGAGTGATATGTTATAATTGTCAACAACCTGGACGCATTGCTAGTGAATGCAACCAGTCGCCGGTTGAGCGAAGGTCTAGGACTCAGAGCAGAGTGTTTGCTATGATACACGAAGAAGCTCAGAGGTTCCCCGACCAGATCCAAAATAAACTCTTTCTCGATGATAGGTTATTAGAAATTTTGTTTAATTCGGGTGCAAGTTATTTTTTTTTCATTGTGATGATTGTGTGAAGCGCCCGGAACTGTGTGTATAAACTGCTAGTTGAACTAGTTGTGACGATGTTAATGATTGTTAAGGCTACGATTCCTGATGCTTGTGGGAAGTGTGTGAGAATTATAGAAAGGCATGTGCCTATAGTTGATTTGCTGTGTTTGCGAGGTTACCAATTGGAAGTCCTATGGGATCTTAATTGGTTGACGGCAAGAAATGTACTTGCTGTGCATATGAATTCGATAAACCACATCCGCTGACTGTAGTTAGGTTGGTTCATGATGATTTTCGTTGGTGACATTTGGATATGCCGTATAAGTAGCCATAGATTGTGGTCTCATGGTTGGGACAGGAAGTAGAATGTATGAGTAGTTTCTAGACTCTCGTTACAACAATATTTCTAATTAGAGATGAGTAATGGAAAGAGCTATCTACGGAGGATTCAGATCGGAAAGGGCTATCTGCGGAAAGTTCTGATAGGAGAGGGCTACCTATGGAGAGTTTGATCGGAGAGGGCTACCTATGGGGAAATCTGATCGCAAAGGGCTACCTACGGAGAGTATAGTACCGTAGTGTGGAGCCACCGTGACGACAAACCCTAGCGTGAAGCCGCCGTGACGACAACCCTTGGAGTGCAGCCGCCTTGATGACGAACCGTGGAATGCAGCCGCCGTGATGTTGAATTGTAGATTAGCACTATGGAAGCATTGGTTCTCCATGATGTGGTATTGTAATGACTCCCACAGGGAATGGGTTTTCCTGAGATAAGAAGTCATATGGCTCTGTATGATTCAAGTTGAAACGGGCCAAAGTCAGGCACAGATAAATCTAGATTGTGAGGGCTGTCAAGTGTAGTGGGAGGTTCCTGTGGGACTCCTACTAAATTAATCTAACAGTGTTAAGGCATAGATGAGGGAAAAGACCTCAGAGTGTGCAGCGGAAGCATGGTGAATGTAATGCGCTTGAGAATTATGTTGAGCAGAAGCTTGAACTTGCAGTAAGAATGATGTGTCAATCATGGCTTCGGGAAGTAAAACTTCGATGCCAATTTATCTTGTAAAGGGGTCTTGAAGGATCCTAGTTTGGTGAAAAGAATTTGTGGTGGTTGGAATTATTAAAATGCCTGGTTCCAGCTTGTTGCAATTGTGCATTGTGAGTCTCTCACCTGCGGCCGCATAGGGTGATTCCTATGGCGGAGGACCGTTCCACTGGGGCGGTAGTTACGGGGGATTGACTATTTGTGAGCCGCGAGGCTATGTATATGCACTGCCACGCCAATAGTCCTTGAGTCGCTAGCAACGGTTCGGGTAAAGACTGTGTGTCTTCCCGGCGGTAAAAGGGGATGAGGGTGGAGTGTGATTGTGAATCTGTGATAGTTGTGAACAAGCTGGGATTAGGGTGTGGTCGTATGGCAGAGCAGAACTAGTTCAGCTGATGGTGAATTCGACTACATGATCGGGGGTTCTCACTTGTGGGGGCGCTTACCCCGGCATGGCCAGCATGGCTAGCCACCAGGCTGGTTGCACCGGTGTTGACCCTAGGCCGAAAGGCGGTGCGTAAAATTAGAATCTGTGATGCATATTAGATATGGGAGTTGCGTGAATGCTGGAAGGGCCATGTGTATTTGTGCAAGCGGTGAGAGCTGAGATATTCTTGTAAATAGTGGTAAGTTGTGTGATTGTGAATCTTGTGATGTTAGTTATGCATCAATGTGAAATCTGCTGTGAATGTTGTGGGATACCCAAAAGTCCTGGTTGGATGAGGGTAATGCTGTGAAAGTTAATACAGCAAAAGATGAAGTGTTTATGAGTACAGCTAAGGCTGTCGGTTTTGTGTAATGAATTTGTGATGCTTGAGTTATTCATGCAAGAAAGGTGACTAGATTGGGCAGGGTGGTGGCATATGCCTCCTAACTGCTATGGTTGTATGAGATGTGCTAGTTCACTTATTAACTGAGGGTTTGCAGTAGTTATATTACGTAACGATAATGTTTTGTGGCAATCAACGTGAGGCGATTGCATTTGTTAACCATTGTATGGTGATTATGAGAATTCCGAGTGTTTTTGTGGGAAATTGAGCACTGCACAATAAGTTCGTTTGAGATTCTTGTGAGAATCAAAGTGTGGAGTATTGTTTGTTTGGGTGGTCTAAAAGAGACTGTCCCAATAAGAAATGAATTGTAAAATGGAAGCCATCGTGAAGGGGCATCCAAAGTTGTGGTTTAAGTTGTGTAGCAATTTCGAGGACGAAATTTAATTTACGGGGGGAGAAATGTAATATCCCAAAAAGTGATTAAGGGCTAATGACTTCAAAAGTGGATGTAATTATTGTTGAATAAACACTTTTGAAGAATGTGTAATGGGAATTTGGATATTTTAATGATTCCAATGGATTCCTTGTGAAAATTTATGTTGGAATGATGTTTGGTATGAAAATGGAACCAATGGAAGCAAAGATGCAAAATCTAAAATTCTGTCCAGTGAAATTCTATTCTGGGCAGTCCGTTTGTGTGAACGTTTTTAATGACCAAATGGTATCTAAAAATTCTGAAATTTTCCAGTCTTATAGTTCACATCTCAAGCTTCAAAATGGACATATAATTTGTTCCATTTCATTTTGTGAACTAGGAGATATAACTGTCCAAAGTTTGGGATGGAAACTGAACTCTGTTTTGGGGCAGTGATGAGTTTTATGTAATTCTGGAATTGTGTGGTGATTTTTAGTAATGGCCAATATTTTTCCTATGAAGAGGACTTAAATATCTTTCATTTGGCTTTGGAATCACCTCATTTTGAGTTTTCTAGAATTAGTTATGATTTTTCAAAGTTTGGGCAGAAAATCTGCCAGAAAATCCGAAAATGGGAATTATGACATCATCTCATTAAAAGATGATGTCAGCATGGATTATTAATCAAATTGCTCATCTTCTTCAGCCATTTCACGCCATTTTCAGCTGAAGTAAGAGGAAAAAATGTGAGAGAGAGCTTGGAGAAAAATAGAGAGAAGGAAGGAGAAATCTCACAAGGTAAGCCGATTTCTCCGACGATCTAGCTCCTAATGTGTATAATCCTCCTCCTAAGCTATTCCTCTATGTGAATTAAGGTTTTGAAGCAAGGAATTTGGTGTTCAAGGGGCTAGGGTTTTCAGCAATATTTGGGAAAAGCTTGTGGGAGCTTGAGGTAACTTCCAAACTTTCGTATATTGCTTATTCTGGCTGCTGTGGGCAATTTAATCGGTGAAATTTTGCCGGATTGCCATTGGTTTTAAATTTTGGAAATTGAGTTTCCTAAGGGTTATGCTGCCCAATTTTGGTTCAAATGGTAGTTATAACCTAATGTAATAGTGAATAAAGTGGTTAGGAGTAGAAAGGAACGCGTTTACGGAGCCGAAATCGTAAAACCCCAATTTTTTCCCGGAGAACATGTATATTTCGGCCAAGGCTGTAAATGGGTCTTAGAGTTGGATTTTCAATGATTTGATGATTCCATTGGATTCAGTGGGCGAAAATAGGTGGGGTTACAGTTGGGCACTTTTTCAAAAAAGGCCAAGAAAGCATAATTACGGAAACACCCCTAAAACCCTAAAAGTAGGGCTGTAAAGGGCAATTTCGTAATTTTACATTGAATTTGATAATTCCGAGTCCGGAAATGGATTCCTTGGGCGGAAATATGTTAGGAAAGCCCATATTAGAATTTCGGGAAAAGTGCAACCGGACCGGGTACGGCGAGCCCGGGCCGGGTCCCCGGGGGTATTTTTGTAAATTTTCATTATAGACTCATATAACCCCAAGTAACACTATGGAAGTGTCTAAATGGTGCATTTGGAATTGTAGGATTCGACATTTGCCGTCCTCGTGAGCCGCAGTGCCAAGAAACGTCGGGAAAGGATCAGGTAGTGACTCTCTCTCTCTTATACTGTGTGTAATGCTCTGTATGTGTGTGTTATCACGGTTCTGTGATGATTTCTTTGATGCTGCTGCGGTTACAGCTGGTGATAGCTGTCGTTTACAGCGTAAGCTGTCGTTTACAGCGTAAGCTGTCGTTATTGTGATTACAGCGTAAGCTGTCGTATTTGTGATTACAGCGTGAGCTGTCGTGATGAAGATTACAGCGAGAGCTGTCGTATTGTGTATACAGCCGTGAGTGCTGTCGTTTGTGGTGAAAACCATGTATATTTGAGATTGATGCTGCTGTTGATGCTGGTTGTGATTTATGTGCATGCTTGGTATTTATACATTGTATGAGTGGTTTGTTACTACTGAGATTCTCTCGAATCTCATTCCTTCCTATGACTAACCTTTCAGACAGGGCATGTGGCTCAAAGGAGAAGAGGCCGACCCGGAGCACTTAGGACCCTTAGGGGTATAGTTGATTTTGGAATGTTGGTTATATCTTTTGAATTCGGGATTACTGTATAATCTGAAATATGAATAGTATATTCAATTTTGGATGTAATCCCCTAGTGGATACTTAAACCTCAGGTTATATATGTATAGAATCCGGGAGTTGCCGGGGAATTGGTTTTACACTCTGTCATACGTGAATGTAGATAAACTGCACAGGTGATTATATTCGAATTTTGAAATGGAGACCAGGAACAGGAAAGAGATTTTGAATGATTTTGTGAAAACCCTACCACAAAGTAGGAGATTGAAGCGAGTTTAAGTTATCCGAAGGTCTCTAATCTACTTTAATTATTTAATATCGAATTATAATTACATGATTAAAGGCAGGGTGTTACATACACCAAGGACCATATATTCATTATCATTGTATTGTATGGATCATAGAGTAACCCCATAAATATAAATACGTTAGTAATGAGAAGAATCTTTGTCCCTTGAGGAATTACATTTTCATCTTCGTTGCATTATTTCATTTATGGTCACTCTCATGGGCCATACATAGAGAGAGTACTTCCAAAACAACGTTACTAGTGGGAAGAAACTTGCATCCATATGTTGTCGTTACCCTTCACACACACACACACAATATATATATATCAAAGTCTAGGTCCACTCACAAGTGAAGCACGTCATGTACTTATGTATAAGTAAAGGTTGATATATTCTACCTCTAGTCCTTAATATAAGATCTACTTTAGTAAAGAAATTGAACTCTAATCTACAGTAGTTGGACCCAATGTATTTGAGAAGTAAAATCTAGCTGAAGAAGCATTTTTAGCCGAGAATAGTTAAATATATAACTAGATGAGAAGGGAGGGAGAGATAAATAAGAGTGATAATATTTTACTCGGTTTTCAAATACTAATGTTGTGTCTTTTGGCCGTATGGCTGCACGTGTAGTTTATAAGTTTATTATTAATAAACGGAGTTGTTTCTACCAACGCTATTACCTCCATCCAAGATTGTCACCGCCATTATATTACTTTTACAGTTTTACTTTCATACTCCTTCTGTCCCTTATTGTAAACTTCAAATAAATGATTTGCATTGATCAACAAAGCAGTTAAAATTAGTTAAAAGCAATATATATATATATATATATGTATATATTTTCAACTATATACTTGTTTGTAAAGATGATAAGTGAGAGAGAATGTAACATCTCAACCCTTCGCTCTTAATATTATTCACATTTGGGTCCTGCCACCTCTGATAGTTTTCAAACGCAACAAGATGGGAGGTATCTAGACCATTATAAAGTGTTTTTCATTTCCCTCCCCAGCCGATGTGGAATATAACACTTCACCCACCTTTTGCCTCAGCGTCCTTGCTGCCACCTTAACCCACATGGACTCGAGCCTTGCTTTAATACCAATTGTAATATCCAAGCGTCTTGTTCTCGATACTATTCGCTTTGGGGCCCTCATCACCCTGCACGCCTTTAAAACGCATCAAGAGAGGGATGGATTCCTAAAGCGGACAATATTGAGTGTGAGGCTCAGGAATATTACAATTGGTATCAAAGCTATGTTCGAGTCAATGTGGGCTAATATGTCAGTGAGGACACTAGGCCTAAAGGTGGGTGGAGTGTTATATATATCCCAACCGGCTGGGGAAGAGAAGACACGTTTTAAAACCGTGAAGGACAATGGCCCCAAAGCAGACAATATCGAGAGCGAGATGTTGTGATGTTATAAAGAAAATAAATGGAATAAAAAAAAGTCAGTGGGTAAAGTTGAAAAAAAAATGTTTATACAAATTTAAAATGAAACTTATATTTTGAGACACACTCATTCGCAAATTTAATTTGAAACTTATAATAAGGGAAATAATTGCCACATAAATGCTAGTAATATTTTATTCTTTTTTTTTTTTTTTTGAATACAAAGGCAAGCATAGCTTGAATGATAACAAGACCTAAGGGACAGGTCGTAAGGAATGATCAAGAGGTAAAACCCCGCATTCCAAGGCAAAAAGATGAAAGCATTCCATAGGGGAAACGCCTATCTCCAAGTAGTCTTGACAGATCAAATGAGCGGAACGTGCCAAGAAATCAGCACAACGAGTACATTCCCTATGAGAATGGGAAATCTCTAAATCCCAGTCGGAATAGATGAGGGATCTGGTGCCCGAAACAATGTCATATAAAGGGTGATCCACGCCGCAATTGGTAGATAAAAGGTGGATGGCCTGAAGAGAGTCTGTGAACAGCCTGATTTTCTTGAGACCCAGCTGCTTACATAAGTGGAGACCGCTTTGGATTGCACGGATTTCCGCATCAGTTGGGGTAGCATTTCCCAACTTCCGTTGAAAACCACGTATCCAGTTACCCAGACTATCACGAATAACACCTCCGCAGGCTGCTTGACCTGTACTGAGTGAAGAGCCGTCTACATCAATGCGGAAGAAGCCCTGAACAGGGGGTTCCCATCGGACGAGACCTCTAATTGGGAATTGGAAAATCTGGTGATGAAAACGCCCATTAAGTGCACTTTCCGATAGATGGTATAGGCATCTGTGAACTATCTCCTTTGGGTTGACAGCTGAATCATCGAGCGCTTTGCAGCAACGGTTTTTCCAAAGGAGCCAGCACGTGGTAGAGAAAACTTGTTGCCATGCCCATCTAGACATCCTCCTGTTCCCTGGTGAATTTTTTAAGTTCCAAAGAAGCCACTCCTGCAAATTACCAGAAAAAAACATAGTAGAGTATAGATTGTTAGTTAAAGAGACCCACACACGCTGGGCTTGCTCACAGTCTCTCAACACATGAATGATACTCTCCTCACTATCACACTGGAAGGGACAAGTGTTTGGAATGTTCGGGATAAGTCTCGCTCGCCTCACATTAGTCGGAAGTCTATCATGGAAGACTTGCCACATAAAGAGTTTGACTCTTTCAGGAATTCCCCAGTGCCATAGATCGCGCCAGTGACGTTGGTTGCTCGTATTCTGCCGGTGATAGAGCCAGTCATAAGCTGATTTCACGCTAAAGAAACCGTCAGGAGCATTGCGCCAACAAAAGACGTCATCCTCGGAGCCCGTTGGTGGGGTAGTCATCAATATTCTATCAACCACCCATCTTGGAAGAAAGGTTTCCCATTTTGCTTTATCCCAATTACCCGATTGGGTTTTAAAGGAGCAAACTTGCGCCTCCATATCAATCAGGTGCAAATTCCTCTCAATGAAGAATAGAAGGGGCTTGTCCAATGGTCCCCAACACTCCTGCCACGCATTTGAGTTACCGCCTCTTAATTTTTTGCCTAGGCCCCTTTTGAAGTCATCCCAAACAGCCACAATGCCACTCCAAACTGCTGATTGGTTACGCCACCTGCGCACACGAGGAATCAAATCAGTGTCACAAGAGTACTTAGCGCGAAGACATTTTACCCATAAAGCATCTGGCTTCGTGATAAGGCTCCAACACAACTTCATGAGAAACGCCTTGTTTTGGCATTGAAGATCTTTAATCCCTAAACCCCCATCACATTTCCTTTGCTTTAGAACATCCCAAGCAATCAGATGCATTTTTTTACTACCATCGTGCTGGTTCCAAAAGAAGTCTCTGCTTAGCTTTTCAATAGCGGAAAGCACTCCTTTTGGAACAAGAGTTGACTGCATCTGGTATTGCGGAATGGTAGATAAGACTGACTTGATGAGGACCGTTCGCCCAGCCATACTCAAGAACTTCCCCTTCCAGCTACTCAATTTAGTTCTCACCTTCTGGAGGAGCGGAGCAAAGGTCATTTTAACCATGCGTTTGTGCAAGAGAGGAACGCCTAAATACTTCCCAAGATCCGCTGTGAGACCAACCCCCACAATCTGACTCAGCTCGTAAGCTCTGTTGAAATGAACATTCCTTGAAACAAACATTTTGGACTTGTTCAAGTTTATTTTGTGGCCAGAAGCCTGACAAAACAAATCCATAGCATTCTTCATTACTTCCAGCTGCTCTGTTGAAGCCTCGCCAAAAAGGAAAAGGTCATCTGCAAAGAAAAGATGCGAAATACACGGTCAAGAAGAGCACAGACGAAGAGGATGCCAGTTTCCCATATCAACCTCGTGATAAATTAGCTGACCAAGTAATTCCATACACAGGACAAACAAGTACGGACTCAGGGGATCGCCCTGTCTCACACCTCTAGAAGGGTTAAATTTATGAGTGGGGGAACCATTCCAGATAATGCTCATAGAGGGAGTTGAAACACAATTCATTATCAGCTTGACAAGGACATCACTAATCCTAAGGCTGCGGAGGGTGAATTCCAAGAAGCGCCAGTCTAGTCTGTCGAATGCCTTTTCCATATCAACTTTGACAGCTATATAGCCCTTATTGCCTCTCTTGTTCCTCATGGTATGAATAGCCTCCTGAGCTATGATGATGTTGTCAACACCCTGTCTACCTGCAATGAAGCTACATTGGTTTTCAGCTACAAGATGACCCATGATTCCTTTGAAGCGATTGGCAATCACCTTGCTAAGAATCTTATAGCTTACGTTGCATAGGGATATCGGACGAAAATCTCGAATAGATTCAGGTTGGTCAACCTTAGAAATAAGAATGATGTTCGTCTGGTTAATAGACTGCACATCCTCCGGCTTATTAAAGATGTTGGTCACCAAGTCACAAATTTTTTGCCCAACAAGATTCCACTGGGATTGGAAGAAATGGGGGTTCAAACCATCAGGGCCCGGGGCCTTAAAAGCACCCATCTCAAAAGCTGCATTTTTTATCTCAATAGGCGATACCTGACACTGTAATCGCTCAAGCTGAAGAGCTTCAAGAGGCGGGAATCTTGCCATCCAGGCCTGGTTGGGAGATGATATATTCTCTAAGGAGTAAAGCCTCTGGAAGTAATCATAGGCCATATCACGCAGACGATTCTCATCAGAAATCCAGGATCCGTTATCATCTTTCAAAGCATCAATATTACTTCGTTTCCTCTTAGAAACGACACTGGCATGAAAGTATTTTGTGTTTCTGTCTCCACCACCAAGCCACTTACACCTTGATTTCTGGAACCAGATCAACTCTTCTTGTAAAGCAATTTTTTGATACATGCCCCACAGCTGATTTTCGATCTTAAAGAGACCATCCTGACACCCCACTCTGCTTCTGGCACGATCGATACCCTCCAGCCTTCTAATGATCTCTCTCTTCTTCTTAGCAACATTCCCAACGACACGCTCATTCCACTCAGATGCATTCTTAGCAAACTGGGCTTGCCCTTGGATCCAATCCCTATCCAGCCAAGCTTCTTTAACCACATCGTTGAAACCCTCTTCAATACACCAGGCCGCTTGATATTGGAACCTACCACCCATAGTCCTGGAGGATATAGAGTAGTGGTCGGCTACGACAATAATATTCTTGAACAGTGATATTACATACATCTGATTTTCGATCTTAAAGAGACCATCCTGACACCCCACTCTGCTTCTGGCACGATCGATACCCTCCAGCCTTCTAATGATCTCTCTCTTCTTCTTAGCAACATTCCCAACGACACGCTCATTCCACTCAGATGCATTCTTAGCAAACTGGGCTTGCCCTTGGATCCAATCCCTATCCAGCCAAGCTTCTTTAACCACATCGTTGAAACCCTCTTCAATACACCAGGCCGCTTGATATTGGAACCTACCACCCATAGTCCTGGAGGATATAGAGTAGTGGTCGGCTACGACAATAATATTCTTGAACAGTGATATTACATACATCTCCATGAACTGAAAGGCAATTTTAAACTAGTATTTGCTTGCTATACATTATCCAAGTGAATGTTGTTCTATGCATTGCTAGACGTGTTATTTGTATATTGTAAATTTATGAAAGAATCATCTCCACGTACTTTGGGCTCAAAAGAACTTACTAAACCTCTACATGTGCTCTTAATTGTTATGCTTGGTCAGTATTAGAAAAGAGATCTCATTAGACAATAGATGTTTAGTTTTTCTTATACTGACTTACTTGGGCAACTATTATCACTAGCCACTCTTTTCTTTTCCGTGTTAAACCCTTGTATTACGTTGAGAATGAATCCTAGGCTTTTAAAACATAACATATGGTTTGTAAATAAGCATGAACATATATAACTCAATATATACCTACATGGACTAAATAAAATAAATACCAACCAGTTCATATATATATATATATTATAGATGCAAGGAGATGATTATGAGCATAATAAGTTTTTATTTTTATTTGGGAGAATCCTTGAAAAAGAATTTGGAATTTGGGAAATGACAAATGAGTTTTTTTTTTACCAAGAGTTGATTAAAAATTGTCAAAACATGATAAAGAATTCACAACTTTTTTCTTAGAAAATGACTGATTTGTCATTTCCCAATTTCCAAGTTCTTTTTCAGGGATTCTCCCTTTTTATTTTGATGATAAATAAAATTTATTTCATCATTATACTTTTAAAATCCTCTTTTCATGTAGGTACATGGCGTGCTTGACTTGTGATACCTCAAATTCACACTCCATTTCGTAAGATAGAAACTGCATGCTTCGAAATATCTCCTCTTGTATGATGGGTATTGATATAGTATCTAGCTATAAAGAAGAAATGTGTAAACAATAAATTTAAATGGAAGTAAAACATATCACATAATCAACATGAAAAGAATTAAAGCAACTCTGTGTATAATTGTTATGTACCTAAAAGCAGAAGAGTTGCATAAAATTAATGCCATATGATACATTCACTACATAATCAATCTGTAAATATTCACCACAAGGAAAAGATGTTAAGAATATGCGTTTCTTATAGTATTGTTGGGGACGTTTTAAAAAAATACTTATGGCAGGATTTTTTAAAATATGATTTCTTGTCTTTGGCCACAAAAGGTATACCTTTTTTGTCTGTATATTTCAAAAAGAACAATTATCAATCTGATAATCCATTTTTAAGCTCCAGACCAATAGGAATTGCTTTCTGTAGTTTTAAAGAAAAAAAATTGAAATATTACACTGAAGGATAAGATCCTAACAAAATTAAGTGGTTGGTTTAGTTTGAGAATATGACTTAATACCCAATTTAGATACTAAGAGCCCGTTTGGTTCAACTCCATTGCATGCCTGCAATGGTAATCATGATTGCATTACCTAGAGAAGAGTGTTTGGTTGCTCTTTAGCATGGTAATAGGGTTTACCATGGTAATGATGATTACCAAAATATTGGTAATCCTCATTCATACCTCCCCCCCTATGAATCCTCATTACCATCCTATTGCATGGTCTAAAAAGTCTAATTTACCCTTTATTTTTCCTTATCTTTATTTCACTTATCTTATTTCACTTGTCGTATCACGTCACAACTGTCACCGCCACAACCTCTTCCTCTTCCACCGCCGTTACCTCCACCCTCTGCCGCCGCCGCCACCTCCTCTATGGCCACCGGCCCACCACCTACCACCACCTCTTCCACCCCGCCGCCCACCGCCACCACCACCTTCTCCTCCGTTGCTACCCTCACCCCCTCTGCCGCCACTGTCGCCGCCACCACCACCTCCTCCACCCCTGCCGCCCACCGCCACCGCCACCTCCTCCGCCGCCGCCACCGGTCCACCGCCACCACCACCACCTCCACCACCCCCGCTGCTACCACCACCTCTTCAGCCGCCGCCGCCGCCGGCCCACCCACTGCCACCACCACCACCTCCTCCTCCCCCGCCACCCCTATTATTGCCACCACCACTACCTCCTCCTCCTCCATCCCCTCCATCACTCGCTTGTAACTATTTTTTCTACAAAGATTATATTAAGGGGTAAAATAGACTTTGTGTAATATATTAATTTTAAATAATTGTTAAAATATTAACTCATTGCATGTTGCTTAAAAATCAAACCAAACACTACCATTGTAATTATATATTGCATTGCATTGCCATTGCATCGCATTGCACTGCACCGCAGGGTGTAATGGGATCGAACCAAACGGGCCCCAAGTTTGTTGCTGATTTTAGAACATTTATCAGATGTTTGATGGGTACTTACATATTGCGATTACAAAATGAAACAAAACTGTCAATCTTTTATTTTTACTCGAGGCAGTGTGATTTTACCATCTTTGATACCTTATGTACTTGAGAAGACATTCTTGTTGCTAAAAAAGTGAGAGATAATACTAATAATATCTTTTGTCACCATAATATACCACCACCTAAATCAGAACAGATTCACGTACAATTTCAATATTAGGACTGGAAACCGATATCATTTTTTAAAATATTAATTTCGATGTAGTTTCAATTTGCAATTGTTGAGCGATCGAGTGTACCATCTATTTAATAAAATGTTGACTTCAATTTATTTAAAGTAGGGAATTTTCAAAATGGAAATAAATCCACAAAAATGAATGCATATGAATTCAGAAAAAAAATAAAAAAAAATACTTGTACATAATGAATAATAAGATGCATAACTCACAATCATTTTTTTTTTTAAAGTATATCCTCTTTGTCTAATTATAAGTCCAGATGCAAAGTGGCATTGTTGAAAAGTTCATATAATAAATACTTTCTCCATTTTAAAAAGATTTGATCTCATTTTATTTTTCTATCATACGCTTATTTACTCTAATAACAACGCCAATTTATCTTTTAAGTCTAAAGTAATATTCCGGTTACAACAAAACCAAAAGCAAGTGTAAATGAAATAGGCAAAAAAGGTGGAAAGCGAGAATATATAACTTTATTTTATATGATTAAATTTTAATATAATTACCAATTTTCAAAAAGTATCCTCAAGTGAACATTTAATAATAAATTAACAAAGAAAAGATAATATATCAATGGTTGAAGTTTCAACCTTTATAAGGCGTGTTTTATAATAAGTCCCATTTTTATATTTCAAGAAGAAATTAAATGATTTGTGGTTGAACAATATTTATTTAAAGAGCACTTGCTATTTTTTTCCAAGAAAAAAGAGCACCTGTTATATAGGCACATGACATGAAAGACTTCTCAAACATTAAGTTGTCCTCAAAACAAGTTGATGCAACGAAAGAGAAAGAAAATTACGTTAGTGATGAGAAAAATCTTTGATCCTAGCTAACAGTGATCGATATGTCATCACATGCACCAAAGGACCATATATTCATTATCGTCGTATTGTATGGATGATAGAGTAACCCCATAAAGCACGTTAGTAATGACACTACTAAAAAGAAAATATAATAAACAGCGCTTTTTTTTTATGAATACTATGACGTTTCCTAAGCGTGATAGCTTTTAGCGCAGTAAAAGTAAGCTACGGTGCTTTTGGGGAGAAGTGCTGTAGGAGGGTAAATACCTCCTACGGCGCTTGTCCTCAGAAGCACCGTAGGAGGTATATACCCTCCTATAGCATTTCTTCCCAGAAGCGTTGTAATATGTAATAATTTTTTTTATTATTTTATATAATTTTTTCCTTGAACTTAGCCAATTAAAATCTACAGCAATTTACAATACGAAGAGAAAAAAAAGTAAACTAATTCAGAATGAAATAACACATAACTAATTCATAAAATCAGTATTAGATATATGTAATTACAATTAATGTAATTGTACAACTAATTTTAAGAGAATAAACAACATGAGAATAGATAAAGAAACAACCTAACGTACGTATGTACCTAAATATCAACTAATTGGCTGACCATATATTCACACTATTCCTCAATAATTTCATCCACTTGTTCGTCAGTTGATTGGGCACAACGTTGATCTTCATAATACTACATAAAAATCATATACAGAACGATTTAAACTAAGTATTATTATATTTGTAAGCTCAAAAATTAAAAAACTTACAATATACAGGAAGTTCAAGAAGACAGAGTTGACACTTCAAATAAATACCTAAAAAAAAATTATGAGCACACATATATGATCATGACAGAATCTAACTAAAAAAGAAAAACAGAACCAAATATTGAGGAAAAAACACTTACACACTAGGGAGATTTTGAAAGAGGCTGAGACAAGAAAAAAAATATGGGAGAGGAAACTTTGTACTACAATAGAGTTCTGGAAAATGGAGGAGTTAGAGAGAATGCGGGAAGATGAAAATGAAAAAGAAAAAGAAAATGAAAACAGCAGGGTAAAATTTAAATAGCAGATTGTAAAGAAGCTACAACAATTTTTGTTAAAGAGCCGTAGCTTTCTAAATATTTTTTTTTTTAAAAAAAGCAAACACCTTAAATATATTCAAGGCACCATATGACACCTTAAAATATCCAAAACACCAGGTGGTGCCTTATAAAATTCAAGTTCAAGGTGACCTTGAGTGCCTTACTTATAGAGCGCTAGCTAAGGCATATTTGGCCTTTCCCGGTGCTTAATTATAGAGCACCGGCTATGGCCAGCATTGTATAATTAAGCTCTGGCTAAGGGCCAATTTTTTTTTTTTTTGGAACTCAAGAATAAAGTAAGTGATTTCTTTTTTAACTTACTACAACACAAGATTCTGAATAATAATATCTTTTTTACTTATTCTCACCCTTATCCGGCACTTTATTTTTAAACGCCGGATAAGTTTTTTTTGAATGAAAAAAATGCTAAAAATTAACTCAGCTACAACGCTGTTTTGAGAAGCGACATAGCTTGGGATTTTGTTTTTTTTTTTTGTTTTTTAAATAAATGTTTTGTATGACGCTTGTCTAGGAAAGTGCCGCACAAGTCTAACACTAAGCTTTGACGCTTATATTAGGAAGCGCCATAGGTTTTGAACTTTATTTTAAAAAAAAAAAACTATTATCTATAACGTTTCTTTGAAGAAACGCCAACAAAGGGACGCCGTTAAATTCCTCTTTTATAGTAGTGTGAGAAGAATATTTAATAGAAGAAAGACATTTAAATACCACTTGAACTTTAAAATCCTAAATCAACAATTTTTTAAAAATTTAAGTGGTCAATTACTATACTCTTTTTATCGATTCCATCACTTTTATTATTAATAAAATTAATTTCAAATTTTAAAATTCAAACAATATTTTTATGTTTTTTTCCGTCTTTTAATTTGCCCCTATCATTTGTCATTCAAAGTATGTATCCACTCTCAAGTCAAGCACGTCATATACCTATAAGTAAAGGTTGATATTTATAATACGTCCAATCAATTAAAGTCTAAAGACTTTTGATATATATTTGTCATGCTAGTTGCCGTGAAACATGCGGTTGTTGGACTTACGCATTTCAGAAGAAAAATCTAGATGAGAATAATTAAATCCTCATACGATCCTATCTATAGGATATTTCTAATCTATCTCACGAAACTAAAAAAACAATTAAATTAAATTTTATTAACTTTATCTATACATTTAACAATATTCTAACTTTATCTATGTTTACTATATATTATAGTATCCCTGTAAAAATAAAACCTATAATAGTAATAAATGAAAGTTAAAGTTGTACCATCACATGAAAAATGTAATGATAGATGTAACTTTTAAATAAGACTAAAAAAGATATTCTCTCTGTCTTATAAATAGAACCGAATAAATATTTTTTTTTGTGTCTTATTGATATGGTAGACTTCTCAAACATTAAGTTGTCCTCAAAACAAGTTGATGCAACGAAAGAGAAAGAAAATTACGTTAGTGATGAGAAAAGGCTTTGATCCTAGCTAACAGTGATCGATATGCTATCACATGCACCAAAGGGCCATATATTCATTATCATCATATTGTATGGATCATAGAGTAACCCCATAAAACACGTTAGCATTGAGAATAATCTTTAATTTGTCCCTTTAATTAATGTCATGCAAAGTCTGTAGGTCCGACACTCACAAGTCAAGCATGTCATGTAGCTATAAGCAAAGGTTGATATATATAATACGTCCAATCGATTAAAGTCTGAAGACTTTTGTTAGATATTTGTCATGCTAGTTGCCGTGAAACATGCGGTAGTTGGACTTGCGCATTTGAGAAGAAAAATCTAGCTGAGAGTAATTAAATACTTATTTGATCCTATTTATAAGATATTTATAAGATATTTCTAATTTATTTCACTAAAATTAAGAAAATCTTAAATTTTATTAACTTTACCTATAAATTTAATAACATTCTAACCTTATCCCTATTTAATATATATTATAATACCCTTATAAGAATAAAGTGTACACATTAATAAATGAATGATAAAATTATACCATCATATAAAAAATGTAACGGTATACATTTAATAATTGGAGTTGTTTCTACCGACACCATTAACTCTATCCAAGATTGTTACTGCCATTAAATTACCTCTATAGTTTTGCTTTCATACTAATTGCCACTGCAATGGTACTAAATTTACTCTTGAATAGTGATATTTCGTACATCTCCGTAAAAGGCAAGTTTAAACTAGTGTTTACCAGCTATACATGTATTATCTAAATTAATGTTGTTCTGGGCATTGCTGGACACATTATTTCTATATCGTATGATACTTACAACAGTGGGTTATGCTATTTATAATTTGTAAATAATACAACTTGTCATTAAATTTATAAAAAAAGCCAAGTGGTTGATTTGTTGTGGATGATGCCATAACAGTCGCTTTAGAATTTAAAGTAGGTTCTTTCTCCTTTTTTGTGTATAGTTTTTAGGGATTACAAAATTCTAAATCAGGTATATTTCAAAAATTATATTGTGAATTGCTTATCAAGTTTCGTTATTCCCATATCAATTCTTAGTAACAACCTGATTTAGGATTTTACAGTCTCAAAGTTCTTTTTCTGTCTTTTTCCCTAATTTTTAACAATTGTATTAAATAATTGACACACACAAAAAAGTTAAAATTTAACTCGTAATAATAAACCTATCGTTATGAAGATTACTACGTTGTCTTCGCCAGTGCAGCCCAATCCATTTTCAAGTATTTTCCAATTTTGAATGGGCTCATGATATAGAGGGGTCCTCTGGTTCGAGCCTCCAAAATTCTCTTGTTATTTTAGAACAACGAATGAGCAAAAGGGGGCATTGGGAGAAAAAAAAAAAAAGGCAACTTATGTTAATTTTTTTTAGCATGCATTGAGTGCGCACGCGTTAATGTTTTGACCCAATACATGCATTACTAATTTAAATTTTTAAAGTTTTTCATAACTTTTATATTGACTAAAAATAAAAAAGATATATGCAAAGTGAAACCATGTATTAACATCTAACATATTATTTTTTTTGATAAAAATAAATTAAATTAAAAAATATAAATAAATAAATAAAAATGTTCTAATCTTCAACATTTTCACATTCCATTTAGTTGTACAAAATAAAGTAAAATCAAGATTACATTTAGAATGGTTCATTATCAACTTCTAGTATAGCTCTTTGTATCTTTCAAACAATTTAGGAAAAATTAGATCCAAGGACCTAGAGCGGAAGATATTTACTGAGAAGGACCGTAAAAGTTATAATCATTCAAAAGGACCAATAACCAAAGATAGAAATACTAAATTGCCCTGAATTAAATTTCCTATATTCTCTTTTTCTATCTCTCCCACATTCTATTTTAAAAGTAATTTAAATTTTATTTTCTACAAAAATTACAACAGCCAAAATCATCACTTTTTTAACTTTAACTAACATCTACCTAATCATATAATCAATATATCATTTAATTATTAACATAGATATTGTGCCATTTAAATTATTAAGCTTTTTCTTGATTTATATAATCTTGTATAAAATAAACTCTAAGTAAAATAGACAATTTATAAGATATTAAATTTTCTATTTAATATCTTAGTTTTTAACAAAGCTTAATTCCAAAAAAATTATTATTATTTAGTTTGTTTATATTATAGAACTTATTGATTATATTAATTTTTTTAACTTTAAATTTTTGGTTTACACATGAGTATTCTCTAGGGAGGCTATCCTGCATTGATTGAATCATATTTTTATATGATTTTTCACAACTAAATTGAGAGTTTGATGCATTTTCTGGGACATTGTTGCATGATTAAGTACTAATTGTAGTTAGAGACAAATGTATTGAATTAATTGCAATTAAGTGCAAAGTTGTCATAATTTGTTAATTATTTTGTGCAATTTTTCTCAGACTTTTGATGTTACTTGGTGCTTAATTTTGTATTTTAGGTATTTTAGAAGAAAATTGGAGATTTTGGAGGGTCAGAATTATTAATTTGAAGACAGGGGTAAATTTCAGAAAAGGCCCCACAATTTCTGAAAATTTCAAAAATGTGAATAAAAAGCCCAGGGAAAATCACAGAAAATTCCCAAAAATTTTGATAATTATAGTTCTGCCCTGGAAAGATTTCAAACATTTACTCTTTAGTCCCTCCTCTAAAACTTTTGACATGGGTCCCTGGTCAAACTCTATTTTGACCAGGACCTTCAACTAAAAGATCAGACGCGAGTTGAGGGAGAAGATACAGAGAAGCGCCGCGCAAGCTAGAGGCATTTATCATTGAATCATCACCTTCTTCCTCTTCCGTCCAAGGTCGCCAGCAACCTTCTCTCTTCCATGCACTGTCGGCGGCAACCACCTTAAACCAGAGGAGAGGCGCTGTAGAACAGAGTTGTGGAGCTGGGAGAGACAGACGGTGAGCACCGCTGCAACACTATCCTCCAGTGTCATTGCTGTTGGCTCCTTCTTCATCGTGGATAGAGATCGCCGTAAAGAGAACCGAGAGATCGAGAGCTTGAGAGGAGAGGGAGAGGAGAACCACACACCACCACCTTCAATCTTCGTTGTTTTCATCGATTGAAGCTTCTCTAGCACCATCAGACACCACCACCTCCATTTTTGGCGAGAGTGGGAGCTTAGACCATCGTCACCACTGTCACTTTCTCTCTCTCTACCGTCATCCCCTGTTCCCATTGTCATCAGCTCTATCCTCTCTTCACTACCATCACTACCTTCTATTCTTCTTCCACTGTCGTCATCGGCCAACTCTTTATCCAGCCAAGAACTCCTTCTGGTTTATCCAATTTCCATCAAATCCATCCCTACATTCATTCACAATGGGTTCCTTGAATTTTAATGGAGATGTGGTTTCAGTTGACTTCATGAGTGACTAAAGCTTCCAACTCTCAAGGATATCGGGAAGATTGGCTTGAGTTCAAGAGCTTCAAGGGGGAGTTTTCTTTCTTAGTTCCTTTATGAATTTTCTATTGTCATTGTAATTACTAGCTATATTATATTCTAAGGTATTTTCAGTAGGATTTTGTTGAGTTATTTGGACTTCATATTGTTGAACTAAGATTGTTTATATTGTGTTTGGATTTGAACTATTGTGATTGGTTGATTTCTTATCTATTTCCTATTAATTCCATGAGATTATGCTTGCTATGTGGTTACTAGTTTGTGTAATTGATTTGAATTAATTTGAGTCGTGCGTTTGTGCATTTATATTAGAGGAAATAATTGCCTTAATTTAATCTATGTCACACATCAAGTAGTTTTTGAATAATATTTCTAAGCAATAGCTATGAATGCGATCATAGGAGTAACTATTAATTATGAGTGTTAGACCCAATGTGATTACTTGAGGTTTTTAATTAAGACTTAATGGATTTTAAACTCCCATATCATTTAGTGAGCTAGGATAGCCATTGAACCAATTCATCAAGAGAATTCACTTCATTCATATTTCATTAATCATCCCCCGTTTTTTAAAAAACCAAAAATATTAGTCTAGCATTTTTATTATATTGCATTTTCTTTTAGTTATTAATTTGAAAAACTCAAAACCAATTTTCCCTTGTTTTCATTGCATTTGCATGACATTTAGATTACTTAGAATTCAATAAAAGGCTCCTTGAGAAGAGAGAATGATCTTAGGTTTGCCTATACACAATCCTTGGTTAATTTTTGATAGTGGACCCCAAAGCCAACACATGAAAAAGTCCTAATCAAATGGCGACATTGCCAGGGAGCTAATTAATTGGCTCCTTAGGTAATTTAATTGTCAAATTTACTTTTTTGACAAGGGGTTTCTAGTGTGAGGCTTGTTAATTTAGCATTTTTGGGTTTTTTTTTGCATATAGTTTAAGAATTTTGCATTTAGGTAGTTTACATAGCATTCATTGCATTCTTGCATTGTTTTGACTTGGTAGAATTTGTGTGGTGTTGTTGCATTAAATTTCATACGATTTTGATCTCAATTGTTTGAATCCACTATTTCTCCAAGTTAATTCATCTCCTACTTGCATCTTTGGTACTTTTGAAACTTCTCTTTCTTTTCCTCTTGCATTTGTATTTTTGTAGATTCTTTTTCTTAGTTTTTAATAGTTTATAGTTAGTTAGTCATCTTGTGATTCATTGGAATTGTGTGATTGAATTTCTAATGGCTTGGTTTAATAGTTATCAAGATTTACCTCTCAATTCTCACTCTTCCATAGGCAATTACACCGAGAGGAATGATAATATCTCTCAAGGATCTCAATCGGTGCAACAACAATTAGACCCATCTTTACCTGAATGGAGAATCCAAAAAGAGGTTTTGATTGTCAAGGAAATTCGCCCTTTCAATCTCACTCTTCAGTAAGAAATTGAATTGAAGAAAAAGAGTCTATCTCTCAAAGCATCCATTCCATTCAACAATCATTGCAGCTTCTTCAAGCCAAGTTGAGATGTCAAAATAATCCAATTGGTTAAGAATGTCATGGTCCATTCCACCCTCCACACCATGAACTCTACCAACAACCTTCATTCCAACCTTATTGCTCACCACACCTACCCTATAGATCATATCATGAGCCTTCTCCACCACCATATAACCCATAAATCCTTCACCATATAACCGCATATCATATCATGAACCTCCTTCTTCATTTCGCCCCACGTCCCGACCATGTTATCCACATCCTAAGTCTCTCTACCTACCAGTTCACATTCTCAACCATATGTGCCAAACCAAGAACGTACCATTGGTGAAGTCATTAGAGACTTCCAAAATCCAATGACTCGGACTACAAATGAGGAGCGGTCACACAAGAACACCTTTTCCCATTGCATGGCCTCTATAATGAGATCAATGGAACAATAAGATGAAGTGTGTATGAGATTGGCCAAGGACTTTGAGTGTCTCACTCCGCCATCACAAGAAGCAGAGCGATTGAAGAACGGAAATGAGAAGTTGGAGAAAGCAATGGAGTGGCTTGCACAAAAGACTTCTAAATGCAACACTCCACAAGAGACTCTTCCTCCATTGCCTACATGTAATTCAAATACTCAAGATAAGAAAGGCAAGAAGGTGCAATTTCAACTTCTAGAGGAGTCTTCCTTCCGTATGGAGGAGGAACAAAGAGTCCAAGCTCAAGAGCCAAATGCCATTTAACAAATGGCAGATTCTAATCCTTTGGTACCTATTCCTACACAAGCATAAGAAGTGAGCAAGTACAAAAGAACATTGATGAGTCTCCCCTACCATTTGATAATAATCCTATCCTTATAGAAGTCGACTCTCCTACTATTGTAACTAGTGAAACAATTAATGATTTGAGTGATAATGAGGTGGATGAAGAAGTCATTGTTGAATTTCTCTCAAATGTTTGAAAATGTAATTGCTCAACCCATTAGCTCTAGTAGTAGTGATTCGATTGTACTTGTTAATGACTGTGCTCATACTTCTTTGTGTGATGTTTTAACTGTTGAAAATGCTTCTCTTCTTAGTACTAGGGATGATTGTAATCAATTGCATGATATACTTTCATGTTCTTCTGCAAAAAATCAAATATGTGTAGACTGTTATCATGAAAAATGCCACTTGTTGAGTTTCGAAAGAAAACATTTAATGTAGTGGTAGATTCTACCATTAATCTTGATGCACCTCCTTATACTATTGATAATTATAAGCATGACAATTGCGAACATGTTGACTCTTGAATGGATGCTAATGTGGTTGATGTGAGTGATAAAGACCATAATCTAGAAAAAGATCTTTCTCTTGATTCCAATGAATTGCATGATAGTTTAATAAGGGAATATTCAAATGTTTTGATTGATGATTTGACAAATGAAAATGATTCTTTCTTGTGATTTGCCACCCGATATAGAAAAGGAAAATGATTCTTTTGAAAATTCAAAAGTTTTGGGTGGTAACAATTTGAAAATTTCTCTTCTTTCTTCCACTCTTTGTCCTTCCACTTCTTGTGATTGCAATAATGATGTGGTGTACTCCAACACTAGGTTGGATTCCACATTTTCCATATTCCAAACACGAGAATTTTCAAAATGTAACTGATTTGCTGACTCCTATTGATGGGAATACCATTGATTTCCTTGGATGTGATAGTTACTTAGAGAGTTTAGAACTTAACATGCCTTTACTGCACTTGAAATATCTCCATGTTTCTTTTCTTGGATGGGATACCGCTATTTGCTTGTCTGTTTTCAGGTACATTATTGGAAAGGTCATCAAAGGTGGCAACCTCTACCTTACATTCTTGGACCTCTTCCAATTGATCAGGAGCCACCTCCACCAAGGAAATTCAATGAGGGAGAAGATGTTCCAAAAGAAAAATGCATGATTCTCATCAAAGATGAGAACTTCTCCTTCAAGCCACTCAAGCTATTCTAACCAAAGTAGTCTCTTTTCTCACTTGTTTTCTTCCTAAATCCTATGATTCTTTGAACTTAATTATTGTATGAGGAAGATAAGTGTGGGGGAGGGACATAATCCAGTAGAAAAAGGTAGAAGTCATGTAGCTTAGCATGTAGGATAAGAACCCCTTTGTATGCTTTGCATTTTTTGCCACTACCACATTTAATTACCATTGTGCCTTTTCACCTTGATTTCCTTTGTTATTATGACTTGTTTCTCCTTCTCTCTCTTTATGTGATGTTGACGTGTCGTGCTCCAATTGCTATTGGACTTCACAACTTCCCACTTCACTAAGGAACAAGTTAAAATAATAGAATTGCTTTACACATTGAGGACAATGTGTTGATTAAGTGTGGGGAAGGGAAATACATTTTTAAATCCCATTATTTGGTTGTTTTTAAATGAGAAATGCCTTAAACTAAAAAATTTTTCAAAAAAAGAAAAAAGAATGACTTGCTTTGATACATGCCCTAAGTAGTAAAGAGTTGCATTTGCTACTTTGAAAGCATGATTTGTGGGAAATTTTTTGGGCTTTCGTGAGTTCTAGTGTTTTGACAATCTTCAAAACCATGTTTTGGTTTTCAAGTGAATGGGAAGAGAAATGAACCCACTATTGGATTTTTGCCTACTCCTTGCTTTAGGAAAAGAGAGTTTCAACATCATTAGTGCATTTAAGAGTTGAACATTATTATAATTGATTGCAATATTTTGATTGATTGTGTTTGTAAAGTTAACATTAGGAATAATTGAGAAGATGCGTTATGGTTAGTTTGCTATACAATTGATTTTGTTAGAATGTGCATTGGAGAAAAACTTTGTTGGACGATTATTTGGGCCTTGGATTCTTTCCATGTGTACATGTTCACTCAGTTTTTCACCTTCTAGAACTTGTTTCAACTCTTTTTCGAAATGACATTTGCATCAGTGTGATGAAAATGAAAGAGGCATTCAATTTTAAACCCTTTCACCCAAATACAAACCTACATTCACTTACTTTTGCTTACCCCTTTGAGCCATTTCTACGTTGTATGCATGTCATTTTCTCATAATGTTCATAGTACTCTAAAATCAAAGTGATTTACCAATAGAAAGTTAAACAATGTATATATTGAAATGCCATGTATATAGAGAAGAGAAAGAAAGTCAAAAGAAAAAAGAGTATAGTTTGAAAAAAAAAAAAGAAGAAAAAAGAAGGGAAAAAAAGAGCATGAAGTGTGAAAAAGGAAAAAAACAAAGAAAAGAATTGAATTGAAAAAAAACAAGAGAGCGTTAGAAAGAAAAAAAAAAAATATATATATATATATAGAAATGTTTTGTAGATAAAAGAAAAGTAAAAGAAATACCAAGAAGGCATTTGTTCATGAATTTGGAAAAGAATTGGCAATATTTTTCGAGGTATTTAGGTGCTATGAGCTTATTGATAACTTTGACTTGCATATCAACTATTTATTTTCTTTAATTAATTCATTCCATTTAGCCTTCATCCATCATTACAAGCCTTTTAAATCCTCTTGATTCATTGCATTAATTACTATTAGTAGTGTAGATGTTAAAGTTATTACAAGCCAATGGTAAGGTATTGATTAAGTGAAATAGAGTGACATTATCCCAATGAGGTGAGATGAGTGCAATACTAATACCTTGATAGTCTCTGGTGCTTTATTCTAATATTTTGGATTGTGTAGTTAACTAATTTCTTTGCATCCCTTGACTATGACTAATGTTGGCTTGAGGAATTTGATCAATTGATCCATTACTTTCCAATTATGAAATTGCTCATCTTTCAAATGCATTAGTGATTTGAATTTAGAAAATTATACTTAATTGCCTTTGTTCAAAAGTACAAAGATCTAAGTGTGAGGGAATTGATTGAATTATATTTTTCTATAATTTTTCATAACTAAATTGGGATTTTTAATACATTTCTTGGGACATCAATGCATTATTAAGCACTAATTTGAGTTAAGGACATTTATATTGAATTAAGCATAATTAGGGGCAAAATGATCATAATTTGTTAATTATTTGTACAAATAATTTTCTTGAATCTTGATGCTACCGTGTGCTTAATCTTACATTGCCATTGTAGGTGTTTTGGAAGGAAATTGGAGATTTTGGAGGGTCAAGATTAATATTTTTGAGAACTGGGGAAATTAAAGAAAGGGGCCCAAAATTTTTGAAAACCACAAATTTGTGAAGAAAAGGGTGTCCGAGAAATTATGTTAATGGACCCAGAAGTTTTGGAAATTTCACTTTAGCCTTCCAATGTTTCAAGAATTCTTTCGTTAGTCCCTCCTCAGAATTAAACTTTTTAGCCTTTCAGAATGGCCCCTGGTCAAAACTTGCGTTTTGACCAGGAACCACTAGGTTGTTTCTGCAACTGCAACCCGAGATTATAGAGGGAGAGAGAGCCATATGCAGAGGAGCGTCAGGCAGACCCATCTTCGTCGGATCACCTTCATTTTCTTCTCACCTCGCTGGCGACCTTCACTCGCTTTTCTCCATTCTTTCCGTCACCTGCGAGGTTCAGTTTCAGACTGTGAGAGAACCGGAGAGTGAGAGAGACGCAGAGGTCCAACATTCTGTATGTATGAGAGATCCCCAGGCTACAAGAATGAGGATGATGAACTTCTTCTTCTCGGTGGCTCAACCTAAACCGAGATGAAGAGGAGAGTTTGAATGCCGTGAGTTTGACGGCGAGAGTTCTTGAACTCCATTTCCGGCGACCTCCGTCTCTGTTTCATTCCACACCGCTACCTTCTTCCTTCCAGCCGACCTAAACCAGAGAGCTGAGGGAGAGTGTTTCAAGTTGATATCTTCACAAGAACGCACTAGAAGCAGCATCAGAGCATTTCCCAGCGAGCTTCTGCAGTTTCAGGTGAGATTTGCAGTTTCCGGCAGGAATTTCCAGATTCCGAAGAGCCGAGTTTTCATGGATTTTCAGAGCATCAAACAAGTTGCTATCAATGTTATTGAAGCTCCATTGAGTGGCTAAACTTTCAACTCTTGAGAATATTGGCAAGATTGGCTTGAGTTCAAGAGCTTCAAAGGAGTTTTCTTTTTTATTTGCTTTATAAATTTCCTATTGTTATTATAATTTCTAGATATGTTTTAGGTAGTTTCAGTAGGATCTTGTTGGATTAATTAGACTCTATATTGTTTAACTAAGATTGTTTATACTGTGTTTAGATTGGAATTATTGTGATTGGTTAATTTATGGTTATATATTTCCTATTAATTCATTGAGATTATGCTTTCTATGTGATTACTAGTTTGTGTAATTGATTTTGGTTCATTTGAGTGTTGCGATTGTGCATTCATATTAGAGGAAACAATTGCATTAATTTAATCCATTTCATCTTGAATAATATTTCTAAGCAATAGCTATGAATGCGATCGTAGGAGTAGCTATTGATTAGGAGTGTTAGACCCAACATGATTACTTAGGGTTTTCAATTAAGACTTGATGAATTTGAACTCCCATATCATTTAGTGAACTAGGATTGCCATTGAACTAATTTCTCAAGAGAATTCACTTCATTCATTTCCGTATATTCATCCTACTTTTTTTAAAAGACCAAAAATAGTAGCTTAGGGATTTTAATTAAATTTTGCATTTATCTATTTTCATCAAAATCTAAAACAAATTTCCCCTTGCTTTCTTTGCATTTGCATGACATTTAGATTACTCAGGATTCAATAAAAAGTTCCTCAAGAAGAGAGAACGATCCTAGATTTGCCTATATGCAATCCTTAATTAATTTTTGATTGTGGACCCCAATACTAAAGACAAAACGTCCTAATCATGTATACCGTTGTTGAATAAAAAATATAATACATTATCTATACTTTTTTTAAAAAAAAGTATACTAACATTACATGGTTTTCCAAAATTAAAAAAAAAAAACCATTACATGGATTTTTATTTTTAAAATTCACATAAAACTAGTCTAGCATAAAATTATTTTTATGCAAACATCCTTTGAATTGTTTAAAATTGCATATTTTTCAAAAAAAATTTAGATGTATATAACCTTTCTTTAATATTTATAATAAATTATAAAATATTTGAATTTTTCCTAAAATTATATAAATTTTATTTTCAATTAAAATTTGCGTCAATTTTAACAGTTATAATTTTGCACAAATTGAAAGATGTTTGTGTTATTTTTTAAATTGATTGCTACGTAAGATGTAAAAAAGTAGAGAAATTGCATTTAATTTAATGAAATTAAAAAATTCATATTAGTTTTAAAATTTGAATGTGGAGAAAATGTAGGAGGTTTAATCAGGAGCAATTTAGTATTTTAACATTTTTATTTTTATGATTGATCCTTTTGAATGATTACAACTTTTGCGGTCTTTCTCAATAAATATCATTGGCTTTAGGTCTTTCATTCTAATTTTCCCCACAATTTAATACATGTGGAGAGTAGCTTGGTTCAACTGACAAGATGTTCTACCAACTTTAATTTGTAGGTCTCGATTTTGAGTCTTAGAAATGCAGCCATTTTCCATGTCAAAGTAGTGTTTTAAGGAGCACATTTATGCCAGAGTTACTCCCTCCGTTTAATAATAAATTTTACAAAAAAAATATTTTACAATGCATGTTTCATAATTAGTGTCATTCTCATATTTCAATAACATATTAGATTATTTGTTTCATATTTTGCCATCTTATTAATGCACTATTAGTGGTCAAATAAGATTTATTTTAAAGAGCACTAGGTGTTTGTTAAGGAAGTACTTAATAGATTGATTTTACCAGAACTTAGATTATTTAACAATTTCCTTGATTCATGTGATTTTTTTTTTGCAACGCTTTTTATGTAATGGAGGGAGAAAATAATTTAGCATAATTAATAGAATAGGTATTGTACTGAATTCGTATATTTGATTTTATTCATTCACCGTCCAGCTGAACGAGACCCAAGCAACTATTATACATGTACATGATAAATTCTTTTATTTTTTATTTCTCAATATATCTCCCTGAAGCCATTTTCCCAAGGTCTCTCAAGACCCATCAAGCAAACCCATAGCTAAGAGAGAAAACTTCGACCAGTCTTATATTAAGCTGTATATATGTCGATGCCTAAATGAACACAGGCATTACGAACCCTCTAATTTAACCAGCTAATAATGATAAATATGCCTTTCCAATAGCAATCACCATATACAATAATCCTGTAGATTAACAGAAAAGAAATCCCTTTGAAAAGAAGTGATATGTAATATCATATGTAACTGAAAAACAAGAGCACCTAGATGGTTAACTATGATTAAATCTGCCCAAATAATCATTAATTCACAGAGTTATATCTTGAACCAATTCACTACTCCTAATTCATTCTCCTAAAGCCCGATTAAGGTGCTAACAACCCAAAATAAGATGGGAACAAAATAGGGACTTACTAGAAGCCCTGCAATCCACAACGTGATGAACTAAAGTTCGAATCTCTGTTGGGAGAGATGCCCATATTAGTGTCTAACAGTGTCTCGAACATGATTGCCTCAATTAGGAGGATAATAGTGCCTAATAAAACAAAAACCAAAGAAAAGAAACCTGGCAACCACGAAGGACATGAAGTTGACATTCGATCTTGCCTGCATAAATATCACAATGGCCATTCGAATGCAAACCCCTTTCTAGTTACACTCATTTGCTAGAAGGCGAATGCCGATCTTACTTAGTAGGATAAGACTTGTTGTTATAAAATGCAATTGCAGCCATGAAATAGTCTTACATCTCTAAGGAATTTTAAGCTTCCAACTCAGTTTATAGGGGAACTTTCATTGTCATCGTTTAGAGCTTTGCAAGCTGACCGACGACCGGTGAAAATGCCGCGCTTACACCGTTTCCATCAGATGTTGTCATTACCATTCTTGTATTTAATCAATTGCAGACCCTCAGCAAGGTTTTCCAATTTTTCCTTTCTCTGTGGAAAATTGACAATATCAAAGGTACAAAAGGTTGTCTTTTACACAGAACTCTGCAAAATTAAAATTAGTGGTTGAGTGTTGTTTCAAACTTTAACCGGCTTACTTGCATATAATCTATCAATAATATATAAATATTTAAATCATCACTGCATAATATTATTATTTCATTGTTAATATTATTATATCATTTTAGCTCTGATTTTGATTTTGAATGTTTATGGGTATTTTAATTCTTTAACATGTTTATACTTTAAAATAAAAATAAAAAATACAATCAAGTAAGCATGTGGTGCCAAACTTTTGAATTTTTAAATATGGAAAATAAAATGATAACATAGTGGCTACCAAAAATTTTAAAAGGAGAAGTTTAAGACCATTTGGTAAAACATGGTCCACAAAAAGAGAACAGAATTTGGGAGCTGGTTTTGCATAGAAAAGGTGTTAGAAACTTCGCATCAACTACTTATAACTCGTGAGAAAGTTTATACGAAGCTAAACATATAAAATTGATATGAACTTCAATATATTGTAATATTAGCTAAAACAAAAATGAAATAAAAAAGGAAATCATTGGAAAATATTTATTTATTTTCAAATCAACCTTGACCTAAGAAAAGACTCTGGGGCCTTAATTGGAGGGTGGAAGCACAGGTCACTTGGTTAGTACTTTTTTAAAGAAAAAATTATTTTGAGATAAAATAGAAAAATATTGAATTTATTATAATAAATTTGTAAATTCTTACAGAGCAGTTAGAAATGGAATTGTCTTATTGATAGGAATTAAGTTGATGGATTGATTCGTTTATTTGTAAATTTGAAATATATAGATGGTTATAAATATGATATGATATATATTGTTGTGAATTTTAAAAGGGATCTTGTAAATGGATTTGTTTCATTTAAAGAAAAAGAACCCAGTTAATATTTCACTTAAAAAAAGCGTGGTTAATTTAATTGAACAATAAATTTAAAAAAGGACAGTGAGAAATTTATTATAATGAAATCTAATAAAGTAGTTATAAAAAGAATTGCTTGGTTGACAAAAATTAAGTTCATATTCTCAATCTTTATATCGTAAATTTCATGATCTCATAATATGTGGCAGCAAATATGTAAGGGGGAATGATTTAAAAAAAAATTAGAAATATCAAAAAGACAAATCGTTAAAAAATACTTTAGAAATATTAAATATCCAGATTTCATATTAGCACATATGTACTAATGCAGGATTATTGAGATTGGTTATTTTGATATTTCCAAGTATTTTTCTGGGATTTTAACCATATGTAATATATATAAAATAAATGAACAATATAATAAAATAATAATATACCTTCAGATATTTCTCCTCAGTCCATTATTCCCGTAGGTCTTTTACCAGGTGCACGCGCCACTCTCCAACTTGTGGAGGTGATCTTCTTCCAGCTGCTGTGTGTTTGGGTGTGTTTTGAGCTTTTAGTCGTTTTTTTTTAAAAGATCTTATTTGGATAGGAAATTTAATTCTAATTGTTTTGCTTCTTGTAATAGGAAGAAGATGGACTTAGCTTCTCTTTTTGAACTGATTCTTGTTGATGAATTTAATTTGGAAAGGATATTAATCCCTTTTCTTAATAAGAAAAAGCATAGAAATTCTATACTGGGGTGTTTCCAAAGTTAGACAAGAGATTTGATGAATTTGTTTGTGAAAATGTGTAGAGGAGGAATTTAGTTGGACTAAGATTGTTCAACTCTATTTTGAAACTTAAAAGGGTATAGTTATTGTTTGAATACACACACATGACGTGGTGGTGAAGGTTGAGCTATTAAATGAATCTTGAAGCATGTATTTTGTCTGTTGCAAGCATTTTTGCATTCACATTCTTCACTTAATCAGAATGTGTTATTTGGACTGAGATTTTTCAAAGCTTAATAACTCTTGGGAAGCGGAAGGTGATGGAGCATGTCGTGTGTGATTGATCTAAGCCTTCTCTACAACGTTTAAATGGCATGTACAAGTGTTATTTTGTTTAAATGCAAGTTCTTGAAAGCAAGTCTTGGCAACATCATCTTTAATTTCTCTCATCATAATAGAATTATGTTTCATGTCATAGCCATGTTCAATATCTTTATGAACTTCCTTGTACATAATTTGTGAACATTTATAGGGTTTCTGACTATCTTTCTTTGGTCAGTGTTAAGGAATTAAGGATAGAAACTATATAAAAAATTAGGATTGTTGAGAATGTGCCTGGATGTGAAGAGCGTGTTATTACAATCTATAGCTCGTGATGAGACTAATGCTTTTGAGGATTGTTCACAGTAATTGCCACTTAAATGCTACTAATTCTTTTATTCTTGAACAGTTATATTTCGTACATCAACGTGAACTAAAAGGCAATTTTAAACTATATTTTCTAGCTATAAATGTATTATCCAAATTAATGTTGTTCTGTGCATTGCAATACATGTTATTCTGCATTATTGTGTTTGTATGGCACTTGTAAAAGTGGGTTACTTTATTTAAAATTTCTTAATAATAAGCCTTGTTATTATATTTTATCAAAAGCCAAAAGGTTGAGATGTTGAGGAAGTTAGCCACTTTAGAATTGACGGTGGGTTTCTTTCCCCTTTTTTGTGTATTGTTTCTAACAATGGTATCAAATAATTAATTGACATGGATACAAAAAAGTTAAAAACTTAGTAACTCTTATATGATAATAAACCTATTGATATGAAGATTACTATGTTGTCTGCACATATTCAGCCCAATCAATTTATTTTCAATTGTTACCTCTGTTTCATCAATGCTTCCACCTTTTACTTGGTTTACCTCTGTTTTTCTGTTCCAAAAAAAAGGAGAGAGTATATTCTAATTGCTTATAAATTAAATGTTAATCCTGCCAAAATGATGAGAGAAAATAATGATTTGAATAATGATATTTTATTCAATAATTTGTATATGTAATAGTGTGTATACAAGACTACTTATAGATCAGTAGTTCTAATCTGATTGACGCATATACAGGACACGTGTATTGACAGCTGTTTGCTCATACTAACTACAATCTGTTGCGTTGTAACTAAATGCATGCTTAACTAATTACTGTTTACACTAATATTCCCCCTACTAAACTGAGAAAGAAGGAACAACATTGGTTGCCATTAAAACTGAGAGCCATGAACTTCTTCTTCAAATACGATATTCAACTTAGAGCGGCAGTATGCAAACATGGCATGAAGTTGAGGTTTTGTTAGTATATCAGCCACTTGAAAATTTGCTGGTACATATGCAACTGTTACCAGTCCTACTGCCACTTTTTCCCTGATGAAATGGACATCTAATTCAACATGCTTTGTTTTCGAATGAAGCACTGGATTTGCTACTAAAGCTATTGTGCCAGTATTATCACACCAAATTATAGGTACATCTGGCACTGGTATGTTCATTTCCTTTAACAGAGACTGAATCCACATGAGGTTAGTGATTGTATCAGCAACACTTCGATATTCTGCCTCAGTAGAGGATCTAGAGACCACCTGTTGTTTTCTTGACATCTATGAGACAGGTGTAGAGCCCAAAAAAATGCAATAGCCACTGGTAGACCGTTTATTCTCAGGTAGGATTGGATCTTTTGTGGAATCATCTCGCTTAGAAGAATTTTCCTTCTTCTTAGAAGGTCCACCCCAATCAGAGTCAGAGTAAGCCTGAACCTTGAACTGAGTAGCTGGTTTGATGAGCAAGCCATATGTGCTCGTGCCATTCAAATAACGTAAGAGTCGTTGGACACAACCCCACTGCTTTTCTGTTAGTGCATGCATGAACTGACTGAGCTTATTGACAGTAAACACAATATCAGGTCTTGTATAACATACATACTGTAGAGAACCTACAATACTGCGATAAAGGGATGGATCATAAAAAACTGGGCTATCAGTGGGAAACAGATGCGTATTGGATGCCATAGGAGTAGCAAAAGAATGTGCATCTAACATCTTTGCTCTGGACAGAAGTGAGTGAATATATTTCTTCTGAGTTAAAAGAAGACTGTTGGCATTTCGGTGAAACTCAATACCAAGGAAAAAGGATAGATCGCCAAGATCTTTAAGAGAAAATGCTGAACTCATTGTAGTGATAAGATTTTGAACACTACCTTCATTTGATCCAGTTAGCACTAGATCATCAACATAGGTCAGAAGATAGATAATACCTGTAGCATCTTGCTTAATAAACAAACAAGCATCAGATTTTGACTCCTGAAAGCCAAGAGAAATCAGATAAGTGCTAAGTTTGGAAAACCAGGCACGCGGGGCCTGTTTAAGCCCGTAAATAGCTTTCTTGAGTTTACATACCAGCGGTTTGTCATGTGAATCAAGCTGGACAAACCCAGGGGGTTGTTCCATGTACACCTCCTCAACATGATCACCATTGAGAAAGGCGTTATTGAAATCAACTTGATGTAATTTCCAGCCTTTTGTGATAGCCAATGTAAGCAAAATTCTGACAGTAGGTGCCTTGACCACAGGGCTAAAGGTGTCCTGATAATCTGAACCAGCTTCTTGTGAGTAACCTTTTGCCACCAAGCGTCCTTTGTATTTAGCAATGGAACCATCTGCATGTGTTTTTAAGCGGCACAACCAACGACAACCAACAATTTTCCTATCAGCTGGGCAAGGCACAAGATCCCAAGTTTTGAATCTGACAAGAGCATCAAATTCCTCTTGAACAGCCTTTGCCCAATTTGGATCTGCTAAGGCTTGCTCTATAGTGGTTGGAACTTGAATATCTTCAGCTACTGTAAACACCTTTGGTTTGAAAATACCTGCCTTACTTCTAGTAACCATATGATGTGTATTTAATGGAGCTGATGAGACAGACTGCGATTGTGCAGAATGTGAAGAAGAGGTGGAATGCAGAAGAGAGCTGTGAACTGCAGAGGGAGATGCTGGATGAATACTAGGAGAGGAGACAGCAGAAGCATGGGAGTTGATTAAAGGACCTGATGAGCGAATAGTGCCAGTAGGGTGAATCTGTGGTGGTTTAAAACTCACGGAGGAAGTATGACCTGACATATAGAATGGCGTATATTGTGTTGCCCTGTACCAGGAAAAATGGATTCATTAAACTCAACATGACGAGTGATGTATAATCGGCTAGTGGTCCTGTCCAAACATTTATAACCTTTTTGAGTAGAGCAATATCCTAAGAACACACATGGTGTAGATCGAAATGCCAATTTATTTTTATGATATGGACGAAGCATTGGAAAACATTCACAACCAAATACTTTGAGGATAGAGTAGTCAAGTTTGATGCCATAAAGTTTCTCATATGGTGATACTCCATTTAACACTTGAGTAGGCAACCGGTTTAATAAAAATACAGCAGACAGAAAAGCATCGCCCCAATAAAATAGTGGCATACTAGCAGCTGCTAATAAGGTCAACCCCATATCTACAATTGTTCTATGACGCCTTTCAACAATTCCATTTTGCTCCGATGTATATGGACAAGTTAGTCTATGTTCAATACCATTATTTTCAAGAAAAGATTTAAATGCCAGGAATTCTCCTCCATTGTCACTCTGCACTTTTAGAATTTTAGTGCTAAACCTATTTTCAACCAGACATTTAAACTGTTGAAAAATGACAAGAGCATCAGATTTATTCCTTAGCAAATATAACCAAGTGAATTTGCTAAAAGCATCTACAAATGCAAGATAATAATAGAAGCCATTTGATGCAAAAGGAGCTGGTCCCCATAAGTCCTTTGATATCAACTCCAAAGGTTTTGTGTACACAGTCGTAGAGGAAGGAAAAGGAAGTGTATGACTCTTCCCCATTTTACAAGCAGAACAAAACACCCTAGGAGTGTTACTATGATAGGGTAGATTAAGAGACTTCAATATAGATTTAACAATGGTGTCATGTGGATGTCCCAGCCTTTTATGCCACAAGGGAATTAAATCTGAACGTGTGACATGATAACACGAGGTAGCAGCAAAGTCTTTATTTCTTGTAGAAGTGCATTTATTTCCTGTAGCACCACTTAGCAGTCTTTGAGGTGATGCAGATAGTTTGTACATCCCAGTATGTTCAGTACCATCCATAAGGATTTTCCTGGTCTGCAAATCCTTAATAAAGCAGGCATGAGGAAAGAACTCAATTGAAGCACCATTGTCTTTAGTAGCCTGGGAGATAGATACTAGATTTTTTTGCATAGAAGGAACATAAAGAACTCGACGCATACGCATGTGAGAGTGAGGATTAGATAAACATGCATTACCTATATGAGACACAGGTAAAATGCCACCACCGCCTACAGTCACTTTGGACTTACCTGCCGGATTCATATGAGTGATTAGATTCTGAGCAGAGTTGGTGATGTGCTGAGTTGCACCTGAATCAAGATACCACGCATCATCAACAATGCTTTCCGGTGTTGCAATAAAGGCCTGCGCTGTGGTTGCATCATGTTGCCCAGTAATTTGACCACCAATAGAAACAGCAGGATTTATAGAAGGGTGGGACAGATCAGAACTAGGATTTGCAACAACAATAGAATCGGTAGAGCGGGAATTCGAATGACCAGTCAAGTGAATTTCAGGATTACTGGTAGTATGATCATGAGGTGCAGATGAAGAATAAGGGGCAGGGAGGACAACATTATATTGTTCAGGCCAAGTATAATAGTCAGGATTATCAGGTATATATGTACTAGCGTCGGTGAATAAGGCATGAGCAGTGCCACCACCATACGAAGAAGCTGTAGGTTCATACCTAAAATAACATCGATTCGCAGTGTGTCCTGTTTTAGCACAGATCTGACAAGTAGGCTTGTAATGAAAAGGAAGTCCACAACCTCTACTTCAAGCTGCATAACCTCCTCGTGAAGAAGATGGAGGTGGAGGATAAGGCGGCCTTCCGTGTCCCATAGATCCAGCAACTACACGATTTTCATGCTGTTGAATAGCAAACACCTGATCATCTACCACAGAGGAGGAAGCATAGTGAGCTTGAGATGACGTGTTTGTTAAGAATGCCTTCTGTCGTGCTTCAGAATCCAACAACATCGTTGAAACAGAGTCCAAGTCAAAACGAGATTTGGACGAGTTGATGATAGCTATCACCGATTCATATTCGGCAGTCAAACCATTGAGAATATGTGAAATCTTGACAGATTCCTGAACCGGTTCGCCTAGCAACACCAGATGGTCACAAATCGACTTTAGATTAGCCAGATAGTCACGCATGCTCAGATCACCCTTCCGTTGATTTGTGAGAAGATTTTTGTAATGGAGAATCTTCGAGTCTGATTTTGCCGAATAGAGACTGTTAAGTTTTGACCAAATCTGAGCCAAAGTTTCGAGTCCGACCAGCTCAGGCAGAATAGAAGGAGATACCGAAGCTAGGAGCCACGACGCTAGTGCAGAATCTAGTTGTTCATAGACATCAAACTCAGGATTTTCGACTTCACGATCGTCCTCATCACGTAGAGTCTGCAGAGGAATCAGAACAGAACCATCTAGATAGCCAAATAGCCGGTGTTGTTTGGCCATAAAATACACCTGTTGTTTCCAGATCAGGTAATTCGAATCGTCTAACTTCACAGTAATCTTCTTATTTGTGAAGTTGCATCCATGAAGTTGATTTGGATCAGCCAACACCGAGGAAGCTGAAGTTGAAGACATCGTGTTAGCAATCTGTCAATCCTTTGATTATGGAGACAGACCACCGTCGACGTCGTCTTTCTCTGTTTTTGCATTTTAGCCAGTGATCAGAGCTTCGCCGGTGTGGCCGGCTCTGATACCATGCCAAAATGATGAGAGAAAATAATGATTTGAATAATGAGATTTTATTCAATAATTTGTATATGTAATAGTGTGTATACAAGACTACTTATAGATCAGTAGTTCTAATCTGAATGACGCATATACAGGACACGTGTATTGACAGCTGTTTGCTCATACTAACTACAATCTGTTGCGTTGTAACTAAATGCATGCTTAACTAATTACTGTTTACACTAATAAATCCACGTATTACTTTGGCCCCATAATTAAACTCCAAAATTACATAACAATATACTCTAACTTTGAGTCTGTAAAATAAATTAAAACCATGACAAAAACTTTGGATTCCCCAAGATCATTCATTAGAATGATATGTTTCCCTGAAACAAAGACTTATAAACAAGTGGTCCATATTCTTTCCTGTCAAATGATATTAGTGCAAGCTAAGCCTTCCATTCTGATGTTCTAGATCCTTGGCTTACTGGATTCAAGCCTCACATTCAAAACATCATTTGCTGCCACTAATTCTACTATGTTGGCTTGAGATTGAATTGTTTTCTTGCTCTCCTTTAGTTGGCCGCTTTCAAGTTTGCAAGCTCATGTTTGAGATTTATCTTAATCTTATAAAGGAATAGCGTCGTGAGCCTTTTATCAAATTTTGACAAATCATCTTCTGGCATTTCATGTTTGATATATAATCAATTATCTGGGAACCAAATATCCAAACTGGCCCTAGAAACAAGGTTTAACAATATTCAGAAATACCTAATGAGATTTTTTGACCTAATTAGGACTTGAATATGAAAACTCTACGACCATGAGAGTGAGAACCAACCCGTGATGATTGGCAACCCCTTAAATTGTTATAGACAAAGTGACAAATCCCTATTTTATTATATATTTTCATATTTTATTTGGGGATTTTGTCATGATAATTGCCCTTAAAATGACTTCTTTGTGCATAATTGAGATTAAGAGTAAATACATTGAATTAAGACTAAAAAGGGTAAAATTGTCAAAAAAAATGTAATTACTCTTAATCAATTTATTTTTAAGAAGATTTGATGTTGGGTTAATTATTTTCAATTGTAGTTACTTGAAAAATGGGATTAAAACTGAAAATGACAGTTTGGGGTTCAAATTTGCAAAAGGTCAGTCTTGGCCCATGAATTTTGAAAATTTCAGTTTGGTCCATAAAAAAACACAGTGTTTTGGCATCTTTAGGTCAGATCTTTTTTGCGCTGGACATAAAACAGAACCAGAGAGCATTCACGAAGGGAGAGCAGAGTTGCCAATAGAGGAGAGGGAGCTTGACCATCACCTTCGCCTTTATTGTTCCTCGCCGGCGGCAACGTTCACCTTCGCGGTCACCGATGAGCTTCTTTCCATCACTGTCCACCATTACCTTTGTCCTCTTCAGCCACGTGCTTTAGGAAGGAGAGAGGGAAACTCCAAATCTGATTCTCAGCCTCCAAGGAATTCCCTCACGCCTCACCTTCACCATTCTCCTTACATAATCCATCATCATCTTCTTCTACACAACTCCAAAGCTGTTGCCTACTTCCATTTTCTTCACCACTTCACCTCGCCTTCAGTTATGCCCATCGTCATATTCATATTCTCTATCTCATACTCTCTGTTTCACCAAACCTTCATCCAATTCCCCTACCTTTAATTCTTTGCTGAGCACTTCCTTTCTTCATTAATTGATATGGCTGAAGCTGTGAAGACATTTCATGACTTTGTGATGACAAATTGCAGTGGCTAATTTCTTTTGCTCTTGGAATGAACTTGAGATGGCTTGAGCTCACATGTGCTTTAAGGGGAGTTTATTTTATCTATAGCTCATTACTTTTGTAATTTCTTAGGTTTAGAAATTCATTTATGTAATGAGACTATGATTTTAGTTATGATTTATATGGATTGAGTTGTTGTAATTTGGAATTTGTAATGAGGATTTGTACTCATCAATATATATGAATATATATATATGGTTATATATATGTTTATCTATGATTCTATTGTTTCTCTCTATTTAACATGGTATTGTTAGATAGTTTGATTGAATTGGAATTGTAGTTGAACCTAAATGCATTACTTATTCCATAGTCACTCTCTAAAGGGTTTTAATAATGCTTAAATTAATGGGTTCATGAGTTTAAGCATTATACTCAATGGTAATTGATGTTTGGTATTTTAGGAAACTTAGAGAAACCCATTACACTAAGAGGGCTTAATAGCATTTCAAGGGTAGGGGTTCCTCTCTTGTGATACTAAACTCATTGGTTAACGAGGTTTAGTATTTTAGAAGCTTAGTGTACTAACTCTCCAAATATTTTAATTGAGTGAGGATAGACATTGAAAACCATTTCTAAGAACATCTTCATCATTTGCATTCTAAACCAATTTCCATTCCATTTCAATTTTATTCCAAAAATCCAAAAATATTAGTTTTGAAAGCATTTTAATTAAATTACAATTTAGTTGTTAGATAAAAAAGGTAAAAATAATTTTTAACTTGTTCTGTGCCAATCATCACACTTAGTTTCTAGGTAATTAATAAAAGGCTCTTCGAGAGACGACCCGGGATTGCACCCTATATTGCAATCTTTGGTTTAATTTTTGAAGAGGTTACCAAGGCAAAGCCGACAACGCCTTATTCTTCAAGTGGCGCCATTGCCGGGGAGCTAAATAATTGGTTCCCTAGTAGCTAAGTGTCAATCTTTGATTGATTGGTACCTTGAGCCTTTAGGTTGCATTTTAGTTAGTTTAGGTAGTTTTGCATGTTTTTCATAGCATATTGCATCTTTCCATAGAAAATTTTGAAAAAAATACCAACCAATATCTTGATTTTCTTTCGTTTTTGCATTTACATTTTTAGGACATAGGATTCATTGGGATGTAATTGATTGCAAGTTGAATGGCTTGGTTTAATGAGGATCATAAGTTTCGGGTTTACACTAATCCTCATATGCATTCTTGTTTAAGGAGTGATAGAACCTCAAGCTCTCAATTCATTGATGGATCTTATGGCACTTTGAGACATGAATCACTTTTTGATCTCACATACTCTCAAAAGTTTGATTTACTTCAATAATAATTGGATTCCCTCCATGCAGACATAAATCGAAGAGGAGCCTCTAAATTTCAACATCCTCAATATCTCCATACACATTTGGAACAATCTTGTCCACAAACCTCCTATTTTGACCATGAACCTACCTTTCAACTACCTCAATCCCACTTTAACCATACTTCTTCACCCTACCCATTTCATCAAGAATCACCTACTCCAATCTATCAAGAACCATTGTATCCATTTCATCTTCCCCATTTCCTCTACTTCTATCCAATGTAGAACTCCCTATGAACCACCTTCTCCATCATTCTATAAACCTCCACCATAATCTCCTACCCCTCAACCTAGTGGATTGGATGCCCTATTCTCATCCCACAACATGGATTCCCTAACAAGTGCATTGACAAGGAAGTGTGAAGCACTCAAAGAGCCATACCTTCAGCTACTCTTGTATCAAGGCACAATTGGAAGCTCTAGGGAGATAGAAGAGCAATTAGAAGACATTGAGTTTTTCAAGGCACACTATGCTCATATGCTATGGGTAAAGACAAGAGGTGAAGATGGAACCCCTTGACCCTATAACCTACAAGAAGAGGCATAAGGAGTCTAAGCTCAAGAGCCAAATGCCACTTCAGAAGTGGAAGATTTCATACCTCCAGTACCTATACCCACACAAGATGTAGAGAGGATGCAATTGCATTTTCAACTAATAGAGGAGTCGCATTCAAACAGTGGTAATATTCCTTCTCTTCTTGAAGAGGTTGACCCTCCTCTTACTACTATTCTTGATGTTGTGAGTGATGATGAGGTGGATGAAGAAATTATGGTCGAATCCCCTCATATTCTTGATGTTGAAAATGCTCACTATGATATTTTTAATAGTAGTTGTGTAGTTGATGATATTGCTTGCATTGTCAATGCTCCTATATGTGATGAACATGTTCTTTTCCCTAGTTCTAGAAGTGTTGAACATATTAAGCAAGACATAGTGGAAATTGATGCATTATACTTGGATGCTCAAATTGTGGTAAAGTGTGAACCTGATGATAGCTTAAATAATTGTCAAAATGATGATTGCTTACATGATTCTTCTTCTGTTTTAAGTGTTGGCAAGCATGATTTGGAATTTTTTAATGCTATTGAACAAGATGAAGAACTTATTTTTCCCTCTTCCCTACATTCTGCTTTTGTTTGTTCATGTGAGGGTGAAATGTCATGTGCTATTTGTACGGAGATTGATAATTGGCTTTCTTCTTCACATGACCTTGATTCTTCATCTAGTTTAATTGATAACATCATAGTGCATGCTACACTTGCTACAAGCCTTGAAAATTGTGCACCTTTGGATCCTTATGAATTGCATGATTTAGGTAGTTCAATAAGGAAAGATTCAATGATTTTGAATGATAAAATTGTAAACGAAAAAGGTTAAGGTGCAAAAATACACATGTGATTATTCCAAAAGTGCACCCAACACCAAATACTTTTTTTAGGTGCAAAAGTAACTAGGAGCTTCCAAAACAAGGGCAAAAGTCATAGTTGCAGTTAAAGTAAAAAAACTTCCGTTACTTTCCTTAACTTTGCCGGCTAGAGTTCATGTGTAATATATTCATCTTTTGACCATAGATGATGTGGTAGTTAGGAAGTGGAAGACTTCAAAAAGTTCTCATTTGCAGTCTCTGCAATTTAGAACATGCAACTGAGCACAATAACAAGTTCCTTCGCTACCGCCACACTCATCTTTGTCGGACATACGCAGAGTGAAAATTTGAAGAGAAAAACCCACCCAAAACAAACCATCATCAATATCATCAAAGGGGAAGCATCGAAGAAGCAGAAGAAGAATGAGAGTGAACCAAAATCAAAATCAAATAAGAATAGTGAACCACTGAAACAGCAAGTGAAAGCCACCATCTATGGTCATGTAAGTCCATGATATGATTGAAGCCACTGAAACAGCAAGTGAAAGCCACCATGACTCATGATTTACAAGTGAAAGGCGAATGATTTCTCGAATAGTCTTCAGAAAGAAACATGTCGATCCCCACAGAGCAAGCAATCGAAAGGATTCCTAACACCAGAGAAAGTATTTTTAGCATGCCTGACAAACTAAGAAACAACAGAAGAGCATCGATGTGAAAGAGAACCAGAAATTGGGCTCTGGTTTTAACTATATCTAGAACTCTAAGAACGTGAAATCAAAAAATTGCCGGTTATTCACATTATTTAGGCGATATGTTTAGCAAACAAACTAGGTGACATTTAGTTGACCCAAATCTAAACAGCGACTTAGTCATCTTCAAGTCGCATGCATACTAACAAAACTAGGGCTAATTGACCATCAGATTCTGATTTATACTTCAGATATTAAAAGTTGATTTCGAATTCATAAATTCAATGACTCGAACAAAGCGAGGAACTCACTATACATTAATTCAGATATTAGCAACGGCATTAGCCACTGAATTATTCATTCTGTTTAAATAATTTTAAGCGATTTGGTTATACCTCTGCTTGAGACGATGAACAAGAAATTCAAGATTCCAAATAAAGAGATATCAACAGCGGACATGGGGGAGACTGACGGTGGCATGAATGGGAGAAGATGATGATGGTAGTGGCATTTGGTGGTGGCCTCCGGCGGTGAACATGACGGACTGACAGAGGAGGAACAGAGATGGCAGTGGTGATCAACTTCAGCCTTGGAAACTAATGACGCTGCTTCTGTATCCAGAGCCTCTCAGCTCACACTCCCCAGCCGCGTCTCTCACGGTGCTGAAACTCTCACCGTCGCCGGTAATGGTGATCAATAGAGGTGGTGGTGTGGTGTGGAGAAGATGATGGATAGTGAATGATGGGAAGAAGGATGAAGATCATCCGATGAGTTGTTGATAACTTCCTCTCGGCATTCAACACTGGAAAATTACACATGGGACAAAGTTAGGGAAAGTAACAGACGTTTTCTAACTTTAACGGTCACTGTGACTTTTGCCCTTATTTTGGAAGCTCCTAGTTACTTTTGCACCTAAAAAAACATTTGGTGTTGGGTGCACTTTTAGAATAATCACATGTGTATTTTTGCACCTTAACCCAAATGAAAATGAATTTTTCCATTTAATTCTTTATTGCGATTTGCCACCTGACATAGAAAATGAAAATACTTGTTTTGAAATTTTAGGTGGTAATAGCTTGATCAATTCTCTTTCTTCTTCCACTCTTTTACCTCCCAACTCTTGTGATTGCAAAAGTGATGTAATGCACTCTAACATTAAGTTGGATTCCGCATTTTCCCCATTGCAAGCTCAAGAGAATTTTGAAATTGTGACTACTTGTTTGGTTCCTACTGAAGGGAACCAAATTGATTTTCTTGGGTGTGATTCCTACTTAGAGAGTTTTATTCTTAATATGTGTGCACAATACTCTAAGTCTCTCCATGTTTATATCTTTGGATTCGATATTGCTTCTAGCTTGTCTTCTTTGTAGGCATACACTTGGAGGAGTCCTTTGCAGTACCAAGCTCCACCCTACATTCTCGGATCTCTTCCGGTTGATCCTGAACCGCCTCCACCTAAGAAAATCAAGCAAAGAGAAGTGTGCACTATAAAGACCATCATGTTTCTCATATTGGATGAGAACTTCTCTTTCAAGTACCTTAAAAGATTCTAACAAAGGTTGTCTCTTTCTTCACTTGTTTTCTTCCTAATTTTTATGATTATTTGAGCTTAATTGATGAATGAGGGAGATTAAGTGTGGGGGAGACAAAACCATTAGTAAAAGGTAGATCTTTTTATTTTTATTTTCTATGAAGTGAATAAATGCTCCATGTTCATATGTCATTCTTATTTCACACTTAATTTTTACTACATTTTGAACTTCATTGTTAAACTCACTTCACTTGTTTCTTTCTTCTTCCCCTCATGGTGATTGTTGAAGTGTTGTGCTTCAATCTTGAATTGGACTTCACAACTTACCACTTTACCAAAGAAACAAGTTAAGTTAGTTTCTATTTGTTGTTTACATTGAGGACAATGTAAAGATTAAGTGTGGGGGAGGGATTGCTCTAGCCATAATGTTTTGGTTCATGAAATTTGAGAAAAATTGAAAATTTTTGAACTTGTGAATGGTTTTGTGAAGTGCTTAATGGACCCCTATCCTCACTTTCCTAATGCAACTCCTTGACATGTTTTTATGAAAATATAAATGCATGCTGATTGTGAAAGTCAAGCAAATCCAAGTGTGATTGCATTAAGCTTGAGTAATCCCTTTGCTTGATTCAATTGAGTGATTGGAGTGTCTTTAATGAAATTTTATTAATTTGGATGCATAACTTGATTTTAGGAATTGGATATGGTAGGGAAAAGCCCTGTTGGAAGATTTTTTAGCCTTAATTCTTTTTTCTCATCATGTGTGTGCATTTATCTATTCTCTAGTTAATCTCTAGAACTTGTCTAGGTTCTTTTTCAAGGCTGTTTAATGCCTTGAATTTGTAGTATGATAGGGGCAATCATTTCTAAACCCATTTACCTAAACACAAACCATCTATCATTTACCTTTGTTTACCTCTTGAGCCTTTTATTTTCATTTTGATTTCATTATACAAATGCTATGTGTGTATCTTCTATCAATTTCTTCCTAGCACTATGATAAAAAAAAAAGGTATTATTGTATATGTAAAAAGAAAAGTGACATGTGAATAGTCAAAAGAAAAAAAATAGAAAAAAAGAAGAAGAATAGAAAAGGAAAAAAAAGAAAAGAAAAGAGAAAAAGAAAAAAAATTGTAAATTATATAAAAAAAATGAATGAAAAGAAAAGAGAAATAAATAAGGGACTATAGTAAAATATGTGAATAAAGTTTAGTTGCATAATGCTAAGTGATCTAGCAATTTCTTGGGTGCAAGCATAGTATTTTGTTACATTTTCTATTCCATTTAGCCTTTCCAACATTACAACCCTAAAAAGTCCCCTTGACTATGGATTTATGGCAAAACTAGTGGTAGAGATAGTAGAACCTTTACAAGCCTATGGTAGATGCTAGAATAGATGAATTGAGTGAAATTCCCTATGATTTGAGATATGAGAGAAACACATAGTCCCTTGAGAGCTCTATCATATCTATCTTTCTTAGTTTTGTTATGTGTTCAATTTGATTTCTTTGCATTAAAAATTTCCATGAGCTTTAATTGATTTGGAGATTGTGGTTATTCAATCTTTATCTAATTGCATTCTTGAATTACTTGATGATTACAATATTGGGCATATTTATGGAAACACTGGTTTTATTTTGCCTAGGAGGGCAAAAGGCTAAGTGAGGGGGAATTGATAAATCCCTATTTTATTATATATTTTCATATTTTATTTGGGGATTTTGTCATGATAATTGCCCTTAAAATGGTTTCTTTGTGCTTAATTGAGATTAAGAGTAAATATATTGAATTAAGACTAAAAAGGGTAAAATTGTCAAAAAAAATTGTAATTACTCTTAATCAATTTTTTTTAAGAAGATTTGATGTTGGGTTATTTATTTTCAATTTTAGTTACTTGAAAAATGGGATTAAAACTGAAAATGATAGTTTGGGGTTCAAATTTGCAAAATGTCAGTCTTGGTCCATCAACAAAACACAGCATTTTGGCATCTTTTGGTCAGATATTTTTTTTGTTAGATATAGAATAGAACCAGAGAGCATTCACGAAGGGAGAGCAGAGCCGCCAACAGAGGAGAGGGAGCATGACCATCACCTTCGCCTTTATTGTTCCTCGCCGGCGGCAACATTCACCTTCGCGGTCGCCGGTGAGCTTCTTTCCATCACTGTCCACCATTACCTTTGTCCTCTTCAGCCACGTGCTTTAGGAAGGAGAAAGGGCAGCTCCAAATCTGATTCTCGACCTCTAAGGAATTCCCTCACGCCTCACCTTCACCATTCGCCTTACATAATCCATCATCATCTTCTTCTACACAACTCCAAAGCTGTTGCCTACTTCCATTTTCTTCACCACTTCACCTCGCCTTCAGTTATGCCCACTTCATATTCATATTCTCTATCTCATACTCTCTGTTTCACCGAACCTTCACCCAATTCCCCTACCTTTAATTCTTTGCTGAGCACTTCCTCTCTTCATTAATTGATATGGCTGAAGCTGTGAAGACATTTCATGACTTTGTGATGACAAATTGCAGTGGCTAATTTCTTTTACTCTTGGAGATGAATTTGAGATGGCTTGAGCTCACATGTGCTTCAAAGGGGAGTTTATTTTATCTATAGCCCATTATATTTGTAATTTCTTAGGTTTAGGAATTTATTTATGTAATGAGACTATGATTTTAGTTATGATTTCTATGTATTGAGTTGTTGTGATTTGGAATTTGTAATGAGGATTTGTACTCATCAATATATATATGGTTATATATATGTTTATCTATGATTTTTCTCTCTATTTAACATGGTATTGTTGGATAGTTTGATTGAATTGGAATTGTAGTTGAACCTAAATGTATTACTTATTCTATAGTAACTCTCTAAGGGGTTTTAATAATGCTTAAATTAATGGGTTCATGAGTTTAAGCATTAGACTCAATGGTAATTGAGATTTGGTATTTTAGGAAACATAGAGAAACTTATTACACTAAGAGGGCTTAATAGCATTTCAAGGGTAGGGGTTCCTCTCTTGTGATGCTAGACTCATTGGTTAATGAGGTTTGGTATTTTAGAAGCTTAGTGTATTAACTCTCCAAATATTTTAATTGAGTAAGGATAGCCATTGAAAACCATTTCCAAGAACATCTTCATCATTTGCATTCTAAACCAATTTCCATTCCATTTCAATTTTATTTCAAAAATCCAAAAATATTAGTTTTAAAAGAATTTTAGTTTAATTACAATTTAGTTGTTAGATAAAAAAGGTAAAAATAATTTTTAACTTGTTTTGTGCCAATCATCACACTTAGTTTCTAGGTAATTAATAAAAGGCTCTTCGAGAGACGACCCGGGATTGCACCCTATATTGCAATCCTTGGTTTAATATTTGAAGAGGTTACCAAGGCAAAGCCTACAACGCCTTATTCTTCACAAAGCGTCACCATAACCCCCAATTCTGCTTCATTTCATTTCATTCGAGTTCTCAGTTTATGTTAAACATGGTCTTCCCTCCTTCTCACACACTCTTGTTTCCCACCAACTCTCTTTATCACCCTCTCTCAAATCCTTCCCTCCATTACCACCCCAACGCTTTCAACATTTTCTGTTAAACAAAACTAGCGGTGTTAATATTGAAGGACTAAATGTCAAACCCCTTAACATTTCGATATATGCAGAGTGATAAAGGCACAGTTCTACAGGCATACAAAAATAACACAAATATACTGATAAGAAGTACTTGTTTATATATTGGAGTTCCCTGTAGGGTTTGAAAAATATATACAAACTTTCTCCAAAACTATCAAAAAAAACTAATTCTAAGCAACAGCTCCATCTTTTTTACCCATAAACCTTAGTTGTCGGCATCCATTGTTTTGCCCCTAGAGCCGCTAGCTTCTGCAAGAAAATATTTTAATTTTGAAAAAGGGTGAGATTCAAAAGAATCTCAGTAGTAACAGATAATCGATCATAGAAAATACAATAACAAATATGCCAAGTACCACATGTAGCAATATTATTATAACACATAATTCAGTTTAGTCGAAAACGTTTAGAGCCAACCACTGTTGCAACCCGTACTCATTCCATACCTCAGTTGGGCTCGAGACCACCAACTGGGCATATCAGTGTACTCGTAGGCTTTACGCCCTTATTTTCATTTTACCTTTACCAGAGTATTCGTGAAAAATGATATGCGATTCGGTGGGTAAAATAAGAATAGCATAAATATACTGATAATATGTGCATGATTAAAGAAATTCCCCATAGGGGTTTGTAAGTAATAGTTACAAACCTTGTAGCCGCACATGGTGCTAGGGTATCTAAACCCATCCTAGTGAAATGGAGACTTCTTCCCGTCTTCGCTTTACCACTGCAACCTTCTCTCGTGCAGTTCTCTTCTCTGATTTTTGCATACCTTTTGTATTCGCCTGTCTAAATTGTTGGTAAGGGAGGGTGAGATTCGAGAGAATCTCAGTAGGAAACAGATACCATAATACATGCATGATAGATGCTATGTGTATGATATGTTAGTTTTAACTTGATGTATGCCCCAAAATGACATTTCCGCATGCTCAATGTTTCATGTAACAAAACTATGGCCACAGTGGAAACAGAAACAAAGCTTTATTTATTCAAATATGCTCTACATAATCAAGTAAAGCAATCGCATACATCATTACACCAACAAATATATCAAATACATGCAAGTAAGATAAGTCCCTTACTTTGTGTCCCTTTTACTAAACAGAAATAGTTCATCGATCTTCGTGTAAATAGCTCAGGCTCCATATTCAATCCTACAATGCCAAATGTACCGTTTAGACACTTCCATAGCATCTTTGGGGGTTATATGAGTATATATTGAAAAGTTACTAAAATGCCCCCGGGACCCAACCCAGTCTCGTCGTACCCAGTCCAACCCCATTTTTCTGAAATTCTAACCTAGGCTAACCTGACATATTTTCACCTAAGGAATCCATTTCCAGACTCGGAATTACCAAATTCACTGCCAAAAGACCAGAATGCCCTTGGCAGCACTTATTCCAGTGTTTCAGGGGCGTTTTCGTAATTATGATTTTTTGGGCTCTTCCAAAAAAGTGACCAACTGTAAGCCCACCTAATTTTCCTTCCTCAATACAATGAAATCATCAAATCATTGAAAATCCAACTCTAAGGCCTCTTACTAGAGCTGGCTAAAATTCTCAAGTACTCCGAGGAAAATTGGGGTTTTCGAAATCGAACTCCGCAGACGTGTTCCTTTCTACTCATAACTATTTTATTAACTATTACATTAGGTTAAAACTACCATTTTGACCCAATTTTGGTAGCATAACCCTTATGCCATCTCAATTTCCAAATTTAAAACCAAAGACAATCCGATGAAATCTCACCGATTAGATTGTCCACAGCAGTAAGGACAATCAATATTTAAAGTTTTGGAAGTTACCTTAAGCTGCTTTTTGTTTTTCCTTAGGTGGCTAAAACCCTAACTCCCAAGAACTCCAAATTCTTGCTTCAAATACCTTAAATAATATAGAAGAGAAGCTTAAGAGAAGGATTATACACGGTAGATACGAATTTGCCAAAAAAAATCGACCTACCTTATGATATTTTCCTCCTTCTCTCTCTAAAATTCTCTCAAGCTCTCTCTCTCTCTCTCTTATTTCTCATGGTGATGCACGGTTTTGAGGAAGAGGATGAAGGGAAATAACTTTATGTAATATCGCTTTTTCCCTTTTTAATTATTTAACAACAAAAAATTCTAAACTTGGACTTTTTGTACATAAAGCCCATTTATTATCAAATTATTATTTTCTCTCTTTGGTCAGCCATGAATCACGTCTCAAGGGCCCAAGTTAGTGCCAAAATGGGCTGTCAACAATTTATCCCTTGATTACAAACTTGCCATCACATAATTTCCATCATTTTCGAATTTATCTCAATTCTGGCAGATTTTCTACCCAAAATTTGAAAAATCATAACTAATTATAGAAAAATTGAATTGGAGTGATTCCAAAGGTTATAGAACCCTTATTGAGTCTAGTTTCAAGAAAAAAAAATATACTTTAGCCAATTGGAAGCACATCATTCCCAACTTTTTAATCTTTACATACTGTTCCAGAAACTTCACAGTTTTTCTGGGCTGACTTCAAAAATTCATAACTTTTTGTATATAGCTCTAGTTGAGTTATATAACCTATAAAATTCAAGCTTAGGATGTCTACTTTCACCTTGTAAAATTTCATAATTTTTGCTCATCATTTGTTCATACAAAATCACATGACAAGCTCACTGCCTCATAGGCGATTTCATCGAAAACATAATTATATTCTCCAAAATTCAATATTTCATTTGATTGACTATTTCCAATAATTACAATATATTTGGTGAATAAAATTTGGGGTGTTACATTGGCACTATGTTCGGTATACCCGTAGGCACTATGTTCAGTGTATCCGTAGGCACTGTGTATCATACATATTACGGAAGATGGCATACACAAAGCATATAAACATTGACAAAATGTATGAAAGATAGAGTTACTACCTCAAGTCCCTTTTTGTTCACAAATAAGTCCTCAATTCGATCCGACTCAAGCTCAATAGTTTGGTCCTAAAAATCCAAGTTTACAAGAATTAGGTTAATACTCATTCATGTATCACTCTAGACTCTTCCAAATTATTTTTGTTGGTTATATTAGTTTAAAAATGTAAAATTACCAAAATACCCCTGGGGACCCGGTCTAAGCCCCTTTTTACTCGGTTCGACTACACTTTTCCAAAAATTTTGACTTGAGCTATTCCTACAAAGTTTTGCATGTTGAATCCATTTTTGACCTCAGTTTTTGTAAAATCATTGCCAAATAATAGTTTTGCCCTTAACAGCCCCTACTTAGGGTTTTAGGGCCATTTTTGTCATTTCACTTTCTAGGGCTTTTCTCACAACATATCAACATTAACCCTACACAATATTCCCTCCTAAACACAATGAAACCATCAAATAGATGAAATTCCAGCTCCTTCCCCTGGTGAGATTTAAACTGTTCGCCATCTTCCTCCTGAAGTTCCCAACTGCGGCGTATGCCCCGCTGGCCAACCCCTTTCCCTTTTGCCCCTCCGACCTTCGACATATGCGGTAGGATTGGTTTTTGTTTTGGTTTTTTCACCTTTATCATATAACATTTTGTGAAAAATATAACTTTGTAATTTCTTTTAACCAATCAGATCATATTCTTATTCAGCTTACCCAATCAACATGCCACATATGCCAAATTAATGGTTTTGAATTTACAAAGACCAACGTTGTCAACAAAATAAGGCTATAAGACTAAAATCTATGATTTAAAACTATAGAGAGTAAAATCAAAATGAGGATAAACTATGAAGATCAAACATTATATTAACCTTATGTATACGATAAAAAATTTATATAGGAATAGGACCGTTTAGATCTAAATGTAATAAATTATATCATTATATAATTTATCAATAGGAGGTTCACTTTTATTTTCATATAAGTTTGAATTTAAAAAATACTTGTAGAATCTTTTTAGAATATTCTTAACAGAGTTAACGGTTTGAACTAAAGTGTATATTTTTAAAATAAAAGGGATATCTGTGTAATTAAGACAAAACATGAGAGTGGTGAGAGTATTTTACTCTTAATTAAACCATTCCTTCTAACAAAACTCTCAAATAAAAAAGTCAATTAGTTCTTATATTAAGAACACAATGGAGTATAATTTACCTCTCGATTTAATGCGAATCAGAGACGAGACCAAGCACACGAGACAAGCGATCATGTAGAGAGAACCCAAGGTTCTAAAACCAAGACCAGACCGACCGATTTGGCCCTAGAAACCGACGACTCGACCACCTAGCCGGTTCGTTCAAGCACCTAACTCGAGAGAAATTTAACCCGTATGACTTGTTGTAACTCGAGGTAACTCACTTTGTAACTTGGGTCACCTTTTTCCTTTTAAAAAAAAGTGCCTAGAAAACAAATAAACTGCATGAAAGAAGAATGCTTACTGGGAAAAAGCAGAAGGGAGTAGAAAAAGGGAAGAAACATAGAGGGGGAGATGAAAAGAGAAAAAGGAAAAGTTGGGCTTAACATCAATGGTAGCAAAGTTGGAAGGGGGTGATGGTTTCATGTGCAACACATGTCGCCGACTAAAGGCCTCTTTTACTCAATTGGCCCAAAAAATACTTTTCTATTATGCATTGAATAATAATTGGGTAACAACCACACCTGCATAGCATAAGACCCCGTATATATACACCTATACATCCTAATGGGCCCTAATGGGTATTAAGGCCCAACTATCCTAATATCCTAATCACTAAACTTATATATCCACAGACTTATATCTACAAACTTTACCCGACTATTACACACAAAATTATGTTCACTATACATTTACAACTTACAAATTACAGAAACATTTATTCCAATATCTTCTATACCCCTCCTCAAGTTGGGGGTTGGAATAAACTAATAGTCCCTAACTTGTCCAATAATAGCCTTTGAATACCTTTGCTTACTGGTTTAGTTAGCAAATCTACCTCTTGGTTTGCTAATCTTACATGGTTAACTTGATCAAACCTACCTACAACTTTTCTCGTACAAAGTGAAGATCTATTTCAATATGCTTTGTATGTTCATGAAATACTAGGTTAGACACAATATGGATAGTTGCTTTGCTATTGCAATATATTGCTATTGTTTCACGGCATATATGCCTAAGGGCCCATTTGGTTCGATCCCATTCCACCCTGCAATGCAGTGCAATGCGATGCAATGGTAATGCAATGCAATATTAATTACAGGGGTAGTATTTGGTTTGATTTTTAAGCAACATGCAATTAGTTAATATTTTAATAATTATTTAAAATTAATATATTGCATAAAGTCTATTTTACCCTTAATATAATCTTTGTAGAAAAAATAGTTAAAAACCGGCAACAGCGAGGATGGAGGAGGAGGAGGTAGTGGCGGCGGCAATGATGGGGGTGGAGGTAGTGGTGGCCGTGGCCTGGGTGGTAGAGGAGGAGGAGGAGGTGGCGGCGGTGGGCGGTATGCCGATGGCAGCGGAGGAGGAGGAGGTAGTTGTGGCGATGGTGGGCGAGGGTAGTGGTGGCGATGGTGGGCTGCGACAGCAGAGGTAGTGGCAGCGGCGGTGGGCTAGTGGCGGAGACAGAGGAGGAGTGATGGTAGTGGCGATGGGCGATAATAGAGTGGAGGAAAAGGTGGTGGTGGAAGGGCAGCGGGCGGCAGTCGAGGTGGAGGTAGAGGTAGTGGCAGCGGCAGGGGGTGGCAGTGGCGGCGGCAGTTGGTGGAGGTGATGGAGGTGGAGGAGGTAGTAGTGGCTGTAAAGGGTGGAGGTGACGGCGGTAGAGGAAGAGGAGGAGGTGGTTGTGGTGGTGGCAGTTGTGGTGTGATATGGCAAGTGAAATGAGATAAGTAAAACAAAATAAAGGAAATTGAAGGGTAAATTGGACTTTTTTAACTATGCAATGGGATGGTAATGAGGATTCATAGGGGGGAGGTATGAATAAGGATTACCAATTTTTTTGTAATCATCATTAACCCTATTACCATACTAAACGGGCTCTAAATCTGTCAACAAGCCTTTAACGCATACGATCTCTGAAACGGCAGATCCTAAAGCATGATATTCTATCTCCGCCGAGGATTTAGACACTATACTTTGCTTCTTCAACTTCTACATAATAAGTGAGTTCCCCAATTTAAGCAAATAACTAGTAATTGACCTTCAAGTTGAAGCACAAGCCCCCCAATCTAAATCACAAAAACATTGTACAGTTAAATCGTCGTCAGAACTTAACATAATACCAAAACCTACTATTTGCTTAAGATACCAAACCACATCTCGTGCCGCTGCCATGTGCGTCTTTGTGGGTTGTTGCATGAATTGGCTTAAGGTTTGGACTGGAAACACAATATCAGGCCTTATTAGTGTCAAGTAAAGAAGTCTACCCACTAAGTGTCTATACCTTAACGGATCTTTCAATAGATCCTCCTATTTATCTTTACCTTCTTCAAAGGTTCTCAGCCTCAAATTCTGTCTCATGGGCAATGTGAGTAGGCGACAACCACTCATCCCTGCATCAGATAAAAGATCAAGCACATGCTTTCTTTGTGACACAATAATACCTTTATCTAACCGAGCTACCTTTATGCCAAGAAAATATTTTAGATCACCCAAATCTTTAATCTTAAATTAGCTATGCAAGAAATCTTTAACCTCACATATGCTACTTTCTGAATTTCCAATAATCAAAAGATCATCAACATAAACCAAAATGAGCATAAAACCATCAGAATAATTTTTAATAAACAAAGAATAGTCATGCTTGCTCTGGGTGAATCCACCATGAATTAGAGCACTTGTTAATTTTTGATTCCATTAACAAGAAGCTTGTTTAAGGCCATATAATGATTTCTGAAGCCTACATACCATTCCCTCCCCCTTTATATCAAAACCTTGAGGAATAGTCATGTAAACTTCTTCTAAATCTCCTTGCAAAAAACCATTATGGACATCCATTTGATAAAGGTTCCAATTAGATACAGCATCTAACTTTAGTACTGTTCTAATTGTTATCATTTTTACTACTGGGGAAAATATCTTATGAAAGTCAATCCCCTCTCTTTAGTTGTATCCTTTAGCTACCAGCCTAACCTTATATTTGTCTATCTCTCCATTTGATTTATACTTCACCTTATAAACCCATTCACATCTTATAGCTTTCTTCCCCTTAGGTAGCGGCAATATATCCCATATGCTATTATTTTCTAAAGCATCTATTTCAACCTGCATAGCCTGAATACACCTAGAATCGTATCGCCACATGCATGTACTGATGCTTTTTTTCAATAACTTCAATCCTGCCCACTGATGATTTCTACAACAACCAGATGCCAACACTGAAAACCCAACTTCACTGCCGTTCTTTGAGCCTTCTCGCCACTAGCTTGAGTCTCCAATCATGCCAAGCAATCAATATCATGAAACCGTGAAATATCCTGAATTAGTGAGGGAAAAAGTCTCGCCCCAGTTCCCCTGCAATTCCATACAACACAATTCATAACAACCAATATAATTTTGGAGAACATAGCACAAGCAAATGCAACCATCCTTCATTAGATTAACATGAGCTTGCACCAGTGCTTCCATCATCTCTTCATCCCAAGACATTGGGTTGGTATGAGTCAAAAATTGTGTGCTTGACCCTTCCCCAGGATCCAGTGGGTTACTGGGAGTTACGTTCGTCGATGTCGCTACTGCCATTAGACTACCCTGTTGTTCATTTAGAATAGGCAGGTTAGCTCAGGGTGAAGCAATTCGTTCCACTCCTTGATCCTTAAATTTCCCCAAACTCACTGTTTCATTTAAGATAGTGGGCCCATGTTGCATTCTATTTTTAATCACTAAAAATTTTTCTATGGTAGATGGCCCTGTGTGGACTTGCTTCTTGGACTCCTCATTCTTAACTATTCCTTGATTCTTGTTTTTAGCTATTCTCCCCATAGATGGAGGCCTAGAACATAGGCCCACTTTACCTACCCGATTCACGTCATTATAAGGAGCCACAGGAATCATGGAACCCGTTGATTGAGACCCTAAATTATTCTCAATGATAGCCATTGAATTCGGCACAAAGTCATCCTTGACCAAATCTAAGGCATTAAACTGAGATCCCGTCATCTTTATATGGGCATCGCGAGAAAAGCGGCCAGACTCTCTCCCAAAACTGTTACGTCCCTTACCATCAACGCCAAACATTCTCCAACCCCTCCATGGCTGTTAGACCACCATCCAGCCACCGAATGTCTTCTCCTCCGCCTTGTCCTCCCCCTACACAGGAGCAGCCAGCAGAGTTCTACAACCCATACTTCTGCGATTACTCTCCTCAGCTGACCCATTGTCATTTCTCTGATTGTTTCCCTTCAACTGGTAATGGTCTGCGTTGTGCCCGTATTTCCTACACGTGAAACAAATCATGTGCAGACCTTCGTACTCTACCTTCTTAACCTTACCATTGACCATAATGCTAAGAACTAATGGCTTACTAAGGTCCAACTCTATGCATATCCTCACGAATCGGCCTTTTGACTTATGCATAGTGTTGGCATCTATCCTCAAAACATTCCCAACTTAGCTGCCAATTACAAAATGTGCTCCTTTCTCATAGTAATCCAATGGTAATTTAGCAATGCGAACCCACGCTATAATGGTAGTCACCGCTCCATCTTCTGGATCAAAATCTGCCTCTATTAACGTATGCTAATATAGTGGTTATATATAAGCCATGAACCACCAGTCAAAGCCAAGTCATAGATTTCCTATTGCTTGCAATCTACAATGAAGAATCCAGAACCAATGTCAATCACGTGTACCTCTCCCCAAAGTGCAGCTAGCTTCCTTGAAATCACGTCTTCCCTAACCATACGACCGAGCACTGTCACAATAGTTGTGAACCGCCATTTCTTTGCTATTTGGTTACAATACTCATGTAATAGACTAATATTCAGGCCATTAGAGGTGCACTCCACCTAAATCCTGGACTTCCACCCCTCATTCAGCCACTGGCCATCTTCCTCCTCCCCCTCGTCTAGATCAACACTTCCACTCCCTGTACACACTTGTTTATATGACAACTTGACGCCCTCTTGTGTTGTCTTTTTTCCCAAGATTATTTCATCCTTTTTCTTATTTTTCCTAGCTGGCATGTGATTTCCTTTACCTATCCCCATGTAAGCCATCACTATATATAAATATGTATAAAAATAAGAAAGAAGGGAGGCAAGTCTAGAATTTTTTTTTTAAATACTGTTAGGGAAAAAAAATACTCAAATGCAATTCCTTTGTTACTTTTTTGGTCCGAGCAATTCCTTTATTACGACATATATTATATATGAATTGTTAAAAAGATATTTTTAAAATTTTATTTTTAAAAAAATATTTGTATAATTAAATATAAATATTTCTATACATTTTATTTAATTATAATTTTTTTAATTATGACCAGTCTGATCCCAAGTCAACCCCAATCTAATCCACTAACTCTTAACACACTGTCTCGATTGGTTTAGTGACTAGTTCAATTTTTAGTACCTTGAGAAAACCAGCCATTGATGGAAGTGAAACTAAAGAAAACGTTTTAAAGACGACTTGGTTTCAGTGTTATGCACTGTGCTTAGCTCTTCCAACTCATCAGATCTAGGCCATCTATATCTGATTTGAGAAAGTCCAAATTTGAGTTTTTTAAAATGATGATTTTTTAAATAAAAAATCATTTTTAAAAAAAATAATAGTTAAGAAATCGTCTTTATTTTAGATTTTATATTCATTAAAATAATTTTTATTAAAAAATATGGATTTTTAAGAACTCGGATCGAGACCGTCTAAATAAAATCTAACGATCTAGACCTAATCAGTCGAGACTCGAGAGAGCGTTTAGCACTGAAATGGTAAAACTGAAATATTAAAAAAAAATTTGAACAAAAAAAAAAAATTAAAAAATTTTCATGTAAAATTTTGTCATTATCAGAAAACAGTTTCTCTTCTCCCAAGAAACACAACGTTACACTCGTTCCACCGCAAGCTTACCACTTGCCAGTCCCTCCGCAACCATTCACGGCGTCGCGAACTGGCTCTGAAAAATGATATGCAGAACCCTCTCGGCCTCTCCTTCAAGTCCTGACACTCCCCTCGCCTTTAAAACACCCAACCAAGCAGAGTAGAGGGATTCTAGATGGAATGCTTATTCCACTCTAAATTTCATTTCCCCCCATTTCTTTTTGGCACAAAATTGGCTCTGAAAATCCAGAACCCTCTCCTCAAGCTTTCCCTCCATTCTCCTTCGGCAAAACCCTCCCTCCGTTTCCCTACTTCCAAGTCTCCCTCCCAACTCGTGAGCTCCTTCTTCCGCCTTCAACTTCATAGTTTCAATTTTTCTTTCAAGATTATGCTCCTTCCTCGATCGCAGCGGCGTGATTCAGCGTCAATCATCTTGTATCCCAGTCCGGTGGCTCTGTTTGCCGGTAGTTCAGATTTTCAGGTAACTGTCAACTTTTTTCATCCACGCGTTTCGTTTATTGAGTGATCTTGTTGGGGTTTGCTAGAATCAAGTGTCAATCATTCCGCTGTTTTGTCTGGTTTTGCTGCTTGCACTGCTCTCCTATTGCTGTGACTGTACACCATTTTCTCCCAATTTCGCCTATAATCTGTATTCACACGATTTCTTGCTTTTGGATCCTAGCTCATGTTCCAAACGTCCTGCATTTTTTTGGGTGTTAGGATGATGTACCTCTAAGCTGTTTAGAATTCAAAATGCATCATACATTAGATTTCCGAATGAATATTCGCTAGGCCGATTTGAAAATACTAATGTGCCTACATGGGATCTATCTTGTCACGGTAGTTATATATGTTTTCTCTTTTGTCAAAAGAAAAAATAAACACACACACACACACACACAGAAAGAAAGAAAAGAAAAGCTGATAAAGAAGTAGCGTTGGCTACCATCATTGGTGCAAACACATACCTTCGATTATTGCCATCTCATCCAATATCTGCCAAATCCATCTTTGTTCATATTTGTAAATTCAGCTCAATTTCAAGTTTGGAACTAGTGCTGATTTTACCAATGTAGCTGGCAGAAAAATATCTAGTCAGATTAAAAATTAGTAAACAACACAGCTTGAAATCTGATAGAAGTTTGTAATTTGAATGTTTATAAAATTGGGAATTAGGGTAGAAAAGAAGAGAATCAGAAGAGAAAGAGAGGATTGAAGAAGTAGAAGTAGAAGAGATTAGAGAGAAAAGAACAGAGAGAGAAAAGGAACGATTATACTCCTATTATTCACATTGCAAAAAGCCTGATTACAATAGGTAGGAGCCTCTATTTATAGGCTACATTGACTTAATGACCAAGCTAAGAGTAAAACTAACTAACTAACCCTTCTAATTTCCTAACTAACTGACTTTGCAACAGAAATTAGCCTAACGGCTATATTTTCAAATTATTATTATGTTTACATATCAATACCCCCCTCTCCAAACATCCTTGCCCTCAAGGATGCTAAACAACAAAATGCTAAACTGAAATCATCTAAAATTCTGCTAAACAGTGCAGACAGCCTTGTAATTTGTAGTCTTGAAACTAGTATCTATTTCCTTCACGTTGACCTTTACAGCAGCTGCACTCTCCCCCTTCGCTTTTCTACTTAGGGAGCAAAACCTTCCAAAGAGCATTACAATCAACTTTCCCCTGAACCAAACTAGCAGCAGTTTGTGTGTAGGAGAGAATAAAAGAATTGAGACCCATATTTGCAGCCCATGAGGAAAGATATACTCAAACTGTGCAAGACCCAGTTGTAAAGTTATTGGGCTCATGTATGCACTGTCAACTTGAAAGCCCAAGTGCTCATCTGAAATTAAAAAACCCAGGGAATCTGCAAAATATTTCTGACAGGGAAAGAAAACGCTATCCAGCTGTGACCCACCACTATACTTCTGCAGATTAAATAGAGTGGTATCCAGCTTTGAATTTGACTCTTCCAACTCAACTTTATTCAGCCACATAACCTTCTGAACATCCCACAAACCTGGGTCCATGCTCCTAGAAACATGCGCATAGGTGTTTTCATTACTTTGCAAAGACCATTGATTAAATGACTGGAACGGAGCTGGAAATAAAGAAGTTGAACTCTGAGGCAGCAAGAAAACAACTATCATCGGCGTCGAGAGCGAAGGCATGTTGTGTGACACAACCAGAGAACTTCCAAGAGTGCCCGAAACACATATAGATTCAGAATGGGCAATGCCTTCAGTTGCGTGAAGAGAGATGCAGGGACATTCTGTTTCTATATCATCATCTGCTTCTTGTTCTTGAATTATCGGTTCCAGGTCTTCATCATCACCTTCAAGAAGAACCAGGTGTAGTTGCATCTTTTGTTGCTGCGCACACTTGTGATCATGAGAGAACTGTTCATGGCAGAAGAAGCACAAGTTTTTCTCACGATACTCTGCTTCTTCCTCTGTCGTGAATGCTTTTACTGTCCGAACAATGATTCTTTGCTGAAAAGTCGATTCTTTTGTCATCTCGCCCACATCTGGCATGGTTCGGAGTTTGAGTTTTTCATCATCATTTGTTTCTTGAACGACCGAAGGTTCTTGTTCCTCTGGTTTTTGTTCGACAGAAGCCTCTTGGATCTTGGACTTGATGAACAGAGGCGTCTGGTTCTGGCTTTGATCTTCCAAAGCCTTCCTTGCTTTCTCTGCCTTCCTATTGACCCCAATCTCCTGGGTACGTGCTAATAGGCGTGCTTCTTGCAAGTTTCTTGGATTAAACAGCCGCACCGAGACAGTGATTTCCTCCTTTAAAGCACCCATGTTAGCCTCGACCAGGTATGCCTCAGTCAAGTCCAACTTCGCCGTGAACTGATCAAACTTGGTGTTGAATTCAGCCACCGTCCCAGTTTGCCTTAAATGCGTGAAATCAAAAATCACTTGCAGTCTCTCTTCCATGAGTCTTGAATTTTCTTGGGATCTTGTTTCTACCATTCAGCAGTGAGTGACGAGCCAATAATCCCAGGCCAAGAAACGAATGCTCTGATACCACTGATAGAAGTTTGTAATTTGAATGTTTATAAAATTGGGAATTAGGGTAGAAAAGAAGAGAATCAGAAGAGAAAGAGAGGATTGAAGAAGTAGAAGTAGAAGAGATTAGAGAGAAAAGAACAGAGAGAGAAAAGGAACGATTATACTCCTATTATTCACATTGCAAAAAGCCTGATTACAATAGGTAGGAGCCTCTATTTATAGGCTACATTGACTTAATGACAAAGCTAAGACTAAAACTAACTAACTAACCGTTCTAATTTCCTAACTAACTGACTTTGCAACAGAAATTAGCCTAACGGCTATATTTTCAAATTATTATTACATTTACATATCAAAATCCAAACTCACACATCATGCTTATAGGCCTAAATTACCAAATTTTAAATGTTCTTGATGGATTCAATGCAAGCTTATGTTATGAGTCCCACATTGGGAAGCCTCACAAATGTAGTGTGGTTTATAAGTTTAAGGGGCTCTCCCTCCCAATAGGCTAGTCTTTTGGGATGGGCTCTCCCTTTAGATTTGTGATCATCACAGCTTAATGATCATATGAAAATACAGACTATGAGCAGTTATAGGATGAGGAAAGTTACAACTCTATAATAACGTAATTCACAATATTTAAATCTTGTTGTTTCGTTAATGTTATGCATCTATTTTAGATTCTGGGACGTGAAAATAAAGAGCTGCTATTTTGTGAGAGATTGGGCCATTCAAATTACATATAGAAGATTTATAGTTTCTCTCTTTTCTCGTTTTTCAAGTGTTCAGATTATATTATTGGCATATGTTGACTTAAAATTATTTTATTATTATGATATTTATCCAATATTTTGAAATATAGATAAATATTGAGATGTCTCATATTTTAAATTCTAAATGTGAATGTAAACATTTTAAAATGGTCATTATGAATAAATTATCAAATAGTTATCTATACGTTGTGAGGTAAAATTTATTGTTTATCATGAATTTGTCGTAGATATAAGCACAAGTTCTTTGTGTTCATTTGTTATCTTTTTCGCATATATTTTTTAAATTGTTCCTAGGTATGCATGCCTCATACTTGTGATATTTTTATTATTCAATGTATTTGATAGGAAAACACTAAGGACTCTAAGGAGATGGAGCAGACAACCAAAAGCATAGTTGGAAATCCCAAAAACAATACTAAGTTTGAAAATATTCCTCAAGTTCTCATGCACCAAATCATGAATTTTCTCCCTTACAAGGATGCAACCAAGTTTAGTGTTTTGTCCAAAACCTTCCATTCTTTGTGGCTTTCCTTTCCTGTACTTCACTTTGACTACAAATTTGTTGTCAAAGACAAAGACCCATATCACAGTTTCATGTCCTTCATACTCAGAACCCTCCACCTCCGTTATCCTCATCATTTCAATAAGTCTTTGCAAAGGTTAAGTGTATTTTACCATGACACGGTCACAGAGTATTTTCCCTTCCATGTTGTATTTGATGCATTGCTAACCCTTGCAATAGAGAACAATAGTAAAGAGATAGTGTTTAGTGTGTCTGGCGTCATGATTCATGTGAGACAGGAGACTCTTCTTCATCTATTTTCGTCACAGTTTTTGAATGTGCTCCAGCTTATTAGATTTAGATTTCCAATTGCTGATTCTATCATACAGTGCCCAAAATTGAAAAAACTAGTTATCAAGAATTGCGAAGGATTACAAACTGTAACAGTTTCATCTATGTCTGTGGAGAAGGTTTACATAAGTTTTTGTAGTGGGTTAAAAAGAGTTGAATTGAAGGGAAAGAATCTATTGGATTGCTATTTTGCTTTTGATGTTGAAAATGAAAATGATGAATTCATTCAATGTGACATTGCTTGTGAATCCATAAAAGAAATGCACCTAAGGGGTGTAAAGGTCTCAAAGAACTTAATGGAACTAGTGACTGAGGGTTTGTATATCAGTGAATGTGAACTTCCTAAGAGCCTGAGAATTCTCAATCCTAACATTAAAATGTTGGAAGTGGAGGATAATTATGAGCTCGAGGACTTATTCCTCTTGGCTACCAATCTAGAGTATTTTTGTTATGAGTCTTTACATGGACAAAATTGTATGGTGGATATCTTTGAATGTGTGGCTCTTAAGGTTTTGATATTGAAAGGAGTAACTATAACAGATGAGTGGGTGAGGAGTACAATATCAAACTTAGGTTGTCTGAAAGAACTGACAATAAGTGATTGCGATGCATTAGAGAAGATGGAGCTGAGAAATGACAAGGTTGAAATTTTGTCATTGGAGAGATGTTCCAATTTAAAAGAGGCAATTATTGATGTACCAAACTTGCTCAAATTTGATTATGAAGGAAGCCCGCAAGTTTATCCCATGCAAATTTTATCAACCAAATGCAGCTCTGCCAACATCATATTACCACAATGCAACATGGATCCTCTCTTATGGTTTGGTGACATGAAGCAGTTTCTCTCTTACTTCGATCACATCAAAGACCTCACTATTTCTTGCTACCAAACGAAGGTACTAATTGATTTCTCTTTTTGCAGTTTGGCATGTATAAGAATTATCTTTAAGATCTATTGAAGAGAATGGTTTTTAAGTCTGGATCTTGGGGGAAAAAATGCATGAAGTCTTTTGGTGAGTCCTTATATAATATGCAAATTGGTCTTATTTTTGTTTAACCTTTTATTGACAATCGTTTTTGTTGTACACGTTTTTGTGAACTGAGTTGCATGTTTAAAAATAATATATATAATAATTAAAATATGCGTATCTAGAAACCAAAAGGTCAATCTCTTTCATTGGCCTTTTTTTTTTTGTTGAAAAAAATAGTATTTTAAATCTTAAGTTGGTTTGTTTCTGTTTGGTTTAATTTCCAGGATTTGGTCTTTCCAAGAATTTTTGTGAAAAATAATGCATCTCCATTGTGCAATCTGAAGCATATTGAAGTGCGACCCTTAGATATTCCAGAAGGTGAAACTGTGAGGAAATTGGTGGAAAGTACACTTTGGTTGGTTCATAAACCCTTCGAATTGACATTCCGCATCTCTGGCAGAGGTGGTGCGAGCACTTTGAAGGTTTGCTTTATTAAACTTTTATTTACCTATCCAATTATCAACCTGTATAACACCATGACAGTTTTATTGAGTAGAAACTTCATATATTACTTGTTATTAGAATACTACGACACACCTTTGCCGGTATTATCACAGTTTGAGAATCCTGCTTTCTAGCAGTAAGTCCTATAGATAGTGTGGTGGGAAACCAATGATCACTCAACTTCATCTGAGAAATTGGAATATGATTTTTGACCGTGTTTATCACTTTTTGTGAGGCAAATGAATGCGCTAGCTTGGATTGGATGCAAGATCATTTCACAGCCCGTGGATGCAATTTTATATGTTAACTCATCTTCCTTTAGCATATTTATCATTTTATGTCTTTTTTGGTTGGTCTTGTTGTATGATTTTCTATAGCTTGTCAGTTGTTATGATACCTTGGAAAGGCATAAGGTTTTATCATGTTATAAGTAAAAAAACATGCATTGAAATAGATTTGAAAAATATTGCAGTTCGAATATGAGAAGGAAGTGAAGAGGATAATGGTGAAAGAGAGATGCTGTTTAGGGATTCCCACAAAGTGCTGGCGACACTATGTTCTCAAGGTGGACATTCAAGGCTTCGACGAATCTGAGAGAAGCTACTTGAAGGAGTTGTTTGATCCTTGCATGCTTTAATTATGGAAGAGATATGCCTTGATTTACAGATTATAACAACAAAATTTGAAGGACCAACACATGTTTAAAATTTGGGGAAGTGAATTTACTTTTCCTCCGTATGCTTTTTTTGTTAGAATTTATAAGCATGTCAAACTTTGACAGGATGCCTAATTGAACTCTTTTAGGTGATCAAAGCAAGAAAAATGCTTCAAATGTCGGATGAAATTCAACTTACATAAATACGCTATTTTGTTAGAACTACTTTTATTGTTCCGTGAATTATATGTATACCATACATATACATATATACATGAATGCGTGCATACACATAAACGTCTCTATTCCTTATTATTTATAGGAGACGGGTGAAGAGAATAAGAAAATTATTATAATAGAAAGAATTGTAGAAAAGGGAGAATGTGTGATGGAGAGAGATGCTTTGGGGATGTGATAATAAATGTATTAATATTAAAATGAGTAATTAAACGGAGGCAAAACGATAAACTTGACCAAACAATTTAGACATTGTCTAAATGTTTCTTATAAATAGAAACAAGGTATATCTGGTTTTTTTTTTTTTCCTTATAAAAAAGTGAGGGTGAGTGTAATTCAGTTAATGGAACTTTATAAATATGGAAGAATTCAATGAAAAGAAATAAACGAGTGATGTGATTCAAAATTTGGTAAAATTGTAGGGACCTACTTATTGGTTTGGGAAAATCGTTCAAAAATACTTTTGGGGCAAATTAATTACTAAATACTATCATGGAAGATCGGTTGCACTTTAACGGAAGATATGTTGTACACAACAGAAGATATTTTGCACACAACGAAAGATGGTTTGCACATTTATATGAAGATTTGTACACACATAGAAGAGTATTTGCATACAACGGAAGTTCTTTTGCACACATGGAAGATGGTTTGCACACTTGGTAGCATTCAACAATTAATTTACCAAAAAAATATTTAATCCCAATTCTCCCTATTGGTTTTTCCAAATATCTAACCGTGAAAATTAACATTTCTTAACAACAGGAGTTACACCCGTTTTTACCCTTTTAAGGCTACATTGAGCGAGCCACGACTCATTCACAAACATTTTCAGGCCGAAATTTACATCTTTATCAAGTAGTTATTTATAGGTGAGAGGGGCATCAAGTGAAATATATTTGGGTGTTAATGTGGTAAATAAATAAGATTTGATATGATTACCAGTGATGGATTATAAAAAAATTAGAAAATAATCATCAATAAATTATATTTATTGATTAATGGATCCAAATTAAATCCCTTCTAGCTCGTTTGGTTTGATTCCATAGAAGAGAATTACATGTAATCTTGATGCAATAGACCGATTACAGTGTTTGGTTGGTCTTATGTAATATAAAGATAATTACATTTTGTAATCATGATTACATCGATTACATCATTTTGCTATTATATTATTAAGACTGATGAATGAGGATGCATAATCAAGTGAAAAAAAAACTATTACCATTATAATTTTTTAATTTGATTAAAGTGTCCACTCATAAATGTTGTTAAATATTAAATAACTACTACCATTAAATATTTTTAAAAATTAATTAATTATATAAAAATATAACAAAACATCCCCACTAAAAAAATTTAAAAATTATATTCCACCATCAGAAATATTAAAATATCCCATGAAATAATATTCCCACCATTAAATATTAAAAAATTAGCATGAACCCTTTTATAATATTTTCACCATCAAATATTAAAAAATTATTTTGAACCCAATGCATGCATTGCATAAATTGAAAAAAATTACTTTGAATCCAATGTATAAATTATACATATATATGTAGATAGAGGTAATTTTGTCTCTTGTTTTATTATTCTCTTATATTCTCATTTTTATTTAATCCAACTAAACATTTTTATACATATGCATCATTTTTCCTTAATGGGAAACCAAACAAATTCATGTAATTATTATTACATTATATTCTATTACATTGCATTACATTCTATCACATTACCTCTGATTCTATGAACCAAACGGGCACTTAGTATTTATTATGTTTTTGGGAAAAAAATATAATTTTAAATCATGATAACTCCTTATTTTATGGAGATAAAACAAAATTCAATTATGAAGAAATATAAAAACAAAATGGTGTTACTTAATGGAATTAGTGTTGCTTAAAAACAAATTGGAAGTCAACGTTGTTGCTACGCATATTTTAGAATATATAGATTAATTAACCAATTTATTTTATTTGCTTAATCCTTTATTAAGAACTTGGGGTAGTGTATATAGATGTATATTTCCCTTATTTTTGTCTACCTTTCATTGATTGAGAGGTTCTTGCATGCATTTTTGTGAACTAATCTTTGCATGTTTTAAGGTAATGAAATATGTTTATTCAAGAAACCCAAAAAAAAAAAATTCCGCATTATTGCCCTTTCTTAATTAGTGTTTGAATTATTACGTTGGTTTGGTTTTGTTTTCAGGATGTGATCTTCCCAAAAGAATTTGTGAAAAACACTATATCTCCATTGCAGAATACTCCATGTAGAAGTATATTCCATACATGTAAATTGTGAAACTATAGCAAAATTGGAAGGTAGAGCTAGTTATACAGGTTGAACTTGCCCACCCCGTAAAATTTGGTGGGCTGGGTTGGAAAAAATTGGGATCATTTTGATGTGGGTCTTTTTGGTTCGAGCCCACAATAGATCAGCCCACTAGGTTGGCAGGTTAGCCCACTTTTGTTTTGCCTTTTTTTTTTTTTAATTTTCTGAAATTCTATACAAGTGTGCAACCATTAATACTGTAAATTTTGAAAACCTTATAGCTTCAAAATTGACATTCTAACATGTAAAAGTGAAATTTTGAAAATCTTACTGCATCCCATTATACTTCAAATTCAAACATAATTAATATTAACTAATTGTTGATTGTATTAAATGTTAATAATGAATATTGTACTTAGGTTTAATTTGTAATGTGTGGAATTATAATGCATGCTAATTTGTAATATTTGAAACTTTGAGTTTGATGTTTTATTATCACTCTATTATTTGGTTTTTTTTTTATTTTTATGGTTTAAGTTTGTTAAAAAAATATTTCATTATATTGTTTGAAAAAAGCGGTATGATTATTTTTTAGAAAAAATAAAAAAAAAACAAAGAAAATGAGTTGAGCAAGCTAACCCACGAATATAGGTTGAGTTGGTAATAAAAAGTTTGTTTTGGTTGGCACCAAACCCATGGAATTCACATTCTCCAGCCGTTACAAAGATAGTCTAAATAGCACTTAAAGGTAACTTTTATTAAACTTTTATTTATCATTCTAATTATTCCTCCATTCTTTAATTAAGACGTTTTTAGAGAATTGATCTTGGTCCTAAATATAATAAATAATTTTCATATTTATCAATTTTTTCCTAATTTACTCTTATTGTTGCCTCTTCAACAATAATCAAGGAGAAGGGATGAGGGAGTTAATGAAGATTACTAGAGTATTTTAAAAAATACATGTCATATTAATTAACATAACTAACTTCTTTAATCTAACCAAATTAAATAAATATGTCTTAAGTTAAGAACAGGAGGAGGAGTAATAATCAACCTAAAGCACCATCAAACTTACTACTCCCTCCTGCCTCTGGAGGGAAGACCAACGATCACACAACTTCATCTGAGAAACTGGAATATGATTTTTGACCATGTTTATCACTTTTATTGCGAGGCAAATGAATGTGCTGACTGGGACTTGTTGCTAGATCATCTTCCTTTTGCATGTATTAGGGTTGATTGAGTACAGACAAGAGGAATTAGGCGCCTTTCTTGGTTGGTCTTGTATGATTTTCTATAGCTTGTCATGATACCTTCAAAAGGCACAAGGTTTTGTCATATCATAATTATAAAAGCATGCAAGAGGGTTAGCATTGGAGCAAAAGAAAAAGAGTTTTGCAAAATGGATTTAAGCCAGATGTTGAGACACTCACGATTTTGATAAACTCCTTGTGCAATAGAGGAACAAGATTAGGGAAGCTTTGAAGATCTACAAGAAAATGGAGAGATTTGGGTTTGAAGTGGATGCGAGGATGATGGGGACTTTGGTGAGAAGGTTGTGTAGCGAATCACGAAAAGAAAAAGGTATACGTGAAGATGCACGCCAGGTGTTTGAGAAAATGACCAAGAGAGATTCAATACTAGTAGTAGACTAGAGGACACATGAACTGATGACTCAAGCACTTTGTGCTCAAGGAAGGACAGAAGAAGCAGTGCCCACGTTGGTTTTGACGGATGAAATGGGAGGAATTCCCAGCGGACTGTGTTTTGATGAATTAACCATGGCGCTCAATGCACAGGGAAGATTGTTTGGTCATTCCAATTTGCTTGGTTATGCAGTAGTGAAGCGAGGTGGTGTTGTTGAAGTAAACTCCGGTATGTAAATCCATTTACTTGTATTATTGAATTTGTTTAAGTAATATTATAGCATTTGTATGCGGTACCAAATAAAATGTCCTCGAGACATCTATGTATGCTTCGCCAACAAACCTCATTTTTAAGTGCCACAAACCATGTAATTGACAAGAAGTTTTAGATGTGGTGGATGAGATAATCAGGCAGCTCTTTCATCTCCATATTATTGTTTATACGTGTTAAAATACACATAAACGTTGCAAATTGGGATAATTTTACTAAAGCCCTTAACTTGAAGCAAACCGCCATTACTTTTGTGCACGTGAATCCGCCATGGGCTTCCATTTCTTCTCTCTCTTCATACCTCAGATTTTCACATATACAGAATTCTGTGAGTGTCGAGAATGTGAAAATTTCAAATAGATATAAATTTCACAATATGCAGAGTTCTATGAATGAGTTTATGCAAATGGGTTTGAAGAGTATATACACGAGGATTGCAAATCATCAGCTATGTCTAAATACTCCTCCAGTTCACATCTCTTCTTCTCATATTTTCTTTCAGCTTTCTTTATTATTAATATAGTGATATCTAGCTACATAAATTGCTAATCCTCTTTGTTCTTCCAACTAATTTGCTTAATTTATAAACTAACATATAATTTAATATCACACATAAGTATTTTAGAGATATCATATCATATGTATCATAATTAAGGAATTTATTTAACTTTTTTAATCTACTCAAATTAGATAATTAAGTCTTAACCAGGCTTGAGGAGTGTTTCGCAAACACATATAAATATATAATCATCTTAATGATTATACTTGTTTTTTTGGTACAAATGATTATACTTTAAAACTAAATCAAAACGATGATACCATCAGAGACAAATGGAATGGTTTTGTGTGTGTGTGTACATACCTTTGTTTTGCCGATTCTGCTTTACGATAAAAGTATGGCCTTAATTCGAAGCCCAGGGGAAGAAATACTGAAGAAGAAGAACACAGGGCCTTCCTCTTCCTCACGAAATCCTTTGATGGCCTTTTATAATGAGGAGCGTGATTTGCAAAATCTGAAAAAATCAATGAAAATATTTGTAAATCAATGATAGATGTTTGAAAAATCTATTAATCCTTAGTTTTTAAGTTGTTTTAGGATTTTTAAAGGGCTAAGGGGCATCCAGCATGCTTTTAGTTGTACGTTAATTTTCCAGTATAGGAACGAGTGGACCAATATTTAAGGATAAATACGATTGGATAAATATTAAGCATAAAATTGTGATGGAATATGGGGTAAGTGATAATTTAGGTTCAATTAAGATATTTATAATTATCTTTGTCATCTTAGTATCAGAATTTAGATTTAAATTTAAATTATTTTTATTTTTATTATATTATTAGTAGATCTCTATAGATTTAGGGCTTCTCATTTAATTTATATTGAGCTTTGATTGATTATTAAATAAGAAATTTAGAAAATGCTTCAAATACGAGAAATTTGTATGCAATGTTTTTAACAATCAACTGAACAAAAAGCAATAACTTTTGTTAGAGGGCGGAATAGGGTGTCTTGCAACAATTTTTCAAAACTTTTTTTAAATCACATACAGGTTTTTAATTAACTAATTTGAGGAGATTAAGTGATTAAATATGTTAGTTAAGTTAGTTAATATGATATGTTTTTTTTCTAAAACATCCTAATCATCTTTAATTCATTTACTCTCTGTCTTTTACTTGATTATTGTTGAGGGAATATTAATAGAGCTAATTCGGAAAAAAACCAATGTTCATGAACCCGGACCGGACCGGCCGATTTAGCTTGGAAACCGGCGAACTGGCCAGTAAACCAGTCCGTTCCGGTATTCGATCCGGTTCTTTTTTTTTTTTTTAAGTTTTCTTTAGGTTTTCATATTTATAAGCATGAAATCTTCAATTTTTCACTAGGCTTTGGGTTAGCTACAGTTTGACCCCGATCTGACCTACTGACCCTTAACCCAGTATCCCGGTCAATTTAATGATGCCCGGTTCGGGTTCATGAACCTTGGAAAAAACTAAAATGCATATGAAATAGGCCTTATATTTAGGACCAACGTTAACTCTATAATCTTATGGAGTAGAAAATAAACTCTAGAATGAGATGGAAAGGAGTTAAAAGAAGGTGGCCCATCAAAGACTGGGCTTGTAAATCATAACCTCTAAAGGAAGTCAGGCCTAAAAGGACCTACCCTGTAGGACCGAGGGCTTAAAAGGGATGGGCCTGCAGGGCCTCGGGTAGGCCCGTTAAGCCAATTTTTTTTTTTTTTGCTTGGAAAGAAAAACCATGTTGCCTTTTTGAATTACCTTATTGAATCTATATGTCACTATGTCCTCATATTGTATAAAGTATGATTTTTGAGTATATTGTTTTACCTAATTGAATCATATTGTGATTTTTGAGTACATTGTTCTTCCTATTTAGAATAAAATCATATTGTATATTGTTCTACCTAATGGAGTATGATTTTTTATGGAGATTGTGATTATTTGACTACTTGAACCTACTACTTAAAGTGAAACACAATCAAATGTTCTTAAAATTGATGTTAATAGAGAAGAAAATGAAAATGATAGTCATCATACTCATATTGCTTAGAGGTTATAGTGTTTAGCTTCTTGCCTTCTTATGCTTTGACCTCTGTGTGAGTTATTTATAGATATGATTTTACCTTTGATTATACATTAGTAATTGTATTTATTTGTTGCATAAGACGTGTTATTCAAACCTCAATGTTGACGATATTAATGTGTTAAATTAAAACTTTAATCGTTGTTATTTACTAATTATATCTATCTGGAAAAAAAAACGCAGGAAAAATAGTTAGATGCTGTGAAAATGACTTCCCGGCCCTACAGGTCGGCCTTGGCCCGCATACTCTCAAACGGAGCCTTGAAAAACTATAATTTTTTTGACCCCAACCCTTTTAGGCCTTGGCTTGTCAAGGGCTAACTCTGTAGGGGCGGGCCGATCCTAATTCCCAGTTCTACTCAAGTAAACACCTTGAGATTTTCAATCCCGATCTTTCTAAGACTAATGTCATGTTGATTTCTCTTCTCAACCCTAAGAAATTGTTATCCGCAACAATCTCACCAAGGAATTAGGGTTTTGATTTGACCGTATCTTTGCGTCTTGGGGTCAAATACAAGATTTTTAATCCAAGAATTGCAGTATAATGCAATACTCAGGTCGTCTCTCTTTTCTCAAGGAGCCTTTAATTGAATCCTAGGTAATACTAAATGTCATGCAAAAGCAAATTCAATAAAACAAGGGAAAATTGATTTTTGGGTTTTTCTTGTTAAAATAAAATAAAAATAAATAAAAATACAATTTAATTAAATATATAAATAAACACACCACTCAAATTAATTTAAATTATAGGCAAAGTCTATATATAAATCCCACAACACAAATTTAATCACACATTATTCAAACAAAATATTGGAATAGGAAAAATAAAAATAAAACTCCCTTATTCAGTTTCCACGTTCACGCAAGACAAAAGTTGAAACATGCATGATGATGTCAGCATACATGTATGATGATGTCATCATGCATTAAGCTCATGAACCAACTGCAACACGAACTGCAACACGAACTGAAGCATTTCTCATTCGCAGATCCTCAAACTCGTGGCTCCAGGTGGTGTAACTCAAAATTTCAGCTGCCTCAATTTCTGCAACTCGGACTGGTGGTTGATGATGAAGAGATCGCCGGAATTGAGGAAGAGAGTGATGGGAGGTCGCCGGAAATGGGGGCCGGAAAACTACAAAACTTCACCGGAAAATTGGAAACAACACGGGAGTCACAGAAAAACTGATGGAAAATGATGATGCGGTATTTGCATGATGAAAGGACAATGGTAGGAAGAAAATAAGACACAACGGAGGAGAAAATGTTTCACAAAAAATCAAGCTTCGCCGGAAGTGGGGGCCGGAAAACTGGAATAGTTCGCCGGAAAATGCAAAACTTTCTAAAATATCACAGAGAGGAGATGAGGGTGCTGCACTTGTAGTTTTTGATGGCTTTTGGTGGAGAAAACAGAAGTTGATGGTGGTTGGGATGAAGGAGCTGCTGGACTGTGAACAAGATGATGGTATGGTGATGAAAATGAAGAACGTGGTGGTAAGGAAGGTGCAGAGGCTGGTAAAGGTGAATGGTGGTGATGAAGGGAAGAGGTCAGTGGTGTAAGTGGTGACCTCGTTCTTACTTCAACTCCCCGTTCTGTAGTACCTCGGCAAATGAAAGAAGAAAATTTAAGAAGGAAGAGTTGCAGTTGTAGTCGGGATGCTTACTGGTGGTGAAGATGAAGGTATATATAGAGAGATTGCTGTTGTCCATTTCCCTTCACCAACCATATTAGGTGCAGTCTGAAAGCAAGCTGCAACACAAATCTTTCCGTGATATGCGCGTGCATATAATTTCTACGTCTTCCAGAAGTTCAATGAAAACCCCCCCCAGATTTTGCTTTTCTGTCGGTTTGAATGTTGAATTTATGGCTTGGGTATTGTTCTGTAATTTTCTCCAATAAATTTTCCTCATGAAAAAGCTGATGGGTACTTTTCTGTAATTTGCTCTGGTCCTTTTCTGTAATTTTCCTTGTATTCAGACCCCAAAAATCACCAATTGTGACCCAAAGCACTGCAATGCAAAAATTAAGCATAAGGTAGTATTAAAAGTTCAAGAGATCATATGTATAAATATTTAATAATTATGGCAATTTTACCCTTTTATTACAATTAATTCAATACAAATGCCTCTAATTAAAATAAGTGCTTAATCATGCGATAATGCCCTGGAAAATACATTAAGAGTCCCTATTTAATTAATTAAAAATATATAAAATTATGGTTAAATCAATTCCCCCACACTTAGACCTTTGTACTCCTGAACAAAGGAAATTGAGTACAAGACTTCAAATCCAAATTATTGACACATTAAAAGGTGAGCAATTTCATAATTAGAAAGCAATAGATCAATTAATCACATTCTTTAAGTCAACATTAGTTATTGTTAATTGATGCAAAGAAATTAGTCAACTACACAAAATATTAGATGAAGCACAAGAGACTCTCAGGGTATTATTGTTTCACTCATCTTACCTCATTGGGATAATTTCACTCTAGTTCACTCAATGAACAACTTACCATAGGCTTGTAACAACTCTAACATCTCCACTACTAATAGCAATTAATGTAATAAATCAAGAGGACTTCAAAGGGTTGTAATGATGGATGAAGGCTGAATGGAATGAAGAAAATAAATAGTTGATATGCAAGTCAAAATTATTGAACAAGTTCATAGTAACTAATTAACTTTAATAACTATTGCCAATTCTTTTCTTAATTCACGAACAAATGCCTTTTATTCACCTTCTTCTCTTTTTTTTTTTTTTTTTAACTACCCTTTTTTTTTTTTTTTTTGCATTTCAAATTGCTCAATTGTCTATTGGCAATTTACTTTGATTTCAGAATACCATGAACACTATGAATAAATGACTTGCATACAACATAGGAATGGCTCAAAATGGGTAACAAAAAGGTGATAAATAAGGGTTTGTGTTTTGGTGAATGGGTTTAAAATGAATGCCTCTTTCATTTTCATCACACTAATGCAAATGCCATTTTGAAGAAGAGTTAAAACAAGTTCTAGAAGATGAAAAATAAGTGAACATGCACACATGGAAAGAATTTAAGGTCTAAATAATCTTCCAACAAGGTTTTTGTCTAATGCTTCTTCTAACATAATTAATTGCATAGGAAACTAACCACAAAACATCCACTTAACTTCTAGTGCTAACCTTACAAACACAATTAATCAAGACATTGCAATCAATTATAATCATGCTCAAATATTAAATACACTAATGATACAAAAACCTTTTTTTTTTTTTTTTTAACTATATACTTTTTTTTTTAAACAAGGAGTAAACAAGAATCCAATTGTGGGTTCATTTCTTTTCCCATTCACTTGAAAACAAAATATGGTTTTTTTTAAAAAAAAATTTTTTTTTGTGCCAAAACTAGATCTCATGGAAGCTCAAAAAACAATTTCTTGCAAATTACATGTCCAAAATGGTAAATGCGACCCTTTACCATTTATGTCATGCTTCAAAGCAAGTCATTCTTGAAAAAGTTTTGAAAAATTTTCTAGTTTAAGGCATTTTCACATTTAAAATCAACCATTGGGATTCAAAATGTATTTCCCTCCCCCACACTTAATCAACACATTGTCCTCAATGTGTAAAGCAGGTTGAAAGTCAAGGAACAATGGTAATTAAGTGCACACACAAAGGAAGAACAAAAAAAAAAAACAAAACACACAAAATTTTTTTTTTTTTTTTTTTTTTAAAACTACACTACTTCTACTGGAATGCCCTCCCCCCACACTTATCTCAAGCAATCAATAAAGCATACATAATAACTGATGAAAGATCATTGAAAGCAAAAGATAGTGAAAGGAGAAGAAGCAACCTGGCCTCAAGTAGGCTTTAATGGTGAATCACAGTAGAGCTTGAGCAGGTGTCCATTGACTTGGAACTCTTTTCCAGTAGTCTCATCAAGTAGCTCTACCATGCCAAATGAATGCACTTTGGTGACGGTGAAAGGCCCATACCATTTATCTTTAAGCTTCCCACTTAACAACTTGAATTGGGCCTTGTACAACAGCACACGGTCACCTACTTTGAAATCTTTTCTCAAGATCTTCTTATCATGCAGCAACTTGGTCTTCTCTTTGTAAATGCGAGAGCTCTCATAAGCATCTAGTCGCATTTCTTCAAGTTCTTGTAGTTGCAATTTCCTTTCCCAGCCTGTCTCTTCTATATCCATGTTGCACATTTTCACAGCCCAATAGGTTTTGTGCTCCAATTCCACCGGAATATGACAAGCCTTTCCATGGATAAGTCGGTAAGGAGATATTCCTATTGGTGTCTTAAAAGCAGTTCTATAGGCCCATAGTGCTTCCTCCAACCTTAAGCTCCAATCCTTCCTTGAAGGCTTGACTATCTTTTCTAGAATCTGTTTGATCTCTCGGTTGGATACTTCTGCTTGCCCATTTGTTTGTGGATGGTAAGGGGTAGAAGTTTTGTGAGTCACCCCAAGCTTAGCAAGTAAGTTATCAATAACCTTATTGCAAAAGTGGGTTCCTCTATCACTTACTATAGCCCGCGGTACTCCAAATCTACAAAAGATATAAGACTTAAGAAACTTGGAAACCGTTTGGGCATCATCCTTCCTAGTAGGAATAGCTTCGACCCATCTAGAGAGGTAATCCACAGCTAACAAGATATAGCTATAGCCTGATGAGGGTGGAAAAGGGCCCATAAAGTCTATACCCCATACATCAAATATCTCACAAAAAAGCATAGGTTGTTGTGGCATCTCGTGCCGTTTTCCTAGCCCCCCAAATCTTTGGCATTTATCACATGCCTTACAATATGAGTATGAATCCTTGAAAAGGGTGGGCCAGTAAAACCCAGCATCTAATACTTTCCTAGATGTCTTCTTGGCACTAAAGTGTCCACCACAAATCATAGAGTGGCAAGCGGACAGTATGTCCTTAGTTTCAGTCTCTGGAACACATCTCCTAATAACTTGATCATTGCATAGTCTCCACAAATAGGGCTCATCCCAAATGTAGTGTTTAGCTTCTCGTCTAAGTTTCTGAGCCTGAAAGGAAGACATATGCTCAGGGATGAGACCGGTCACGATATAGTTGACAAGACTAGCAAACCAAGGAACATAAACAGATATAGACATTAGGGATGCATCAGGAAAGTTATCACAAACAAGATCAGAGTCAAGTACTCCCCTTGTGCCATCCGGTAGTCTACTCAAGTGATCCGCTACAAGGTTTGCAGTTCCAGGCCTATCCTTAATGCTAATGTCGAACTCTTGTAGCAGTAACATCCATCTAATAAGCCTTGGCTTGGACTGAGGCTTGGTGAAGAGAAACTTCACAGCTGCATGATCTGTATACACAACCACTTTAGAATTGATTAAATATTGTCTGAACTTATCTAATGCAAATATCACAGCAAACAGTTCTTTTTCAGTGGTAGTATAATTCCTTTGTGCACTATCCAGGGTTTTGGATGCGTAAGCAATCACATGGAACAACTTGTTATGCTTTTGCCCTAGCATGACCCCCACAGCAGAATTGGAGGCATCGCATGCTAGTTCAAAAGGTAAGGTCCAATCTGGTGCACTCAGAATAGGGGGCGAAATCAAGTGTGATTTTAATTCATCAAATGCTTGTTTACATAAATCATCAAAGATGAAATCAACATTCTTTTGCAATAATTTGGATAATGGTAGAGCTATCTTGCTGAAATCTTTTATGAATCGTCGGTAAAAACCCACATGCCCTAAGAAAGAACGAAGCGTTTTAACATTAGTGGGGTAGGGCAAGGAGGAAATTACCTCAATTTTAGCTCTATCAACTTCAATGCCCTTGCTAGATATCAAGTGACCAAGTACTATTCCATGATCAACCATGAAATGGCACTTCTCATAATTCAAAATTAAATTTTTCTCAATGCATCTAGCAAGAACCTTGTCCAAACTATTTAAACAAGTATCAAATGAATTTCCATACACTGTAAAATCATCCATAAAAACTTCCATACAATTTTCTAGGAAATCGCTGAACAGTGACATCATACAACGTTGGAAAGTGCCAGGTGCATTGCACAATCCGAACGGCATTCTCCTATATGCATAGGTTCCAAATGGACAAGTAAAGGTGGTCTTTTCTTGATCTTCCGGAGCCACTGGGATCTGAAAATATCCTGAATAACCATCTAAAAAACAATAGTGACTCTTACCTGCCAACCTTTCAAGCATCTGATCAATGAAAGGCAAGGGAAAATGATCTTTCCTAGAGGCTTCATTCAATTTTCTGTAATCTATGCATACTCGCCAAGCATTTTGCACCCTGGTAGGTATCAATTCATTATTTTCATTTTTTATCACAGTGATCCCACTCTTCTTAGGTACAACCTGTACTGGACTAACCCATTCACTATCAGAAATTGGGTAGATGATACCCGCACTCAATAATTTTGTCACTTCTTTCTTGACCACATCTAGAATCAGGGGGTTGAGTCGCCGTTGAGGCTGCCTAAGAGGTTTGGATTCCTCATGCAAGAGGATCCGATGGGTACAAATAGCAGGATTAATTCCAGGAATGTCAGCTAAAGTCCAACCTAGAGCTTTTCGATTTTTACTTAAAACATCAAGCAATCTTTCCTCCTCACTCACAGTCAAAGAATTTGAAATAATCACAGGCAATTTCCCATTAGCAGCAAGGAAAGCATATTTCAAATTAGGGGGGAGAGGTTTAAGCTCTAATTCAGGAGGTTGAACAATAGAGGGAATTAGTGTAGGAAGATTAAGGGTAGTGAAAATACTCCCTTTTTCAGACTTATGAGATGCATGACTTGTGCTAGGCTCCGTAGATTCTACCAATTGAGCATTGGTCTTCCCAAGTGTTGAACCAACATTCAGTTGGTCTACAGCAGCAACAGGCTTGGGGAAAGCAGCTTCCTTCATACCTACTTCACAAGAAGTGATTAGTTCATTCAAAAATCGTAGGGTGTGAGGAGTAATCTTTGTTCGAGGCTTAGATGATGAGTTAAGAAGTGGCCCTTTAACCATATTGCGTTTAGCATCAAAATGAGTCACACAAGAGGAGGTCTTGATTGGCGTAAGGGCTATCTCATGCAAAGTGTCCATGTCTTGATTACCATCCTCACATTCAGACTCTTCAGCTGGTTTATGACCTAAAACATTGGCAAGAATACCTTCCTCACAAGCATCATCACTAAAGCATGAATTATCAAATGAGTTACGTTCCCATGAATCAAGAGAAGTAAGAGAAAAATCACTTAGGGAAGATAACCAACAATCAACCATTGATGAGTTAAGGTTAGAAATATCACTCCCCCGTGAATCAAAATTATCAACAGAAGAAGGAGGAGAGCTTTTATCATCACATGAATCTAATGCAATGCCACAATTAAGATCACAATTATCAGTGTGCAAGTTGAGCTCACATTCATTAACCATATCATCAAATGCTAAGTCAATTGAATTTACACCTAATAAAGAGCAATCTTCAAAAGGGTGTTTCATGGCTTCATACATATTGAAACTTAGCTTATGGTTACCCACTTCCATGGTAATTGAACCATGTTTCATGTCTATCAAGGTACTGGCTGTCATCATAAAGGGTCTCCCTAAGATAAGGGTGGATTCACTAGGTTCTTGAGACATGTCTAACACATAGAAATCAGCTGGAAAAACTAAATCCTTGACTTTGACAAGTAAATCTTCAATGATACCTTGCGGTTGCCTAATGCTTTTATCAGCTAGTTGGAGAACCACAGTAGTTCTCTTAAGTTCCTTGACTCCAAGAGACTTAAAAATGGAACTAGGCATGACATTAATGGCTGCACCTAAGTCTAACAAGGCTTGGGCCACATTTACATTACCTATGGTACAAGGTATAGTGAATGAGCCAGGATCCTTGCATTTATCAGGGATTTGAGGTTTGAATAGGGCAGACACATTAGAGCTAACTTGAACTCTCTCATTAGGCTTGAATTTCCTCTTATTTGTACAAAGGTCTTTAAGGAATTTGCAATAACTGGGCATAGACTTGACCAATTGGAAGAAAGGAACATTGATATGTAGCTTACTAAACAAGTCATACATTTCTTTCTCAGTTTGTTCATCATGCATTTTCTTTCCTTGAAAGTAAGCTTTAGGGAAAGGGAGTTGAGAAATTTTTACCTCTTTACCATTAACGTTGGATAAGGTGCCATGCTCGCTTGTCTTACCTTCCTCAAAAGTTCTTCTTTCCTTGGATCCAACCTCTCTCAGAAGTGGTTGTTGTTCCACTTGAGGTTGTTCAACTGCTTTGTCCTTCTTCCTTTCAAGAATAGCCTTCTCTTTGGAGCTTTCAGGATTTGGAAACTTCATTAGGCTCAAAGGTGGACTTTCAACTTCTATCTCCTCATCTACTTCATTGTCGATCTCTTCAGGAAAGTGTACCTTTTTACCACTTCTCAGTTCAATAGCATTTAGGGACTTAGGATTGATGACGGTGTTTGAAGGAATAGACCCACCAGTCTTAGCATGCACATCACTCAAGGAATTGGAGAATTGGGTTAAATGAGATTGAACTGTGTTGTTTTTCAACTCCAACTCTTCAAACTTCTTGTACATATGAGCCATTTGAGTACTGTCACTTGCCCTGTCATTGTGTAGCTTTTGTAGAGATGCGTTGATAGAGGAGAATTGACCCTGATTCAAAGCTTTTTCTTCCATCATCCGGTTATCAATGCTAGCAATTCGAGCAGCCAAGCTCTTCAGTAATTGATTGGTTTCATCGCCTTTGGACTCTTGAATAGGCACCATTTGTCCACGATTTGACCCATATGGTTGGACTTGATAAGATGAACCTTCTTGATTCCTCCAACCAAAATTAGGATTAGGTCTTCTGTTTTCATTGTAGGTGGTGGTGTTAGAGTCCCATCTTTGTTGATTAGGCCTTCCTTGATACATAGCATTGACTTCCTCATGAGGATTAGGGCATAGACTTGTAATGTGCATCACTGAACTACAATTATTGCAACTGGGTGCAACAAGAGCTTGTGAAGTAGGAAAATGAGTTGCTTGTTGGGTACTCAGATGTTGAAGTTCAGTGGTGACGAGAGAAAGCTGCGAAGTGAGTGTATCCATTTTAGACTCAAGTGCGATCATCCTTTGGTTAGATCCGATATCACAGACACTTCTGATCTCTCTTACATTGTATTGTTGAGTGTTTTGAGCTCTCATTTTAATTTGAGCCCATGCTTCCTCTGCAGTACAATCTTCTAAGGAACCCCCAGCTGAAGCATCTAGAATACCCTTTTCATTAGGTAAAAGACCATCATGAAAGTATTGGATTAATTGCTCATTGCTGATTTGATGGTGTGGGCACTTAGCCAAAAGCTCCTGGAAGCGGCTCCAATACTCATAAAAAGACTCTGAGGGGTCTTGTTTGATAGAGTAAATCTCCTTCTTGAGCTCAGCAATCCTTGCAGCGGGAAAGTATTTTTCCAAGAAGGCTTTTTTCAGATTTCCCCATGAATGAAGAGCGTCATTAACCTGCCTTGGTAGCATCATATACCACTCTTTCGCCTTCCCTTCCAAGGTGAAGTAAAACACCTTCAGTTGTACATCTTCTAGGCGAGCACCGACAGGCTTCATATTTGAGCAAGCCACGTGTAATGCATTAAGATGGTTGTAAGGATTTTCCTTCTCAAGTCCATGAAAACGAGGTAGTGAAGCAAGCAAAGGTCCCTTAAGCTCGAAATTGACATTAAGGTTAGGGCATGCGGCACTAAAAGGATCAATAGTGACGTCTGATCTTGTCACATCCCTAATAGTTCTTCTCCTTTGTCCTTCACCATTATTTGCCATAGTGGTACCTTGAGAAGCACAATCACTTAAGTCAATGAACAATTCAAAATTAGAAGAATGATCTAATGTCTTTTCAGATTGATCGGACATACAAAAGAAAAAATTAAGAAAACAATGGATTAATGAAATACCAAAACTATTTTGCACACAAATTTTAAGGGGGAAAACTACAAAGAAAAAAATGCAAGTTTATGTAAATATTTAAATGCCAAAATCATATCACTAATGAACGAGAATTACAATAAAAATAAGTTATTCACAATGAAGCCACTAAAAGGGAATGAAAGTTTTTTTTTTTTTTTTTGAATTAAACTACTAATTAAATTCAAACCACTCAACACAGCTAAATGCAAGACACAAAACGAAATAGAGTGAAAATGCAATGATGAGTATGAATGTAGTGGTAAGGATCTAAATGCACCTATTTGTGGGAAAAAAATAAAACAGACAGAATTTTTTTTTTTTTTATGAAAAATATGGAAATGGTATGAAACTATTGTAAAAATCAAGAAGCTCACACAAGCAACCCCAAATCAATTTCTCAATTGACACTTAGTTAACCATGGAGTCAAAAATGACTCCCCGGCAACGGCGCCATTGATTTGACCGTATCTTTGCGTCTTGGGGTCAAATACAAGATTTTTAATCCAAGAATTGCAGTATAATGCAATACTCAGGTCGTCTCTCTTTTCTCAAGGAGCCTTTAATTGAATCCTAGGTAATACTAAATGTCATGCAAAAGCAAATTCAATAAAACAAGGGAAAATTGATTTTTGGGTTTTTCTTGTTAAAATAAAATAAAAATAAATAAAAATACAATTTAATTAAATATATAAATAAACACACCACTCAAATTAATTTAAATTATAGGCAAAGTCTATATATAAATCCCACAACACAAATTTAATCACACATTATTCAAACAAAATATTGGAATAGGAAAAATAAAAATAAAACTCCCTTATTCAGTTTCCACGTTCACGCAAGACAAAAGTTGAAACATGCATGATGATGTCAGCATACATGTATGATGATGTCATCATGCATTAAGCTCATGAACCAACTGCAACACGAACTGCAACACGAACTGAAGCATTTCTCATTCGCAGATCCTCAAACTCGTGGCTCCAGGTGGTGTAACTCAAAATTTCAGCTGCCTCAATTTCTGCAACTCGGACTGGTGGTTGATGATGAAGAGATCGCCGGAATTGAGGAAGAGAGTGATGGGAGGTCGCCGGAAATGGGGGCCGGAAAACTACAAAACTTCACCGGAAAATTGGAAACAACACGGGAGTCACAGAAAAACTGATGGAAAATGATGATGCGGTATTTGCATGATGAAAGGACAATGGTAGGAAGAAAATAAGACACAACGGAGGAGAAAATGTTTCACAAAAAATCAAGCTTCGCCGGAAGTGGGGGCCGGAAAACTGGAATAGTTCGCCGGAAAATGCAAAACTTTCTAAAATATCACAGAGAGGAGATGAGGGTGCTGTACTTGTAGTTTTTGATGGCTTTTGGTGGAGAAAACAGAAGTTGATGGTGGTTGGGATGAAGGAGCTGCTGGACTGTGAACAAGATGATGGTATGGTGATGAAAATGAAGAACGTGGTGGTAAGGAAGGTGCAGAGGCTGGTAAAGGTGAATGGTGGTGATGAAGGGAAGAGGTCAGTGGTGTAAGTGGTGACCTCGTTCTTACTTCAACTCCCCGTTCTGTAGTACCTCGGCAAATGAAAGAAGAAAATTTAAGAAGGAAGAGTTGCAGTTGTAGTCGGGATGCTTACTGGTGGTGAAGATGAAGGTATATATAGAGAGATTGCTGTTGTCCATTTCCCTTCACCAACCATATTAGGTGCAGTCTGAAAGCAAGCTGCAACACAAATCTTTCCGTGATATGCGCGTGCATATAATTTCTACGTCTTCCAGAAGTTCAATGAAAACCCCCCCCCAGATTTTGCTTTTCTGTCGGTTTGAATGTTGAATTTATGGCTTGGGTATTGTTCTGTAATTTTCTCCAATAAATTTTCCTCATGAAAAAGCTGATGGGTACTTTTCTGTAATTTGCTCTGGTCCTTTTCTGTAATTTTCCTTGTATTCAGACTCCAAAAATCACCAATTGTGACCCAAAGCACTGCAATGCAAAAATTAAGCATAAGGTAGTATTAAAAGTTCAAGAGATCATATGTATAAATATTTAATAATTATGGCAATTTTACCCTTTTATTACAATTAATTCAATACAAATGCCTCTAATTAAAATAAGTGCTTAATCATGCGATAATGCCCTGGAAAATACATTAAGAGTCCCTATTTAATTAATTAAAAATATATAAAATTATGGTTAAATCAGGTTTCAAGCAAACTAACATCTCGATTTGACGTTGGTTTATAGATCAAGTAATTATAACACACATAATCATGTGTATCGATACTCTCTATCCATATATATAGTGCAGATATAAATCATCATCGGCTATCTCTACTTCATCCGCATATATATTATCTTGAAGATTATGCTTTCAAACTAAATCAAAACAATGACACATGATATGAACTGAAACATAGACTAAATCAACAAGTCTCTGCAAGGGTTTGGTGTGAAGAACTATCATAGTCTGTGGGGTTTTTTCCTTTCCATGTTGTATTTGATGATGTGTTGCTCAATTTTGCAATAGACAACAATGCTAAAGAGCTTGATTTATTCATCTCGATTAATGTGAGGCACGACTTGCATCTTCGATTGTTTTCGTCACAATTTTTGACTATGATTCACTTTAGGGTCTGTTTGGTTCGACAGAGGGGAAGGAAGGGGAAGAGAGGAATTTTAATATTATCTTATTTAGATTGATCAAAAAGAAGGGGAAGGAATGGATTTTAATGTTACATTGTTTGGTTCAGGAGGGTAGAGGAAAGAAATTATTTTCACATGAACAACTTTACCCTTATATTATAAATGATTTTTTTTTCAAACTTTATTAAATATATAATAAAGTTTAATTATAAATAACATTTGTATAACATTTAATACAAATATATATGTATACATATATATATTTAAAATAATATTTTAAAATAACATTTAGTGAAATATGATGAATGAAAATGACCAAAAGTAATTATAAGTTATCATAAAATGTGATGGGCATTTTTATCCAATATCAAAATTTTTTTAGCTTCCCCTTCAAATCCCCCAATTTGGAAGGGGATGGGTTGTGAGGGGAGGAACGGGAAATTTTCCTCCCCTCATAAAAAGTTTGTAGTATCAAATAAGGGGAGGAGGGCAAAGTCCCTCCCCTTCCCTCAAATCAAACAGACCCTAAAAGGGCTTTAGGATTCCAATTATTGATTCTATCATATTGTGCCCTAATTGGAAGGAACCAGTAACCTCCAGTTGCATAGAATACATTCCTGGTTTGAATTGCTCATCACCAAGGCAGCAAAAATACGGACCCCACGTTGGGAGAATATTGTTTCCATTGATCCTTTTCTTTATTTTCTTTTTATTTAATATCTTTATTATTAGATCAACTTTTAATTGTTAAGATCTATTTAGTAAAAAAATATTATAATATTAAATATTAAATAATAAAAATAAATAAATTTATACTTTAAAATTTGATTTGAATAACTTATCATGCTATATTTTTATTATATTTAATGTTATAATATTATTATTATATAGTATTAAATCTCAATCATTAAAAGTTGATGTACAATGAAAAGGGTGATTAAGGGAAAGACAATCCTCTCCCATGACATGTGTAAGTTATATATTTTACAATGCGATTGACTGATATGGACATTAAGGGAAAAGACAATCCTCTCCCATGACATGTCGTATGTTATATATTTTACAACGCGGCAGCTAAATAACTTTTTTTAGTAAAAAATTTAAATTACTTTAGAAATATATATATATATATATATAAATATATATTTCACTATATATAATAGGAAAAATTCCAAAAAACTACGTTGCAAAATAGAAAAGGACAATTTAGTGCAGTGAAATTCAGAATTCCCATATCAGTGTTGTGTCAGAGCAGACGAGGAATATGGGATATGATATCATATCACAATGATTTTAATGCCCTTAGTGACAAGGAAAAGGGAAAAAATCAGAAGAGTGAAGGCCGAATAACTGTCAGACGAGAAACCTAAGGGGCGACGAAGAGATGACAAGAACGATGGTGTAGTGACGGTGGTCGGCGGCGATCTGAGCTCTCTTGGAAGGAGGTTAACAGAGAAAGGACAAACATAGGAGGTCAGCGGCGTGGTATAGTTCTGCGACCTGCAGTCTGTCGAGGGAGGTTGGAGTGTTGTTCCTGCGAAGATGTTAATGAAAGAAACGGAGTCGTTAATGATGAATGTGGTATTGTTAATAGTCCAAGAGGTGTTGTTTTGGGACACCCACGTTATGACTTCCCATGTAGTTCCAGCGAATATGTTAATCAAGGATGTGGAGTCGTTAATGATGAATCTGATGTTGTAAATAGTCCAGAAGGTCTTCTTGTGAAGATGTTAATGAAGGAAGAAGAGTCGTTAATGAAGAATGTGGTGTTGTTAATAGTCTAGGGGGTGTTGTTTTCGGACATCCACATTACGACTTTCCATGTAATTCCTGTGAAGATGTTGATCAAAGATGTGGAGTCGTTAATGAAGAATATAGTGTTGTTAATAGTCTAGGAAGTGTTGTTTTCGGACATCCACATTACAACTTTCCATGTAGTTTGTCAATACCCGTTTACATTTCGATATTCATAGAGTAATAATGGCATAGTTCCACAGGCATACAGAAATAGCACAAACATACTGATATTAAGTGCAAACTTACATATAGGAATCAGGGTTTGATAATATGTACAAATTTTGTCCAAAATATTCAACATATTAAAATTAAACTAATATAACCAAATAACTCTGATCTTAGGACCTGCACATCTCAATTGCCCATGTCTTCCACTTTGCTTTTGGAGCCACTGGTTCCTGCTGGAACATTTATTATTTATGAAAAAGGGTGAGATTCCAAGGAATCTCAGTAGTAACACATGATTCATCATATAAAATGCGAAAATTAAATATGTAATGTACTATATAATGTAAATGAAAATTCATACTATAACATGTGTGTACACAATACTCAGGGCCAAATGACTGTCTGAATCCCCTACATGTCCGTGTACCTCAGCTGAGTCCCATACCACAGCTAGGTAATGTGCCCAAGGCACATGTTCATATCACATAATATAGCAACATATAGCATATCAACATTCACATAGTGTATGAGAGATAGAGCTACTACTTTATGCCCCTTTTTGCTACACAAGAATAGTCCTCGAACTATGTGCCAATGGCTCAGGTGATTAATTCGGTCCTAAAATTCCAAATGTACAAGAATTAGGTTAAAACTCATTCATGTACCTCTTCAGAGACTCCAATAATATTTTTGGTGGTTATATTAATCTATACTGAAAATTTACCAAAATACCCCTGGGACCCGGTCCCAGCCCCACTGTACCCTGTCCGACTATACTTTTTCAGAAATTTTGGCCCAGGCTATTCTAATATATTTTCATCCAAGGTATCCATTTTTAACCTCGGTTTTTACAAAATCACTGCCAAACGACAGTTTCACAATTTTCCAGAAACTGTCAGATTTTCAATCAACTTTGAAAATTTATAACTAATTCCAGAAAATTCTAAATTGACTGATTCTAAAGCCTAAATGAAGCTCTTTAAATGTACTTTCATGGAAAAATATCCAAATATGATTACTGACTACATATATTACCTAGAAATTCGGCCAACTATTACTGTTCCAGATTACATTTCAGAAACAGAGCTCAACTTCAAAAATCCATATCTTTTAACCTACTAGTCCAACAATTATGTTCTACCCATCAATTTAAAGGTCTAAATGTCTTCCTTAAATCTGGAAATTTTCATAATTTTTTGTTAAGGTTTGGTTTTCCAAAATTTCGCCACAACCAATCTAACTTTCAGAAATATAATCTGTCAGCAACTAAACTTCAAAAATTCATAACTAACTCTACAAAAATCAAAATGGAGTGTTATAAAATTATATGGAAAGATATTTAAGTGTAGTTTCATGAAAAAATATCCAAAACTACTAGATGTGATCTAATTGTTCCCAGAATTTTCGAAAACCATAACTGCCAGGCTTGAATGTCCAGAATGTTCTCTGTTACTGACTTAAATTTCAAAAATCATAACTCTCTCTACAGATATCAAAATAATGCGTTATTGGACGCATTGGAAATCTATGAATGTCTAATATATTTCTGTAAAATTTCATAATTTTTCACTAAGGTTTTCCTGGTCAAAACGCAACATGAATCTGACTGACTCCCAAAAATGTCAGTTTTGACAATCTAACTTCAAAAATTAAGAACTCATCCATTTTCATTCCAAATTGTACTTTTCTTGATTCTATCATCAACTACACATCCTAAACTATCTATATAAAAAGACCCATTCCAAAATTCCATCTATAGCCTCTATTTAAGATTTTACCAGTTTCAGGTATATACTCTGTTTTTCGGACAGCAAAGCAGAATTGAGAAAACTAACATGTATACATGAATTTGTACTCTAAACCTCACGAATTTTAACTCTATACTCTCCTACACATATGTCCTGAGATTAATGATCGAATTTCAGAATCAAAGAACCCCAAAATCAATATACATGCTCTGTTTTACGTCCACCTATGACAGCAACTTATTTTCAGAATCACACAACTTCTAGCAGCTATAAATCCTCATGAATACCCCAAACCAACGAAATAACAATGGGAAGAGATAGAGAAGACTTACCTAAAAACATTTATGGTGATGCATGAAAGGTTTAACACTTCCTTCTTCCTCTTCTCCGATCGTTTTCTTCCTCCGTTCACCTCTTTCACTCACGTATCTCTCTCCCTTTCTCAACTCTGTTTTCTCTCTTCTAAAGCTCTCTCTTCTTTTCTGACTTGAAGCAACGGAGAGTGAGGGAGTGCATGAAGTGTGGGGTTATATGGTTGAAGAAAGTGAGATAAGTGTTGCTACTTGAATCATGAAGATGTAGGTGTAAGTGTGTGTGTATAACATGTGTCTATCTAATGATGAAAGATGAGTGGAGATATTAACTTTCGGTGCTCCAAAATAAAAGTGAAGATGCAGGATGTGTGTGTCGGTGTGTTTTAATATAGATATATATAGGTATATTTTTATCGTATTAATTACACACACTAGGCTCTAATTTTTCCCTTTGTCTAATTTAAGATTCCTTAAATTTTGTAGGTTTCATAATTTGACTTATTATCAAATTCCCATTCAAATTCCCATTTTAACTTTCATTAAATTTGGGATATTACATAGTTTCAGTGAAGATGCTAATGAAGGAAGCGGAGTCGTTAATAACGAATGTAGTGTTGTTAATAGTCCAGAACGTGTTGTTTTAGGACATCCACATTACGACTTTCCATGTAATTCCTGTGAAGATGTTAATCAAGGATGTGGAGTCATTAATGACGAATGTGGTGTTGTTAATATTTTGCATGTTGCAACTTTGTTTGCCATTGTTATTAGGTTCAAAACAACACGTGATATAATTGACAACTCCACATCTTTGATTAACATTTTCGCTGGAACTACATGGAAAGTCATAATGTGGATGTCCGAAAACAACACCTCCTGGACTATTAACAACACCACATTCGTCATTAACGACTCCGCATCCTTGATTAACATCTGCGCTGAAACTACATGGAAAGTCGTAATGTGGACCCTTGGACTATTAACAACACTACATTCTTCATTAACAACTCTTCTTCCTTCATTAACATCTTCACAAGAAGACCTTCTGGACTATTAACAACACCACATTCATCATTAACAACTCTACATCCTTGATTTACATCTTCGTTGGAACTACATGGAAAGTCGTAATGTGGATGTTCGGAAACAACACCTCCTGGAATATTAATAACACCACATTCGTCATTAACGACTCCGCTTCCTTCATTAACATCTTCACCAAAACTACATGGAAAGTCGTAATGTAGATGTGTGAAAATAACACCTCCTGGACTATTAACAACACTACATTCTTCATTAACGATTCCACATCCTTGATTAACATCTTCGCTGGAATTACATGGAAAGTCGTAATGTGGATATCCGAAAACAACACCCCCTCGACTATTAACAACACCACATTCCTCATTAACGACTCTTCTTCTTTTATTAACATCTTTACAAGAAGACCTTCTGGACTATTAACAACACCAGATTCACCATTAACGATTCCATATCTTTGATTAACATCTTCGCTGGAACTACATGGAAAGTCGTAACGTGGATGTCTGAAAACAACACCTCCTGGACTATTAACAAAACTACATTCGTCATTAACGACTCCACTTCCTTCATTAACATCTTCACGGGAATAATACTCCGCCTCCCTCGACAGACTGCAGGTCGCAGAACAGTACCACACCGCTGACCTCCTATATTCGTCCTTTCTCTATTAACCTCCTTCCAAGAGACTCCAAATCGCCGCCTGATAAGTAAAATATTTACATATTTTATTTTCCCTTATATGATGATCTTATGGACGATATTTGCGTTTAATATAATAAATTTGGGTGTCATTGATAAATAAATATTGTTTTTGGAATATATAGAATTTTAAAAAAAAAAATAATAAAATAAAAAGTAAAAAAATAAAAGTACTGTAGCAGCCACCGGGCACTGTAGCAGTCAATGGCACTGTAGCAGACGCCAGCGCTGTAGCGGTCGCCAGGGGGGCACTGTAGCAGGTCAACGGGTACTATAGCACCCGCCAGATCACTATAGCAGTACTGTAGCACACGTTTTTTTCCCTATAAATAGAGATCAATGCCAAGCTCAAAGGAAGAGGAGAGGAAGAGAAGCAGAGGCCCTTCTCCGACCGGGAGAGGTCCTTCTCTGACCGGGAGAGATCTTTCTCTAACATTTCTGAGTTCTTTGTGTTGTCTTTTAGATTTAATTTCATGTATTGCATGCCTCCATCTTAGAAGGCTTAGGATTGTATTACTTTTTGCATGCCTCCATCTTGGAAGGCTTAGGATTTTATTACATTTTGCATACCGTCTACATGGAAGGTTTTACCTCCTAAATGGACGGCTTGATTTCTTCATCTTTCATTCATCTTTTGGTTGTATATTTATGTTTGAGAATTTAATATTCAAGTTTATGCAGTATTTCTGAGGCTTTCATTCTAGCTTTATATAATGTCAATTTATTTTGGTTTTGTTTTTAATTTCATCATGTGCTAAACTTTCATTTTCCTAGGGTGATGACGTAGCTTACTAGTGACGGATTGAATCCTAACTTATTAAATCTAGTTTGAATTTCTCCTTCATGATTGAGTTTTAATTATTATTCTTAATGCTTTTGATTGACTGGCCATCTTTTGAATGATTTCAATATGCATGTTGAGACCGGAAGGAGATACATGTGTGTAGACCCTATAATTAAAACCATGACTTGCATATGAAATAGGAATATATTCATATGAGTTGTGTAGTCTTACTGAGTTCCATAAATCTTAACGCATGATTAATTGCTTAAATTCATATAGGAATATATTGGATTAGCAATTGATTATAGAATTGCTTCACCTTCGAAGAGGCTAGTAATTAAATTAGGGAAACTCGACTATTAATCATGTGGAATAAATTGGGCTAGAATAGATAAGTGATTCAATCCGGAATTTGTTAAGTGAAATCTAATCCCTAGGGCTTTTTTCTCATATTTGCTTTCATATTATCTGCATTCATATTTAATTGTCTTTCTTTTATTTTGTACTCTCAATCACCAACTAATCGATCGACTAAATAGAGTTAAAATTGCTCATTTTGGTACTTAGTGAACAATCCTCGTGGGAACGATACTCTACTCACTTCTATATTACTTGATTACGACAGTGTACACTTGTACTATTTAATTGATCATCTGAACACGTATCACCGCCGACCACCGTCACTACACCATCGTTCCCGTCATCTCTCCGTCGCCCCTTAGGTTTCTCATCTGACAGTTATTCGGCCTTCCCTCTTTTGATTTTTTCCCTTTTCCCTATCACTAAGGGCATTAAAGTCATTGTGATCAGATATCATATCCCAGATTTCTCGTTTGCTCTAACACAACACTGATATGGGAATTCTGAATTTTTCCGTTCTGAATTGTCCTTTTCTATTTTGCAACATAGTTTTTTGGAATTTTCCCTATATAATATATATTTACCTCTCAATTTACAGTTTTTATTATAAAAAAGGTTAAGGTGCAAATTTATTTTTGCAAGTTTTTGTTGCGGAGTAATATTGCCTTGAAAGTTTTTTCATGTTCAATGTCATTTTGAAAGTTTCAAAACATAGTAAAGTTATCACATACTCAATATTGTTAAAAAACTAATATTGATTGTTAACTTTTTAATGAAAAAGAGCAACATGGTGCCATTTTGACACTTTTAATGAAAAAGAGCAACATTGTTCATCAACAAAAATTCCTGAGATAAATTTGTGGCTTAACCCTTGTAAAAAAAAACTTGTTGTAAAATACTAATTAAGGTGGATGTCCATGAGCTCCCAACTCTTGACCTTTCATTTTCTACATCCCATAACCTCTCCAATGAATGATCTTTAGGAGTTTTCATGCCCATAATTCAAAGGTTACAATGTGTGTACTCATGAGGATTAAAGTTTGCCATTTACTTTGTATAACTCTTAGTTGTGGTTGAGGGCCTATAAATAGAGCACTATGTACTACACTTTGTTGGCATTCAAATGAATAAGAATCACTCCCTCCTTGCTCTCTATTTCTCTCTTGTATTTCTTCATTCCCTTCATCTCAATCTCTTATACTTTCTTGATTTTATAACATGTTATCAGCACGAATTCGCTCAGAAGACCTATGGTCTAGTTTTCTATCTCTTCTACTCTCTAACTTTCTCATTTCCATACTATGTTGTATATTATTTTTATGCTATCTATTTTTATCCATCATTTTGTTATCTTTTACATATATCTAGGATAATCTAAGCCATTACATGGAATTAAATAGACTCTTTTACCGATTGTTTTATACATCGGGTTCCATGGCTAACATTTGAGATTATATTATCCTCCGCAAGTTTTCTTTCTTTTAACTTTTATTTATCGTTTTCCATTAATATCTTATTATGCAAAATTTATATTTATTTATTTTATATTCCAGTATTCTTGACATTTTATGTTATATATTATTGCTTGTTTCTTTATTTTATGTCATTTATTTCATTTTGTTTTATTGTTATTTTATTTACATTTCATTTATTTATATTAATACATTATTGTTATATCATTATGTCAATCTTTTATTTTCATTTGTTTATTATATTACATTAATATATAATAGTATTATATATGAGCATGTAATGTGGTCTATATGATCATGGGCTTATCTATTATTTATTTTTGATTATGAATTTGAATTTATTTAATTTGATTTTATCGAGAGGCCAGAAGCCATAATATTCTTAATTTCGTGATCAGATAACCAGAAGTCACATCACTTTTGTAATAGCTCTTATGAGAAAGAATGCTATTGGTTTCATTAAATTGCAAGATTGACAAGAAAAATTTTGGCACTTTTATGATTTAATTGTTACAAACATCAAAGTCCTGAAGGCTAAATATTCAAATATCAAACTAAATAAAAAAAAAAGCTTTGTAAGGTTTTTGCTATGGTCTTGAAGACCAATATTTGGAGAAATTGATGATGCTATTGAAAATAAAGAACATATGTAAGAGTGAAAATAAACATGATCACATTGCATTTGTGGAATTGATAGTTGAAAGCTAAGAATACTTTGTCTTAACTATTGAATTACAATCGTGGAAATAATAACATTTCTAAGGCGATTAAAATCATGAGCAAATATCATACTATGACTAGAAGTCATATGGATAGAAAAAAAAATGGTATAATATGACCAGAAGTCATACAGACTCATGTATCAATTTATTGAAAATAAAGATCAAAATGGATGTGAAGCCAAAAAGACCATGAAATATTGTGAAAAATACCAAAAATAGTTATGATGCTTAAAGCAATAAGTTACGGAGAAAGATGATCAGCTTGTATAGCCAAAAGAAATAATTGTAAGCCCTGAAGGCTATATGATAATTGTAAGTCCTGAAGGCCATATGATTTTGATTCTTTATGTTTAAATTTAAATTGATTGTGATTAATTTGTGAGAGAGAAATTATTATTTAACATTGTGATATCAACATGAGTGATATATGAAATCAAACAGATAAAAAGATAATGATTGGTCATTTTAAAATTTCAGTATAGTGCCAATTTATTTACAAATTTAAACATTATTGGTAATTATTGATATATTTTGATTTCATGGCCTTTTAGGATTCTAACTACCTCATGGTTAATCCTTATAACTCCCATATCAAATGATTTTCAGTATTTATTCATATAACCTTCAATTATAAAGTTAAGTTGTTTAATTACCTTCTTTATGTATAATTGTACAATTTATTTGTAATTTTAAGTATATTGTGTATGTGAATACTATTCATACATCAATGGAGTTTACCACCTCTATTTTCTTCTTGGGACTTGTATTTCTCTGTTACACGAAAGATTTCCCAACAAACATTCAACTTATATACCTCAACATCAAGGTACTTTCTTTCATTATTAGTCATATTTTTCATTTTAGCCTTGTCTTCCATCTCTTTTAACTTCTTGAGCACTATTATGTTGCCTTACATATATATGCAATTTTTCTTAGTTCCAAACTTTCATTATTGAAAGGCATACAAATACTCTTCAATTTGTATTTTATTTTAGTATTGATAATTTATTACCTCATTTCCCAATTCATTGTATTAACATTTCTTCTACTCCTTAGTATTTTTATATGATATGTGCAAGTTTCATACATTAATCATGATATAATATATAATATGATATATATTGGAATTAAATTAGTTTTATGTGACATTTGTGAAGAAAAAAAATCATATGTCATATTTGAATTAAGAAAGTGAGAATTTATTTAATTTTATGAGAAAATTCATAATGAATAGTTTATGATTTGTTAGACAAAATCATTTTCGTAATGTGCACGAATTATATAGTGCAAGTCAAATTTATGGATGATCAAACAGTAAGGAATATTTGAAAGAAAACTATATATATCATAAGTATTTGTTATTTTATATTATAGTGCATTTGTCTTTACATTTCTCTCAAATTAATTTTAGCCCCTAAACATCAGAATTCATTGCAATAAGATCTTTATGTATTTTGATTATGGATCTCCTCATATTTCTTTATGTAGTGGAAAATTCTAAACATTTCATATTTTGAACATGCATCAAAAGAGGCAAATTGAAGCATATTATTATTAATAAGTAGCAAAATTATATAAATATGCAAGAATATATGTTAGTTCTTGAAGAACATAATTGAAGCATATTATTATTAATAAGTAGCAAAATTATATAAATATGCAAGAATATATGTTAGTTCTTGAAGAATATAAATGTAACAAAGTCGATATAGTTCCTGAAGAACTAATATAGTTTTTCTTAAATTCTATGGGCAGAAGAAGAATTGATTAAGGAAAGTTATAACCCATAGATTTACATTAGAGTTTTACTCTATTACAGGGTTTAAATGATAGCTCAATTGACTGAAATCCATGATTGGTTGTGAGTTATGAAGTACTTGAGTTTTGAAATGAAAGATATATTATTAGTTTGCTATATACAAATTTTGTCGTTGAAATAGAGAAATAAAGAAAGTATATTTATATGACTCACACTTGAGGGGGAGATTGTTAGAATATAAGTGTGAGTTAATGTTGAAAAGTTTTACTCATATACTTCCTCACAAAACCTATTGATCTCCGAAAAATGGATGTCATATTGACATTTTATATCAATACTTATGGAAATTGAAAAGTTTTGTTGTTGGTTAAGCAACATGTCATAGTAAACCAGTAGTTTATTGATCCAAACAAATATATTGTTGGCATGACTTGTTTAATTCATTCGAGTCATATGTAAAAGATTCCATGTGACATCCATTGAAGAACTAGAAGATTCTTCATAAATAGCCAACATATTATATAATTCAAGAGTTATCATGTGCTGCTTGTTCTCAAAGAAATTTGATTATGAGAGTATCACAAGTTATGATTTGAAATGAATCTCTATATTTCTGGAAATATATCAAGTTGATATATGGGCCCATTCAAATAACATGTAAACCATACAAGTATTCAATGAATTTGATAGATGCATCTATAAGGTGTTTACATGTGATATTACTATTAGTTTGCAACCTGAAGTTTGCAAGAACGTTTGAATAAATTATTATGTTAAGCGCGATTTCCAGATTATATGATTCATTCATTGAAGCCTCCATAAATAACTAGATTAATACTTATGAGAACAAAATTTATATTTCAGTGTTGGCATATCTGATCTTACATATTGCAGCACTTATACTAGCCAACCAAATTCTCCCGATAAAATTGACTTTTGGTCAGGAGTCAAGTATATTCCATCTTAAAAAGTTTGAATGTGCATTCCTATTGATTCACCACAATGCACATAGATGGATATTTAAATGAAATTAAGATAAATGTTGGGTAAGAACCTCCTTATTCTTGTTTGTCTCTAAATGAAACAAAGGGATGTTTCTAATAGAAACAAATGGATTTAGGAGACTTATACTGCATGATTAGTTGATTGTTATTTGACAAAGTTTTCCTAACATGAGGGGGATAAATTAAATAGCTGGAAAAGAAAAGAAAAAGAATGCATTATTACTATCAAATATAGATCCTCAAATATAACAATATGAACCAGAAGTTCATTTGGTTTGCATTCATGAAATATTACATAAAATCTGCCAGATGCAATTACTTACCTAAATGGGAATTACTAAATCTCATATTCCAGCTATAAGTGGTCTAATCAGCATAAATGAAAGTGAAATATGCCCGAAGTATAAGAGAATAATCAGTTCTAAAAGAAAAAAGAAAGAAGCAAATAATCAAGATAATCATATTAAGGAGGCAGACACTCCAGAAGAGGTCAATACATAACTACTTGCAGAACCCTCAAAAAAGGTTCAGGTACCTGAAAGTAATAAAGAGATATCAATGAATAATGTCACAACAAGAAAAATGGAACTAAAATGATAAAGTTGTCGACAACATTTTTAGTAATAATATCACGTAATCAAATGAGGATCTTATACATAAATATGTCGGTAGGAAAAAAAGGTGATTGGCCAACTGAAGAAGGGGACAAGACGCAATGAAAAATGTTCTTTCAGCATGTGAAATTTATGGACCTGTAGTCCAAAACATTTGAAATATTAAGTTATTTGTGATATATGAATATTCATGTGAAAATAAAGATTTTCACAAGGTTTAATGATGATTATGATGAGGTACAACATTTGGTAGTTGATACAATAATTGTTGCATATATTAGTAGTCTGGCAGTATATGCAAACAAAATAATACGTCTATTAGATATCATTATATATAGCATATGCATATGGATAGTGAATATTACATGAGAGTCTTTGAAGGATCTAAAATGCCAGAAGCATATACAAGAAAATCATTCTATATATAAAATGTTATGCGAGTTTGAAAATAATTCAAGTATATATAATTGATTGAAAAATATATTGAAAAATGAGTAATTTTATATTTTACTTGACTTGTAGATCAAGTTATCAAATGCATCAATGATTTCAAAATCACATATTTTTACCATGGTGAATTTTCTTGTAAAGATACATTGAATTTAATGGTCCAGAAGTACCTTATACTTTATGAGAATATTTTTGTATTATGCTAATATTGTATCTATTATGATTTTATTGATAAAAATTAGTTCTTGCAAGTGCACAGTAGATAACAAAAATGAGATTTGGTGTGATAGTCCTATTAACATATTATATAATATTATTTTGTTCAAAACAAACTGAATATGTGGATGTAAAATATATTTTGATGATTTTCATAATAATTTTTCTTTATTGTTTTCACGATGAATAAGATAAAGGCACAATATATTGATATTTTAGCATATCCAGAAAATATGTAAGAGGAATACATCTAGCAGAATATTTGGTGACAATGTATCATTCATAGTTTGGTGGCTAAAAGAATAATATGCTCAACAATACATTAGAAATGATGTTCTTATCAGGGAAGTAAAACTGATGTTATTATCAGGGGGAGTAAATACGATATTATCATCGTGTGAAATAGACCATGCTGTACTCTTTTCCTTAACTAAGGTTTTGTCCCACGGGGTTTTCCTAGTAAGGTTTTTAATGAGACAGTTTCGATTTGTATTGTGTACTCTTTTTCCTTCACTAGGTTTTTATCCCATTGGGTTTTCCTAGTAAGGTTTTAATGAGGCACAATATTTTTTTATGGACATCCAAGGGGGAGTGTTGTAAAATACTAATTAAGGTGGATGTCTATGAGCTCCCAACTCTTGACCTTTCATTTTCTACATCCCATAACCTCTCCAATGAATGATCTTTATGAGTTTTCATGCCCATAATTCAAAGGTTACAATGTGTGCACTCATGAGGATTAAAGTTTGCCATTTACTTTGTGTAACTCTTAGTTGTGGTTGAGGGCCTATAAATAGAGCACTATGTACTACACTTTGTTGGCATCCAAATGAATAAGAATCACTCCCTCCTTACTCTCTATTTCTCTCTTATATTTCTTTATTCCGTTCATCTCAATCTCTTATACTTTCTTGATTTTATAACAAAACTAAAATAGTATACATTATAAAAAGCGTAGTAGACACAAGACCAAGCACGTACGGAACAGGCGACCTTGCAGAGAAAACCAACGGCTGACGAGGATGAAACTACAAAACGTTTTTAAAAGAGGGGCTAACACTGAAATATTAAAAAAATCATCATGGACAATTTGTCAAGTTCAGAAAATAGAGAGGAATGTAATGTTCCACTCCAAGAGATTTCATTTCCCTCCATTTCTTTTTGGCACAAAATTGGTTCAGATGATCCAGAACCCTCCGTTCCCGTTCGGCGAAACCCTACTTCCAAGTCTCCCTCCCAACTTGTCAGCTCCTTCGTCCGCCTTCAACCTCCTAGCTTCGATTTTTATTTGAAGATTCTGCTCCTTCCTCGCACGCAGTGGCGTGATTCATTGTCAATCATCTTCTATCCCAGTCTGGTGGCTGTGTTTGCCGTTAGTTCAGATTTTCAGGTAACTGTCAGCTTTTTTTATCCACGCGTTTCGTTTATTGAGTGATCTAGTTGGGGTTTACTAGAATCAAGTGTCTATCATATTTCTTTTTGTGTTTTTTGTTTTGATGAAACTGTGTCAATCATATTTCTACTTGCGCAATTTTGTCTGGTTTTGCTGCTTGCTCTGCTCTCCTATTGCTGTGGCAGTACACTATTTTCTCCTAATTTCGTCTATTATCTGTGTTCTCTTGATTTGTTGCTTTTGGATCCTAGGTCATGTTCCAAACGTCCTGCATTTTTTTTTTTGGGTGATAGGACAATGAACCTCTAAGCTGTTCAAAATTCAAAATGCATCATAAATTAGATTTCAGAATGAATCTTCAACAGGCAGATTTGGAAATACTGATGTACTTTCATACCAGATGAATTCACTCTTCCTTATCATGAATAAAATGTTTTCTCCTTCTATGAGGGATTGGGACAAGAAGCATTGCTTATAAAACAGAGTGCAATAAAATAGAGATCTAAGAACTGAAACTTCTTTATACTGATTTGTTGTGGAGTGGGGAAGTATTGGCTGTTATATTCAAATAAATATTCAGAATACCTTGACTCTTAATTCAGAATATAATGCTTGCATGGGATCTATCTTGTCACAGTAGTTATATATGTTTTCTCTTTTGCCAAAAGAGAAAAAATGAAAGAAAGAAGGAAGGAAAAGAAAAGCTGATAAAGAAGTAACGTTGGTTACCATCTTTGCTGCAAACACATACCTTTTGATTATTGCCATCTCATCCAATATCTGCCAAATCCATCTTTGTCGATATTTGTAAATTCAGCTCAATTTAAGCTTGGAACTAGTGCTGATTTTACCCATATAGCTGGCAGAAAAATATCTAGTCAGAATAAAAATTAACAAACAACACAGCTTGAAATCCAAACTCACACATCGTGCATATAGGCCTAGATTTCCAAATATTAAATGTTCGTGATGGATTCAATACAAGCTTAATGATCCTTTGAAAATACAGACTATGAGGAGTTATAGGATGAGGAAAGTTACAACTCTATAATAATGTAATTCACAATAATTAAATATTTTTGTTTGCTTAATGTTGTGCAGCTATTTTAAATTCTGGGATGTGAAACTAAAGAGCTGCAATTTTGTCGTCGATTGGACCATTCAAATTACATATAAAAGAGTTATAGTTTCTGTCTTTACTCGTTTTTCAAGCGTTAAAGATTATATTATTGGCATATGTTTACTTAAATTTTTTTTTTATTATGATATTTATCCAATATTTTGAAATAGAGATAAAGATTGAGATGTCTCATATTTTAAATTCTAAATATTTAAAAATGGTCATTATAAAAAAGATATCAGATAGTTATCTATAGGTTTTGAGGTAAAATTTATTGTTTATGATGAATCTGTCTTACATATAAGCATAAGTTCTTTGTGCTCATTTGTTCTCTTTTTTGCATATATATTTTAAATTGTTCCTAGGTACGTAAACCTCATATCTATGATATTTTTATTATTTGATTTGATTGATAGGACAACACTAAGGACTTTGTGGAGATGGAAGAGACAACCAAAAGCATAGTTGGAAATCCCATAAACAATACTAAGTTTGAAAATCTTCCTCAACATCTCATCCACCACATCATGAATTTTCTCTATTACGAGGACGCAACCAAGTTTAGTGTTTTGTCCAAAACCTTCTATTCTTTGTGGCTTTCCTTTCCCGTACTTGACTTTGACTTCCAATTCTTTGTAGAGGACGAAGAGCCACATCACAGCTTCATGTCTGATAAGTAAAATATTTACATATTTATTTTCCCTTATATAATGATTTTATGGACGATATTTGCGTTTAATATAATAAATTTGGGTGAGATTGATAAATAAATATTGTTTTTGGAACAAACAGCATTTTAAAAATAATAAAAAACAAAAATAAAAAATAAAAGTACTGTAGCAGCCACCGGGGCACTGTAGCAGTCAACGGTCACTGTAGCCGCCGCCAGCACTGTAGCAGGTCAACGGGTACTGTAGCAGCCCCAGGGACTGTAGCACACGTTTTTCCCCCCTATAAATAGAGATCAATGCCATGCTCAAAGGAGGAGGAGAGGAAGAGAAGCAGAGGTTTCCTTCTCCGACCGGGAGAGGTCCTTCTCTGACCGAGAGAGATCTTTCTCTGACATTTTTGAGTTCTTGTGTTGTTTTCTTAGATTTAATTTCATGCATAGCATGCCTCCATCTTGGAAGGCTTAGGATTGTATTATATTTTGCATGCCGCCTACATGGAAGGTTTTACCTCCTAAATGGACGGCTTGATTTCTTCATCTTTCATTCATCTTTTGGTTGTATATTTATGTTTGAGAATTTAATATTTAAGTTTATGCAGTATTTCTGAGGCTTTCATTCTAGCTTTATATAATGTCAATTTATTTTGGTTTTATTTTTAATTTCATCATGTGCTAAACTTTCATTTTCCTAGGGTGATGACGTAGCTTACTAATGACGGATTGAATCCTAACTTATTAAATCTAGTTTGAATTTCTCCTTCATGATTGAGTTTTAATTATTATTCTTAATGCTTTTGATTGACTGGCCATCTTTTGAATGATTTCAATATGCATGTTGAGACCGGAAGGAGATACATGCGTGTAGACCCTATAATTAAAACCATGACTTGCATATGAAATAGGAATATATTCATATAAGTTGTGTAGTCTTACTGAGTTCCATATATCTTAACGCATGATTAATTGCTTAAATTCATATAGGAATATATTGGATTAGCAATTGATTATAGAATTGCTTGACTTTGGAAGAGGCTAGTAATTAAATTAGGGAAACTCGACTATTAATCATGTGGAATAAATTGGGCTAGAATAGATAAGTGATTCAATCCAGAATTTGTTAAGTGAAATATGACCCCTAGGGCTTTTTTCTCATATTTGTTTTCTTATCATCTGCACTCATATTTAATTGTTTTTTCTTTTAATTTGTACTCTCAATCACCAACTGATCGATCGACTAAATAGAATTAAAATTACCTATTTTGGTACTTAGTGCTCAATCCTCGTGGGAACGATATTCTACTTACTTCTATATTACTTGATTACGACAGTGTACACTTGCACTATTTAATTGATCATCTAAACTCGTATCAAGTTTTTGGCGCCGTTGCCGGGGATTGTTTTCATTAATATCAATACTAAGTAATTTTAATATTAATTTAGTCTTCATGTAAAAATTTCAAAAAAAAAAATTTAAAAAAAAGGATTATTCACAGCATTCAGTTGGTTTAATAAGTGATAACTTGTCATATCTTAGTTCTTTTTCTGGAATGCATGTGGATGGAATGAGACATGAAAATATAAATGCTGGTTGGATTGAAAATTCTTCTCCTTATAATTGTTTTTCTTGTACTTATTGTGGAGAGTGTCATTCTTATGAGCATTGTCCATATAGCAATACCGGTCATTATGTGAGAGATGATTTCAATATGAACCAAACTTGTTTTGATCATTCCTTTTATCCTGGTGGAATTTTGGAGCAACAAGAGTCTTTGGATCCATATGTCAGGAATTCTCCTAATCCTCCTTTCTACTCTTATCCATATATTGAAGAAAAAACTCTTGAGTATAAGGAAAAATCTGATTTAGAAAGATTAATTGAGGAGTTTGCAGAATCAACAGAGAGATTTTGTAGAAAGCAAAAGGAAAGTGACAATAGAGTCAAGTCAAGTGTCCAAAATATTGGAATATATGCGAGTCAAATTATTTCTTCACTTGAAACTATGAGGCAAGATAATTCTTTGAGTATGATGACCATTTCTTGTGTTGATGATGATTATTGTGAGGAAGTTGAGGATGTGGAATTGAATGAAACTTTGCCTCTTGTGGCATGTGATAAGGAACTCGAAATCACTTTTGGAGAGAATAATGGATGTCCAATTGAGGTTCCGCCTGTGGAGCTTGATGTTTGTGATTTTGATATTGAAACTAATGTGGATATTCCAAAAGATGTTGTTCATGTCTCTCCTGTTGAAGTATTGACTCTTACTGATGAGAGTCAAGTGGATTTTATGGGATGCTCTAAAATTTTGAAAATTCCTAAATCTGTTTGCAAATACATGCATGTTGTGCTTTCTTTGAATTCAGTAAATAATTGTACTCTAAAATTGTCTATGATTGAAGAAGTACAATTAATTACTTTGAATGATCATTGTTGGTTTCTGAAATATTGTTGCTTGAAAAGAAATGAAGACAAGGTGATCCTTGTGTTTGATACTTTTGATTAGTAGTTTGTGTTTGAGAAGTCTGGTTGAAGACTATAAATTTAGCGCTGCTTGGGAGGCAACCCAAGGTTTGGTTGATGCTTTGTTGTGATTTTGCAGGACTTCTGGTAGCTTCTGATGATGTATTATACTTTAATAGTTTTTTTTTAAAAAAAAAAAAAGAAAGAAAAAATAGAAAAAAAATATTTTTTTTTATTTTTTTTGGTCTAGCTGAAGACGTTAAAGAAGAGCGGCTATTTGGAAGGCAACCCAAAACTTCGTTCCTAATCTTTCAAAACTTCTTTCCCACTCTCTCAATTTTCTTTCCCACTCTCTGAAATTTCTTTCCTACTCTCTCATTTTTCTTTCCTACTCTCTCAAATTTCTTTCCTACTCTCTCATTTTTCTTTCCTACCCATAGAAACACATTGCACTGCATTGAGATTTTAGTTTTCATCATTTTCATTTTAAGTTACCATGGAGGAATCTCTTGCAAAGCTTAAGAACAGGTTCCCCACTCTTCCCAAAGATGTGCTCAGGAAGATCTATAACAGTAGACTTGAAAGAATGAAAGTATTCAATTGTTTGGGCCTTCCTGTGGATATACGTTGGATCATTGAAGCTAAGGTACGTTTAGCAGGTGAGATTCATAATTCATTTGTTAAACCTTTGCCAGGAATGGGAAGAAGTTCTTACTCCAAAAAGAGAAGAGCTAAAAGAATGAAGGCCTGCCATAAATGTGCAAGGTGGAATTGTGATCAGCGCTGTAGGAATAAAGGTATGGTTTCTGTAAATCGAGAAGATAAAATCAAATTTATAAAGGACGGACTGAGTAAGGAGTCACTGGATGATATCATTCAAACTCTTGAGACGCATCCAAGTGGTGATGTTCATCGTATTCTTCTCGATTTAGCAGCCATATTCAACAGAGAAAAAGAGTGTTATTGTTTTGGGAATCTGACGTTAAAAGGCCATGTTTGCCAGTTTATAAGAAAACTAGATGGGAAGCAAATCCTCGATTCATAGAAAGCGTTTAAGCCATTTCTAGACGTAAAACCAGAGGAAGATGTGAGCCAAAATCACAACTACTGTACATAATCATGCGTGTGTTTAATTTGTTTTGTCTTTTTCGTAGCTTTTGTCTAATCTTTCTTATCCTTTCGGCATCTTTTTCCTACTCTACTGTATCTTTTGACTTTCTTTCCTCTTTTTGTTTAATTTCTTCACGCAGTGGCCCACCGGTCATTTGTGTCGGAAATTTTTTTCAAACTTCTTTGAAAAATGTGTGATTTGTGTGATTTTGTTGTCGTTGCTTTAGTATTATATATATGTACTCTTTCATTTGTAAATATGTACACTTCCATTTGTAAAAATGAATTCTTTCTCTTGTAAGCGTACATGGTCCTAGAGAAACAAAGAGAAAAAGGATATTTCACAAAAATGTAGATTTACATCTATTTGCATTTTTGGTGAAACTAATTTGGGCAAGAAAGGAGAGTTTATAACAGTAGCAAATGAACTTGGAATTGCATTAGCTGCCAAAAAAATCAACTTTGTGTACGGGGGAGGCATCTAGGGCCTAAAGGGAAGTGTGGCAATTTCTGCATCCATGAATGGAAGCAAGGGTTTAAGTGTAAGAGTGAAGGAGTTGAAAGATCATGCTTTTTCCTTAGGACAAGAGTTACAGGTCTCAAGCTTGCCTGAACAGATGGGAGTAATGTTCCACCATGCTCAAGCTTTTATTGCTCTACCCGGTGGTTTGGAGACATTGGATGGCATTTCAAGTGTTGCTTATTGGGCTAAGTTAAACTATCACAAAAAACCATTAGAATTGTTAAATGTTAATGGTTTTTATGATAATCTGTTGTCTTTTCTTGATCATGCTGTGGAAATAGGATTCATACCCCAAGCGACTTGCCACTCCATAATTGCTGCACCAACTGCTGATCAGCTGCTCGATCAAATGCAAACCTATGAACCTAAACCAGATCTACTCATCAAGCAAATAGGGGGGCCATCTTCAGTTAGCAGTCAGAAGCAGAACCCAGATACCACTCTTAGGTTGTAACTTTCCTTAATCTCTTGGTTTTACTTTATTGTGTGTTTATGTTAAAAAAAAAACACCTCCTCTAAGCTCTAGAAGACATTGGGGACAATGTCTGATTTAGGTTGGGGGAGGAGAAAATTTTTTGTTTGTTTTTCTTTTGTTAGTTAGTAAAACCATTAGATGCATGGGGTGTGGAAAAAGATAGCAGAGTAAGGAGTTATTCTTAACTCCTGAGACGCATTTTATTAGTTGCATGATTTTTTTTTTTGTCTTTTTCAAAAAAAAAAAAAATTCAAGTGCTTTGTAATGATCTTAAGAAGTATATAAGTTTTAAGTATGGATCAATTGAATTTAGAGATTTTATAGCATGAATGAACAACTGATTGTTGCAATTGGTGATGAATTTTAAGATTGAATGAACCGAGTTTAAAAATTCCTAGCCGTGAGCTTCTGAGCCTATAATGATTATTTCTCTTGTGTGTGATATTCACCTATTAAGTTGTCACTCTAGAACTTGCTTTAAATCTGGTTGAAATTATATCTCACATGCTCATTCAAAAATGATAAAGGCATTCATTTTCTTTAGCCAGAGCCAAATAGCCAACATTGCAATTATACCGTTGATAAGCCCCTTTGAGCCTAATTGACTATTTCTTTGTTTTCAACCCATTAACATATGCTTTAATGATATATCAAGTACTGTTACCTTATTCGAAAGATTATTGGAGCATTTGAAATTTTTGTGAAATGGGCTTTTGACAAAGTGTGGGGGTGTATCTATCATCAACTTTATAGTTGCAATTCAAAAAAAAATAGAAAAAAAGAAAAAATATATATAAAAAGAGAAAAAAAAATTATGAAAAAAAAAGAAGAGAAAAAAAATGTTAAGTGTTTGAATTGTGGGTTGTTGTGATGAGATAAATTTATAAGTAGCCCATTTTTCAATTGCTCTATTTCTTTAGCCTTTCATATCATACTTTACATTCCGTTACCTTAACCCCATTACAACCCTTAATAAGTCCTTTTGATTTGAATTATGCATGTGAATTAGGTAGTGGAGATTGAGATTTTTAGCAAGCCTATGGTAGTGCAATTTTTTCGATTGAATTTGAGCGAAACACTTACCCTTAAACACTTGAGAGATTGAGAGGATGAGCTACAAGTACGAACTCAGTTTATTCATTTTCAATTAAAGTTACCAGTTTATATTTTCATTGATTCATTAATACTATGATCTCTTTATTTTTTAATTATGTTCTTGCTTATGACCTGACACTTCTGATTTTGTTGGAAGCACTTATTATTTACTTCTTGTCCGAGGACGTCCAAGAGTTAAGTGTGGGGGAATTTGATAAGTAAAATAATTACATATTTATTTTCCCTTATATGATGATTTTATGGACGATATTTGTGTTTAATATAATAAATTTGGGTGAGATTGATAAATAAATATTGTTTTTGGAATAAACAGCATTTTAAAAAATAATTAAAATAAAAAATAAAAGTACTGTAGCAGCCACCGGGCACTGTAGCAGTCAACGGGCACTGTAGCAGCCGCTAGGGACTGTAGCACTCGCCGGATCACTGTAGCAGTACTGTAGCACACGTTTTTTCCCCCTATAAATAGAGATCAATGCCAAGCTCAAAGGAGGAGGAGAGGAAGAGAAGCAGAGGTTTCTTCTCCGACCGGGAGAGGTCCTTCTCTGACCGGGAGAGATCTTTCTCTGACATTTCTGAGTTCTTGTGTTGTTTTCTTAGATTTAATTTCATGCATAGCATGCCTCCATCTTAGAAGGTTTAGGATTGTATTACTTTTTGTATGCCTCCATCTTGGAAGGCTTAGGATTGTATTACTTTTTGCATGCCTCCATCTTGGAAGGCTTAGAATTGTATTATATTTTGCATGCCGCCTACATGGAAGGTTTTACCTCCTAAATGGACGGGTTGATTTCTTCATCTTTCATTCATCTTTTGGTTGTATATTTATGTTTGAGAATTTAATATTCAAGTTTATGCAGTATTTCTGAGGCTTTCATTCTAGCTTTATATAATGTCAATTTATTTTGGTTTTGTTTTTAATTTCATCATGTGCTAAACTTTCATTTTCCTAGGGTGATGACGTAGCTTACTAATGATGGATTGAATCCTAACTTATTAAATCTAGTTTGAATTTCTCCTTCATGATTGAGTTTTAATTATTATTCTTAATGCTTTTGATTGACTGGCCATCTTTTGAATGATTTCAATATGCATGTTGAGACCGGAAGGAGATACATGTGTGTAGACCCTATAATTAAAACCATGACTTGCATATGAAATAGGAATATATTCATATGAGTTTGTGTAGTCTTACTGAGTTCCATATATCTTAATGCATGATTAATTGCTTAAATTCATATAGGAATATATTGGATTAGCAATTGATTATAGAATTGCTTGACTTTGGAAGAGGCTAGTAATTAAATTAGGGAAACTCGACTATTAATCATGTGGAATAAATTGGGCTAGAATAGATAAGTGATTCAATCCGGAATTTGTTAAGTGAAATCTGACCCCTAGGGCTTTTTTCTCATATTTTCTTTCTTATCATCTGCACTCATATTTAATTGTTTTTTCTTTTATTTTGTACTCTCAATCACCAACTGATCGATCGACTAAATAGAATTAAAATTACCTATTTTGGTACTTAGTGCTCAATCCTCGTGGGAACGATACTCTACTTACTTCTATATTACTTGATTACGACAGTGTACATTTGCACTATTTAATTGATCATCTGAACTCGTATCAATGTCCTTCATACTAAAAACCCTCCACCTTCGTTGCCCTCATCATATCAATAAGTCTTTGCAAAGGTTAAGAGTATCTTACCATGACATGGTTACAGGGTATTTTCCCTTGGATATTTTATTTGATGCGTTGCTAACCTTTGCAATAGAGAACAATTGCAAAGAGGTAATTTTTTTTTTAACACTTGACGACGACGTCATGATTGATGTGAGATATGGTTCACTTCTTCGTCTATTTTCATCACAATTTTTGACTGTGCTCCACCTTAGCGCATTTAAATTTCCAATTGCTGATTCTATCATACTGTGCCCAAAATTGAAAGAACTGGAAATCCATAAGTGTGAAGGGTTGCAAACTGTATCAGTTTCATTTTTGTCTGTGGAGAAGGTTGACATAAGATTTTGTAGTGGGTTAGAAAGAGTTGAATTGAATGGAAATAATCTATTGTATTGCTCTTTCTATGGTGTTGTAAATGGAATCGATGAACTCATGCAATGTGACATTGCTTGTGAATCTATAAAAAATATGTATCTATATGGTGTAAAGCTCTCTAAGAACTTAATGGAACTAGTCACTGGGAGTTTGTTCGTTACTGAGTGTGACTCACCTGAGAACCTGAGTTTTCATAATCCTAGAATCAAAGTGTTGGAAATGATGGATAATTATGAACTGGAGAACCTGTTTCTCTCGTGTTCCGAGTTTGAGTTTTTTCGTTATGAGTCATGAGTCTTCCAAAGGACAAAATTGTATGGTGAATATCTTTGAATGTGTGGCTCTCAAGGTTTTGATATTGAAAAGAGTAACCATAACAGATGAGTGGGTGAGGAGTACAATATCAAAGTTCGGTTGTCTAAAGGAACTTACAATAATTTACTGCAATGAGTTAGGGGGGATTGAGCTGAAAAATGACAAGCTTGAGATGCTGTCATTGAAGAGATGTTCCAATTTAAAAGAGGTAATTGTTGATGCTCCAAACTTGCTCAAATTTGACTATGAAGGAAGCCTGCAGGTTTATCCAATGCAAATTTTATCAACCAAATGCAGTACTGCCAACATCAAATTACCAAAATGCGACATAGATCCTCCCTTATGGTTCGGTAACCTGAAGCAGTTTCTCTCTTGCTTTGACCACATCAAAGACCTCACTATTATTTGCTCCCAAGTGAAGGTAATAATTGATTTCTCTTTTTGCAGTTTGGCTTGTATAAGAATTATCTCTATGATCTATTAGATAAATTTAGTTTTTAAGTCTTGATCTTGGGAAAAAATGCATAAAGTCTTTTGTTGAGATTTTATATAATGTGCATATTGGTCTTATTTTTGTTTGACCTTTTATTGATAGTGTTTCTTGTTGTACTCGTTTTGGTGAACTTATTTGCATTCTCAAAATTCATATATAAAATAACTAAATATGTGTATCTAGAAAACAAAAGGTCAATCTCTTTTATTAGCCTTTTTATTTTTTTAAAAAATAGTATTTGAAATATTAAGTTGATTTGTTTTTGTTTGGTTTAATTTGCAGGATTTGATCTTTCCAAGAAAGTTTATGAAAAATAATGCATCTCCATTGCGCAATCTGAAGCATATTAAAGTACAAACGAAAAATATTCTAAAAGATCAAACTGTAATGAAATTGGTGGAAAGTTCACTTTGGTTGGTTCACAAACCCTTGGAATTGACATTGCTCATCTCTAGCACAGGCAGAGTGAGAACCTTGAAGGTATGTTTTGTTAAACTTTTACTTTTACTTAACGATTTGAATTACCAACCTATAAAGTCATGGCTGCTTTATTGAGTGGAAAACTATGACATACCTTTGCCCATACAATCACAGTTTGAGAATCCTGCTTTCTAGATATAGTCTTTATTTATCATCTTGATACATTGACTTATAAGTCTTGCAGACAGTGGGAACACCAATGATCACTCAACTTCATCTGAGAAATTGGAGTATGATTTTTTACCATGATTTTCACTTTCATTGTGAGGCAAATGAATTAGCTAATTGGGATGGGATGCAAGATCATCTCACAGCCTTTAGATGCAATTTTATATGTTAACTCGTCTTCCTTTAGCTTGGATTAGACTTGATTTAGCTAGAAGGAATTATGTTTGTCTATTTTTTGGCTGGTCTTGTATGATTCGCCTGTCAGTTAATATGATGTCTGCAAAAGGCATCAGGTTTATTATATTATAATTATAAAAACATGCATTGAAATGGATTTGAAAGATATTGTAGTTCGAATATGGGAAGGAAGTGAAGAGGATGAAGGAGAAAGAGAGATGCTGTTTAGGGATTCCCACGAAGTGCTGGCGACACTATGCACTCAAGGTGGACATTCAAGGCTTCAACGAATCTGAGAGAAGCTACTTGAACAAGTTGTTTGATCCTTACGTGCCTTGATTATGGAAGAGATGTGCCTCATTGTGATTTACTCCCTGTTTTAAATGTTTGCTTAAATTAGAGGGTCTATTTTCAATCTTGAGTTTAAAAAAAGCTTGCTTTGACTAAATTATCCCAAATATACATTATCATATCTTCAATCTATAAATTTATTTTTAATGTTATATAATTCACTACTATCCCTAAAAAAATACAGTGAAACCATAACAAACTTGTTTTAGAGTTTATAATAACAAAATTTTAATGGTCGAGTTATCCACAAGTGTTTGTTAGTATTATAGGCACATCAAACTATGACAGGACGCTAGGTGATCAAAGTAGGAAGAAATGTTTCAAATGTTGATGAAATTCAAAAGTATACTTTTTTTTTTTTTTTTGTGCCTGCAACATATACATATATACACTCTTGTTAGAACTACTTATATCGTTTCCTGAATTATATACATGATATACATGTATGCGCTCCTCCTATGAATGAGTTGTAAGTTGTCACAATATTCTCATAGTTTGGTTACATAGCTTTAGAACAGTAATAAATAAAACAAAATTAAAAATGAAGATACAAATTTAAAATAACATTAATTTGATGTATACAAGGCTGGAAGAGGATCTTTTGCATTGTTTTTTTTCTGTTTTTTAATTTTTTGTCTTTTGACATTTTAGAATAGAAACGACTTGGGTAGAAAATGGCACTTTAGTCTAAAACTGAACAATTTACTCGGGTTATTTAGGACACCCATGTAGAATGTTTCTTTTCCAGCATCTCGTCAAAATTCAACGTCCTCAGTGTCAGTCCCTTGAACGACTGCAACGGCTAAACATCTCCAGGTATAGTGGCTGGTGCTCTGAGAACTGTTTTGTGTGGCCATGTTTGAGATTCGGAGCTGTACTGGCATTAAACATATATACTCACTCCTGTTCTAAATACTCCTTGTGTTTAATTAATATAAGACATATTTACTTAATTTGATTAGATTAAGAGAGGTGGTTAAGTTAGTTAATATAATATGTATTTTTCTAAACACCCTAGCTATTTTCCTTTGTTCCCTCGTTCCCTATCTTCCTTGATTATTATTGAGGGAACAATAATAGGAGTAAATTAGGAAAATATTGACAAATATGAAAATATTTCTTATATTTTGGACCAAAAACTCTTTAAATATGTCTTATATTAAAAACCGGAGGGAGTACTAGTGTAAGACCTAGTTCACCTTTTCTTTTTGTAGTGATTAAGAAAATTAAATAAGTTACTCAATTATATCATATGTTGGGTATCAGTACATTGCATATCAGTTTATAAGTTAGATAAATTAATTTGAAGAAAAAATAAAAATATAAAAGTTTTAAAGTAATTTAATTAGTTTTTTTAATTTCTTTAAAAAGGTTAACTAAGTCTTATATTTAAGACCAAAGGTAATGCCGGTTTGGATTAGTGGTGAAAGCTGTTTTTTCAACATGATTTACGGTATACGAGGTAAGTATATGAGAGGAGTGTTATCTCGATTTTCATGAATGTGCTTTTATAACGCTAACTCAAACATGCCCATAGTAGCATAGAAATCTATCTAATTACAGCTTGAAGCTCCATACCCGGCCTTGAGAGGAGGGATGCCCATGACGCGGGTGGATAGTAAGAAGGGAGAGATACTTCAATCAAGGTTTATTGGTTCGAAAAAAATATGGGAGAATTACATTCAGGTCTGCACACAAAAAAAAAGAAAAGAAAAGAAAAGAGCATATTGATAAGTCTAGGGATTTCAATTGATAAGTCCAGTGATGTCTTTGATAAGTTTAAGGGGTCATTTTTTTTTATTTTTTCTCCTATGCAGGGACTTGAATATAATTATCCCTCGCAACATCCCATAATAAAAGAGCGCCTATGATGATCACTTTTTGGAGAGAATCTCCAATGATGAAACGGGGGTTCATGGTAGGGACTGTGAAAATGGCGAGATTTGAGGTATGTTTAACCCCCAAAAAAAAAAAATCTACAATGCCATGTCATCTCTTTATCATATGCCAACTAAGCTTCTTTTGGTCAAACTCCATTAGTCACCAATTTAACCTTCAAAGTTAAAAATCAGTTAACATTGGATGGGATTGCTTCATTTTAAAAACATTAGGGATAAAATTACACCACAAATAACGAGATGCACCTAAAAAAAATATTCTAGGACATTAGGTGCATATTAACTCTTAAATAAAAGGACTTGGTTATACTCCTCTACTCTTACTGTCCTTTTTCTTTTTACTACTTATCTTGACCTTTATATTGAAATTTAAGTGGTTTAGATTTTAATGTTTTATATAAATATTTTTACTGTAGTTTTAAGCTATTATAACTAAATTTTAGTAGTTTTTGAATTTATTTATTTATTTATAATTTAAAATTTTATTAAATTTTATAAAATATTAAATTTGAGTTGCTCAAATTTCAATATAAATGGCAAGATGAGTAGTGGGAGGGAAAATGACGGTAAGAGCATAGGAGGATAATCAATCCTTAAATAATACATACATGCCAAAACAACTATACATTTTTGGGCATTTTTTTTAATATTTTAATTTACCTTTAATATTTTTCCTATAACTTTTAACGTTTTAATAAAGAGTGTTTTATCTTTAATGATTCATTAGAAACTTAGATTTATTTGTTGGAAAAAAAAATTAGATTTATTTTATATAGGGAATAACAAAATCATCGGTTGATAAATTAAAAGGCGGTATATCTTGATTAAAAAAATAAAAAGCGCTATATTTATCACTTAAAAAGCTGTATAGATTAAATACATACCTCAAAACATACCTGATAGATTACACACTCTGAATTAATAAATTTTATATTAAGGATTTGAATTGACTTTTTTTATTTTATATTTTGAGGACATTTTATTGAAATTTTCTCTCTTTTATATGGAGCTTTTTTTTTTGTTTTTACAGATTTAAAAGCATAAAATAATTTTTATAAAAAAAATATAAATTTATCAGATTTATAGACAAAAACAAGGTCAAACAGATAAACTTTTAAAAAGCTATATAAATGTTTATTAGATATTAATTTGAGGTCAAACACAACATTATCCTCCTTATTTAAGACAAATAAAATACGTTTAAATAACTTATCATAAATGGTTATACACAACTATATATAAATGTTAGAATAAAATACTCTGACCACCCTCCAGTTTTGCCTTAATTACACATATCCCCCTCTATTTTAAAAACATACACTTAAGTCCAAATAGTTAACTCCATTAAGAATATTCTAAAAAGATTCCAAAAATATATTTTTTTAATTAAATTTATTTTTTCTTGCACATTTTGACTAAAGTTGTTTTAAAGAATTTAAGAGTTTTTTTTATCTATTCATTAACCTCTATTTTTATCTTTACAAGTAGTTATTTGTTTGATGATTTTAGCATTGGTTAATGTAAATATCACAAAAGTTGAATATTCAAGCAAGATTTTAAATAAAAATATGCTTGATCAAATGTGTTTTATAAAAATTTGTGGAAAAAAATATTAAATTATAAATTTAAATGACACATACAATCTCATACTTATATAGTTTATTATATTTGATAAAAATATGTGTTTAATATATATTTTAAGTCAAAATTAATTTATAATATCAAAATTAATAAAATTTTTAAAAAATTAGAAAGTTAGAGAATCTAATAGAATAAATCTATGGTTGTATAAATTTTTATTAGCCCCTATATATATATATATATAATTCTAATACTGAAGAAATGCATTTTGGTTAAAAAAATTTAAAAGTCAAACTTAACGGTCAACTAACGGTTTGGATGGATGGAAATAGAATCTCAAACTATAAGGAAGGTTTGTGTAACATATATTTTAGTTTTAAGGGAGATTTATATGGGTTTCCAAAATAGAGGGGAGGTCTGTGTAATTAAGGCAAAACAGAGGGGAGGTTAGAGTATTTTACTCTAAATGTTATAATTGTTGCTTGAAAAAAACAAAAGCCAGGATGTTATATCGGATAGAAAAAATGAATTATCATAAATTATAAAATTTAAATTTAAATCATAAGGATAACCAATTATATCAACATTATGATTCATTTCAATTTGAAAATTCCGTAATATTATGTATAACTCTATATAAATATATATAATATCCCTTTCAAACCTTCCAATTCTCACTGGCTCTCGGCAAAAAAAAAATTCTCACACACTCACAGTCTTCACAACTTTTTTTGTTCTTCTCTCTCAGACCTACTTCTAATTTTCGTCCTTGCCTTCTTCATCGTCATCACGTCTGAACATATTATGAACAAGATTATTGACGCTAAGGAAAGAACAGCAGAATCTACTTCTCCTTCTCTGATGAGCGAAGAGGAACTAGATGGCGTTTTGTTTGGAAAATATGAAATCCGCAGGTTAGTCGGTGTTGGAGGTTTCGCTAAGGTTTACGAAGCTTGCCGTGTTCTTACAAAGCAGAGTGTGGCTCCAACAGTTAATCTCAGCCGTCCAGCACTGCCACTCTCACGGCGTGTTCCACCGTGATTTGAAGCTTGAGAACCTCCTTCTCGACGAGAAATTGAACATCAAGGTTTCGGACTTCGGTTTGAGCGCCACAACGGACGATATCCGACCCGACGGCAAGTTTCATACCTTCTGTGGGACCCCTGCTTACATGGCCCCTGAGATGATCAACGATGAAGGCTACGACGGAGATAAAGTCGATGTGTGGCAGTGCGGCGTCGTTTTGTACGTGCTTACCTTTCAGTCTTTGCCGTTCAACGGCCCCGATGCCCTTAACAAGATGAGGGAAATTTCCCGAGGCCTGGTTTGCATTCCCCATCGGGGCAAACCCGAAAATTTGAGACATTTAATCAAACGGTTACTAGATCCGAACCCGAAAACGAGGACTACCATCGATGAGATTCTGAAAGACTCTTGGTACAAAAAAGGTTACACAGAGATCAAAGTCCAGCAGAAGAATCCAGAATGGACGATAAGAATAGACCCAAGTCCTTGAACGCCTTCCATTTGATATCGTTCGGTTCGGGTTTGGACATGTCGGACTTCTTGTAATTTTCATTTTTTTTTTCTTTTGAACTGCAAGAAATATGTTGTAAATGCGTTTAGGCTTTATAGTTAAATTATTTAGGCATTGTTTTTGGCACAATAAATACTACTAAGTGCCAACTATGTATAAACCAATTTTTTTTGGGCGAAACTATATGTGATCAATTTGCATACTTATATCAATGATCACATTATTGTTATCATGAGTGTTTGGATTCATTATTGGATATGTTTAATATGCTAAAACGTGTGTATGGGAAAATTTTGATGTTTGGATTAGCCCTTAGCCTATTTAGCTTATGGGCCAGGAATGGAGGTGCTTATAACTTTTAGGGCGTTTAATATTTTTTTGATAATTTTTATTAACCCTGCAAGGCTGCAACATTATTTTGTTAGAAATTTTATGTTTATATGATTTCTAATTTATATATATATTTATTCATTAAATATATTTAATTAATTATTTTAGTATTTTCAAAATTTTCTCAATAATAAATTAACTATTTTTATTTTTATTTATAATTATGTATATATTATTTAATCAGATTCATGTCATTTTCAATTATTTTTCATATAAACTTACTTTTTAAAATAATCCTCCTAACATGTTTTAGTTTTAAAAAGCCACTTTAATTTGCCACCGCCAATCCAAATATAGATCATATTACTTTTCCCCTATCATAAGTTTACAAAAATCAAATTTAAAAAAAAAGAGTCACTTATATACCATGATAAATCCAAACATACTCATCACGATGCCATGATACAATTTGGAGGGTATAAGTGTGTTTTGGATTATTTGAATTTAAGATTTTTAAATAAAAAGCTTTAAAGTGCAAAAATACATGTGACATTTTCCCAAAAATACGCCCAATATCAAATGCTTTTTGAAAGGCAAAAGTAACTATCCTAAATAGGTGCAAAATACACATTGACTGTTAGTTAACCATTTGTTTGAATTTTTAAGGATTAAGATGCAAAAATACATATGAGATTTTCCTAAAAGTACACCCAATACAAATATTTTTTTGAGGGACAAAAGTAATTACAAACTTTCAAAATATGTGTAAAAATACATATTGACTATTAGTTGACCGTTTGTTTGAATTTTTTGATTGAAAATAATGATGTGGAGAATGACGTGGATGATTCAAAAACAATATAAAATACTAATTTGCTGACTAGGCAAGAGAAATTAATTTCCACCTAACCTTTTCTCTCCTCTTCCTCTTTCTTCCAAAAGAAGTGATGAGGTGGAGATAGGGGTGGAAACAGGCCAGTCCAGGCCAGACTTTGTTTTTAATAGGCCTGACCTATAGTATATTGCGTCTGCATTTCCGGCTCATCAGTGTGATGAGAAAAAAATTTCTCATCATCAAAACAATGCAGTTTTACTTAAGGGAGAGATTTGAGCCATTGATATAAAAATAATCAAGGTCGTCTATGACATATCTAGTATCTTAAAATATTTTTTAAGTCTCTCTTCTCATCCTAAAATAATTTTTACTACTTTTAACTCCTTAAAATATTTTTTCAGTTGTACCCAGTGTGTTAGTAGACTGACTGTAATTTTACCCTTAATGTATTTTTTCAGCTCCAAAAAATATGTGAAACTATTAGATGCTACTAAAAAAAATTTTAGAATAGGTGGAAATCAATAAATTAGTATCCTAAGTTTTAGGTGCTCGTTACTACTAAAAAAAATACATTAACGGTAAAATTATAGTCAATATCCTAAAACACTAGGTGTAACTGGAAAAAAATTTTAAAAGGTTAAAAGAAGAAAAAAAAACTATTTTAAAGTAATTTTTGGAGTTGAAAAAATACATTAAAGGTAAAATTGCAATAAGTCTGTTAACACATTGGGTATAACTGAGCAAATATTTTAAGGGTTTAAAAGTAGTAAAAATTATTTTAGGTTGAGAAGAGGGACTTAAAAAATATTTTAAGATATTAGATATATCATAGACGACCCTGATTATTTTTGTATCAACGACTTAGATCTCTCCCTTAAGTAAAACTACATCGTTTTGATGAGGAGAAATTTTTTTCTCATCACACTGATGAGCCGGAAATGCAAACCCATAGTATATCACAGGCCTTTTTGTTAGCTTGACCTTGGCCTGGCCTGAGGGCTATTAAAAGGCTTGCATTTTTTTTAAATAAAAAAAGGCTTGTATTTTTATATAAACTACAGTGAAAAAGAACTTTAATAAACTTGAATCTAGCTAGTTCTAGAGGAGAGATCGATTAGGAAGTTAATTTCCGGATATAACGAATTAGGAAGTTAATTTTTGGATATAATGAACTCCAACACTTAGGGTAGATAATATGTAATTATTTACTTTTATTTTTCATAATCATTTATTTTTATTTTTCAGGTAGAGTAATATTTTTTGTAAATACTTAACAGGTCCAAGGCGCCCTGACAGGCCTAAAAGGCCTATTAGTAAGTTTTGGCCTGTCCTGTTAAGAAAAATAGGCTTAAAAAAAGGCCTTCACCTGACCTTTTTTACTAACAGGTCAGGCCTGACTAGGCCCCAAACAGGCCAGGCTGCCTAGCCTGTTTCCACCCCTAGGTGGAGATAAAGGTTTGGGTGAAAATTAATTTCCCTTGTCCAATCAACAAATTATTATTCCCAGTTGGAGAAATACTTACATACTCTAAAAGTGCTAGGTCATATAAACTCTATCCAATAAAAGCATAACAACTCATATCATTTTAATTCTAGTTGGCTTATGAATCATGTGAAAAAATTCAAATTTATCTTGTTTTTAGGAAAAGACATCTTAATTTTTTTAAAAAAAAATTAAAACAAAATAATCAACCAATATTTTTCTTAAAAATAAGATATAACTGAATTTTTTCAGATGAGTCATCAACCAACTAAGATTAAAATGATCTGAATTGTTATATTCTTATTGGACAGAGTTCATATGACGTGATATTCCTAGAGTATATAAGTATTTCTCTCCATGTTATTTCCTAATTATCCGTGTAATCCTCAATATTATCATTTTTAGTCAAAAACTTCAAACAGTCAACTAATACAATGTGTATTTTTACACCTATTTTAGAAGCTCATAGATACTTTTGCTCCTTAAAAAAACATTTGTATACTTTTAAGAAAATCTCATTTGTATTTTTGCACTTTAATCCTTAAAAAATTTAAACAAATGGTCAACTAATGGTAAATGTATATTTTTATATCTATTTTGAAAGTTCATAGTTACTTTAACCCCTAAAACATCATTTGGTGTTGGGCATGTTTTTTGGAAAACTCTCATATATATTTTTACACCTTAACCCATATTTTTATTTAGAATTTTACCCGAACTATAATAATAAAATGAAAAATAAAATAATAAAATAACATCACCTCAGGTTCAAAAACAAATCTGCCATAAAATTAATTATAACGGATCCTTAATATAACATTGAACTAATTGTGGTTTAATTTGTTTAAAGAAAAAAGTGAAAGTGTAATAACCCAAATAAAAAAATTACAATTAAGAAAGGAATTTTAGAAATATACTATTATCATATATTAAAGTTGAAAAGAATGACATATTTAGTTAATTTTAGAATAAATTTAGTGACACTTTCTTTTTCTTTTTCTAATTTGATCACAGGTTCCTCTTTTTGAGACTTAGAGCACAAATAATTTTTGTTTCTCCTAATAAGTACATTCCTCATGATTTAGACTTGTATTTTCTTTCTTAAAGGGGTGATGTTATTTATCACGTCAACCAACAGCTTATCAGTTCTACTGATGACACTCTCTACATTAATTTATTTTTAACGAGTGTAAAAGGATAATGTAAAAGGTCTTTTAGTTTTGATGCTGAAAACTAGAAAGTTTGCAAATAAAAAAGAAGAAGCTTAATATAGAAAAACACAGGTTTATATTGTTTAATCTCATATCTGTATTATATGCATCTTTTTATTCTTAAATGATAAATAGGTTCTCATTCTTCTCAAATGGCTCATGGCTCATAAATCTACATCATCTTGTTTGTTATTTTAAAAAGGTTAATATTTTATATATATATATATATATATATTTGCTGGGCAGTAGGATATGTGCTTCAAATCTATCTTAGAGTTAGATGTACAGGTTTAGAATTGTTTAAAAAAAAGAAGAACATATTAATTGAGTTATTTTATTTTAATAATTTTATACTAGAAGAACATATTAACATAATCATATTTGTATAACCCTTGAGTGGTGGATATTTTAAGCATTTATCCTGATAGGTGACAATTGATAAGGTTTTTAAATGGTGTTTTGTGACTTTATTAACTTCATATGAAGTTAGATTAATGACTAATTATTGTAATATATATATAATATTTTTAAATTTAATTATTACGTCACCGGTCCGGCTAAACGGTTCAACTGATCCAACCGGTTGAACCTTGACTCGTTGACCTTTCCGGCTCAACGTCCGGTCCGGCTTTTAAAATATTGGTATGAACTACAAAGAGATCTCTCTGTGTTGTTTTAGTGGGCCGTCCATTTATATTGGATAATATGGTTAGTTATTTAATGTAAATCTCATGGAAGCCCAACATAGAAGATTTGATTGACCTAAGGTTATATAAATTTGGCTAGATTTATACTTTTATTACCACAACCCTAATTTGATTTACTTTGTCCAGAGCCGAATCTAGCGCAGAGATTTAGGAAACATCTAACGTGATCAACATTGGTAAGAACATATTTGACAAGCTTGATCTATTTGTTTAGGCAAGTTTCTCACATTCATTTATCAAGATTTTTAAATAGCTCAAATTGACATAATTTCTTATGTTTACTTGATTTTCAAAGGCTTCAGAGAGGAAAATGAGTTTTTTTTTTTGTAAGTTTAGTTTCTCAGATCTTTGTGGTTGGTCATAAAATTTTATAAATTTTGTAAAATATGCTAATATATCTTCAAGAAACTTTATGATTGACTATAAAATCAAGCGTGAAGTATGAAAGATTTATTTTAAGGATGAAAGACAGAGACGAAGCATATTTGACAAGCCGATCCATAATGGTTTGAAAGAGTAAAGTCAGGTTCAAAACTAAAAGTTATAAACTAGAGCCTTGGCACACAGAGATCAAAGTACAGCAGAAGATTCCAGAATGGAGGATAAGAAACCTTCCATTTGACATCGTTCGGTTCGGGTTTGAATAAACTATGTATAAACCTTTTTTTTTTTGGGGCGAAACTATATGAAATCGATCAATTTGTGAACTTATATCAGTTATCACATCAAGAGCAACATGATGCCATGACACAATTTGGAGGGTATAAGTGTGTTTTGGACTATTTGAATTTAAAATTTGCATATGATAAGTTTAATATTTTTATTTAGAATTCTACACGAACTAATATTAAAAAAAATGAAATATATAAAAATAAAATAACACCGCCCCGGGTTCGAAAACACATCTTCCATAAAAATAATCAATGCGGATCCTTAATATGACATTGAATTATTTGTAATTTTAATTTGTTTTTAAAACAGAGAAACTGTAGTAAGCCAAATAAAAAAAAATAAAATTAAGAACGGACTTTTAGAAATATACTACTTACTATCATATTAAAGTTGAAAACAAAGACATAATTAAGTAATTAGTTAGTTTTAGAATATATATACATACATACATATATATATATATATATATATATATTTTATACTACCGGTGACATACACTTTCTTTTCCTTTTTCTAATAATTTGATTAAGGGTTACTCCCTTTGAGGCTTGAAGAGCAAATAGTTTTCACCTCTCTCAATAAGTACATTTTCCATGATTTAACTTATGTTTTCTTCTTTATGAGGTGAAGTTGTTTATCACCTTAACTAACAGTTTGTTAGTTTTATTGATGACACTTTCTAGATTAATTTCTTTTTAATGAGTGTAAAAGGTTAATGTAAAAGGTCTTTTTTTTCCCCTAGTGTATTAATCTTAAAATGTGCTTAAGGATATTTTTGAACTATAAACCGGTATCCATTAAATTAAATTAAATGAACAATGGAATGATCACGAGGATTGTGAATAAACTATAAGGAATCAACTAATTATAATTCCAACAAGCTCTTGGTTAAGGTGGTAACAACCTTACTTGTAATAAGAAGGAGAACATAAGTTCAACTTTAAGGAAACATGCTTGTTGGGATAAGCAAATTAAAACTCTTTAATGTGCTTCAAGGATCAAAAGGAATTAGTTTCATGCTCGAAGTGGTTTGAGAACACCTAATTCACCAAAAAAAAAAAAAATCAGAATGATTGTGTATAAACTATAAAGAATTTTCTCTGTATTGTTTTAGTGGGCTGTGCATTCATATTGGATTAATATGGTTACGCTATGTAGTGTAAATCTCATGGAAGCCCAACATAGATTATTTGATTGACCTAAGGTGATATAAATTTGGTTAGATTTCTACTTTTATTATCACAAAATAAATAAATAAATAATCACAACAATTGTGTATAAACTACAAAAAGTTCTCTCTGGGTTGTTTTAGTGGGCCGTGCATTCATATTGGATTAATATGGTTACGCTATTTAGCATAAATCTCATGGAAGCCCAACATGGAAGATTTGACTGGCCTAACGCTATATAAATTTGGTTATATTTCTACTTTTATTACAACCCTAATTTGATTTGCTTTGTCCAGAGCCGCATTTGGCGTAGAGATTGAGGGAAAATCTAACACGATCAACATTGGTAAGAACATATTTGAAAAGCTTGATCTATTTATTTAGGCAAGCTTATCACACCCATTTATCAAGATTTTTAAATAGTTCAAATTGACATCATTTCTTATGTCTACTTGATTTTCACAAACTTCAGAGAGGAAAATGAGTTTTTTTTTTTTTTTTTAATTTAGTTTCTCAGATCTTTGGGGTTGGTCATAAAATCTTATAAATTTTGGAAAATACACTAATATATCTTCAAAAGATTTTATGATTATGGACTATAGAATCAGGGCAGAGTCATAGGATCTATTTTAAGGATGAAAGAGAGAGAGCATATCTGACAAGCCAATCCACAATGATTTAAAAGAGTAAAGTCAGATTCAAAACTGAAAATTATAGATCTCATTGAAACGATCAAACTAGACACCAATTCCGCGATTTTTCAATCAAGCTAATTGGTCTCGTCCGATTTTCAAAACCATAATACAAATTCTTATATATCTATATATTTTGTTGTGGACTTTATGCTTTTACATGTAATTAATATGGTGACACAGAATATATATAATGTAAGCCCAATAGTAATCCATATATATTAGAAAAACTGACTATTCAAATTTTATATAAACAATTTAGCCTTTGTTTTCTACTATCATATGAGACAACTTTTGTTTAAACTGTTTAGCGCGCCGCAATAGTTACAAATGGTGGGCAAATTCGGCACGAGTATGAATTAAGAAACATGAGCAGAACAGTACCATATCTTACATGTCCTTTAGAAAAGGAAAAAAATCTTTTTTTCTCAAGAAATACTATCACATTTAAATGTGTGTGTGTTTTTTTTGTTCTTATGAGAGTATCTATAATAATTGATGTTTCTAATATTTCTTTTTTAATGTAATTGTGCTAGGGTGACTTGATGGAAATGAATGCGATGGGAGAAACAAAAAAGCCTAGAGTTGATGATCATGAAGGAAGAAATACTTGTTAGAGCAAGTGTTTCACCCAAGAGGGGGGTGAATTGGGTGATACTAAAAATTCGTTTCAAATATAAAACCTTTACGGTGAATATAAAGTAATAAAGAGTAAGGAGAAATATCACTGAAGTGTACACCGGGAGTTATACTGGTTCGGTCACAACCACTTTGACCTACGTCCAGTCCTCAGAGCTTCTCTGAGAGTTTCACTATAACTTCCAAGATTCAGTGGGTTCTTGGCACCACAGTATAAGCAAGTTCCTTCACCTGGACACTCGCTCCCCCTTACAAGTTGTAATCCAATCCCAACTCAAGGTTCCACAACCTTAAGTTATCTCAATAACAACTATTGAGTTTGAATGAAATATCTCTCTCAAAGAGTGAATAAGAATCACTGAAGCATAGAAATACAAATATGATATAAAACAGAGTATTGAACTTGATGATACGTTCGTATGTGTGCTTGGTTGTTCTTCTCTGTTTGGATGTTCCCATATATATAGATATGTTGGTGATGACCGTTGGAACATTTTCTTTCGTCCGTTGGAGAGTGCGCAGCCACTATTGACTTTTCAAGTTTTTGAAAAATATCCGTTGGCGGTGGTTGGCATTTGAACGTTTGATCTGACTTCCCTTTCTTGATATGATTCCTTCATTGTTTATCTGTAAATATGCTAGAAATACTAATACAATGAAAGGTTAATCATATAGGAAACAATTTAATGAACGTTTGAATGATTTCTAAATTTCTGGGTAAGCTTACTCGAGTAGCTACTCGAGTATCCCTTGAAGTTTACTCGAGTACCTACTCGAGTATCATCGGGAAATCTTTGATTAACTGCAAGTCAATGAACAAGTATAAGATTACTCGGGTAGTGCATGGAGTAAACTAAATTTCAAACCTTTGGAAATAGTTATTTACTCGGATACCTACTCGAGTAATGTACTCACAACTTTATGAGTTACTCGGGTACCAACTCGAGTAAACCTTCAAATAAACTTTTGGTTACTCGATGCTCTACTCCAGTAATGTTGGCAGGATTTAAATGCCGAGAGCACTTACCTTGTTACTCGGGTACCGACTCGAGTAATGCACTTATTTTTGCATAGGTTACTCGGGTACCACCTCGAGTAACTGTACTTTTTGTGCATTACTTACCCTGTTAATGACTTGAAGTTTACCTTGAAAATATTTCTGCATACTCAGGTACTTACTCGAGGAATCCACTTAAAATAGAACATTAGATACTTGCGTACTAGAGTAAGGACTCGAGGAAAATGAGATAAAAAGAAATCAAGTTAATCGGGTATCACCTTCAAGTTTTCACTTATCTCAGGTCGTTACTCGAGTAGCTCCTCGAGTAACATTGGCAGTAGTACAAAGTGCCGAGAGCTCCATATTTCAGAAACAGAGTTACTCGAGTAGCTCCTCGAGTATCATTGGAAACTTGAAGGCAACTGGAAGTTTTTCACATGGTTACTCGAGTAGCGCCTCGAGTAACATTGGCAGGCCGAGAGCAACTCCAAGTTTTTTACTTGGTTACTCGAGTAGCTCCTCGAGTAACATGGGCAGGCCGAGAGCACCTTGAAAATACTTACACTATTACTTGAGTACTTACTCGAGTAACGTTGGCAGGTTACTGGAAGTTGTCTCTGGTTACTTCAAGTTTTGTCTCATTACTCGAGTAGCTCCTCGAGTAATGCCTTAGAAAATTTGCTTCTGATCAAGTTCCTCAGTATTTTCTCTTGGTCTTTCTTCATTACTCCAATGCTTACTTCAAGTGATGCTTGTTCCTGTTATTACTTTGTTCAAACTTGTTTAGTAATTATTTCCTTTTCAAACCATTCTTTTGTTATCATCAAAACATGAGATCTAACATTCTCCCCCTTTTTGATGATGACAAAACTTGGTGATTTTGAACTTGGTTTTTCAAATTGGATTCTCAATTAAATATGTCTTATTAAGTTTGAATTTATAGCATACACCTTGCATACACAATAACTTCATTAGTCCAAACATGTATCATAATTGAAATCATAACTTAAATAAACTTAAAATGCATAACATGAACACACTTGCATTAAACTTTAAAATTTTCAAATTACAAAATAAAGTTCAAACAAATTAAAAATGCTCCCTAAAACCCATGTACAACCAAATACCCAAAGTAAACTAAGACACATCCACAAAATCACTCTCAAGCTCTTCTCTCCCTTTTTGGCTTCATCAATCAAGTGGAGGGCTAGGAGGCTTGACCATGGAAATGGGTGTCACTGGAAAGACCATAGAATCATCTGAATCCAAAGAGTCAAATGAACTAGAGGACACTGGGTCAGGCAAATGGACTGGTGGGATATGGATGTCATCGCCGGGAGAAGAAGGTTGGAAGACAACCATAGTAGAGGTTTCTTCTTCTGGAGTGGTCTGTATCTCAGGAGTAGTCTCAACCTCAGGAGTATGATGCTCAGGGGAGGAAGAGGGAGATAGGTTTAGGAGCTGTTTCTGGCTGAGGTTTGGGAGGTGAATCATCAATGATGATATGTGTGGTCTCATGAGTTTCAGGATCGTCCACTGTGAATAGAATATCTTTGCCTTGGGGCTCAAGTGGATCAGAGACCAGAGGGGTAGATGGTTCAGCCTCAGGAATAGGAGTGTCTAAAGGAGGGTTCACTGGAGGTGGTGGTGGTGGTGCAGAAGAGGAGGGACCGGCTGAAGGTCCTGGACCCAAAGAGTCCAGTCGTGCCAGAATCAATCTCAAGGTCTCTCCCTGGGCACGTTGCTCTGCTAGCAGCTCCTCATGCCTCTTGTCCATTCTCTCAACTAATTCTCCCATCTTGGTATTCATGTGGGTTATCAGTTCTGCATTTGTGTTGGCGATGTCCACATGAAAACCTCTGAGCATGTTCTCCATGAAGTGCTGGAGAGTGGCATTGAGGAAGGATGGTGACGATGTGGTAGCAGCTGGAGCCGATGACTGAGTGTCATCCAACTTGCTGGTCTCTGTCTCAGCGGTCTTCCTCTTCTTCTTGGACCCAGACTCCAGAGGGCCTTTGAGAGGGATGTCAATATTCAACTTTCCAATTTGGTTTCTCCCCACTGGGGTCATCCTCTCAACTGGCTCCTTACTATCCAAGTACCATATCTTGTTTTCTTTCAAGATCAGTGACACAATCTGTGGATATGGCATTGGTGTAGTACCCTTCCCATCCACCTTATATCTCTTCATCTCCGAGAAAATATACTCTCCCAGATCCTTCTGCTCCTTCAGGAGAAGTGAAGCAAACCATCTAAAGTCTCTATCGGAGAAGTGGGTATAGTTGTTGGCTTTGTTCACTAGGGACCTAGAGTAGATGTACCATAGGACCCTGTGATGATCACACATATCACTCGGTTTAAAATTTAGTGGGCCAACTAACTCTCCGGGTTTAAGAATAGTAAAAATTTGATTTGGCTCAAGCTGGGAGTAGATATCATCTGGAGGGTTCTCAATTCCCAACCACAAATTAATCCTAGAGGGAGATATAAGTATCTTTTGACCTCTCACAGTGGTGGTCATCTCTTCCTCAACTGAGGTTCGGTTAGGCTCATCTATGATCTCTAAGTTACAATAAAAATGAGTGATTACCTTTGTGCAAAAAGGAAATCTAATGGATAACCAAGGCATAAAAGGATCTAGATATGGACTAAGGTCATGCTTCAATACCTCCTGAAGTAGCCTGAGATCCACATAGTGTGTCTTGCACACCTTCCTTCTGGAGAATTGAGACGAGTACTTCAGAGACTCCACCAATTTGCTAACATTGAATCCCTTTGGTGGGTTGGTGATCTCTTCTTCCGGCACTTTGGACTTCTTGGAAGATTGTCCTTTCTCCATTTGATCAATGATCTCAGCCATAGCTTTAGCCACATTCTTGTCATACTTTGGCTTTTTGATAGGCCTAGGTGTGAAAGAGGGGGTAGAGGAATCAGAGGGAGGAGGTGAGGGAGATTTGGCACTCTTCCCTCTTCCGGTTGAGGTACTCTTTTTAGATTGAGCCCTTGTCACTATAGGCTCTTTGATCACCACTCCTTTGGGTTTCGGTTGAGATTGAGGTTGAAGAGGAATTTTAGCTTTTGGTCTTGGAGTTAATTTTCTTCTCTTTCTGGGAGTAGAAGAAAGAGGATCAGTGTGTTGTTGGGATTCAGAGGAATCTATGGGAGTAAGGTTCTTAGTTCTCATCTTTCTGAAAGATTGAAAAACTAAGATTTTTCAGAAAAAGAAGAAACTGACGCGAATTAGGTCACAGGGATTTTGAGCAAAATAGGAAATTTCTAGGAATGAAAATGGTTGGGTTTTGACGGAAATGAGGCAAGGAATCGATTGAGAAAAGTTTTTGTGAGGGTGTATAGTGATTTACTCGAGGAGATTTTGTGGAAATGACCGAGTTTGCGCAAGATAAAAACCTAAAACACGACTTTACTCGAGGCCTTACTCGAGTAATGTTCAAGTTTACTCGAGGCCTTCCTCGGGTGTTCATACAGAGAAATTTTAAAATAATTCATTTAAATTGCGTACCTGGTATGAATAATATTGTAATTATCCATGGATGTTCCCTCGATCATTTATAACCCATTTTGATCAGATTTGAGTCATTGTTCATCAATTTGAGAATCTGAACTCCGACATTACTCGAGGCCTTACTCGAGTAAGCTTCAAGTTTACTCGAGGCTCGCCTCGGGTAACCTGCTTTTCAACTTCTGACTCTTCATTTCTTTGAAAACTAAACCGTTAGATTTAAATTTCAAGTAACTTGATCCGTTACTTCCAGTTTTGGGGTCCATTACTCGAGTACATACTCGAGTAAAGTGCTTCTTTACTTCAAGTTGTTCCTCGGGTAATGCTTCTCTGTTAGTGACAACTTCAAGTTGGTACTCCAGTAATTGTGTCCTCTGATAATCTCTGTTTTTGTTTCCCAAAACAGAGTTTCTTTCTTCCTGCAAAACACGTTTCTATATACTCCGATGCTTAAGTTAGTAATCATCAAAACATTATCAAGTGACTTCATCTAATATTATGAAATGCTGAAATTTCTTATAACTCATTGGGATTTACCATTCCCAATTCTCTCCTAATATAAAGAAATTGATCTTTTGCAAGGGGTTTTGTAAAGATATCAGCTAATTGAAGATGAGTAGGGATGAATATTACTTTTACATCTTTCTTTTAGACATGATCTCTGATGAAGTGATGTCTGGCATCGATATGCTTGGTTCTAGAGTGTTGAACTGGATTTTTTGCCAGGCTTATCGTACTGGTATTGTCACAATAGATTGGTATTTCTTTGAGATAAATACCAAGGTCTTGTAGTTGTTGTTTTAACCATATCACTTGTGCACAACAACTTGAGACTGCAACATATTCGGCTTCCGTTGACGAAAGAGACACTGTATTTTATTTCTTGCTGAACCACGAGACAAGAGATCCTCCAAGAAATTGTCCTTGTCCACTGGTGCTCTTTCTGTCTGTCTTGTATCCTCCATGATCAGAATCTGAATATGCAACTAGATATTCATTTCTTCCTTTGGGATACCACAGACCCAATTCTGGTGTGTCAGCAAGGTATCTAAAGATTCGTTTGACCGTTTCAGCATGTGATTCCTTTGGTGCCGATTGATATCTTGCACATATGCCAACACTAAATTGGATGTCTGGTCTGCTTGCCGTGAGATAGAGTAATGATCCAACCATTCCTCTATATTTTGTGATATTGTAGTCTTTCCCTTTGACATCAGCATCAAGCAACATTGTTGAGCTCATAGGTGTGTCCGAGCCATTTGCTTCATCCATTCCATACTTCTTCAATAGCTCTTTTAAGTACTTTGTTTGAGATATGAAGATTCCATTCTTTCTTTGTTTGATTTGCAAACCAAGAAAGAAATTCAATTCTCCCATCATTGACATCTCAAACTCTCCCTGCATTATCTCAGAAAATTCCTTACACAGAGATTCATTAGTAGCACCGAAAACAATATCATCAACATATATTTGAACAATTAAAAAATCATCATGTTTTTGTTTTATAAATAGTGTTGTATCAACTTTTCCTCGTACAAAACCTTGATCGATAAGAAACTTGCTGAGCCTTTCATACCAGGCTCTAGGAGCTTGTTTTAAACCATATAAAGTCTTTTTGAGTTTGAAAACATGGTCAGGTTTAGTAACATCCTCAAAACCTGGAGGTTGTTCTACATACACTTCTTCCATGATGTAACCATTTAGAAATGCACTCTTTACATCCATTTGATAGAGTTTGAATCCTTTGATGCATGCAAAAGCTAAGAGTACACGTATAGCTTCCAATCTAGCCACTGGAGCATACGTTTCCTCATAATCAATCCCTTCTTCCTGATTATAGCCTTTGGCCACCAACCTTGCCTTGTTTCTGACAATAATTCCGGATTCATCGAGTTTGTTCTTGAATACCCATTTAGTTCCAATGATCGGATGATCCTTGGGTCGGGGTACCAAATCCCAAACTTGATTTCTCTCAAATTGATTTAGTTCTTCTTGCATTGCTATAACCCAATCATTGTCGGACAGGGCTTCATCAATGTTAGAAGGTTCAATCTCAGAAATGAATGCAGAAAAACTTACTTCATTGAAAACTCTATTTCTAGTTTTGATCCCTTCATTCACATATCCTATGACTTGATCTAAGGGATGACTTCTATTGTATTTCCAGGCTTTAGGTTGACCTAGAGATTGCTCTTCTTCCTTAGTTTCATCAACTTCTGAAATAAGAGACGTAGAAATAGATTGACCATTTTCTTGATTTAAAACAACTTCCTGTTCTTCATCAATGGTTTTGTCAGAGGATTCAAATTCATCAAATACAATATGAATTGATTCTTCAACAACACAAGTTCTTTTATTGAAAACTCTATATGCTTTACTTCGGTTAGAATATCCTAGAAAAATTCCTTCATCAGTTTTAGAATCAAATTTTCCTAAGTTATCTTTACCATTATTATGAATGAAACACTTACAACCGAAGATGTGTAGATGAGCAATGTTTGGCTTCCTTTCTTTGCATAGCTCGTATGGTGTCTTTCCAAGTTTTGTTCTAACATAGGCTCTATTTGAGATATAACACGCTATACTCATAGCATCAGCCCAAAATACTTGAGACACGTTCTTTTCATTCAACATTGCTCTAGCCATTTCAGTGAGCACTCTGTTCTTGCGTTCCACGACTCCATTTTGTTGAGGTGTCCTTGGAGCAGAGAAATTGTGATCAATGCCATTAGTATCACAATATTCTTCAAAGGCTTGATTTTCAAATTCTCCACCATGATCGGTCCTAATACCTGCAATCGACATACCTTTCTCATTTTGCACTTTCTTGGCAAAAACAATAAATTCTTCAAAGGTCTCATCCTTTGATGATAGAAAAATAACCCATGTAAATCTAGAGAAATCATCAACAATAACCAATGAATATAAGTTACCACCAAGACTTTTTACTCTTGCTGGACCAACCAAATCCATATGTAATAATTGAAGTGGTCTATTTGTTGAAATCTCATTTTTCAATTTGAAAGATGATTTAGTTTGTTTACCCTTTTGACATGCATCACAAATCAAGTCATTTTTAAAATTTACTTTGGGTAATCCAAGAACTAAATCCTTTTTGAGTAGTTTGCCTAGTTGATGCATGTTGACATGAGCCAATCTCTTATGCCATAGCCAACTTTCATCGGCATTACTTAGAAAACAATTTTCAGATTCATTTCTACTAATATCTAGAGTATAGCAATTACCTTCCCTTTTTGCTCTGAGTTTTGTCTTGATATTTTTCTTATCAAGTTGTAAGTCTTCCTTGTTAACAATCAGACATTCCTCTAAATCAAATATTATCCAGTTGTCTTTGTCTGCACTTTGACTTACACTCAGCAAATTATGACACAGGCCTTCAACGTAATATACATCTTTGACTTGTATTCCTTTGTCATTTTTGATTTCACCAATTCCTGCTATCCTTCCGGATTGATTTCCTCCAAATTTTACCTTTCCACCTTCCTTAGGTTGCAATGTGGTACAACTTTCGAAATCTCCGGTCATATGTCTAGAGCATCCACTGTCTATGTACCACTTGTTATTTTTGGATGCTTTAAGACATACCTGCTGTTCGCTACCGCAAGTCCACGGGTCGCGCCAAGTAATAAAGTGATAAGTAAAGATCGTTCCCACGAGGATTTGAATAACAACTAGTCGAACAATGGCTTGAGGTGTTTGATCAAGTTGACTCAGATAAAATGTTGAGTGTGAGGAAAACAGATTTAAAAGATGTAATGATAACAGCTAATGAAAATCTTGACAGAGTGGGCCTCTTGTGAAATTAATCAAGTAGAGTGAATCTAGGATTGCTCTCTCCTTTTGTATATCATAAACTCAATCTACTTCCTCCTCGTCATTAATGTTTATGGGATCTATATGTGTCAGTCTAAGGTTCAATAGTCATTGGGTAAGCTCTCTCGAGTCATAACCAACATATATTCTCCAATTAGATGCACAATCTCTTGCTGCATTTAAGGGAAAATAACCATTAAACAACCCCCTCACTTTGACAATGCTAGGTTAATGACTCTATCTCTAGGTTATCAACAAACCATACATTTAACTCTTTAAACTGTAGGTCTAGCATAACTCTACCCTCATTCTTCAATTAGATTAACTCTCTCAAGCTTAATCTATTTGAACATGTTATTCATAGTGCTAGCTATTCATGAATATCAGTGAAAACAGAGAAGAGTTAACACATATATACCATTATCTAATGAAGAGGAAGAAGAGTTCGAGTTTAATCCATACAAAATTGTCGAACAATCCTAGAATGAGAGAAACTAGCTACACATGTTTAACAGCTGATTACAAATAACAAGAATTAAGGTAGTCATAACAGAATCACAGTGGAGAAGGGATAGAGTACAGAAGTATCAAGAAATATGAAATGAAATCTCTTCTGATCCTCAAGCCCACTTGATTCTCCTTGCTTCTAGCAAATCCCAGCTCTTAGAACCTCCTTAGCCGCCTCCGTCGTTCTTTCCAAAATTGGGAACCCCCTCTCAAAACCCTGGGTTTGCCTTTTATATCTTCTCAGCTGTCAAAACGCAAATCTTCATTTTCGGGGTTGGGCCGCGGCCCAAGAAATGGTGGGATTTAAATGCCGAGAGCACTTACCTTGTTACTCGGGTACGACTCGAGTAATGCACTTATTTTTGCATAGGTTACTCGGGTACCACCTCGAGTAACTGTACTTTTTGTGCATTACTTACCCGGTTAATTACTTGAAGTTTACCTTGAAAATATTTCTGCATACTCGGGTACTTACTCGAGGAATCCACTTAAAATAGAACATTAGATACTTGCGTACTAGAGTAAGGACTCGAGGAAAATGAGATAAAAAGAAATCAAGTTAATCGGGTATCACCTTCAAGTTTTCACTTATCTCAGGTCGTTACTCGAGTAGCTCCTCGAGTAACATTGGCAGTAGTACAAAGTGCCGAGAGCTCCATATTTCAGAAACAGAGTTACTCGAGGAGCTCCTCGAGTATCATTGGAAACTTGAAGGCAACTGGAAGTTTTTCACATGGTTACTCGAGTAGCGCCTCGAGTAACATTGGCAGGCCGAGAGCAACTCCAAGTTTTTTACTTGGTTACTCGAGTAGCTCCTCGAGTAACATGGGCAGGCCGAGAGCACCTTGAAAATACTTACACTATTACTCGAGTACTTACTCGAGTAACGTTGGCAGGTTACTGGAAGTTGTCTCTGGTTACTTCAAGTTTTGTCTCATTACTCGAGTAGCTCCTCGAGTAATGCCTTAGAAAATTTGCTTCTGATCAAGTTCCTCAGCATTTTCTCTTGGTCTTTCTTCATTACTCCAATGCTTACTTCAAGTGATGCTTGTTCCTGTTATTACTTTGTTCAAACTTGTTTATTAATTATTTCCTTTTCAAACCATTCTTTTGTTATCATCAAAACATGAGATCTAACAATACTAAGCTCCAACATCTGCCTGAGCAGATCATCCACCACATCATGCATTTGCTTCTTTGTAAGGATGCAACCAAGCTCAGTGTCTTATCCAAAGACTTCTATTCTCATTGGCTTTCCTTCCCAGTTCTTGACTTCAACTATGATTTCTTTCAACCAAAGGACAATTCAGATGAGACATTCTTCACTTATATACAAAGAATCATTGAACTTCGTGGCCCTCACATAAAGGATACTTTGCAAAAGCTGAACTTCTCTTTCCATGAAGAGATCAACTCCACTAATATCCATCAGTACCGTACTGCATTTGATGCCTTGATGGACTTTGCCATGGAAAGCAATTGCAAAGAGATCACTTTTGACCTAAGAATCACAGTCCCTTATAGCATTATTCAACAAGCCAGGAGCATCATTAATAAGATTGTGAGTTATGACAAGTTTATTCCTCTATTTTCTTCCCTGTTCTTGACTGTGCTCAAACTTACTGGTTTACAGTTTAGCCCAATTGTTGATGCTTTCATAAAATGCCCAAAGTTGCAAGAACTACTAATCAATTGCTGTGAAGGATTCCACACTATAGTGGTTTCCTGCCCATCCATAAAACAAGTTGAAGTAAAACGTTGCGTTGGGTTGAGAGCATTTCAAGTGGAAGGGGAAAAATTAGAAAGTTTAATATTTGAAGGTATCAGAAGCTATAATGCAGGACTTCAACCATGTGATGTTGACCTTCCTGTATGTGATTCCTTGAGATATTTGCGTCTCAGCAACGTCAAGGTCCTAACTGACAATCTTACTGAAGTGGTCACGGAGTACTTGTATCTTGGTCGATGTGACTTGTCTGAAAACCTGCAAATTTATAATCCTCACATTAAAGTATTGGAGATGGAGTGCAATAATAAAGTGGAGAACCTAGTCCTTAACACTCCCAATCTTGAGAATTTTAAGTTTGAAGCTTCTGAAAGACAAGCTTGTACATTAAACATCTTAGCATGTCTGGCTCTCAGGATTTTGAAGCTCAGAGATGTAAACACCATAACGGATGAATGGTTGAAGAGTGTAATATTGCGCTTGGTTTGTCTGGAAGAGGTGGACTTACTCAATTGCATTATGTTGCAAAATATTATCATAAAAACTGAAATTCTAAGGGAATTTTCTGTATATGGATGTCTCAATCTGAGGGAGGTTATGCTTGAAACTCCAAACCTGGTAGATTTCAACTATCTCGGAAGCTTAGAAATTTCTGTGCAGATTTTATCAGGAAAATGCAGCGGCAACATCAGATTGTCACGCAATACGTCAGATCATTTGTTATGGTTTGAAAACATGACAGAATTCCTTCGACAATTTGATCATTTCAAAGACATCACTTTTACTTGCAGCACAACAGAGGTATTTATAGTTAAAGCAAAAGGACAAAATATGAATTACTTTTTCTTATAGTATCTGAACTCTTTAATATACACATACATATTTGTTTGATTTGGTTTTATTTGAAGGATATGATTTTCCCAAGAGAATTTGTTTGGCTAAATAAAACCCCTCCACTGTACGATGTGAAGCATATAAGATTTCAAGCTGGAAATATACCAAGTGATGAAGTTGTAGCTCGGCTGGTGGAGTGCTTGCTTTGGTTAGTTCCAAAGCCTATGACGTTAACCCTATCTTCCTATTCTTCAAGGAAAACCAGGACATTGAAGGTTTGCTCATTAAACTTTGTACTAGTATATATCACTCTAACCCTAACCTATGATATTTGGGGAAGCAGATCCTTTAATAGTCAATTCTCTCCCATTCCTCTCAGAATCTCACACTTCAATAGAACTTGGATCATTCAATTTATAGGTGTTCAAAGTGTCCCGGTCCCAAATATTTTGATCCTGGGAATTTCCCGTGGGACCGGGATCTATTGGACCCGGGACCGGGACCGGGACCGGTCACACATCTTGTGATCCCGGTCCCGGTCCCGGTCCCAGTTTTTTCATTTTTCATTTTAATTTTTTTTAAAAAGTAAGTTATTATTTTATTATTTTATTTTTTATCCCATAATTTAAGTTATCATTTGATAAAATGTGTATCACATATTTAGTTGGAGTTAAAATGTATATATCGTGATACTAATTCTACTATATAATATATAAAAATAATAACAAAAATAATGAAGGTGATAATAATAATAAAAAAAAAAATGTTATTCTTCAATTCTAGATCAATTTGTGTGATTATTATGGGCTTATTAGGTGTTAAATAATTACTTTAAACATTATATTATAGAAAATTTAACTAATATAATAATATATTTTAAATTTAATTTTTTTTTAAAAAAACCGTGATTTCCCGGTTTGATCCCGGTCCTGCTTAGGATTACCGGGACTGAGAACAAACTGGGACCGCGATGCAATTTGCATCCTGGCCAAAAACCAGGACCGGGACTGGGAGTGAGGGATCCCGGTCCCGGTTTTGAACACCCCTAATTCAATTTATGAAACTATTATTATAATATTTTATAAGTTAATTTTTAACATTTTTATACTATAGTTGCGAACAGTGAAAATCAAATATTAAAACGCTTAAATTTAGTTTTATGTAATATTATAATAATATTTTATTAAAATATTAGATCAGAATCCTTAGTTTTTAATTTATGGGTGGAGAGAGGTATTTTGAGAGAAAAAGGAGGGGAGAGGTATTTTGAGAGGATCTGAATTCCATTGTGGAAACTCCCTGCTAAGTCCAATAACTAAAAGCCAAGTCCTAATTATAATAAGAAGCTATATATATATTGTTCTGAATAACAAGAAGCTATATATATAATGTAATTTACTCATTAATGCATCAAAATTCACCAAATTTTGTGTCATTATATTAGCATCTGTGTGTGTTTAGTGTGTGGTGATCACTCTGATTGAATAAGTTAGTGCTGTGTTTAGGGAGAAAAACTGACAAAGGGCTTAAAAAATGGTTAAAACGCAAAGCTGAGTGTAAATTATGCTGTATTTATTCATTTAATAAAATAAAAATTTATAAAAAAAAACGAGAGAAAATGATAATATAAAAATTAGGAAAAAATGTGGCTTATCGATTATCAAATAAGAGGTTAATCTAGACAAAATAGAAAACAACACTTAATGGAAAACTATATCATTTGTCAAATCTTATTGATCCATTGAATAAAGTTGAGGATTTATGTTTGCCTCTACCTCAACTAGATTAACCCCTGTATGGATGGAGAGAAATTTTTGGGGGGGGGGGGGGGGGGGGGGGGATCTAGGGAGGAAAATGGGGAGAGGGATGTTTTTCCCCAGAAGGAAGAAAAGTGAGAGGAGAGAAAAGTTGGGGAGAAAATGGGACGTGGGACCCACATCATTCTCTCTCCAACTTGTCTCTCCACACATGGAAATAAAATGGGAACAAAACTCATTTTTCTATTATTTACCCTCACACACATTTATACAACTGATTATTTGTCCATTATGTACTTATTATTATTTTCACTTTAAAAAATAATTTTTTTATGAAATCAATTTCTCAAGATATTATATTCCATTTTAACCCTTTCACTTTTTATTTCTCAAGATAATGTATAATTTATTTATTTCTTATTATTATAATTAATTTAAAAAAATTGTCCACTTTTCTTACCTTGCAAATTTTTTAAAAACTATTTGGTTTAAAAATATATTAACATGAGTATATATCGTACCAAATAATTTGGTTTTAAGTTACATGGTGCTAATGTTAATATGATGCATTGTGATATATAATTTGATTTTAAATATGATATGTTTTTATATAGAAGGGTATTTTAGTCATTCATATACTTACTTATTTTCTTTCCTCTTTGTTTTTTCCTGTCAATTCAAACAGTAGGGGTGATAACATTTTCTCTTCTCTCCATTTTCTCTCCTCCCATTTTCTTTCCTCTCAACTTTTCTTCCCATCTAAACAGAATAGAAGGGTATTTTAGTCATAGATATACTTACTCATTTTCTTTTCGCTCTGTTTTCTCCCGTCAGTCCAAACAGCGGGGTGATAACATTTTCTCCCTACTTTTCCCTTCTCACAATTTTCTTCCCTCTCAACTTTGCTTCCCGTCCAAATGGAGCATAAGTGATATGTTAATTGCTACTTTTTCTTCATATTAAAGCTTATATTTGATACGCCTATTCCAATTTTCAATTATGACAATAACCTTTGAAGTGAAAGACCTTCAAATATTTTTACTAGGTTTTGGCTCTAAATTCTGTTTTCTATTTCTATATACAAATACTCCGCTTATTTCTTCAGATGGCCCAATTTCCCCTTACAAATGTGTGATGTCTTGTTGTGAATCTTTGTCATCAATTGACCCTGCCCAAACAACATCAATAAACTTGATCAATACTAGCTTGATCCCCTTTCATATATAGGATATCCCTCTTTTTTTATTTAAAGCCAACTATTTATGTTTCTGTTATCTGTTAAATGATTGATTAAATATTTCCTTTGTCAAACACTAATAATCACCTTCTTTGATTGAGTAACCTCCAACCCTTGGAGCATCTTATCCTAAGTCGCTCTTACTTCAAACTCAGTAGTTAGGATACTCTTGTGTCTCGAAATCTCTTCCAGTTACAATAATATCGTTAATATATAGACACACCGGATATTTTTCATAACAGAACTATATATGTCCGAAAACGATAATGTTATCATATTGCCTTTATCTTGCAGCTTCTCCTTTTCGTACTTTGTGAATCTCTCTAACCATGCTTTAAGAAATTACTAATCCATTTAAATCGTATTTCACAGTACAAAGTAAAAATCCATATGCACCCATAATTCCACTTCTTCCCAATCAAGTACAATTATTCTAAAGGACTCCCATCCCCCTCTACTCATTCAAGTATCCTTAATGCCTCTTGAATGTTACTGTTCTTATCTTTAATATAAAACCCAATTAACTAATTTGAGTAGTTTAAAGATGTTAGTTAATATGATATTTTTTTGGGTTAATATATTATTTGGTTGCTATAGTTTGTTCTCATTTTAGTTTTAATCTCTATAGTTTCAAATCATAGGTTTTGGTTTCTCAAGTTTCTTTTTGCCTGAAATGTTAGTCCCTATAATTTAATAAATGCCTTAATAGTATTAAATATGCTGATGTGGCACAAACACCATCAATTATGATAATGTGGTTTGATGACTGGGCAAGCTAATTGTAATTTTTTAGCTTATGTGGCTAATTGATCAAATTAAAAAAAAAGATTACACTATTTATCATCTTCTTCATCAAGTGAGAGATAACCCCATTGGGAGACGCAGCTGTTGAAGGGGGCTGTTTCATCACTCATCGCCCCTCTCCCTTCCGTCTTATTCGTTCAGCCTTAGCCCTCAGTCGGAGCTCCCACCCTCGCAGACTCCTCGCTCACACTTCAGTGTTTAGATTTTCAGATCAAACCAAACGCTTGGGCGCACAATGGCTGGCCTCTCCAATCTCACTCATCACTGTTATTCTTTTCGTCACCGTCTCAGCCGCATCTACTCGTTGTGTTTCCCTCACCTCTTCTCATTTTCACCTTCGCCTCCAGTAAGTTTTTCCCCCTTTGTTGAATCTCTTGAGGCCATTTTCTACTGCTTCCTCTTCTAACCTAATAAATGGAGCCAAGATGGTTCATCTTTGAGCCGAGCTTGTGGGGCTTACACATTGCAAATCATATATAGAAGACGAATGTTTCTGGCCTTTTTTAGTTGAGACATGTAGTCGAGCAGAACCCATTCCTCTTTGATTGGAAGTTCTATCAGAATTGAAGGATTACATTTTTGGTTGAATTAATGAGTCTCGGGCGACTGAAGAGTGAAGAAGGTCAATGGCTTTTTGGATAATTAGTGGTTAATGGCTTGCCTTCCACTAAAGATTGTTGAAGATGGCGTTCTTTCCCAGACTCCGTACTTTATTTTTTAATTTTCTCACTAAGCCTCACAAGATACAAAAATCACAGCCCGTTTGCCGAGTCAACAAGTCACATTAGCATAATTGACTGAGTTAGTGCCACATTCGAATGTTTAACACCGTTAAGGTCCTTATTAAATTATAAGGACTAACATTTTAGATAGAAAGAAATGTGAAGGACCAAAACCTATAGTTTAAAACTATAGAGACAAAAATCAAACTGAGGACAAACTATAAGGACTAAATATTATATTAACCATATTTTTTTCCCTAAAAAACCTAATCGTCTTCCTTAATTCTGTCTCCCCTTCTCTTACTTGATTTTTGTTAAGGGATTATGGATCAATAGGGTGAATTTGGGAATATTGATAAAACATGTGAAATATTTCTTACATTTAGGGCAACATCAACTCCTTAATTAGGTCATACAATAAGGATCGGATAGCATTTTGGATCTTTGCTCTGTCAACATTAGTGGTGACATCAAAGGGATAATAAGAATTCATATGAAACAAATCTTCAATAGGATTCAGTGCGCACATATTGGTTGGCTTTATACTAAAAGCAATAGGATTCAGTGTTCACTGTTGTTGTTCTTCCTTCATGAGTAAATAAAATATTGGCGAAGGTAGTAGACAATTGATGGCAATCAGTGATATGGTCAGATTTCCCAAAACCAACATTACAAGCAGTTTTATTAATTATCATAAGCTCTTTTTAGAGCGGTAATACTCTCCAGACATGTTTACCTAATTTGATTAGATTAAGGAAGTTAGTTTAGTTAGTTAATATAACATATTTTCTAAGCCACTCTAGCCATCTTTCTTAATTCTCTCATTCCCTCTTCTTCTTGATTATTGTTGAGGGAGCATTAATAGGGTAAATTAGGAAAATATTAACAAATATTTCTTATATTTAGGATCAAGATCATCTTCCCTAATATGTCTTATATATTAAATATTAAGTACCGGAGGAAGTACCTTTCTTTGCTACTGACTCTGGGAGTGTAATTTTCTGCAACTGTCTGAGGCTTGAAGAATTAATAGCATTTCCAGATGTCCACGAGATTTGTTCTTCTAGGGTTTCCCACGTGCCTAGTTTCCCTAAATTAGCATGCACAGATCCTTCCTACAATGTTATATTTCTTTTATCATCGCCCTCCAATGCTTTGGTTGAGGCCTGAAACAAGTTCAAAAACCCTCTTGTTTCAACCTTACTGTTCAAATAAAACAGGCATCTTCAATACATATTCATTCTTCATCAGTAGTGTCTAAATCAAGCTAAGATCAAAATTACATATTCGTACCCGAGTTGTCTTCTTCCTTCCACTGCTAGCTCTCTCTCTGGCAAGAGCACAACGGCGTTGGCATTTATCCCAGCCGGAGAAAGCCAACAACGGATTTTCAGTTTCATATTGTTCCCGAGGGAAACGGTAGAATCAATGGGTATTAATATCATAATCAAATGGAATCAGCCAGGATCAATCCACATAAGTGCTATATATATATATATATATATAAAATAAATGCTAAAGTTATATTATATTATAGGATCATACAGGATGCATTGACTGACGTGGAATTTGAAATGTGATTGCAGTTTGGATACGTGAGGAGGAGGGTGGAGGCTAGGGAAGCGGAACAATGCTGCTCTACTCTTCCAATCAAATGCTGGAAACACTTTGTGCTTAGGGTTCAATATGAAGGCTTCGATGATGATAAGCCCATGAAGGAGTGTTTGGAAAAGTTCTTCTCTTCCCATATGCTTTATTATGGCATTAATTAGAGAGATATCAGATCACATCAGTCATCATCCCTCATTATGATGATTTGATTTCTGTTATGCTTTCAAAACTTCTGTATGTGGATGTGTTGTGTTATCTTTGAATTAATGTTGTGAAAACCGGACCGGACAGGACCGTTGGACCGATGTCCGGGAGGGCTTTTGGCTCATTCAGTATGGTTCAACCGTTTCATCATTTAGACCGTTTCAGGCCGCTTCAGACCGACTGTTGGGCCGGGAACTGGGGTTGAACCAGAAATCGGGGTGGTTGCACTAGGAACCGGCTATTGGTATTATTGACATGCTATTGTGTGTTTTTTTAATGATTTCAATGTATTAAAACTTGGGATTTGGGAAAGATTATACATATAAGCTTTTGTATGTGTTTATTTTCAAATAATGTTAAAAGTTTATATTTTTTTATATTTATATAATTATTTATACACATAATATTATTTTTATTTAATTATTATGTTATCGGTCAGACCGTCAGTCCGACCATGTGATCTATGACCCGTTAGCCTCTCCGGTTCAATATTTGGTCTGACTTTTAAAATATTACTTTGAATAAATGGCTTATAAGCCGATAGTACTTGTTTGTGGTTTATTTGTAACGTGGTTTGTGGTACTTTATTTCATATATGAATGAACCTTGTGACAAGTTTCTCCTTTTTATTTTCCTATGTTTTATTTTATTTAATATTTATTTGCGGTACTTTCGGGGATATATGCAGAATCTGTCTCATTTATCATTAAATGGTTGTTGACATTTTCTGATGATCTCTTTCGGTAGTTTCGAAATAGTCGCCGTTATTAATTAGATAACCTAGGAATTTTTCTTGAAATTCTAAGCCCGGCCATAATCCAAGATATGACACCCTGCAACATTATTTTGTTAGAAAATTTTACATTTGTATGATTTCTAATTTATATACATTTTTATCCATGAAATATATTTAATTAATTATTTTAGTATTTTCAAATTTTTCTTAATAATAAATTAAATATTTTTATTTTTTTATTATTATCAAATAATTAGATATGTATTATTTAACAGGATTCATGTCATTTTCAGTCATTTTCTACGTAAGCTTGCTTTTCAAAATAATCCTCCAAACATATTTCAATTTGGAAAAACCAATTTAAATTGCCACCGCCAAATCAAACATAGGTTACATTACTTTTTCCTTAATGTAAGTTTGCAAAAATCAAATTCGAAAAAAAAGGCAGTTCTATCATGGTGGATCCAAACACACTCACGACATTGACATGATAAAATTTGGAGAGCATAAATGTGTTTTGGATTATTTGAATTTAAGATTTTTAAATGAAAAGTTAAATATTTTTATTTACAATTCTACCCGAACTAAAATAAAAAAAATGAAAAATAAAATAATAAAATAACATCGCCCCAGGTTCAAAAACAAATCTGGCATAAAATTAATCAAAACGGATCCTCAATATAACATTGAACTAATTGTGGTTTAATTTGTTTAAATTAAAAAAGAGAAAGTGTAATAACTATTTAGTTAATTTTAGAATAATTATAGTGACACTTTCTTTCTTTTCTTTTTTATTTGATCACAAGTTTCTCCTTTCGAGATTTAGAGTGCAAATAATTTTCACCTCTCTTCATAAGTACACTTCTCATTATACCAATTTGTATTCTCTTCCTTACAGGGGTGAGAACGCTTACCATTTCAACCAACATCTTATCGGTTCTACTGATGACACTCTCTACATTAATTTCTTTTTAACAAGTGTAAAAGGATAATGTAAAAAGTCTTTTCTTACTGGTGTATGAATGTTAAAATGTGCCTAAGAATGTTTTTGAACTACAAATGGACATCCATTAAATTAAATTAAGTTAAATGAACAATCGCATGATCAAAATGATTGTGAATAAACTATAAGAAATCAACTAATTATAATCAGCGTGTTTGTTTTGGCGTTTTAACGTACAAACGGGCTTGAACAGTGGCGCAAATGAGCTTGAACAGTGAAAAAGCCAAAAGTGGGTGTTTGTTTCAGCGATGAGATTTAAGGTAAAATAAGTCAAAAGTTGGAAAAAGTCATAAGCATCAAAATGAAGCTTATTGGAGCTTATTGCTATAAAATAATATTGAAAGGAGTATTTCATATTTTTGGGGATCAATGAGGCACTCAAAATCACTTCTAATCACAAAACTTCTTTTATGAAAAATGTTCTAAATAATTTTCTCTTTCTTTAGATAGTAATCTTCTGCTAATTAGATAATACTTTGGGATAAGAGTTTAAGCAAGTTTTGAGTTTTGTTAATATATGACTGTTGAAATGTAGAGAATAATTAATAATTAATTTTAATCAGTTTAGATTTATTATTTAGTTTTTTTATGATTTTACAATCAATTTTTTTATAAACATGTCATAAATTAGTTTCTATATAGTGTTTTTACCCATTAAATTTAGTTTAAATAATTTATTTGGATTATTGGAGATATTATTGAGATTTTAATCGGTTTATTTTGTTAGATTTTGAGCTATGTGAAAATATAAGTTAGGATTTAATATTTAAATTAGAGTTTGATATAATTTATAAGATTTAAGCTTGAGGTGCACAGTAGAAAAGACTTTTGGAGTATACTAATTTAAATTAGAGTTTGATATAATTTTATTAAAATTGTACCAATACCAAATTTTCAAAGTTAATTTTTGAGAAAATTATGAAAAAATCCCTCCGTGAATAGATATCTTCCCAGGTCCCATTGACAATTAAGTTGCCAATGATGATTTTTTCACAATTATCCCTTCATTTTTTCATTTTTCATAATTTTTTCAATTTTCATAATTTTTTCAATTTTTTTCTCTTAATTAATACAAAAGTCACTTATGCAAAAGTCAAACCAAACATCCTAACTTTTACATAAGTTACTTTAAGTTACTTATCCAATCGCTAATCCAAATACTCATCATTTTACCCAATCTAACTTTTTTCCAATTTTAAGATTCCACAAGTTTAAATAAAAATAAGTTACTTATCCAATCGTCAAAACAAACACACCCAATACCAACAAGCTATTGGTAGAGGGGGTAGCAGCCTTTTCATGTAATAGAGAGACTAAATAAGCTGTTAGTTGATGTCCCCCCCCCCCTTTCTCTATGTTGTTTTATTGGGCCGTGCATTCATATTGGATTAATATGGTTACGCCTTTGAGCATAAATGACATGGAAGCCCAACATAGAAGATTTGACCCACCTAAGGTTATATAAATTTGGTTAGATTTATACTTTGAAAATTTGGTTCCAACCCTCTGATTAATGGGAAGACCTCGTTGGTAGGCGATCTCGTAAGTCCCTTGTAAGTGTTTAAAGAGCCCTGGGGCCGTGCCCTGGCCTTGGTAGGGGACTGGTGCTAAACCTACCTAAACTTTTTTATAACAAAAAAAAAAAGATTTATACTTTTATTACCACAACCCTAATTTGATTTGCCTTGTCCAGAGCCGCATCTAGCGCAGAGATTTAGGGAAAATCTAACACGATCGACATTGGTAAGAACATATTTGACAAGCTTGATCTATTTGTTTAGTCAAGCTTCTCACCCTCATTTATCAAGATTTTTAAATAGTATCAAATTGACATCATTTCTTATGTGTACTTGATTTTCATAGACTTCAGAGAGGAAAATGAATTTCTGTTTAAGTTTCTAAGATCTTTGTGGTTGGTCATAAAATAAATTTTATAAATTTTTGTAAAATATACTAATATATCTCCAAGAAATTTTATGATTGACTATAGAATCAGATGCGGAGTCATAAGATCTATTTTAAGGAATGAAAGACAGTAAGGCGTTCAATCCTAGCGCTGGAAAAACCTCTCCTGGAACTCGTGCTGAACAGTGCTGTCTTCTCCATGGATGTCCCCGGTGCCAGGGACATGTCGCCGGAGGAAGTTCTTTGTGCAAAGGACCCTGTTGAGATAGCTAGAAGTGTGCTTTCCAAAAATGGTCTCTCAGTGCCTGTCGGAGGGGCTGTCTCTGTTGGGAAAAAAACTGTGATTTCAGAGAGCACCAAATTTCCTCTTCCACCCAAAACAGGGCAGGTCTTCTCATACAAGGACTCACTAGTTGGCTTTCAAGGAACCGACTTTAATGGTGTATCCAATGAGAATTCCTGTTCTGAGGAAAATGCTCTGCTTCCTGATCTCCTGAACCTATCTTGGGAGTTACCCGAACCATCCGATGATCTGAAGATGCTCATGGATTTATACCCAACCATGAGAATCTCCCCAGAGGAATTCAATCGCTGGGCTAGGCCTTGGAATGCCTCGCTCATCATCACTATCCTGGGCACCAAAGTTAGCTTCTTTAAGCTAAAAGAGCATCTGCATAAGATTTGGCAATCCAATATCTTTGAGTTAATTGATCTCCCAAACAATTATTATGTTGTTAAATTCAGAGATCAAGATAACTGGGATCATCTATACAACAAAATCCTATTTGGTTGTCCTTGGACGGTTTTCCAGCACTCTATTCTGGTGCAAAGGTGGTCTCCATTTTTTGACCCATTTAAAAATCCACTCGGTCGTGTTGCCACTTGGGTGCGCATTCCTAATGTCCCTCTCCTCTTCTATAATAAGGAATGTCTCTAGAGATTAGGAGACATGATTGGGAAAACTATCAAGGTAGATATGAATTCCATTGCTAATCCAGAGGACACTGATGCTACCATTCGCAGGGGACGTTTTGCGAGGCTCTGTGTCGAAGTGGATTTACAGAAGAAGCTTGTTCCTAGAATCATCTCAGCATCTACGCTTTTTAACATTGAATATGAGGGTTTGGGACTTATCTGCTTTGCCTGTGGTAGATATGGTCACTCCAAGGATTCGTGCAAGCTCGTTATTAATCCTGAAGGAGTGGCTCCTGTGGTGAACCCATCTCCCGCGTCTGATGCATCTTCGCCGACGATCCCAAGCTCATCCCAGTCTTCTCCCTCTCCACTGAAGATGCCATCAGAAAATCCATCTCCGGCCATAGACCAGCAATTTGGCCCTTGGATGCTGGTGCGCCGTCATGCTAGAGCACGGCCTCCGAGAATCTCTGAGAATGGGAGCAGTTTAAACAGAGTGGGTGGGCAGTTGCAGTCCGGCTATGCTCAGGGTAAGGTCGTCTGCCCTATACCTCAGTCCAGGTTCGCCGCCCTCTCGGGCTCAGAAATTGATGCTGACGCGATTTCCCACCCAGTTTCAAAATCAATATCGGCTCAGGATTTCTCAAAGAAAGGTGTCCCTGCTTCGTCTGCGTCTGGTGAGAGGGTTGGAAGTGACAATAAGGAATTCCTTGGTCAAAGGGATAAAAGAAGAGGGGTCCATGTGGGAAATAAGAAATGGGCTGCTAGGAAGAATTCTGGGTTCAGCTTGTCTAGCTCATCTGGCGGTGCTAAGGAAAAGAGTGTGGGCCCAATGGTGAGCCTAATTAACCCTCCAATCCTTCCTGAACCAAAGAAGGGAGCAAAGATTCGAACCCACCAATTAGTTAAAGGTAGTCTACAAAATAATGGGCCCAAGTCTCAAGTTACTTCCTCTAAGCCTCGGCCCACAAGCGCAGAAGGTAGTGTGGACCTTATTGATCCAAAGGGTACCATTAATTCATTAACCCATATTCCCCCTCCAGTTTCTATTTTGCACCGTGAGGCTCTCCCCCCAAACACGTTGTCACAGCCTTCTGCAGCTAAGAAGCAAGTGGAGTCTTCCATTGTCACCGAGAATAATGAAATCACTTTTACTGAGGCCGAGAAGCTAGTGGATATTACTTTGATAGAAAACATGAACTTGGATTTGATTCCCCTAAGTCATTCCAATCCAAATCGGGTCCAGCAAGATCATGGCGCCGAGATGAGTCCTTGGGCAGACATGAGACACGTGGAATCTTCAATTGGGACTGAGGAAAACAAAAATCACGTGGAGGCTTCCATTGTGACTGTGAATAATGAAGTCACTTCCTCTGAGGCCGTGAAGCTTGTGGGTTCTACTTCTCTTGAGAGCATGAACTTGGCTTGGATTCCCCCAAGTCATCCCAATCCTAGTCAGGTCCAGCTTGATCATGGCTGTGAGATGCGATCTGTCTCCCAACTCGAGGTTGTTGTACTCATGGAAGATAATGCTCCTGACAAGTAAGTGCTTATTTTCCTTCATTTCATTATTAGTGTCTATGATTATTTCGTCTTGGAATTGTCGTGGGGCGGGTGGTAACTCATTTCCAAGAATATTGAAAGATGTTATTAATAAATATGGCATCAATGTTATGTGTCTTGTGGAGCCCAAAATTAGTGGTAATAGAGCAGAGAAGGTCGTTAGAAAGCTGGGGTTTAATGACTGGTTGCGTATCGAAGCTGCTGGCTTCGCTGGGGGTATTTGGGTACTTTGGAATAGCTGGGAGATCTATCTTGAATATATTGCTTCAAGTACCCAATTGATTCACTGCAAGGTTTGGGATAAAAATAATATGAATCCTATATATGTGACTTTTGTCTATGGGGATACCAGTGCTTTAAAGAGAAAGGATCTGTGGTTGGCTCTGCATTCTATTTATCAATCGGTGTCTTTACCCTGGCTGGTCCTAGGGGACTTCAACACTTTCCTTTCCTCAGGTGATAAGGAAGGTGGAGCTAGTCCTAATCATAGCTCTATGATGGATTTTCAATCTTGCATTAACCTCTGCAATCTCATCGAGGTGCCTGTTGAAGGGGACCGATTCACTTGGGAAAAGTCTGGGGTTAAGGAGAGACTTGATTGGGTTTTTTGTAATTTTGACTGGGAAATCCACAACCCTCACTCTAAATCTTTCCACCGCCTCAGGTTTAAGTCGGATCATCGGGTTGTTGTTGTTGCGGACCAACAATATAGTGCTTGTAGTAACAGGGCAAGGAAATTCCATTACCAAGCTGCATGGTGCATTGAGGATGGGTTCAATGATGTGGTTAAAGATGCCTGGCAGGGGAAGGATTGGCTTCTTGGCAAATCCCAATTTACCAAAGATGCTGTGATTTGGAATGATAATGTGGTAGGGAACGTGGCAAAAAAGAAGAGAGAAATCCTCCGTAGATTGGAAGGTATTGACCGTGCCAGGATAAGAGAAGGATCCCAAAATGGTCTCCACAAGATTGAAAAGAAGCTTTGGGATCTATACCAAAAAATTGCTTTTCAAGAAGAGCTGATCTGGTTCCAGAAGTCTAGATGCAAGTGGCTCAGTGGGGGCGATAGAAATACAAAATATTTCCATGCCAATGTGGTGTCTAGGAGAAATCGGGGCAACATTGGGGCTCTTCAAGATGAGGATGGTAACTGGGTCTCCGACGGGAATCGTTTGTGTGTCATGGCTTGTGAGCATTTCCAAAAGCTGTATTCGTCCGAGAATTCCTCCCCTCCCTTCTCTCCTTGGATGGCTCGTTTCCCATCTCTGGATAATCATCAGCTCGACCTTCTTCACAGACAAGTCACCTCGGTGGAAATCAAGAATGCGGCTTTTGAGATGGGTGCTTTCAAAGCCCCAGGGCCTGACGGTTTAAAACCCCATTTCTTCCAGACTCAGTGGAATTCGATTGGACAGAAAATTTGTGATCTGGTTATCAGGATTTTCGATTTCCCGGACGAGGTGAAAGCTATCAATCATACTAACATTGTCCTCATTCCCAAGGTTGACCATCCGGTCTCCTTTAAAGATTTTAGACCTATCTCTCTTTGCAATGTTAGCTACAAAATTGTCAGCAAGGTGATCGCCAATCGTTTCAAAGGTGTCATGGACTACCTCGTCGCTGAGAACCAATGCATTTTTATCTCCGGAAGACAAGGTGTGGACAATATCATCATTGCTCAAGAGGCTATTCATACCATGAGGAACAAAAGGGGGAAAAAAGGCTTTCTAGCTGTGAAAGTCGACATGGAGAAAGCTTTTGACAGGCTGGATTGGCGTTTCTTAGAATTCACCCTTCATAGCCTTGGTTTACGTGCAGACTTCGTTAAGTTGATTATGAGCTGTGTTTCCTCTGCCTCTATGAGCATCAACTGGAATGGGATTCCGTCGGATCCCTTCATCCCTTCTAGAGGTGTGAGGCAGGGTGATCCCCTGAGCCCTTATCTTTTTGTCTTATGTATGGAGCTTCTTGGCCAACTTATTCACCATGAGGTAGATTTGGGGAATTGGAGACCCCTTCATTTGAGTGCCTCTAGGCCCCGTATTTCTCATCTTTTCTTTGCCGACGACCTCCTTTTTTTCGGTGAGGCCTCAATTGGCCAGATGGAGGAAATTAGAAATGTTATGGATTTGTTTTGTAGGGTTTCCGGGCACAGGATTAATCTGAGTAAGTCTAAAATGTTTGTGTCCAAGAATGTCCACTTTAATAGAGCACTTGAGTTGAGCCAAATTGTGGGGGTTAGACTCACTGCTGACCTTAGGAAATATTTGGGCGTTCCCCTTCTCCATAAACGCATGGTCAAGATGACCTTTGCCCCGCTTCTTCAAAAGGTGAGATCTAAGTTGTCCAGCTGGAAGGGCAAATATCTGAGTATGGCAGGCCGGACGGTGCTTATCAAGTCGGTTCTTTCAGCCATTCCTCAATATCAGATGCAATCTACCTTGGTTCCGAAAGGTGTCCTTTCTGAAATTGAGAAATTAAGCAGATATTTTTTTTGGAATCAGCACGACGAATCCAGGAAAATGCATTTGATAGCTTGGGACGTTCTTAAAAGAAGGAAGCATGAAGGAGGACTTGGAATTAAAGACCTTCGCTGCCAGAACAAAGCTTTACTCATGAAATTGTGTTGGAGCCTGGTCACAAAACCGGACGCTCTGTGGGTGAAATGTCTTCGCACCAAATACTCCTGTGGCTTATCCTTGGTCCCTCATGTGCAAAAGTGGCGTAGTCAATCGGCCGTGTGGAGTGGAATTGTAACGGTCTGGGAAGATTTCCAAAGGGGTCTAGGCAAGAAGCTCAGAAGTGGTAGGAACACATACGCCTGGCAGGACTGCTGGTCCCCTCTGGATAAACCTCTGAATCATTTTGTGGATAGGAATTTTCACCTTCTTGATATGGAAGCCCCTGTTTGCTCCTTCACCTCCCCATCTGGACAGTGGGACAGGGCGCATTGGGAGGCTTTTCTTCCTAATTGGGTGGTTGATAAGATCATGTTGCTCCCCCCTCCTATGGGCACTGTTGATGACTTTGTTTGTTGGCGCAATTCTCCTGATGGTAATTTCAGTGTGAAATCTGCCTACGATGCTATTTATCACCAACAATCCCCAGCTCATTGCTCTTCCTGGCGGCATCTTTGGCACTGGGGTGTTCCTGAAAGAGTCAAGCACTTTATGTGGCAAGTTTTCCATGAGAGGTTACCGACTAATCAGACCAGAGCGAGATTTAATCCGAGTGCCTTAAACACTTGTCCCTTTCAGTGTGAGAGTGAGGAATCCATCATTCATGTTCTGAGAGACTGTGAGCAGGCCCAGAGAGTTTGGCTTTCTTTAACTAACCATTTATATTCTACTATGTTTGCTTCTGGTAATTTGCAGGATTGGCTAAATTGGAACCTTCAGCATTCCCCAGGAAACAAAAGAGTGGCGAGATGGTCTTGGCAACAAGTCTTCAGTACCACATGCTGGCTCCTCTAGAAGAACCGGTGCTGTCAGGCATTTGAAGGTAAAGCTGTTAAGCCAAAGGAGCTGGTTCATAAATGCATCTTTCATCTATCGGAAGGTGTGGAGATGGGTCGCTTTCATCACCAGATCTTCCAAGCTCCGGTGAGAGGTCTACTCAACTGGCTTCCCCCAGAGGAGGGTTACATTAGAATCGATGTTGATGGTTCAACTGCTAGTGATGGTCAATCAACCTGTGGAGGAGTCATCCGTGATCACCAAGGCAACTGGATTTGTGGTTTTCAGCAGAAGCTAGGTATCTCTGTCCCAACTGCTGCGGAAATCCATGCAATCCATCGTGGTCTACAGCTTTGTAAACAGTTAGGTTTCAAGAAAATCAAACTGTTCAATGATTCACTTCAGGCCATTCACTTATTGTCAACTCAATGTGGGAATGATCATCCATTGCACGACGTCATCTTCGATACCAATTCCCTTATCTATGCAGATTGGGACTTGAAGATTTCCCATGCACATAGGGAAAATACTCGCTGTGCGGACTTCCTTGCACGATCGGCTCACTATAGCCACCAGATTTATACCGAACTAGGATCACCCCCGGCGGAATGTGTCCGTCTTTTTGTGTTAGAACGTGGCTTGCAGCCACCTGAGCAATCCTTGGGATCCAGCCCTTGATTTTGTAAATCCATCAAGCTTTGCTTACCTTTGTATCTCAAAAAAAAAAAAAGGAATGAAAGACAGTGACGAAGAATATTTGAGAAGCCGATCCATAATGATTTGAAAGAGTAAAGCTAGATTTAAAACTGAAAATTATAGATCTCATTGAATCAAAGACACCGATTCACCTTCTTTCTATGTAAGCAGATGGGTCTTAAGAAAATCAGGCTTTTCACAGACTCTCTTCAGGCCATCCACCTTCTTTCTACCAATTGCGGCGTTGATCACCCTTTGTATGATATCGTATCGGCTACCAGATCCCTTATTTATGCCGACTGGGATTTAGAGATTTCCCACTCGCATAGAGAATGCACTCGATGTGCTGACTTTCTGGCGCGAATGGCTCATTCGAATAACCAGGATTACATGGAGATAGGAGTTTCCCCTATGGAATGCTTTCATCTTTTTGCCTTGGAATGCGGAGATATAGCTCATGTACACTATGTAGGACCTGTCCCCTAGGCCCTGTTATCTATTCAAGCTATGCTTGCCTTTGTACTAAAAAAAAAAAAGACACCGATTCACCGATTTTTCAATCAAACTAATTGGTCTGGTCCAATTATCAAAACCATAATACAAATTCTTATATTTTATGTTATTTTCCGGATTCTATATATTTTGTTATGGGCTTTATGGCTTTACATGTAGTTAATATGGTGAGACAGCAAATATATTGCAAGCCCCATAGTAATCCATATATAATAGACAAACTGGCTATTCAAATTTTATCTAAACAATTTAGCCACATTTGTTTTCTTCCATGTTCCTGACCGTGCTCAAACTTACTGGGTTGCGGTTTAGCCCAATTGTTGACGCTTTCATAACATGCCCAATGTTGCAAGAGCTACTAATCAATTGCTGTGAAGGATTTCACACTATAGTGGTTTCCTGCCCATCCATAAAACAAGTTGAAGTAAAATTCTGCGTTGGATTGAGAGCATTTCAAGTGGAAGGGGAAAAATTAGAAAGTTTCATATTTGAAGGTATCAGAAGCTATAATACAGTACTTCAACCATGTGATGTTAGCCTTCCTGTATGTGATTCCTTGAGATATTTGCATCTCAGCAAAGTCAACGTCCTAACCGACTATCTTAACGAAGTGGGCACAGAGTTCTTGTACCTTGGTCGATGTGACTTGTCTGTGAACCGGCAAATTTATAACCCTCACATTAAAGTATTGGAGATGGAGTGCAATAATAAACTGGAGAACCTAGTCCTTCACACTCCCAATCTTGAGAGTTTTAATTTTACAGCTTCTGAAAGACAAGCTTGTACATTAAACATCTCAGCATGTCTGGCTCTCAGGATTTTGAAACTCAGAGATGTAACCACCATAACGGATGAGTGGTTGAAGAGTATAATATTGCGCTTGGTTGGCGTGGAAGAGGTGGACTTACTCAATTGCGTTATGTTGCAACAGATTATGTTAAAAACTGAAATTCTAACGAATTCTCTTTATATGGATGCCTCGATCTGAGGGTGCTTATCCTTGAAACTCCAAACCTGGTAGAGTTCAACTATCACGGAAGCTTAGAAATTTATGTGCAGATTTTATCTGGAAAATGCAGCGGCAACATCGGATTGTCACGCAATACATCAAATCATTTGTTATGGTTTGAAAACATGACAGAATTCCTTCGATCCTTTGATCATTTCAAAGACATCACTTTTACTTGCAGCACAACAGAGGTATTTATAGTTAAAGCAAAAGGATAAAATATAAATTACTTTTTCTTATAGTATTTGAAGTCTTTAATATATCTAAGCATAATTGTTTGATTTGGCTTTATTTGAAGGATATGATTTTCCCAAGAGAAAATCCCTCCACTGTACGATGTGAAGCGTATATGATTTCAAGCTGGAAAAATACAAGTAATGAAGTTGTAAGTCGGCTGGTGGAGTGCTTGCTTTGGTTTGTTCCAAAGCCTCTCACTCTTCCGATTCTTCAGGGAAAACAAGGACCTTGAAGGTTTGCTCATTAAACTTTGTTCTAGTATATATCATTACATTTTATGCGCTAACTTATATATATATGATCATTAACTTGATATAATTTCTTTTAGTCGAACATATGATATTTGGGGAAGCATCCTTTAATAATCATTGCTCTCCCCATCCTCTCAGAATGTCACTTTTGGATTAGAAAAAAAAAAGGCTGGTTCAAATATAATATTTTATAAAACTGTTTTTAATTTTTTTTGTACACTATAGTTGTGAATCGTACAAATCAAAGGCTAAAAATTTTAAATTTAGTTTCATGTAATATTATAATAATATTTTACAAAAATATTAGATCTGAATCCTTAGTTTTTCATTTAGGGGCGGACATGTGATTTTGAGAGAAAAAGAAGGGGAGAGGTATTTTGAGAGGATCTGGATTCGATAGTGGAAATTCTCCATGCTAAGTCCAATAACTAAAAGCCAAGTGCTAATTAAATTAAACAAGAAGCTATATATAATGTAATTTACTCATTAGCACATCAAAAGTCACCAAATTTTGTGGCATTATATTAGCATCCGTATGTGTTGAGTGTATGGTGATCATCACTCTTTGAGTGAACAAGTTAGTGATGTGCTTAGGGAGAAAAACTGACAAAGGGCATAAAAAATGTTTAAAAAGAAAAATTGAGAGTAAATTATACCGTATTTATTCATTTAATAAAATATAAATTTATAAAAAAAGCAACGATAGAAAGTGATAATGTAAAAATTAGGAGACGTAGGGCTTATAAATCAACAAATAAGAGGTTAACTTAGACAAAATAGAAAGCTACAATTAATTGAAAACTATCTCATTTGTCAATTCTTATTGATCAATTGAAGAAAGTTGAGAATGTATGTTTTCCTCTCCCTCAACTAGATTAAGTGATATGTTAACTGCTACTTTGTCGTCTTATTAAAGCTTATATTTGATACATCTATACTAATTTTCAATTATGACAATATCCTTTGTAGTGAAAGACCTTCAAATATTTTCTAAGCTATGGCTCTAAATTCTGTTTGCTATTTCTATCTACATTTACTCTGCTACTTATTTCTTCAGATGACCCAATTTTGCCATTTAAATGTATGGTGTCTTGTTGTGAATCTGTTGTCATCAATTGACCCTGGCCAAACAACATCAATAAACTTGATCAATACTAGCTTGATCCCCTTTCAAATATAGGATATCCCTCTCTTTTTATTTGAAGCCAACTATTTAGGTTTCTGTTATCTGTTAAAAGATTGATTACATATTTCCTTTGTCAAACACTAATAATCACCTTCTTTGATTGAGGAACCACCAACCCTTGGAAATATTGCATCTATCCTAAGTCTCTTCTACTTCAAACTCAGTAGTTAGGACACTATTGAGTCTCTCCATCCCGTCTGTACCATCACCAGTTACAATAATGTTATTAATATATAGCCACTCTGGATATTTTTCATAACACGGAACTATATATATATGTCCAAAAAAAAAAAGTGTGATCGTATTGCCTTTATCTTGCAGCTTCTCTTTTTCGTACTTTGTGAATGTCTCAAACCATGCTTTAAGAAATTACTAACCCATTTATATATCGTATTTCAGAGTAAAAAGTAAATACCCATTTTCAGCCGACAAGATGTCTTCATGTGGGTAATTCCACTTCTTCTGAATTAAGTACCATTCTTCTTCTAACTCTCATATCCTCTATGAGTGCTCTACTCGTTCAAGTATCCTTAATGCCTCTTGAATGTTACTCCTCGAATCCTTAATTCTCTCCCTCCCTATCCTACTTTATTATTGTTGAGAAAATATCAATAGGGTTAGTTTAGGAAAATATGGTAAACATGTTAAATGGGTCTTACATTTAGGACCAATATCAACTCCCTAATTAGGTTCTCCATTAAGAACCACATTAGGGATCTTTACTCTTTCTAGGTTAGTGGTGAAAGCGAGGGTATAATAAGACTTCATATGAAAATCATCTTTAAATAGAATTCAGTGTGCGCATATAGGTTGGCTTTCTAAAAGCAATATGGAGATGAATACATTAGAAACCTCATTTACTTGTCAAGGTTAGTTATGACTCTCTTGGTGGGGCCTTAGGTGCAATTTGTTCACTATTGTTGTTCTTCCTTCATGAGTAAATAAATTATTGGCGAAGATAGTAGACAATTGGTGGCAATCAGTGATATGGCCTGATTTCCCAAAATCAACATTACAAGTAGTTTTCTTATCGTGAGTTTTTTTAGGTCATAAAGGTAATACTTTGCTTTGCTATTGACTCTCTGTGGGTATACTTTTCTGCAACTGTCCTGAGGCTTGAAGAGTTAATAGCATTTCCTGATATCCACGAGATTTGCTCTTCTAGGGTTTCCCACTTGCGTAGGGATTTGTTCATGACTCTCCAAATGAGCATGCACAGATCCTTCCTACAATGTTATATTTCTTTTATCATCATCCTTCAATGCTTTGATTGAAGACCCTCTCGTTTTAACCTTAGTGTTTGAATAAAAGAGACATCTTCAATACATATTCATTCTTCATCAGTGTCTAGATCAAGCTAAGATAAAAAATACATATTCATACCCGAGTTTCTCTGGCAAGAGCACAACGGCGGATTGACGTGTAATTTTAAATGTGATTGCAGTTTGGATACGTGAGGAGGAAGGAGGAGGCTAGGGAGGCGGAACAATGCTGCTCTACTCTTCCAATCAAATGCTGGAAACACTTTGTGCTTAGGGTTCAATATGAAGGCTTCGATGATGAGGAAACAATGAAGCAGTGTCTAGAAAAGTTATTCGCTCCCTATATACGTTATTAGGGAGATATCAGATTACATCACTCATCATCATTTGACTTCTGTGAATGACATGTGTGTGTGGCTGTGTTGTGTTATCAGGCAATAAATGGCTTCAAAACTGATAGTACTTTGTTGTTTGTGATGTTCTTTGTGGTGCATATAAATGAATCTTGGGACTAGGGCTTTGTAATGGGTTGGATGGGTGCCCAATGGTCGTGGGTAGCCCGATAATGCATTTTTTTCAAAAATAAAAACTCAATATGCAATTGATTGTTGTCATTAATTTTTTAATATAATATGATATATTATATGAGATGTAAATAAATTAATATGGGCTGCTTTGTCTTGTTTTATACTTAAATATATATTATATATATGCACATATATATGGGCGGGCACAGTGAGCCAAAGGGTGTGCCCGAAGTCCATTCCATTTAGTGCAAAACCCTACTCATTTAAGTCCACCAGTTATAGGCCTTTTTGGGGGTAAGCCAAAATGGGCAATTATCTGTTGGGCCTAGGCAGGCTCATTGGTCTATGGGCAACTTGCTTAGCCCTACTTGGCATTGGTAATAGTTTTAAAGCCAGACAGGACAGGACGGTCAGATCGGTCTGATCAGTGACCGGCATATGCAATGGCTTGGTTTTCATATTCAGGGCGCTTTAGGAGTTGAGCCGTGCTAAGCCATTCGGAACCAGCTTTTGAGCCAGAAACTAGAGTTAAGCTGCAACCCGGAGCCCGTTTTAGAAAATTGTCCGGCTTGGAGTTATGTTGATTTCACAGTCTTGGTGATAAAAAAAAAAAAAGGAAGGAGAAGAATAGAAAAAAAAACAACCAAAAGAATCTAATGGAAAAAAACTAGATACTTCATATTCTCATCTACCTGATAGTCAATCTTGACGGTTGAGACGGATGGAGGATTAGATTGTAAAAAGAAGCAAGCTTGATACTTTCATCCCTTTAAGAAGCAAGCTTGACACTTTCATCCCTTTTCTCTTTTCTTCAGGTCGACCCAGTGAAGAAGACGATAAGGACTCCACTCCAGCACCATTTATTTGTGTCTAACACTCTGACCATTTTACTTGGAAATTAAATAAATGAGTCAAACGAGGGCAACTTAAAATAATGGAGAAAAATGTTGCTCTACCCAATGTAGAAAAGTTTAGAGTGTGGAAGATAAAAAACCGTGATTACGTTTTTCAAAACCTTACTAATGTGGGTTTGGATGATGAAACAAAACCATGGTTTGGAGACAAAACCATGGGTTTGTAAAAAATCATCTAAACACCTCAAGTTTTGTCAAACCAAGGTTTTGATCTTAAACTATGGTTTTGCAAAAAAATCATCCAGACACCTCAAGTTTTGCCAAACCAAGGTTTTGATCTCAAACCATGGTTTTAGGAAAAGCCAATTTTTTTTTTTTGCTTTTTTCCCTATGTGGGCCCCACTATCTCTCTCTAACTGGTCCTTTTTCATTAATGTGGGCCCCACGCCACACACACACACACTCTCTCTCTCTCTCTCTGTTTTTTTTTTTTTGAATTTCACCGTTTTTTCGTCAATCCCTGGTTTTATTTTGAGAATTTTAAAATTTAATACTCCTTTTTATCCTTAATATGACCTATTTATCTAATTTGACTATAATAGAAAAATTAGTTAAGTTAATTAACATTACATATAGATAAATTTATTTCATTTTTGATATTAATTATGAAATTTAATGTTAAATAATAGGTTAAGATGCATCCTTTTTAATGCCGTTAGAGGTTTTCTTCTCTTATAATTTAATGTCGTAAAATCAAATTTAACGGTTTTGTTAAATTTACATACTTTTTAATTATTTATTGCTATTTTTTCATCTTCCAAAACTTATTTGTACCAACCTATTGTTTATTTTGTCTTTTGTTCGCAATTCAATTGTATTAAGGGGTATGGGGGTCACTCTCGCTGCATGGAAAGCTTTGCCTCCCCCAGATAACGACGAAGACTAAGAAGCTTGCATCTACTCACTCACCTACCAACTGCCAACAAACGCTCTGTCCCCCTCTATTCTTCTTCCCCACTCGATATTTTTCTGCTTCCAAATTTATTCATGTGAAAACCATTTAGCTGGTTATAGTTTCGGTCAATATTTAATTTAATACATTTTTTTAATATTATTAAATTATTTAACTTTACTCTGTTAATATCATTAGCTTGTACAAGGCGCTAAATATAGTGCTAGCATAACAAAGTTACCGGGGCTAACTATGCTAATAGGACAAAGTTAACGGATATAATGAAGTTAGAAAGATATAGGTATAAAATAAAAAATTCAAAGAAAGTATATGTACCGTTTATCCCTTTTCCCCCTACTTTTCTTCTCTTTTGATTATTCCATGAAAATTAGGAAAGGGAATCTTTCCACTTTTCTTGCGTTCCACTTCCACCCCATTTCTTATTTCTATTGTTAAATTAACTTTTAATAGTTGGCATTTACTATTATATAAAAGTACTATTATAATATACAACAACAAAATACACAAATAAATTTCAATTCTTCAAATTGGATGTAAATGGTTCACATTGGTTCAGCTTTATTAACAATATTTTATGCTTTTTATAGGATATTAGATCTTTATCGTCCAAAATTGATCTAATAGTGGAGCTACATAATACCTCCTATTAGAGTTGGGAATCAGGGCTGGCTTGGCTCTACAGGGTTAGCCCTTGACTGGCCAAGGCCTAAAAGGGCCGGCCCTTTTAGGCCTGGAGTAAGAAAAATTACTATTTTTTAAAGTCTGGTCCAAAAGTATAAGGGCTAGGGCTAGCCCACAGGGCTTGAAGATATTTTCACAAAATTGAACAAATTTTAATTTTTTTTTCTGTTTTTTTAAAAAAATTACAACAATGGAATTCCTAATTTAACACATAAATATTGTCAAAATTAGAGTGTAAACGGTATGCATCATGCAACAAACAAACATGGTCATTAAGTCATAATTAAAGATAAACTATTGTCTATACATATACCACAATTACAAATAATTAATAAGAAGACTTAACAAAATTAAAAATACTTCTTCTAAATATGTCTTGAAAAGTGTGAGTAGTCAATTAAATAAACAAGGCAAGAATAAATAAAACAATCACAAGAAAATAAGTCAAAAAATACAAAATTGGTAAGAATACTTATGAAATAAGAAATATTTTTTATAAGTTTTTAATTTTTAGGATTATTAATACAAGATATTCTTATGAAACTTAATTCTAAAAAGGTTAATATCAACTAAATATTTGCAACATCATTAACAAAATATAAAAAATCAATAATAATATTATTATATAAATAATAAAAAAAATATACAGGGCTTAAAGGGCCGGCCTGTGGCCCTACAGGGTTAGCCCTTTAAGGCCCTCAGCCCTACAGGACCAGTCCTTTTAGGCCCACTTTCATTTTTTAAGCAAAATCCTGAGGCCCGACCCTTGTAAATTCAGGGCCTAAAAGGGCCAGCCTGACAGACTTGGTCCGTTTTCCCGGCTCTAACTCTGTGTGTGTGTGTGTGTATAATTTAAGGGAAAATCACATTTAAATCATTTTGAAATACCCGGCAGTAGGAACCTACCCTAGTCAATAACATAACAGTGTGCCTATCAACCTATTGTTTATTTTGTCTTTTGTTCACAATTCAATTGTATTACGGGCATGGGGGTCACTCTCGCTGCATGGAAAGCTTATTGCCTCCCCCAGATAACCACGAAGACCAAGAAGCTTGCATCAACTCACTGACCTACCAATTGCCAACACACATGCTCTCTCCCTCTATTCTTCTTCCCCCCTCTATTTTTCTGCTTCCAAATTTATTCATGTGAAAACGATTTAGTAGGTTATAGTTTCGGTCAATATTTAATTTAATACATTTTTTCATATTATTAAATTATTTAAAATTACTCTGTTAGTATCATTAGCTTGTACAAGGCGCTAAATATAGTGCTAGCATGACAAAGTTACCTGGGCTAACGATGCTACTAGGACAAAGTTAACTGATTTAATGAAGTTAAAAAGATATAGATATAAAATAAAAAATTCAATGAAAGTATATGTACCCTTTATCTCTTTTTCCCCCCTACTTTTCTGCTCTTTTGATTATTCCATGACGATTAGGAAAGGGAATCTCTCCACGTCTCTTGCCTTCCAGTTCCGCCCCAATTTTTATTTATACTGTTACATCAAATTTTAAAGATTGACATTTACTATTGTATAAAAGAACTAGTATAATATCCAACAACAAAAAAATACATACACAACAGACGAGATAATTGGTATTTATGGAATCAATTTAGATAAGAACAGACACTGTAAACAATCAAATTACGTCTCTATTATGGAGTCAGTTGAGCATATGCAAGATTCCATAATAGTCTATTATGGCGTCAGTTTGGTTATAATGTGATGCGGTAATATATTCATTTATGGCATCATATATTTAACAACTGACTCCGTGATATATTCATTTATTACGTCATATCTTAAGCAAGTGACGCCGTAATATATATTTTTCGCTACAGCTAATTTCGCTACACCCTATATGCTATGGCGGAAATGCAATTTTACCTGATACCAAATTAATTTTTTGTAATAGTGTACCTCCTACACCTATGTAGATATATATATAATTTAAGGAATCACATTTAAATCATTTTCAAATACCCGGCAGTAGGAACCTACCCTAGTCAATAAAATAACAGTGTACTTATCAACCTATTGTTTATTTTGTCTTTTGTTCACAATTCAATTGTATTAGGGGTATGGGGGTCACTCTCGCTGCCTGCTTTGCCTCCCCCAGATAACAACGAAGACTAAGAAGATTGCATCAACTCACTCACCGATCAATTGCCAACACACACTCTCTCTCCCTCTCCCTCTATTCTTCTTCCCCCCTCTATATTTGTCTTCTTCCAAATTTACTCATGTGAAAAAAAAAAAAACCATTTAGCAGGTTATAGTTTCGCTCAATATTTATTTTAATACATTTTTTAATATTATTAAATTATTTAACTTTACTCTGTTAGTATCATTAGCTTGCACAAGGCGCTAAATATAATGCTAGCCTAACAAAGTTATCAGGGTTATCGGGGCTAACGATTGTAATAGGGTAAAGTTAACGGATTTAATGAAGTTAAAAAGATATAGCCATAAGATAAAAATTTCAACCAAAGTATATATACCCTTTATCTCTTTTTTTTCTTTTCTTTTCTTTTGATTTTTTTTACCATTCCATGACGACTAGAGAAGGGAATCTCTCCACTTCTCTTATCTGCTACTTCCACCCCACTTCTTATTTCTATTGTTACATCAACTTTGAATGATTGAGATTTACTATTGTATAAAAGTACTAATAAAATGTTCAACAAAAAAAAAACATACACAAGTAAATTTTAAGGCGAAAAAATTGGATGTAAATGGTTCACATTTGTTCACTTTTATTAAAATATTTTATACATTTTATAGGATATTAAATCTTTACTCTCCGAAATTAATCTAATAGTGGAGCTACGTGATACTTCCTATACGTGTGTGTGTATATAATGTAAGGGAAAATCACATTTAAATCATTTTGAAATACTTGGCTTTAGGAACCTATCAACCTATCAACATTATATGGCCTCAACATCAACATCTAACCATGTTATTTCTTCCCTAGTCAATACAATAACAGTATGCTTGTAGGCTGCAACATATTCTTTTTCTTTTGCTGTCAGCACAATAAAAGGATTGTGCCATAGTAGATACACCTTGCCATTAAATATGTCGGTCATTTTGTTATCACCAAACATATTTTTCATTTTCTTACTACAACATGGTTTGAACACAAGACTATTAGATAAGTTCGAATGATCCACGGCCAGTCAGTTTAACCACTCAATGGTATTTATCCACCTTTTTTTTTTATCATGCACGGTTAGTAGTTAGTAGCTACAACCATTGAGGCAGCTAATTCCTTTTTCTTAATTTTAATGACGAATCTATTAAATAAAATTCAGTTTGTATTGGAGATTTGACTCATGGCTTTTATGATATTTTTTATTCTTTAGATGATAATTTTATCTTCAAAAGTATTATTATCTAGTATTTAAAATCTAGAAAATTCAAAATATTTAATTGGCCATCGCCTTAAAAAATCTAGAAAATTTTTTTTAAATAGAAAAAGGTATATAAATCTGTATAATACAACAAAAAAATATAAAAAAAAATAAGATTTTTTTTTATCTTTTTTAAAAATAATTAAAAATAAATTATGAACAAATTAACGGATGAAACAAACAAGAATATGGGGTTTAATGGGTTTATTGTTAAGTATATAAGTACAATATTTTATTTTTGAATTCAAAAAGATGAAATGTAAAAGTTCAAAATGGGTTGGTCTATAGGAGAGAACCTCTTCTCTTTCCCTTCTCATCCTCCTCCCTCCTCTTTTTTTTCTAATTGTAAGATCAACAATTGAATGGTTCAAATTTGGTTTTATACAATTTTTTTTTCATTTCCTTTATTGTAGCTTTAAATTATTCGTGTCAAAATTTAGAAATTTAAATTTATTTTCTTTATAATTTAACATTTTGATAATAATTTCATAAAAATCAAATGTGACCAATTTAAATGTTGATCTAATGACTATAAACAGGGAAGAGGAGAGAAGAGGATGGCATGGGAAGGGAAAAGGAGAGGTTCCTTCCCTGTTAGTGTAATGGTGTAAGTTAAATTATTTCGCACCCACACAAGAAAAGTCGATAAATTTTAGCAAGGGTGCAAAATCTTGGAATTAATGAGTGAAATATCAAAATTTACCCTTCTCGTACATGCAATTTTCGAAAAGGTGAGAACATAATGAATTATTGCGCATTTCTTTCAAAATAGTAAACTTGCAATTTAACAACAAATTACATTGACAATTTTTGCTTATTATCTTCATTATTATTTCTTATGTTCACAATGATTAAACCATTGAAGATTTACGAGGTTATAATCTGATATATGATTTTATACATTATTTTTCTCATCGAATGCTTGTAATTTCCATTGATTTAAGGAGCGAGCCCATCGCCTATTTCATGTGTATGGTAATGATTTGAATGCTAAAGCTTGGGGAGATGCTACTGGGGACATATCATGGTGTTTGATTTGAATGGATGGCTGTATAAGGAGGATGACTATGCTAGAATAATGATACTTCTCCAATCCCAAACGTAGGACTTGCACTACAAATTAGATTCTACATTTAAGATAGGAGGTACTATAAGAATTAGTAACTTCAATATAACAAGTTCACATTTGCCGTACCACCTTTGATCATTAATTAATATAACACTCAATTATTTGAAAAGTATGATGAGGCATATGATTTTACGGTGGATACGATAATTTTTGTATATATTATTAGTCAGATAGTATATGAAAGAAAATTATGTGTCTCTTAGATATTGTTATATATAGCCTATGATATGACTCACTAAATAGTGAAGTTTGCATGGAAATTCTTGATGGATCTAAAGATGCAAGAAGCATATACAAAAAAAAATTATTCTATATATAGAATGCCATGGGGATCGGATATTAAAATAATTTAAGTTTATATAATTGATTCAGATGAATGTGTTGGAAAATGAATAATTTTGCATTATACTTAACATGTAGATTGTGTTATTGAGTGCTTCAACGATTTTAGAATCACGGATTTTTATTATAATGAGTTCGTTTGCAAAGATATATTGAAATTAATAAGTACCATATATTTGATGAAAATATTTGCATATCAAGTTAATATTGTATATAGTATGATTTTGCTGGTAAAATGTAGTTCCTGCAAGTACGCAATGGACAATATGAAGTTGAGATTTGGTGTGATAGTTCTTTAGAAATATTATGTGATATCATTTTGTTTAAAACAAGTTGAATATGTGGATGCATGATATATATATATATATATATATATATCTTGGTGACTATTTAGGAATAATTTTTCTTTATTGTTTCCACAATGATAAATAAGATAAAGGGGAATATATTGATTTTTAACATATCTAGAAGATGTTAGAGGAACACGATTCAGTATATCATTTGGTAATAATGCATCATTCATAATTTGGCAGCTACAAGGAATTAAGATAAGATATGCTTGAAAAGGCAATGGAAATAACCTACCTGAGAAATTAGCATTACTCTATTGGGAGAAAATGATGAAGAGTGATGATGTCATCAGGGGGAGTAAAAATCAAACTGTACTCTTTTTTCCTTATCTAGGGTTTTGTTCCATTGGGTTTTCCTTGCAAGGTTTTGATGAAACAACTTTGATATGTATTGTGTACTCTTATCCTTTACTAGGTTTTTGTTCCATTGCGTTTTACCTAGTAAGGTTTTAACAAGGCACAATATTTGTTTATGGACATCCAAGGGGAAATGTTGTAAAATTACTAAATAATGTGGTTGTCCTAAACTCCCAACCCTTGGCCTTTCATATCCCACACTCTATAACCTCTCTAATGATTGGTTTTTAGGACATTTTATTCCCACTACTTAAAGGTTACATAAATGTACACTTATGAGAATTCATTTTGTTATTTATTCTATGTCACTATTGGTTGAGGTTGGAGACCTATAAATGGAGGCTTCGTAACACATATTGTGAGTACCCATGCGAAAAAGAATCACCCCCTTTGTCTCTCCAATTCTCTCTTGTCTTTCTTCACCTCCCTCATCTCATCTCTTGTATTTTTATTATTTTTATAACAATATATTATTAAATATTTCTTTTATTTTTATTTTTTCATGTAAATATTCATTAATAATTCTTATATTTTTTTGTTTGAAAAATTGAGAAAAATAATATTTACATTAAATATTTTAATTTTAATTTTAATTTTATATTTATAATATTTTAATTTTTATTGATATGTAATATAATATTGAAAAATTAACATATTTTATATTTTAATTTCAATAAAAAATAAAAGCAATAATTTTATATATTTATCTTATTATTCTATTTATATTATAATTTTTTATAAATATATTGTTTTTAATATTAAATTATTTTAATTATATATATATATATATTTTAATAAATTATTATAATGTTATATTATATAAATTATTATAATATAATAATAAAATTTCTAGAAAATTTTATCGAAAATATTACCGACGGAAAAAAATCCCATTGGTAAATTCTGTCCGAAATTTGTATTTACATATAAAATTAGCTACGGAATTGTTCGTGAAGAATACCGTCATTAATATATTTGTATAGTGTCAAATGGAATAATCAAATGTTTATGTGGGTAGTAAATAAGATTTGGTATAATGATTGGGAAAAAAAAAAGATATGATATGATTATGAGTGATGGACTTGATATGCATTTGGGTGATTTGGGTAACTTTTTGTTTTCCTATTTTTGAGATGGCTAATCCACACATTGATTATTATTTTTTTATAATTATTATATTATTTTGACTCTTATTACGAAAACCCCGTTCTTTCTTGTATATAAACCCTTTTAGACTGTATATATAATATATATAGTCTGTCTTCGTGCTTTGTGCTCTACGGAATTTGGAAGGGAAAGGAAGACGCTGTATTGTCCAATCGTTCTCTTGATAGAGATTCCTCAATAACAGTAGCTTCGATCCAAACTCAATATTCTCTCCGAGGTAATTTTTATTATCTGCTTTGATATAATTGCTATAGAGAAATACCCAAAGGACTTTGAGGAGATGATGGAATTAGAGACCCACACAAGCATGGTCTAAAATACCAGAAACAATAGTGAGTTTGAAAATCTTCCTCAACATCTCATCCACCACATCATGAATTCTGTCCCTTACAATGACGCGGTCAAATTTAATGTTTTATCTAAAACCCTTCATTCTTTGTGGCTTTCCTTTCCTGTACTTGACTTTGACTACACTTTCTTTTCCGGTCAACATAGACCCACATGGCACCTTCTTGTCTTTCATATTGGAAACCCTCCACCATCATTGTCCTCGTATCAATAAGCCTTTGCATAGGCTAAGGGTGAAGTACCCCTATGATTTTAGAGGGTCTTTTCCCTTCGATAGTGTAGTTGAGGGGTTGCTCAACATTCCAATAAAAAACCATGCTCGAGATCATTTTTGATGTATGCACCAACAACTTGGTCTATGTGAGTTCTGACTGTCTTCTTAGTCTATTTCCATCCCAATTCTTGACTGTGTTCAACCTTAAGTACTTTAGATTTCCAGTTGCTGATTCTATCATACTGTGCCCACAACTGAAAGAACTAGTCATCTCCTTTTGCAACCTATAACTGTTTCATCTCTATCTGTGGAGAAGGTTGAAATCAGTCTTTGTAGGGACCTAGTAGGAGTTGAAATAATGGGAAAGAATCTTTTGTATTTTTGCTTTAAAAATGGAATCCTTAATTCACAACGGTGTGACATTAACCTCTCTGCGTGTGAATCTATAAAAGATATGTCTCTATATCACATAAAGGTCTCAAAGCAGTTAATGGAACTAGTCACTGATAGTTTGTACATTGAAGAGTGTGACTTGCCTGAGAGCTTGAGCTTTCATATATAACCCTAGCATCAAAGTGTTGGAGATGAATAATAATCATAAAGTGAAGAACATGTCGCTCTTGGCTCCCAATCTGGAGCATTTTGTTTATAACTCTTCCAAATGTAGTGTTGATATCTTAGTATGTGGGTCTCTCAAGGTTGTTAAGGTTCTGAAATTAGGAAGAGTAACCTTAACAGATTAGTTTGTGAGAAGTACGATATCTTACTGAAGTTGTCTGAGAGAGCTAGCAATAAGTGATTGCGATGCTTTAGAGAAGATGGAGCTGAAAAATGACAAGGTTGAGATTTTGTCATTGAAGAGATGTTCGAATTTAAAAGAGGCAATTGTTGATTCCCCAAAGTTGCTGAAACTTGAATATCAAGGATTATCCAATGCAAATCTTATCCACCAAATGCAGTACTGCCCGCATCAGATTGCCAAAATGCAACATAGATCCTGACTTATGGTTCAATAACCTGAATCAGTTTCTCTCATACTTCGATCGCATCAAAGACCTCACTATTACTTGCTCCAGAACAAAGGTACTAATTGATTTCTCTTTTTTCAGTCCCTCTTGAGAAGGACATTTGTGGATGATTTTTAACTTGCTTTGGTATGAAGGGCAGTAGTATCTGTTAGGAAACAATGTATTAGGAAACAATGTAAATATCCCACTTAATTAGGGATTGTTAGTATCCCACATAATTAGGGGATTATGATTAGTATCAATCATCATAATGAGTGATAATGAGCCATTAATGCTGAGGCTCCTACTTTGTATATAAATACCTAGTGATTACATGAATAAGATACAACTTCTTCAGTGAATATTTTGATTACATGGTATCAGAGCTTGGGTGCTCTTGGTTTTTTTGTTTCTGGTCTTTTTTTTTCCGGCGTCGGTCAGTCAGAGTGTTCTGTCCGTACTGTTCATCATGCAAGGGGCTTCGGTGGCTGAGGGAATCTGAGGACACGCGCCCCACCAGTGGCTCCGTCGTCCCCCGATCGGCCCGTCCTCGGAGCGCCGTTGTCATCGGACCTACGCGTGGCCGTCATGCGCTACTCTCAGTCTAGCCGGAACTCCACACGCCGGCGCATGAGCGTGACCTCCGGCGAGTTTTCCGCCCTCGTTTGCTGTGCTGACGTCGACTCACTGCCGCCGTCCTTCCTGTGGTGGTTTCGTGTTGTGGGTCTCTCCGATTGGGATCTTTGTGGTTGATTTCGGCATTTGGTCTTGTTTGCTGTGCGTTTTTTGCTTCTGTTCTGGTATGTTTCTGCCATAATTGCTCTCTTGGCTGTCTTTAGGAACTGCTGTGGTCTTACTTCAGCGTTTTTTGGTTGTACCTTGCCTCTGTCTCCGGTGTGTTTCTGCCCTATTTACCTCTATTAGCTTAGAAGCCTATTTGGTTTTCCTTTGTGTTGCTTGGCTTCACTCACTCTTTTGGGGCTGTTTGGTGGTTGTGGTGGTGAGCCCATTTTGGTTGATTGCTTCTTTGGTGTGTGTACTTGGTTGGGGCTCTCTATTTTTTGGCGTGGTGCTCTCTATTTGCATTAATGGCTGATTCCAAGGCTAGTGTTACTACTAAAATTGTCCCTGTGACCAACAAAATCACTGAGCACAAATTGACCTGGACAAACTATATGGATTGGAGCAAGACTGTACGCATGTACTTGCTTAGTATTGAGAAAGATGGCCATTTGACTGATACGCCTCCTACGGATGACCCTAAAATGGCTTGGGCTCGAGCTGATGCCCGTTTGTTCCTACAAATCCAGAATTCCATTGGCAGCGAAATCCTTCCCTCGGTTAGTCACTGTAATACTGTTAAGGAACTGATGAGCTTCTTGGAATTTATGTACTCTGGAAAAGGCAATATTACTCGCATTCATGATGTCTATAAGGGATTCTACCGTGCTGACCAGCAGGGTCGTTCTTTGAAGATTTTTTATGTGGAGTTTAAGAAAATGTATGAAGAGTTGAAGATGTTAATGCCGCCTACTACTGACCTTAAAGTCCAGGTTGATAATATTGAGAAACTGGCGATTATCAGCTTTCTTACTGCCCTTGATCCAGCCTATGAGACATTTCGTTCCCAGGTTCTGTCTAGTTTTGACCTTCCTTCGCTTCAGGATGTGTACTCTCGTGTGCTACGTGCAGATAGTCTCTTACACCTGACTCCTACTCCTAGTGCTAGTGCGTTAGCTGGCCGTGGTCCCACTGATAACTGTCACCAGAATTTCGTGCAATCTGGAAGTAGTACACCATCTTCGACCTCTACTGATTCGCTACACCAAGGTCCTCCTTGCTCAGGGAACAATACCCCGACCCCTGGTCCTATTGTTTGCTTCTATTGTAAAGAACCTGGTCATACCAAACGATACTGTCGTAAGTTGCAAAACAAGCTGCAACATACTGGAGCTGCCCATATGGCCCAATCCTCATATCAGTCGGCCAATGTTCCCTCCACTCTGAGTGCCCTTGCTACAGGTAACGGTGACTCATGGCTTGCTACTTCTTCCTCGAAGTGGATCATCGATTCTGGTGCCATTGACCACATGACAGGTAACCATCATTCGTTCTCTACGTATGCACCTTATGCCAACCCCTCATCCATCACTATTGCCAATGGTTCTGCTTCTCGTGTCCTTGGCTCTAGCACTGTTACACCTACATCCTCTGTTTCTTTATCGTCTGTCTTTAATGTTCCTGACCTTGCCTTTAATCTTTTGTCTCCTAGCAAGCTTACTCGTCAGTTGAACTGTTTTATCTCACTTTTTCCTGACCATTGTGTGATTCAGGATCTTACGACGAAGCGGATTATTGGTAGGGGATATGAATCTGGCGGTCATTACTTTCTTGACGATCGGGTGCCGCGTTCAGTTGCTTGCTCTGGTGGTTCCTCTCTGTTTGACGTTCATTGTCGTTTAGGTCATGTGTCATTGTCTTCCTTGAAGAGGTTATATCCTCAGTTTCATCATTTGTCATCTTTAGAGTGTGAGTCGTGTCAGTTTGCCAAACACCACCGTGTTCACCTGGCACCTCGCGTCAATAAACGGGCTGCGTCCCCCTTTGACTTAGTTCATTCTGATGTTTGGGGTCCTTGTCCTGTCGTGTCCATGTCTGGTTTTAAGTACTTTGTTACTTTCGTTGATGATTTCTCTCAAACCACTTGGCTTTATTTAATGAAAAATCGTTCTGAGTTATTTTCTCACTTTTGCAATTTTTGTGCCGAAATCAAAACTCAGTTTGGTGTCTCTGTGAAAACCTTACGCAGTGATAATGCTAAAGAGTATTTCTCTACCCAATTTCAAGACTATATGCTTACATATGGAATGCTTTATCAGTCCTCTTGTTCAAATACACCTGCTCAGAATGGTGTAGCTGAAAGAAAGAACCGACACTTATTAGAAGTTGCCCGCGCCCTCATGTTTCAAATGCATGTTCCTAAATCCTTTTGGGCTGATGCTGTGTCCACCGCCTGCTTCCTTATTAATCATATCCCATCTCCTGTTCTTAGTGGTGACATTCCATACACAACTTTGTTTGCTTCCAAACCCTTGTTTCCTATTGATCCCAAAATCTTTGGTTGTGTCTATTTTGTCCGAGATATTCGTCCCTGTGTCACTAAACTTGATCCTAAATCTCTCAAGTGTATCTTCCTTGGCTATTCTAGGGTTCAGAAGGGTTATCGGTGTTATTCTGTCGATCTTCGGTGCTATCTTGTGTCTACCGATGTTACTTTCCATGAGTCCACTTCATTCTTCCCTGTCCCTGCTCTACCTCCATCTCCTACCCCTGACCTCAATCTTGATCACCTCTTAGTGTATAAGGTTCATTCCCCACCAGTACAAGAGTCTGTGCCAGCCCCTGCTCCACCACCGATCCACCATGTTTATCAGAGACGTCCTAAGGAAAGTGATGCCGCTGATCGTATTTCTGACCTACCAATACCCGCCTCGGCGCCTAATCCGCACTTAGTCCCTTCGTCTTCTCCTATTTCTGACCCTATACCAGTGCCTGATACTCTAGATCCTACTGCCCCTTCTGCTGACCTGCCCATTGCCCTCCGCAAAGGTAAACGCACGTGTACGTACCTAATTTCCTCGTTTGTTTCCTATAATCACCTGATACCCACATCATGTTCCTTCATAGCATCCTTAGACTCTCTTACTATTCCCACCAATCTTTTCCAAGCCTTGGCCCATCCCGGTTAGTGTGCTGTGATGGAAGAAGAAATGATGGCCCTTGATAAGGCTGGTACATGGACTCTTGTTGATTTACCTCCTAGAAAGAAGGCTATTGGATGTAAGTGGGTGTTTGCAGTTAAGACGAAAGCTGATGGCACCTTGGAACGATTGAAAGCTCGATTGGTTGCTAAGGGTTATGCTCAAACGTATGGTGTTGACTACTCCGAAACTTTCTCCCCTGTGGCCAAGTTGTCCTCTATTCGTCTGTTTATCTCTATGGCAGCTACCCATGGATGGGATCTTCATCAACTGGATGTTAAGAATGCTTTTTTGAATGGTGATCTTCTTGAGGAAGTCTACATGGAGCAACCGCCTGGCTTTGTTGCTCAGGGGGAGCATGGCAAGGTATGCCACCTTCAGAAGTCTTTATATGGTTTGAAACAGAGCCCTCGTGCTTGGTTTGATAGATTCAGTTCTGTGGTTAAGAAATTTGGTCTGAACCAAAGTAAATGTGATCATTCTGTGTTTTATCAACGAACGGAGGCTGGCATGATTCTCTTAGTGGTCTATGTTGATGACATTGTTATTACAGGTAGTGATACGTCAGGGATCTCATCACTCAAGGCCTTTCTTAATTCTCATTTCCAAATAAAGGATTTGGGTCCGTTAAAGTACTTTCTTGGGATCGAAGTTATGAGAAGCAAGAAAGGCATTCTCCTAACCCAGCGGAAGTATGTCCTTGATCTACTGAAAGAAACTGGGAAACTCGAGGCAACACCCAGTAGCTACCCCATGATTCATAATCCCTTTTTGGACATTGATGATAGTGTGCCGTTTGATGAACTACCCGAGGATGTGAGAAAAAAGATTGATCCTGAGAAGATTAAACCATTTGCCCACCCTGAACGATACCGAAGGTTGATTGGAAAATTAAACTATCTCACGGTAACTCGCCCTGATGTAACCTTTCCTGTCAGTAGACTTAGCCAATTCATGGTAGCACCAACCGTTGCTCAGTGGGAAGCTTTGGAACATGTCCTGCATTATTTGAAGGGGTCCCCTGGTCGTGGTATACTCTATACAAATCATGGTCACACAAAGATTGAGTGTTTCTGTGATGCAGATCATGCGGGGTCAAAGACAACTAGGAGGTCCACTACAGGCTATTGCGTTCTTGTTGGTGTAAACTTGGTATCTTGGAGGAGCAAGAAGCAGGACGTAGTGGCCAAGTCTAGTGCAGAGGCCGAGTATTGAGCCATGTCTCAGTCCGTACAGGAGATTGTGTGGATTCACCAGTTAATGAAGGAGGTTGGTCTTGCCACATCATTGCCTGCAAAGTTGTGGTGTGATAATAAAGCTGCCTTACACATAGCCTCCAACTCCATGTTCCATGAACATACAAAACACATTGAGATTGATTGCCACTTTGTACGTGATAAGATCAAAGAGAACTTTATAGGACATGTATCGTCTAGTGATCAGTTGGGTGATTTTTTGACTAAGGCCTTGGATGGCACATGGGTTGACTATCTTTGTAACAAGTTGGGCCTGATTAACATCTATGCTCCAACTTGAGGGGGAGTGTTAGGAAACAATGTATTAGGAAACAATGTAAATATCCCACTTAATTAGGGATTGTTAGTATCCCACATAATTAGGGGATTATGATTAGTATCAATCATCATAATGAGTGATAATAAGCCATTAATGCTGAGGCTCCTACTTTGTATATAAATACCTAGTGATTACATGAATAAGATACAACTTCTTTAGTGAATATTTTGATTACAGTATCAATACCTTGGTCTCTATTGATATTTCTCTCTTGCTTTGACCACATCAAAGAACTCACTATGACTCGCTCCAAAGCAAAGTTAAATGTTCTCATTTGATTTTGGTGATGTGGCTGAAAGTGACTCACTTATAATAGGGATAGAAGAGAGTATTTAAGAAGCTCAACTAATTTTAATCATATTTCTTGATTTTGACGATTTGATTATTTATCTCTCACTATAATAAACAAACGAGAGAGTATCTTTTATGAGGTTAGTGATAGTGATTATAGAGACCAATGTACAAATCCTTGTTTTTATTGATCCTACTACCGCCCATACCGAAAGCAAGTGAAAAATTGTCTATAAATCTCTTGAAGAAATGTGGTTTCTAAGTCTTGATAAGAAAAAAAAAATTCATGAGTCTTTTATATTGATAGAGTTTCTTGTTGTAACTGATTTGCATTTTTAAAATTAATGTACATGAAATAATTAAAATATGTGTATCTAGAAAACAAAAGGTCTTTCTCTTTGATTGGTCTCTCTTTTTTAAAATAGTATTTGAAATCTTAAGTTAGTTTTTTTTTTTTTTGGTTGAATTTCCAGGATTTGATCTTGACAGCAAAGTTTTTGAAAAATAATGCATCTCCATTGCGCTATGCGAAGCATATTAAAGTACAACCGTTAGATTATCCACAAGGTCAAGCCATGAGGAGATTGGTGGAAACTTAATTTACATTTTTCATCTATGGCGACAGAACGAGCAGTTTGAAGGTATGTTTTATTAAGCTTTTATTTACTTATCAAATTATCAAGAACATCATGGCCGTTTTATTGAGTAGAAACTTGTTATATTACTTATCTAAGACCTATTTATAAGTCACTTTTAGCATGTTACACTCTTAGACTTGTAAATAGGACTAGAAGAGTACTTGTTATTTGAAAACAACTACACAGCCCATATACATAGCTAGAGAATCCTGCTTTCTAAGTATAATTTTAAATTAAACATCTTGATACATTGACTTATCAGTCTTACAGACAGTGTGGTGGGAAGACCCATCAATGATCACGCTAACCCATCTGAGAAATTAGAATATGATTTTTGACAATTTTTATCACTTAATTATGGCGAGGTAAATGAATGTGCTAAATGGGATTTGTTGCTAGATCATCTCACATCCAGTAAGTGCAATTTAATATGTTAACTCATCTTCTTTTAGCATGTATTAGAGTTGATTGAGTTAGATATAAGAGGAATTAGGTTTTATCATATTATAATTATAAAAACATGCATGCAAATGGATTTGAAAAATATTGCAGTGTGAATCTGAGAATAAAGCGGTGAAGAGGAAGAGGGTGGAAAAGAGATGCTGTTTAGGGATTCCCACAAAATGCTGGCGACACTATGCACTCAAGGTGGATATTCAAGGCATCGACGAACAAGAGAGAAGCAGCTTGCACAAGTTGTTTGATCCTTACATGCTTTGATTATGGAACACACACACACACACACACACACACACACACATCAGCTCGTTATGATTTACTCTCTATTTTAAATGTTTGAAGTGTCCATCCTTAATACTACCTCGGACCCTAAATGAAGACCTAATTACTTGATTTGAGTAGATTAAGGATGTTAGTTAAGTGGGTTAATGTGATATGTTTTTTTCCCTAAAACACCCCAATTATCTTTCTTAATTCCCTCCCTCCCTCTCCTACTTGATTATTGTCGAGGGAATATCAATAAGGTTAATTTGGAAAAAAAAAATTGATAAACATGTGAAATATGTCTTATATTTAGGACCAATATCAACTATCCAATTAAGTCATACATCAACGACTAGAGTGAATATAAGATTCACTTTGTAGTTTAATTTAAAGTACAAAGTGAATATTATATTACGGATAGAATGTAGTAATTATTATCATCAAATGTTTCATGTTGCCCTAAGAAACCTTGGATTATCCTGAATAAATTGATCACTACCGTTAGACTATGAAATTAGTTGTCACAATATTATGGCCCACCAATTTGAGAAATCTTAATCCTCACATCAAAGAAATGGAGTTGAAGAACAGACATAAAGTGGAGAGCCTAACAACCTTGGATAATCCTGAATAAATTGATCACTACCGTTAGACTATGAAATTAGTTGTCACAATATTACGGTCCACCAATTTGAGAAATCTTAATCCTCACATCAAAGAAACGGAGTTGCAGAACAGCCATAAAGTGGAGACCCTGACCCTTTGTACTTCTAATCTTATGTAAGTGCTTCAAGTATTGAAAGACAGAAATGTACGATTGATGCTGAAAAGTTGCTTGAATTTTACTAAACTTGCTGAAAAATTAGAGGCAGCACGTTTTTTTTTTTTTAAATGAATAGTATGGTAAAAGCACAACATTCACACATCTCAAATTGGTCCCTTCATACTAATTTATGATTTGTTGAATGAGGATTGATTTAGGTTTGGAAAATGTTGGGAGTGTGTATTTGAAATTTTTCCAACTTTTGGCCTTTGTCAATATACTTTATTCTTACTATCTAAACTAGTCTCAATTAGGAGTTATATATGTGTATGTTTGTTTGATATTAATACTATCTAAACTAGAGAATTGAATAGTCAGTCACCCAGTGACAGAAGAAATTTTCTCTGCGCTACTAAATTCCCTATGCTAACTACTCTGCATTAAATTATCTGTCTCTGTATATATTAAATTTCCTGTGTATAACTATTATACAAGGGAAATTATTCGTCTTATGTGTTATGAAAATTAAAAAAAAAAAAATCTGAGATAAGAGAAGAGAAAATTCAAGAGAGAAAGTGGGAAGCAATCCTCATTCAATTTCTTGTGTTTCTCATTTCTTATGATCACAATGCTTTGGACAAGGCTCTATTTATAGGCCTCCAAGAGTTACCACTAACATACAATGAATGGTACAATTAATATAGATGAATGTACACTATATAACCCTTCGTATCATTCATGTATCTTAATATACATTAAATAGTCTTTTAGTTTCCCAACTACTATTCATGAATGGTGACTAGAATATAAGATATTAATAATCAATGAACATCTACATAATTAATATATTCATAACATTATGACCATTTTAGTGATTACAAATGTTTTTATTTTTAAAGCAAGCGGAATAATTTTAGAAATTTAAAATCCTTATATGTCAATAACTTGCGACTTTGGTCTTTAAGCAAAATTTTTCCTAAAAGTTATAATGTGTCATATTTAATTGATAAGCTTAGTCGTTCTTTAGGTTTGTGATGAGGAGAAACCAATCAGTATAAAACACTTGGTACTTGGTAGTGATTAATTATTAACCATAATAAAAACAAAATTATTACTACTATATAATATATTGGTGCTACTCTGCTACATGCTTAACAATATTTACCGGGGCTCATCATTCATAGTTGCAACCTTTTTTATAGAAGAAACATTTTAATTTTGGTTAGCTTTCATTTTCACATTACAATTTTTTGTTGATTTTTTGTAATCATTCCCTTTTGGAAAAACATCCGTTTTCTCTAATTTCTCAAGTAAAAAATTAGTACCCCACACGTAATTACGTACCAGCCCCACTCTTCAAAATTCCGTCTTATTTGACCCAAATCAAATGCAATTAAATATCCACATAATAGTATCTTAATTAACATAATGTATAAAATTAAAATTATTCATCAATAACTAACGGTAATTTGGCTGAATGAAAGCAACTTGATCATTTTACCTTAGATCCATTTGCTTATATCTTTAGCTTCAATTATCCAATCAAATACTATTATGTAGACTTTTTTTTTCCCCAAATCATCCATTGTTTTCAACTTACTATTGATTGAAATGATATTTTTTTAGGTTAAAGTATAGTTCTGGTCCTTTAAGTTTGTATCATATCTCATTTTAGTCCCTTAAGTGTATAAATTGTATTTTTAATCCCTTAATCTTAACATCTTTAACTCTCACTAATGGAAATTGTTGAGTTGGCAATTAAATACTAAAAAAGCCTGCTTTAATTTTAATTATTTAATATAATAATTTTTATATTTTAAATTAAAATAAAGTAAAGAAAGCGTCTTCTCCCCTCCGACAATAGGTCAACATTGAATGGTCCAGGTTCATGTTTCAGAGAAGGCCCGCAGTACAAAGAGAAATGCAGAAAATTTTTCAATCCCTGTGGCATTGTTATATCCATCCGAAACACTTTGTAGGCAAACAATGCTTCCAATTTTAACCATTGATACAAAAATAATTCCTTCAGTTCTAAACCTAGGTTGTATATAAAATGTTGAGAAAAATAATCGGCACTCTTTTTTTTCTGGTCGAAAAAAAATCAGTTCTCTGCAAACAATATTTAAAGGGGAAACAACGTGCAAGATAAATTCCGGACATTCCACTATTAAGGACCAGCATCAAATACCCTAATATTAAATTTTTCATAATAGTAGTAAAACTTTCTCATCTCCATATGACGTAAAAACTCATACTAAAAATATAAAAACTAAAAATTATTATAAATAATTAAAAATAAAACATCATTTGTTAGTATTTAATTGCTTACTACAGTTAATGACATTAAAATTAAAGGATTAAAAATAAAATTTATAGTTTATATACATAAGGGACTAAAATAATACTTAATACAACTTTAAAGGACCAAACTATAGTTTAGCCTATTTTTTTAATTGAATTGAAATGGAATTTTAAAATAAACTTATATGAAATTTTTTAAATTATGTGTTTTTAAAATTTAAAATGATTCATGATAAATACATTTATACGTGTCTATCTGTGAGCAGAAAATCAGCGGTCAAAAATTTATTTTTACCCTAGAAAATATCATATCATATATCTCCAACCATAGGATAATATTAATATATAAGGCTCCACATATAAAGTATCAACACAGTAATTAAGTGATGTTCATGATTTGCGAAGGGTTTTACAATTTGTCAAAAAAAATTATTTTTCTATTGATAATATACTTATATAGAAGACTCACGTCTCCCTTTCTTTACTTTTTGTTTTTGGCATGTGATTGAACCATATTTTTACATGATTTTTCATGATTAGTTTAGAATTTTTAATGCATTTTTTGGAGCATAATCGCATGATTAAGTACTAGATTTAATTAGGGGCATTTGTATTGAATTAATTGTAAATAGGGGTAAAATGGTCATAAATTTGTTAATTATTCATACAAGTGTTTTCTTCTACTATTGATGTTATATTGTGTTTAATCTTACATTTCAAGTGTTTTAGAAGAAAATTGCAGATTTTGGAGGTCAGGATTAATATTTAGATGATTGGCGAAAATCACATAAGTTCCCCAGAATTTGTGAAAATTGCAACTTTGTGAAGGAAAAGGACAGGTGAAATTACAAAATATTACCCAAAATGTAATGAAATTATGATTGACTCCTAAAACATTTCAAACTTATTCCCTTAAGTGCCTCTCAAAACTTTTAAAGTTTTCAAATAGGTCCCTGATCAAAACTGTTACTATTCCCGAGTCTTCTTCAGCAAAACAGGGAGAGACGAAACAGAATACAGAGTGAGACGCCGCAAGCTGAAGCTTCGGGGGGGAGAGTTTGAGAGAGGGCTTGAGAGGTGAAGGGAAGGAGACGGAGCACCACCACGGTCGCCAACGTCCCATCACCTCAACACCACCGTCAGGGAGGACACAGAGAGAACGGAGGAGCTTGAGCTCTAGACAGATCTACGAATCAAAGTGTGACACACCAAGAAAGGATAGAGAGAAGACAGACCCGTGAAGCAAGATCTTTAGCTGAGTTGGGGGCAGAGCTGAGAGCTACCACCTTCTTCTCTCACACCAACACCACCATCGGAACATAGAGAGCTTCGGTGACCTCCAGTACCACCGTCGGACAGAGCTTCTTCACCGGAATTCACTCTCTTTCCACCATCAATCTCGCCGCATCCACCGTCGGAGAGCTGAGATCACAGCACCGCCCACTAGTATCCTCTCACCAACACCACACCACCTTCTTCCTCTTTTCCCGTTGACCCTCCTCTTTCCATACCGGAGAGTTGAACCTGAAAGACACCACAGACAGTACCGTGAGAGCTTCTACAACAGAGTCCTTCACCATCAACCCCCATTGTCATCATCTTCACCTTCGTCACTGCCTCTTCCCCCATTGTACTGGTGTGTTCATCATACCATCTCATATTCTCCTCTGCACTTCACCATCATCACCTCCATTAATCATCATCACCGAACCTCCTTTATCTTCATCACAGTCACCTTCATATTTCCCCTTAACAAATTCTTAATTTTATTATATATTTTATAGTTTATTTAAGGATTTTTTCATATTAATTGAGTTTAAAATATTTTAATTGTGATAAATAGATATTAAAAATAAACACATTAAATTGGGATTTAAAAATACACAATTATCACAAAAAATTGATAATTACTCTTAATGATGAATTCTTGAGAAGAATTGATTTGGATTAATTGCTTTAAATTGTAGGTACTTGAAGAGATTGGATTAAATATGGAAATGGCAGTTTGAGGTTCAAATTTGAGAAATACCAGATTGGTACTATTAAATTTGAAAATGCCAATTTGGTCTTGGCAAAACTCAGCGTTTTAGCTCTCATGGTAGGTCAGTGGCGATGGTTAATTGACTATAGAGACGCGAGGGGACGAGAGTGAACAGCCGCAACACACTACCTCCCGACCTTGGTCTTCAATCCCCATCACCGCCCCACTCCACCTTCGCCTTCCTTCTCCATTTTCAACCACCATCGCTTCACCACACCTCTCACCGCCGGTACACCTCCACCAGCCGTCTGAGTTGCAGCGAAGGGAGACAGAATTGAACCAGAGAGCTGAGGCGAGGTGAGTGGGACGGGATTGGAGAGGGAAAGAGATACGATCGGAGAGCTCCTCTCATTCACTACCACCGTCCTTCACCGGAGCTACTGCACAGACGTCGTGACATTGAAAACCAGAGGAAGACCGCAACAGAGAGGAGTGGCAGCAGCCACCTTCATTTCGTAACCATCACCGTTCCTTTCCGGCATTTCCACCGAGTTTAGCTGCGACTGAGCTCAGATTCAACAGTGTTCCACTTCCATCTTCACCTTCACAGCAACCAACCATTTCCTCCTTTTATGCAAACCGTGGCTTCCCCTGTTTCTGATGTTTATATCCAGCCACCAATTATTCTTAATTAAGTGATAATTTGTCAGTTTAATTAGTAGTTTTCAATGTCTGGAACTCTGAAAGTGCATGGTGAGGCTGTTGTGATGGCTGGCAGTAGCTAAAATTGCGCTCAGTCCCTTGTGGCAAGAGGTAATGACATGCACTTGGGGCTTCAATAGGGTAGTTTTTGATCTTCTATTTCTCTATTTTCATATTGTAATTGTGATTTCTAGGTATTTTGATGTATTTAGAGAATTGGACGTGGTTTGAACATTTATTAGACATTTGATATTGTGGTTAATTAGCTTAATTATCATTTCTTTGTGCTGGTTAGTCATTGAATTGATGATTTTGTGAACATTTTGTGCTAATTTCAAGGTGGCTTAGTTAGTGGAGGATTGCTTGCGCCATTGCTATGAGGGGTTGTTTATTCCATTGTTGATTTCTTTACTTCTCTTTTATATTTTATTAATTCCATCATCATTTCATTTCATATCTGTAAGAAAAATCCCAAAAAGAAGTAACTTAGGACCATTTTAATTCTATTTGTAAAAGTAGTTTTTCATAGATAAAAAAAATCAAATTATTTTCTCCATTTTTTTAGTCAATTTTGATAATTAGTTTACTTAGAAATCATTTTTGCTTTCGGCTCCATAAAGTGAACACGACTCGGATCGTGCTACTATATTGCAGTATTATTCGATATTTGAACCCCAAGGCGACTAAAGGGAGTTTCACCCCTATTCTTCCATTGTTACATTCTCTCTGTTGTGTTCTCCTTTGGATTGATAGCTCCCACTACAATTCTTCATTATTTTGACCATTACTTCATTTCCATGGTTGGTTTAATTGTGAGCTCTGTGGTGACAATACTTAGCTCCATGATTGGCTGAGCCTCTCAACTCTTGATGATTGAGAATTTGGCTTGAGTTCAAAAGCTTCAAAGGGGAGTTAATCTTAGTTCCTTTATGAATTTCCTATTATTATTGTAATTCCTAGCTATGTTCCAAGGTAGTTTTAGTAGGATTTTGTTGAGTTATTTTGACTCCATATTGTTGAAGTAAGATTGCTTTTTGTGATTGGATTTGAATTATTGTAATTGGTTGATTTATGGTTATATATTTCCCATTAATTCATTGAAATTATGCTTGCTATATGTTCACTAGTTTGTGTAATTGATTTGAGTGGCGCGTTTGTGGATTCATATTAGAGGAAACAATTGCATTGATTTAATCCATTTCACACATCAAGTAGTTTTTAACAATTTATCCAAGAAATGACTATGAATGCGATCGTAGGATTAGTCATTAATTAGATAAATTGAATTCAACGCGTTTGCTTGAGATTCTTAATTAAGACTTGATGGATTTCAAACTCTCATATTATTTAGTGAACTAGGATAACCAATGAACCAATTTCTCAAAAGAATTCACTTCATTGATATTTCATTAATCATCCTTTTTATTAAAAATACCAAAAAATCGTAGCTTTAGCATTTAATTAAATTACATTTTTATTTAGTTTATTAATTTAAAAAAAACCAAAACTGTTTTCCCCTTGTTTCATTGTATTTGAATGGCATTTAGATTACTTAGGAATCAATAAAAGGCTCATCGAGAAGAGAGAACGATCCTAGGTTCGCCTATACGCAATCCTTGATTAATTTTTGATTGTGGACTCCAAAGTTAACATAAGAGACAAAAAAGTCCGTTAATCAAATGGCGCCGTTACCGGGGAGCTAAGTAATTAGCTTTCTAGGTAATCTAATTGTCAAATTCACTTTTGACAAGGGTTCACTCAGGTGAAGCTTGTTAGTTTTGCTTTTTTTCAAACCAATTTCTCAAAAGAATTCACTTCATTCATATTTCATTAATCATCCTTTTTATTAAAAATACCAAAAATCGTAGCTTTAGCTTTTAATTAAATTACATTTTTCTTTAGTTTATTAATTTAAAAAAAAAAAACCCAAAACCGTTTTCCCCTTTTTTCATTGTATTTGTATGGCATTTAGATTACTTAGGAATCAATAAAAGATTCATCGAGAAGAGAGAACGATCCTAGGTTTGCCTATACGCAATCCTTGGTTAATTTTTTATTGTGGACCCCAAGGTTAACGTAAGAGACAAAAAAGTCCGTTAATCAAATGGCACCGTTACCGGGGAGCTAAGTAATTAGCTCTCTAGGTAATCTAATTGTCAAATTCACTTTTGACAAGGAGTCACTCAAGTGAAGCTTGTTAGTTTTGCATTTTTTGTTTTTCTTTGCATATAGTTTAGAAATTTTGAATTTAGGTAGCTTGCATAGCATTTATTGCATTGTTTTGACTTGGTAGTTTCTGTGTGGTGTTATTTGCTTCAATTTGATATGATTTTGAGCTCATTTGTATGAATTCACCATGTCTCCAAGTTAATTTATTTGCATTGTTTGTCAATTTGATACTTTTCTTTCTTTTTCACCTTCATTTATTTATTCCTCATTCTTTTTCTTAGTTTTTATAGTTTATAGTTAGATAGTCATCTTGTGTTTCATTGGGAAGCTATTAAATTGAGTTTTGTCACATCCCCCCTTCAGCCAACCGGCCTACCTACCACTGGGCCTCCCCGCCCAGGGTGTGGCAAGGATGCTAGACTCACCCACCGGTGCAGTCCATTGGGCTTACAGGCCCAAGACTCACAAGAGTCCCTCGCTCCCCAAGCGAGGTTTTTTACTCCACAACTCATACCATAACCCTTTTCAACAATCTTCATTCCAACCTCGTTGTTCACCACACCCACCCTATAGCTCATATCATGAGCCTTCTCCACCATATAACTCATATCATAAGCCTCATTCTAATCCTCCACCATATAACCACATGTCATATCATGAAACTCTTTCTTCATTCCACCCCACTTTCCAATCATCTCATCCACATCCTACTTCTCAACCAAGTCATCTACCTTCTGAGTCTCTACAACCACCATTTGAGCCACCTTATGGTCCTTTTTCCCAACCATATGTGGCAAACCAAGATATTTCCTATCATGAACCCCCTCCTCCACCATCATATAATAATTTTAATCATGATTCACCCATGTCTACTTGCTCTTTTATTGGTTTTTGAATCTTATACTATTGAATTGAATTTGAAATCACTCCTTGCTATCCCAACTGTTAATGATCGAGTGCAGGCTCTCAGGGAAGCAAATAATAAGTTGGATACATAACATCAACGCTTATTTGATGCTTCATTGGAGTCTGGCACTTTGAGGGGGAAAATAGATAAGCTCAATGAAATGGTAGACTTCTCTAACGCTATCATACATCATATATGGTGGGAGTAATCTGGAGGTGAAGAGGGAGTTCTAATCTTTTCAAAGTTGCATGTAGAGCAAGATGGGAGTGCTGAAAATGTTCTAATGTTCACTCAACTCCAATCTTCCCAGAATTTGGAGTCTTATGATGTGCCACCTAATGTTGAAACCAAGTTGGAACAATATGACATTCTCTATCCAGAAATTCAAGAGCAAGGAGTCCAAGTTCAAGAGTCACATGTGATAAGTGAAATATTTACATATTTATTTTCCCTTATATGATGATTTTATGGACGATATTTGAGTTTAATATAATATATTTGGGTGTAAAATAAATAGTATTTAAAAAAATAAATAAAAATATAAAAAAGATCAGTACTGTAGCGTCGGTTACTATTCATGATGGAATCACTGTAGCAGGACGTTACTGTAGCGGACGGAGGTGATTGTAGCGGATGGAATCACTGTAGCAACACGGAAAAAACGCGTAAACCAACTGACAGGTTACTGTTCACTACTGTAGCAATGCGTGAAAAGAAGGCAAAACACTGTAGCATCGTGGAAAAAGTGACACTGCACTGCCTATAAATTCAATGCGTCAGGCGCAGATTCGAAGGTGTGGAGGTGGAGAATTTTCTCTGACAGTCAGAGATTCTTCTCTGACAGGGAGAGATATTTTCTTTAACAGTTCTAAATAAATTGTGTTATTTTTTTTTCATGTATTGTATTATTTTTGTCATGCCTCCTACATGGAAGGCTTAATATTGTATTACATTTTGCATGCTGCCTACAATGGAAGGTTTTACCTCCTAAATGAACGGCTAGATTTCTCCAGTTTTTTCATGTATATTTTTGGTTGTATATTTATGTTTGAGAATTTAATATTCAAGTTTATGCAGTATTTATGAAGATTTCATTCTAGTTTTATATAATGTCAATTTATTTTTATTTTGTTTTTAATTTTATCATGAGCTAAATTTTCATTTTCCTAGGGTGATGACGTAGCTTACTAATGACGGATTGAATCTTAACTTATTAAATCTAGTTTTAATTTCTCCTTCATGATTGAGTTTTAATTATTGTTCTTAATGCTTTCATTTGATTGGCCACCTTTTGAATGATTACAATATGCATGTTGAGACCGGAAGGAGATGCATGTGTGTAGATTCTATAATTAAAACCATGACTTGCATATGAAATAGGAATATATTCATATGAGTTGTGTAGTCTTATTGAGTTCCATAAATCTTAATGCATAATTAATTGCTTAAATTCATATAGGAATATATTGGATTAGCAATTAATTATAGAATTGCTTGACCTTGGAAGAGGCTAGTAATTAAATTAGGGAAACTCGACTATCAATCATGTGGAATAAATTAGGCTAGAATAGATAAGTGATTCAATCCGGAATTTGTTAAGTGAAATCTAATCCCTAGGACTTTTTCTCATATTTGTTTTCATATCATCTGCACTCATATTTAATTATTTTTCTTTTATTTGTACTCTCAATCACCAATTTATCGATCGACTAAATAGAATTAAAATTACCCATTTTGGTACTTAGTGATCAATCCTCATGGGAATGATACTCTACTCACTTCTATATTACTTGATTACGACAGTGTACACTTGCACTATTTAATTGATCATCCAAACTCGTAACAACATGCCACTTCACAAGTGGAAAATTCCAATCCTCCAGAGCCTATTTCCATACAAGCACACGAAGTGAAGCAAGTACAAAAGAGCATTGAAGAGTCTTCCCTACCATTTGGCAATGATCCTTTCCTTTATAGAAGTAGACTCTCCTACTACTTTAACTTGTGAAGCAATTAATGATTTGAGTGATGATGAGGTGGATGAAGAAATCATTGTTGAATCCCCTCAAATGTTTGAAAATGTAATTGCTCCATCCATTGGTTCTAGTAGTAGTGATTCGATTGTACTTGTTGATGAATGTGCTCCTACTTCTTTGTGTGATGCCTTAATTGTTGAAAATGCTTCTCTTCATAGTACTAGGGATGATTGTGATCAATTGGGTGATATATTTTCATGTTCTTGTGCAAAAGATCAAATATATGTAGATTGTTATCATGATAAATGTCACTTGCTTCTTGAGTTTCAAAAGACAACATTTAGTGTAGTGGTTGATTCTACTATTGATCTTGCTGCACCTCCTTCTACTATTGATGACAGTAAACATGATAGTTGCGAACATATTGACTCTTGTGTGGATGCCAATGTGGTTGATGTGAGTATAAAGACCATAGCCAAGAAAAAGATATTTCTCTTGATTCCAATGAATTGCATTATAGTTTCAAAATGGGAGATTCAAATTTTTTGATTGATGGTTTTGCCAATGAAAATGAATCTTTCCATATGATTCTCTCATGATTTGCCACCCGATATAGGAAAAGAAAATAATTCTTTTTAAAATTCAAAAGTTTTAGGTGGTGACACTTTGAAAAATTCTCTTTCTTCTTCCACTCTTTTTCATTCCACCTCTTGTGATTGCAATGATGATGTGGTGTACCCTAACACTAAGTTGGATTCCACACCTTCCACTTTGCAAATACAAGAGGATTTTCGCAAATTGACTGGTTGTCTTGCTCCTACTGATGGGAGTGTCATTGATTTCCTTGGATGTGATAGTTACTTGGAGAGTTTGGAACTTCACATGCATTTGTTGACTTGAAATCTCTCAATGTCTCTATTTTTGGATGGGATAATGTTGTTTGCTCAGCTCCTTTGCAAGCACATTCTTGGAAAGGTCGTCGAAGGAACCAATTTCCACTGCACATCCTTGGACTTATTCCAATTGATCATAAACCACCCCACCAAGGAAATTGAATGTAGGAGAAGTTGTTTCACAAGACAAATGCATGATTCTCATCAGGGATGAGAACTTCTCCTTCAAGAGACTTAAGATACTCTAACACAGGTTATCTCTTTCCTCGTTTGTTTTCTTCCTAAGTCCTATGATTCTTTGAGCTTAATTGTTGTGTGAAGAATATAAGTGTAGGGAAGGGACACAATCCAGTAGAAAAAGGTAGAAGTCGGGTAGTTTAATAGGTATAATAAGAACCCCCTTTGTATGCTTTGCATTTTTTTTGACACTACCCTACTTAATTACCATTGTGCCTCTTCATCTTGATTTCCTCTTTTATTATGACTTGTTTCTCCTTCTTTCTCTTTATGTGATATTGACGTGTTGTGCTTCAATTGCAATTGGACTTTACAATTTCCCACTTCACTAAGAAACAAGTTAGAATAATAGAGTTGCTTTACACATTGAAGACAATGTGTTGATTACGTGTAGGGGAGGTAAATATATTTTGAATCCTATTAATTGGTTGTTTTAAATGAGAAAATGCGTTAAACTAGAAAGTTTTTCAAAACTTTTTCAAGAATAACTTGGTTTGATACATGCCCTAAGTGGTAAAGGGTCGCATTTGCCACTTTGGGAATGTGATTTATGAGAAATACTTTGAGCTTTTATGAGATCTAGTATTTTGGCAACTTTTTGAAACTATGTTTTGTTTTTTTCAAGTGAATGGCGAGAGAAATGAACCGCAATTAGATTTTTGCTTACTCTTTGTCTTGAGAAAGAGAGTTTCTACATCATTAATGCATTTAAGAGTTGGATATTATTATAATTGATTACAATATTTTGATTAATTTTGTTTTAATAAAGTTAGCACTTGGAATAATTAAGTAAATGTGTTGTGGTTAGTTGGTTATACAATTGATTGTATTAGAATGTGCATTGGAGAAAAACCTTGTTGGAACGTTAATTGAGCCTTGAATCCTTTCCGTGTGTGCATGTTCACTTAGTTTTTTCACCTTCTAGAACTTGTTTCCACTCTTTTTCAAAACTACATTTGCATTAGTGTGATGGAAATGAAAGAGGCATTCAATTTTAAACCCTTTCACCCAAACACAAACCCTCATTCATCTACCATTTGCTTACCACTTTGAGTCATTCTTATGTGGTATGAATGTCATTTGTTCATGGTATTCTAACATCAAAGTGGTTTGCCAATAAGAAGTTGAACATTGTATATATTGAAATGCCATGTATTATAAAAGAGAAAGAAAGTAAAAAAAAACGAATATAGTTAAAGTAGAAAAGAATTGAAAAAAAAAAGTGAAAGTATTGAAAAGTGAAAAAAAGGGAAATTCCAGAAAACTACAAACAAAATTTAGAAAAGGACAGAAAGGTTGGGTGAAAATAATAAATCCCAAATCAGTGAGGCATGAGGAATCTGGGATATGAAATGTTAACAAAATGAACTAAATACCCTCCTAAAAAGGGGGACTAAAGACACGAGTAGGCATATCAGATCGGAGAGTGACGGAGAGTCGGAGAGAAAGGAAGAGACACGAGGAAAAATGGAAAGGACAAGACACGAGCTCTGGCTGAGGGAAACGAGGAGACACGACCATTAGCAGCTTCGAATGAACAGGTTAGGACGGCATCATGTAGATGGGAAAACACAACTTGTATCCACGTAATAACATCATTACATTTGCTATTAATAGCTAGGCCTCGTCTATTAACATCTTCGAAGGAACAAGTTAGGAGGTCGTCTAGGTGGGAAACATAATTTATATTTGTGTGATAACATCATTACATTTGTTATTAATGACTAGGCCTTGTCTATTAACATCTTCGAATGAACAAGTTAGGACGGCGTCACGTAGATGGGAAAACACAACATGTATCCACATACTAACATCATTACATTCGCCATTAACGACTAGGCCTCATCTATTAACATCTTCTAATGAACAAGTTAGGAGGTCATCATGTAGATGGGAAAACACAATGTGTATCCATGTAATAACATCATTAGGTTCGCTGTTAACGACTAGACCTCGTCTATTAACATCTTCGAAGGAACAAGTTAGGAGGTCGTCTGTAGGTGGGAAACACAACTTATATCCACGTAATAACATCATTACATTCGCTATTAACGACTAGGCCTCGTCCATTAACATCTTCAAATGAACAAGTTACGAGGTCGTCATGTAGATGGGAAAACACAACTCTTATCCACATAATAACATCATTAGCTTCGCTATTAACGACTAGACCTCATCTATTAACATTTTCGAAGGAACAAGTTAGGAGGTCGTCTGTGGGTGAGAAACACAACTTGTATCAACGTAATTACATCATTAGCTTTGTTATTAATGACTAGGCCTCGTCTATTAACATCTTCGAAGGAACAAGGACGTTGTTATGTAGATAGGAAAACACAACGTGTATCCATGTAATAACATCATTCTTTTCTTTATTAACAACATTATGTTCATTGTTAACAACATTATTTCGTTGATTAACATCTGCTCAACAAGAAATGTGAACTTTTTAGCGTCGCTGCCTAAACGCAACACCTTTCACATCTTCCATTCACACGGACAACAGAAGACGTGTGTAGGAACAAGTTTGCAAAAAAAAAATATGTTACCAGCGTAATAACACCACATGCCTCTATAATAACAACATGGTTATGTTGATTAACACCTTCATATATTTATCAGTTGTTGTCATATCACAATCTACATAATTACATTCAGCCCGCGCTCGTGTCTCCTCGTTTCCCTCAACCCGAACTCGTGTCTCCTCCTTTCCGTTTTGCCTCATGTCTCTTCCTTTCTCTCTGACTCTCCGTCACTCTCTGATCTGATATGCCTGCTCGTGTCTTTAGTTCCCCTTTTTAGGAGGGTATTCAGGTCATTTTGTTAACATTTCATATCCCAGATTCCTCATACCTCACTGATTTGGGATTTGTTATTTTCACCCAACCTTTCTGTCCTTTTCTAATTTTGTTTGTAGTTTTCTGAAATTTTCCCAAAAAAAATAGAAAAGTGATTTGAATAAAGAAAGAAAAGCAAACGAAATATGAAGAAGGCATTCTTTTTTTCATGAAGTTGGAAAAGAATTGGCAAAAGATTGTTAAATATTTAGATGCTATGAACTATTCACTAATTTTGACTTGCATATGAACTATTTCATTCACTGTTCAGAGAACCGGACCGGACCGGGCGGTCGGACCGGTTGGACCGTCGGCCGGTCAATGAAGCGGGCCGGATTTATGCATTGAGCCGTTTTTCTAAGGGAGCCGTTTTGGACCGTCGTTTAGCCGGTTTTGAGCCGTCAACCGTTATTGAACCAGAAACCGGACCGATTTTTCAAAAACCGTCCGGTCTAATAAAAAAGCTAGAAAATTTTTTTTCTGCAATTTTTTTTATATTTGATGCTGAAAAAAAATTAAAAATGGCATATAAATTTTAGACATGTTATTTTATTTTATTTATATTATATGTTACTATTTTTGTTTTCCAAGTATATTATATGTTACTAATTTTAATAATTTGGTTTGTTGTAAACTATTTTATAAAAATGCTTTTGAAGAAAAAGGCAATGAGGTTTATCCTCAAGCTAAGGATGAAATTAGAAGTATTGAGATTGAATTGAAGGTCTTAATTTTAGGTCATTTTCTCAATATGTTGATGACATTTACCACTCTAGTCGTATTTATAAGTTCATTTTAACTAAATTTCACATACCAAAAAGAGGTAATTAACTCAATAATTATGGGGTAAATTTATGACTATACCCTCATTTATAAATGGGTACTTTTCAATTCTCTATCTATCTTTAAATTATTTCTTCATTTGTACAATAAATAGGGGTAAAATTATCACAATCTCATTTATTACACTGAAACTAGATTGATAAATAGGACCAATTTTTTTTTTTTTTTGTAAAAAAAAACTTATAAATAGGATCAGAGTGGTATGGTCTAATACCTTTCAAGAAACTCATGTTTGGATCAATCAAGAGCCACCAATATTTGACAAGTCATGAAATCATTATTGTTAATACATTTTGTTAGGTTGATGATTGATTTAATGGTCTTCCTTAAATGGTATTTATGACTTTATTAACTTCATATGAAATTGGACTGAAGATTAATCGTAATATATAATATATATTATTTTTAAATTTAATTATTACGTCACCGGTCCGACCGAACGGCTCGACCGTTCCAACCGGTTGAACCATGACCCGTTGACCTTTCCGGCTCGACTTCCGGTCCAGCTTTTAAAACATTGATTTCATTTCTCTAATTAATTCATTTTATTTAGCCTTCATCCATCATTACAAGCCTTTTTAAATCCTCTTGATTCATTGCATTTATTGCCATTAGTAGTGGAGATATTAGAGTTGTTACAAGCCTATGGTAAGATGTTGATTAAGTGAATTAGAGTGAAATTATTCCAATAAGGTGAGATCGATGAGTGAAACACTAATACCTTGAAAGTCTCTTGTGCTTCATTCTAATATTTTGGATTGTGTAGTTGACTAATTTCTTTTCATCGCTTGACTATTGTTAGTGTTGGCTTGAGAAATTTGATTAATTAATCTATTGCTTTCTAATTATGAAATTACTCATCTTTCAAATGCATTGATGATTTGAATTTAGAAACTTGTACTTCATTGCCTTTATTCAGGAGTACAAAGGTCTAAGTGTGGGGGAATTGAATGGCCAAATTTATAATATTGGGGTGTGTATATATGTATATACATGTTTATTAAAGTATATTATAATATTATTATGATATGTATCTGATTCAAGATAGGGAGACATACATACATATATAAATATATATCATATTTTAAACTCTAAATTTAAATTTAAATATTTAAACAAAATGTCATAATAAAATATCTTTATCAAAGGCTTATTCATAGGTGAGAGGGGTATCACACCGCAAAAAACAATTTATTTCTCTTGTAATTACCGATGGAATTTCAAAATCCCATCTTTGAACTTTCACGAGTTTAAGGGATGGTTGAAGCAAAGTTTGCTTCAGCTAGACAATGATGGCTTTTCTTCCATTGTATGTGAAATTATTTGCTTAACATTATCACAAGGAAACAGAATAAGGTTGACAAATCCTTATTTTATTATATATTTTCATATTTTATTTGGGGATTTTGTCATAATAATTTAGCTTAAAATGCCTTATTTGTGCTTAATTGAGATTAAGAGTAAATATATTAAATTGTAACTAAAAAGGGCAAAATTGTCAAAATAATTGCAATTACTCTTAATCATTGATTTATTGAGAGCATTTGATGTTGGTTAAATTGTCTTCAATTGAAAATTAGATTAAAACTGAAAATGACAGTTTGGGCCTTGAATTTCATAAATGACACTTTGGTACCACAAATTGAAAACATGACAGTTTAGTCCACGAGTTAAACACACCGTTTTAGCTGCCCTTAGGTCATCAGTTTCTGATTTAATTGCAGCGAGGCATCAAACAGAGGGCAGCAGCGAGTTTTGGTCTCCAACTCCACCCTCGTCTTCTTATCCTCTCCTCGCCGGCGACTTTTGCTACACCGTCGCCATCCATCTTCGTCGCCGGCGAGCTGCTTTCTTCAACACCACAGGCCGCTGCCTGAACAGAGCTAAGAGGATCGGAGGGAGCATCTGCCGCGAAGACCAAAAGAAGAAGCTGAAAGGAATTCAGAGGAAGGCAGTGAGCTTTGAGTTAATAGGCAGAGAGCTGGTGTGGAGAGTGCAGGGGGGCCACTGCCGTCTCCCCATTTCATCCACCACCGTTCCACCACTTCCGTCTTCCATTGGCAAATACCATCTCCGTCAGCCGCGACCACAACTCCATTATCGCCGGTGGAGCTTCAGAAACTCAGAGGAGTCTGATCAGGCACCTGGCGTCATTTACACCATCACTTTCTATTTTCCTCTGTCCTTCACCGACGATATTCTCTTCTCTGACTCTCTATAGTCTCTAACCGTAGCTTACTCTGATTATGTGCTTCTGAGGAGATTTCAGATTTAATTCTGTGTTATATGGCTGGAACTGTGAATATATTTGGGGATTTTGTGATGACAAATTTATGTAGCTGAACTTATTATCTCCTAGAGCAAGGAATTGAGTCTTGAGTTTGGAATTTCAAAGGAGTGTTTTACCATTTAATTTCTATCTTTAATCCTTTGTATTAGTTGAATTCTAGGTTTAGAGTTTAATTAATTATTGGACTGAGATTTTTCCACTGGGGTTCCATGCAATTTATGATATTAAATGTGTATTTGGATTTAATTGTGTCCATTTGACATTTTGGATTTCATTAGTAACAATTTCATGTAATTGACTTGGTATAGCTTTTGCTTGAGGTTGTTATGAATATTTAATTGTGATTGTAATGCAAGGGTTCTTGGTTACTTGTGTCATTGCATTTTATTAATTCAAATTGCTAGTATTTAAATTGGGTTTCGGTTAAAGGGATTAATTTCTATCCGGTATGAAGGAATTAATTCACCTAAGTCAAGCTAGCTCAAAAGGTCTTTTGAACATTTTTGTCAAGTTAGCACACTTCCATTATCTTTAGAAGCAAGGATTGATGAAATTCATTGTTCTATGAGATTTTATCATACATTTCAAAACCAATCTTCATTCCATTCCACTTTTATTCCAAAAATAAAAAATATTAGTTTTAAAGCATTTTAGTTTAATTGCAATGTAGTGGTTAGATAAAAAGCTAAAAAATCATTTTTAACTTGTTTTATGCCAATCATCACACTTAGTTTCTAGGTAATTAATAAAAGGCTCTTCGAGAGACGATCCGGAATTGCACCCTATATTGCAATCATTAATTTAATTTTGAAGAAGGTTACCCAGGCACAAAGCCGACAACGCCTATTCTTCAAAGGCTCTTCATCGAAGATATTTTTATTCTCCCTTGACTATCATCTAGGAAGTTCAACAAATAACATCCTCAACAGTTATGGCCTACAATGACTCATCTTTGGCTAATCATGATCGGTGTCAGTCTTCTCCATCTAATTCCTTGATCTATCTCAATATTGAGGGATGGGATATTATCAACTACAAATATAGAAGGCTGAATAGGCATTATTATAGAGGTACTTTTTTCAAAGAATTTTTATGGAGAAATCAATCAACAACATGTCTAGCTTTCAAGTGTTTTAAGAGCCTTATTATTAACTCTGACATGGTAGCAGCTGATGCAAAGCCGCCTCTCACAATCTGTTGTGTCAAGAAAGGCTACATTCGTATTCTTACTCAATGCTCACACTTGTTGACTGTCACTGGTCACGAGATATTGGAGTTGCTTGGTGTCTAGATCATCATTACCTTACCTTATTTTCTTAAGTTGTTTAGTTTTCATAGTGGTGTTTCAATTATAGGTATCTTGTAAAACTTGTTTTTACTTAATATCATTTTGTCCTGAGTAAAAAAAAAGAAGAAAAGACAACCGAATTTCAGTTTACTGACAAGAGATTAATATATATTTATATATATATATATATAATATTTCAATTCATAAAAAGAAATATATTATTTATATTATACAAATACATATAAATATATATAATTTTGTATAATATATTTAATTTTATAAGTTATTAGACATTTCTTTTTATTTTTCTTATTTCATATAAATATTTATTAATAATTCTTATATTCTTTATTTGAAAAATTGAAAGAAAATAATATTTATGTTATATATTTTATGTTTTATTTATATGTAACATAATATTGAAAAATTCGCACATTTTATATTGTAATTTCAAGAAAAACTTTATATATATTTATCATATTATTCAATATATAATATATTTTTTTAGAGATATTTTTTTAATATTAAATTATTTTCATTATACATTATTTTATTTTAATAACTTATTATATTATTATCTTATATAAAATAATTAAGAGTCAAATGAAATAATTAAGTGTTTATGTGTGCAGTAAATAAGATTTGAAAAGATTATGAGTGATGGACTTGATATGAATTTGGGTGATTTGGGTAACTTTTTGTTTTCCTATTTTTGAGATGGCTAATACACACATTGATTATTATTTTTTTATAATTATTATAATATTTTGGCTCTTATTACGAAAACCCCATTCTTTCTTGCATATAAACCCTTTTAGATTGTGTGTATATATATAAGGTCCGTGTATATATATAAGGTCCGTTTGGTTAGATTGCATTATCACCTACAATGCAGTGTAATGTAATTTAATGGGAATGCAATGCAATACTAATTATAAGGATGATGTTTGGTATGTTTTTTAAAATGTGCTGCAATGAGTTATTTTATAATAACGTTTCAAAATTAATATATTTATAAAAGACCACTTTGCCCTTTAAAATAATTCACAGCTTCTATGCCCACTTTCTTTGACAATTAGATTAGACCCTATTGTCTACCACTATTCCACTCACATAGGCGGAGGAACACGGGGGTAAAGGAAATCTCAACAATAGCATCGTGCACATTTATTAATCGATTGAAAAACGAAATGAGCAAGATAAAAAGAAATCGATGCATATAATCGTTATTGCAATTCAAGACTTTCAATGAAGAAGGCAAACCTGATGATGAACACGTGATTTCCAAAAAAAAAAAAAAAAAACCCAAACATACAAATTCAAGAAAGAGATCATAAAGTGAGAATGCAAGCATACAAATTCCCATATTAAAAGGAGATTATCATTGATTAAAAGCAAAGTTGCATTGTTCCAAAATTGTCGATGAACAAAGTTAGAAGCTGCATAAATCAATGAGGGCAAATCTTGTCTTTTTATTATATTATTATATTAGTGGGTTAAAATTGAGATTTTATCAATGATTACAAGCCTGCAATGAATTTTCATAGGGGTCCCCCTATGAATAGAGATTACCAAAAAATAGGCAATCTGTTTTACAATCACAATTTACATTACCATTAATAAGCCCAACCAAACATACCACTAATGATAATGCAATCAAGATTACCATCGCAGGTGTGCAATGCAATCTAACCAAACGGGCCCATAGTCTTTGTTCGTGCTTTGTGCCCCACGGAATTTGGAAGGGAGAGGAAGACGTTGTATTGTCCATTCCATCTCTTAATAGAGATTCCTCAATAACAGTAGCTTCGATCCAAACTCAATGTTCTCTCCGAGGTAATTTTTATTATCTGATTTGATATAATTGTTATAGAGAAACACACAAAGGACTTTGAGGAGATGATGATGATGGAAGAGACCATGGTTGAAAATACAAGAAAAAATAATGAGTTTGAAAATCTTCCTCAAGATCTCATCCACTACATCATGAATTATGTCCCTTACAATGATGCGGTCAAGTTTAGTGTTTTATCTAAAACCCTTCATTCTATGTGGCTTTCCTTTCCTGTACTTGACTTTGACTACACTTTCTTTTCTGGTCAACACAAAGACCCACATCGCTCCTTCTTGTCTTTCATATTGGAAACCCTCCACCAACATTGTCCTCGTATCAATAAGCCTTTGCAAAGGTTAAGGGTGAAGTAACCCTATGATTTTAGAGGGTCTTTTCCCTGCCATAGTGTAGTTGAGGGGTTGCTCAACATTGCAATAAAAAACCATGCTCAAGAGATCATTTTTGATGTATGCACCGACAACTGGGTCGATATGAGTTCTGACTCTCTTCTTAGTCTATTTTCATCACAATTCTTGACTGTGCTCAACCTAAAGTACTTTAGATTTCCAGTTGCTCATTCTATCATACTGTACCCAAAACTGAAAGAACTAGTCATCTCCTTTTGCAAAGGACCACAAACTATAACTGTTTCATCTCCTTCTGTGAAGAAGGTTGAAATCAGTTTTGTAGGGACCTGGTAGGAGTTCAAATAATGGGAAAGAATCTTTTGGATTTTTGCTTTAAAAATGAAACCCTTAATTCCCAACGGTCACTACTACAAAAAAGGGTTTTAACGTCCCTATTTTGTCACTTTTAACGTCCAAAAACTGGGGGACGTCTATGTAGGGGGCGTAGTATGTTTTAAGAAAAGACGTCCCAAAAAAAAGGGACGTCTAAAGTGAGACTTTAGACGTCCCAAATTAAGAATTGGGACGTCTAAAGTCCTGACTTTAGACGTCCCAATTCTCAATTTGGGACGTCTAAAGTCCTGACTTTAGACGTCCCAATTCTCAATTTGGGACGTCTAAAGTCCCCCCGTGGAGGACTTTAGACCTCCCAAATCTCAATTTGGGACGTCTAAAGTCCTCCACAGGGGGACTTTAGACGTCCCAATTCTTAATTTGGGACCTTAAAAAGTTTTATTTTTTTTAAATTATTATTTATATTCTTCATTACCCAGCAAATTAAAATTACAGAAACAGAATTGAAGATGGATTCATAAACTACAAAATATCCCTTACAAAATGATAAAGACATCTAGCATTGCAATCTTTTTACTATATATATATATATATATATGTATAATAACAACAACTCATACAACCTAATATTATATATGTATAACAACAACCAGAAAGTGTCAAAATGTTTGTCACTAACAACTATAAACTAATTGTTGTTCATTTCATCAAACTAAATATACATATGTATTTCCCTCTATTTCCAAGCTCCAAACGTATAAAAAAAAACATTATTAGTATTGCATAACTACTAACAATTAGTTTATGATTCTGGAAAAAAAAAACAATCAAGGGAAAAACACTCCAATAACTAGAATCATGTAAATAAATTGAAAGAATTATAATAATTTTACATTGCAAGTTTAACTTAATTCTTCATGTAAATTTATATTTTAAAAAAAATAAACTTGATGAAAGTAGGGGAGAGGGCAGCCAACGGTATCTATGTGCTTCCAAGGTAGAGAGAAGACGTTGGAGGAGTTGTTTATGCACAGTGGAGAGGAGAGGTACGCCGAAGGCTGAAAGCAACGATGAAAGTGGGAGGTCTACGCCGGAGGGGGGAAAAAAGGTGGAGGAGGCGTTCGCCGGAGGGTGAGAGAAAATAAGGTGCTATGAGAATGGAAGGAGGTGGAGGAAAAGGGAATGAAGAAAAGGAAGAGAGGAAGACGAAGTGTAATGAAGAAAAGAAAATAATGAAAAAGCATACCCATGATGTAGATAGAGAAGACGAAGTCACGGGAATGAAAGAAAAAAGGGAAGAGAAGTCATGGGGGATGGGAAAGATGGAAAAGGAGGGATGGGTTTCTGACATGGGAATGAAGAAAAGGGAAGAAAAGTCTTACGCATGTCAGAATTTCTGACATGACTTTAGGAGTCCCAAATGCCATTTGGGACTCCTAAAGTCTTACTTTAGGAGTCCCAAATTTTTTTGGGACTCCTAAAGTCAATACTTTAGGCGTCCCAAAACCATTTGGGACGCCTAAAGTCAATACTTTAGGCGTCCCAAATCCCATTTGGGACGTCTAAAGTAAGTTAAATTTTTTTAATTTATTTTTTTCGCGCCAATGGAAATCTTTAGGCGTCCCAAATAAAATTTGGGACGTCTAAACTCTACTTTAGGCGTCCCAAATTCAAATTTGGGACGTCTAAAGGTTTCTCTACGTACACATAATTACAAAAATGCCACCGCTTTCTTTTTTAACCACCCAATTTTAAAATTGGGACGTCCATTGGGGTGGTTATATCATAATTCTGTAGTAGTGGGTGTGACATTAACCTCTCTTCATGTGAATCCATAAAACATATGTCTCTATATTACATAAAGGTCTCAAAGCAGTTAATGGAACTAGTCACTGATCGCTTGTTGATTAAAGAGTGTGACTTGCCTGAGAACTTAAGCTTTCATAACCCTAGCATCAAAGTGTTGGAGATGGATAATAATCATAAACTGAAGAACATGTTCGTCTTGACTCTCAATCTAGAGCGTTTTGTTTATCACTCGTCCAAGAAATGTAGTGTTGATATCTCAGCATGTGTGTCTCTCAAGGTTCTGAAATTAGTAAGAGTAACCCTAACAGATGAGTGTGTGAGGAGTACAATATCAGACTTAAGTTGTCTGAAGGAGCTAGCAATAAGTGATTGCAATGCGTTAGAGAAGATAGAGTTGCAAATGACAAGCTTGAGGATTTGTCATTGAAGAAATGTTCCAATTTAAAAGAGGCAATTGTTGATGCACCAAAATTGCTCAAACTTGAATATCAAGGAAGCCCGCAAGTTCATCCGATGTAAATCTTAGCAAACAAATGCAGTACTGCCCGCATCAAATTACTAAAATGCAAGATAGATTATGACTTGTGGTTTGGTAACCTGAAGCAGTTTCTGTCTTGCTTTGTTCACTTCAAAGACCTCACTATTACTTGCTCCAAAATAAAGGTATGTATTGATTTCTCTTTTTGCAGTCTGGCATGTACAAGAATTCCACAGAAATTATAGGGCAAGACACTCGTTTGCTTCTCTCTTGCGTCGATCACATCAAATCAAAGACCTCACTATTACTTGCTCCAAAGCAAAGTTAAATGTTTTAAAAATTTTGGTGAGGTTTTGAAAATGACTTACTTATAATAGTGATAGCCGAGAGTGTTTAAGAAGGTCATAAAAAACAAACAATCTTTTTATGAGTTTAGTGATTGTGATTATAGAGACCTGATCCTTGTTATTATTGATCCTACTACCCTCCTTACCAAAGCAATTCAAAAGTTGTCCACAAATTTCTCTTTTTAAGATGTATTGAAGAAATGTGGTTTTTAAGTCTTGAAATTGGGAAAAAATGGATGATTCTTTAATTGATAGAGTTTCTTGTTGTATTTGAAATCTTAAGTTAGTTTGTTTTTGTTGGGTTGAATTTGCAGGATTTGATCATTCCAGTAAAGTTTTTGAAAAATAATGCATCTCTATTGCGTGATGTGGAACATATTAAAGTAAAATCCTTAGATTTTCCACAAGGTCAACCCGTGAGGAGATTGATGAAAAGCTTACTTCGTTTGGTTCATAAACCCTTAAAATTTATGTTCGTCCTCGATGGTGACACAAGCACCTTGAAGGTACGTTTTATTAACCATTTACTATTACCTATCAAATTATCAGTTTTATTCAGTAGAAACTTGTTATATTAGTTTTCTAAGACCTATTTATAAGTCACTTTTAGCATGTTTTACTCTCAGACATATAAATAGGACCATAGGAGTACTTGTTATTAGAAAACAACGGCACACCTTTGCCCAAATACATAGCTTGAGAATCATGCTTTCTAGCTATATAATTTTTAATTAAACATCTTGATACATTGACTTATTAGTCTTACTGACAGTGTGGTTGGAAGACCAATCAATGATCAGACAACTCCATCTGAAAAATTAGAATATGATGTTTGACCATGTTAGTTATTGTGAGGCAAATGAATGTGCTAACTGGGATTTGTTGATAGCTAGATAATCTCATTGCCTATAAATGCAATTTAATATGTTAGCTCATCTTCCTTTAGCATGTATTAGAGTGGATTGAATTATATATAAGAGGAATAAGGTTTTATCATATTATAATTATAAAAACATGCATTGAAATGGATTTGGAAAATATTGCAGTTTGAATATGAGAATAAAGCGGGGAAGAGGAAGAGGGTGGAAGAGAGATGATGTTTAGGGATTCCCACAAAATGCTGGCGACACTATGCATTCAAGGTGGATATTGAAGGCGTCGACGAAAATGAGAGAAGCAGCTTGGACAAGTTGTTTGATCGTTACTTACCTTAATTATGGAACACACACACACACACACACACAAAAGCCCACACCTTATTATGACTTACTCTCTGTTTTAAATGTTTTGAAGCGTCCACACACACACACCTTATTATGACTTACTCTCTGTTCTAAATGTTTTGAAGCGTCCATCCTTAAAACTTTCTAAATGTAAGACTTAATTACTCAATTTGATGGATTAAGTGTGTTAGTTAAGTTAGTTAATGCGCGCGCGCGCGCACTACACCTTATTATGACTTACTCTCTATTTTAAATGTTTTGAAGCGTCCATTCTTAAAACTTTCTAAATGTAAGACTTAATTACTTAATTTGATGGATTAAGTATGTTAATTAATGTGAGATGGTTTTTCCCCTCTAACCATCTTTCTTTGTTCTCCCCCTCCCCATCTTACTTGATTATTGTTGAGAGAGTATCAATATAATTTATTTGGGAAAAAATTGGTAAACATGTGAAAGTAATGAAGGCCATGCGAGCGGGGAATGGCACACTTGGTCAGCGCGCTATGTCTGCGTCACCCGACCAATATTCCTCTTCATTTCTTTTCTGCCTTTAATCACACACAGACACACACACATTTTCATCTTATTGTTAATTACAAATAGATTTCGTGCTAAATATACTTTCATATTATTTATTTTATATATAAGGAGTACCTTTAAACTTTTAATAAAAAAAATTCTAAATAAATACCTCCAACGTTTTCTTAATTCAAATAAATCCACAAAATCTAAGGGTCTATTTGGATCAATGTTTGTAAAATTGACTTTTATTTCGACTGATTTTTACAATGACTTGGTATTTGTTGAATGACCTTAGCCTTTATCTGTATACTTTATTCTTACTATCTAAACTAGTCTCAATTATGAGTTATATGTATACACATACATATATGTTGACATGCCATATTTAGTGGGATAATGCTTTGTTGTTGTTGTTTTTTTTTTTTTGGGTGTGTATGTGTTTATATTAACCATATTAATTGTAAAAGTAAGGGAAAATTCTATTTAAGGATCAAAATGACAATTTCTTTTATAGATAAGAACATTAGTTTTGTAAAAATATTCTGTAAGATTATATCCTTCAATGAGAATAAAAATAGATGTGTGATAACTGAAAGGTCCTGATTCCTGCGTATAACTATTGGGCAAGGGAAATTATTTGTCTAATGATGAGCATTTTAGTGATAATTCTTCTTTTTATTTTTAAAGAAAGCATGATACCTCTAAGGGTATGGGTGATTAATAATTTATTATTACTTACTAAAGAGTAGAATAAAAATATATCATTCATTTTTATTTATTCACTATTTATTGAAATGATATTATTCAATTGAATTGAATAATTTTAATTAAAATACATTTTAATTCCATTTTTAAAATTATGTGTTTTTTAAAATTATTCTTGATAAATATTTTTATATACGTCTATGTGCGTAGGATATCAACGGCAAAAATTATTTTTTACCCTATAAAATATCGTATCAATGATATCATTATATCTCAATGGAAAAAAAAATGATATCATTGTATAGATCTCCAAGCATGCCAACACAGAGTTGTTTGGTACAAGGCACTGAATTTTGATGAATTGGGATTGAGACTAAGATTGGGATTGAGACTGGGATTGATGTTTTAAAAATATGTTTGGTATAAGATAATAATTGGAGGGAATGATTTCATTAATCTTATTTAATAAACAGCCACTAATTATGAAAAGACCCAAATACCCCTGCCATAAATCCCAAACTTAATCAATCAATCGCTTCTTGATTCATGACTGGTGCATTAAGAATCGCCGATTACCTGTGAGATCTTGCCTACAATACTGAGAAGAAAGAATGATGGCTCGATTTATTTGCTAAAACATGTAGGCAGTCTTTTAAAAGTCAGATGAGTTTTGTAGATGGTGCTTCGTTGTTCTGGAAGACTTGAACACTATTACCATCTAGTGCTGCTGCTAGGCGAGACATTTGAACCGGAAGTTGAAGTTGTTTTGCTAATTTTTTTTATGATGAATTAATAATAAGTTTGATGTCTGTTCAAGTATTTGTTGAATTTTAACTTACAGATTAGTTGTTGCGATGAACGCCAGCGAGATTGACGATGAGCGATGAGATAAAGTGATGAGTTATAATTTAGGCAAAATTGATAGAGCGTATTTTTATCAAAAAAATATTATAAAAAGGGATATTTTTGTCTTTAAAATTTGTAATCCCAGGATTGAAAACGTAATACCAAGGGGGAGGTGGCTTTGCAACAATCCCACTTTCGTGGTACTCTCAATCCCTAGTTATTTGTAGTCCTTCAATCATTGATCCAATCCCAATCCCTACCCCCTAGTGCCTTGTACCAAACAGGTTGGGTCTCAAGTTCGAGTCTCAGAAGAGACTAGAGCTGGGAATTCGGACCGAGCCCGTCAAGGGCCGGGCCTATGATTCAGAGGCTGATGAAAATGGAAGCGGGCCTAAAAGGGCCGGCCCTATAAGGCCAGCCCTGTAGGACTGGCCATTTTAGGCCCGTTTACCTTTTTTCTTTTTAAATGGGCAACAATCATTGGTCAGAGGGTAGAGTTAACCTAACCTAACCCTCAAATCAGAAATGCTCTCACACTGACTCAAACATCATTTGAAGCTTCTCTTCTTTGATTTTCTTTTTTCTTTCTTTGCATGTGTATGCCAAAATCCAAATCAGGTGTTTTGTTATTGCTGACCTTTGAAGCTTGTAGGCTTGTTTGATTGTGGTTGTGAACTTATTTGATTGGTTATGAACATTAATTATGGTTTGGACTTAAGTCTTAATATTTGTGTTCTATTAAACTTGGATAATATTTATGTTTTAAATTAGTGTTGATGATATTTATGTTTTAAATTAGGTATTTTAGTCTTTAGAAGAATAAAAAACAAAAAACGCATGGCAAAAAGAAAACAAAACTTAAGCGAGCCTAAAGACTGTGGGTCTACCTTAAACGGGCTGGGCCACTATGAAAGGATACGATTTTGGACTCGGGCCTAAACGGCCTGACCTGTTTTTCCAGCTGTAGAAGAGACACTTTGATTGAACCATATTTTTACATAATATTTCATAATTAAATTGGGATTTTTAATGGATTTTATGGGACATTATTGCATGATTAATCATTAATTTTGGTTAGGGACAATTGTTTTGAATTAATGGCAATTAGGGGCAAAATGGTCAAAATTTATTATTTTTGTACAATTGTCCCTTGAACTTTTGATGCTATATGATGTTTAATATTGTATTGTAGGTGGTTTGGAAGAAAATTGGAGATTTTGAAGGTCAAATTAATATTTTGAAGATGGGAGAAAATCACAGAAAGGAGCCCTAGATTTTGGGAAAATTACATATAATGAAGAAAAGGGACAGTGAGAATTAGAGATCAGTACCCAAAAGTTCAGAAAGTTTGCTTCTACCCACCAAAGTTTCGAAAAGTGAGTCCTTCAAGGAAAGGTTTAACAGTTCTTATTTAGGTCCCTGGGTCAAAACTCGTCGTTTTGACCAAGGGATCCGATAACCACTGGACATGGCAATCGGACATGGAGAGACCCGAGGACCCGATACGGAGACGCAGCCGAGGGAATGAAAAAACAGAGTGAGCGCCGCATGGGAGGAGGTATCACCTTGAATCATCATCGTCCAACCTTCATCTTCTTCTTCCTCTCTCGCCGGCGGTGTCTTCACCACCACAAGCCGCCGGCGAGCCTCCTTCAACACCACTAACAAACCGCAGACAGAACCGAGCTGAGGGCGAGTGTGGCAGCGCCGTGGAGCTTCTGGAATTCATTCCCTTCGCTGTCTTCATCCTTTCTCTCGCCGGCGGCTCATTCACCACCACAGGCCGCCGCAAGCATCACTCATCACCACCGCACAGAGAGCCACGGGAACCAGTGGGAGCTGCTACAAAAGAGAATCTGAGAAGCTAGGATCTGGAAGCTGAGAGGAGGGAGCTGAGAATCGGTTCTCAACTAACCACCACCATCAACCACCGTCCCTCTTCATCATTTCATTACCTCCTCTGTTCACCACCACCCAAGTGCCTTTTGGCCAAGAAGACCACACCATCAATCACCTCCGTATCTCTTTCTCTTCCAGCCTGAGTTTCCCTTCAAGAACCCAAGGCCTTCTTTCTCTTTTCTATTAAGTCAACACTTCTATTAGCTTCCATGGCAATTTTGGTTGGGCAATTAATTTGGACTGTGGCAGTGGCTATGTGTAGCTAAAATTCTTGCTTCTTGGTGATGAGGATATAGGCTTGAGCTTAATGGACTATTAAGGGGAGTTTTGCTATCATTCCATTAGTCTAGAATTATATATATTTAGATTACCTAGTTTTAAGAATTTTCATATATGTGATTCTGGAATTGGGATTAATGTTAATTGTCTCTTTTGATTTGATAATTTTAGTTGAGATTGAATTTTGTAAGGTGAAGATTATATATGTTTGAATTTCTTTGTGGTTGCAATGAGATTATATTAATTAGCGTGTTATTGTCTAGTTAATGTGGTTGATTTGTATCCTTGAGGGGCTGTTTAGCACTCAAATTCAAGAAGACTTATGTTGCATTATTCAAATTTCAATTGCACATTAAGTGGTTTTTAATAATATCTCAAGAGGTAGTAGTTAGCTATGTTTGTAGGAGCTACTATTAATTGGGAATATTAAACTCAAGTGTTATCTTGAGGTTGTTCTTAAGACTTAATGAATTCTTAACTCCCATAATCTTTTTGAGCAAGGATTGTCACTTCTTCATTATCAAGAGCATTCTTTATTGATATTTTCCACTCCATACCATTCCATTCACTTTTACTCATTTTCCATTTTCATAAGAAAAATACCAAAAATATTAGATTAGCTTTTAATTAACAATTGCATTTTCTTTTAATTATTAATTTCAAAAATCCAAAAATCATTTTCCCCTTGTTTTAATTGTATTTGCATGATAATTAGTTTACTTAGGTAGTTCAATAAAGGCTCCTCAAGTGAGAGGACTCGAGTGATGTATTATACTGCAATTCTTGGATTAAAAATATTTTGCATTTGACCCTAAGGCATAAAGACACGATCAAATCACACTTATGAACTATAGTGGAAGGGGTGGCCACGTACCCTATACTTGATGATTATATATATATATATATATATCCAAAATCTATATTATACGTTATGTTATATAATGTGATATCAAATATGCCACAAAATTTATTCTGCGTGATCGATGATTGGCTCTCCGTATAGATACATGATACAGTATGTAGGGAACATGTGATAGAATCCTCACGGCCCTCTCTTTACCTTTTTTAGCATGAAGCTCTCAATTTATAATACTGGTGCACACACATATTTATTTAAATATTATTTTATTATTATGATATGCATCTGATATTTGAAAATAGAGACAAATAAATATTGAGATATACATATGATATTTTAAAACTCTAAATTTAAATATCTAAATATTTAAACAGTGCTTATAAAAGATCTTTATCAAATAATTATCCATATGTCAAATGAAATATAATTAGTTGTTCACATGGGTATTTAAATTAAATAGGATTTGACATGATTAAGGGTGAATGGTTTGACATGAATTTGGGTGATTTGGGTAGCTTCTTGTTTTCATATTTTTGACCATGATTATTATTTTATGTTTTGTAAGTATAATTATAATATTTTTGGGCTGGATTTAAAAAATTAAAGAAGTGGGTTAAATGTTTTTAATTCATTTTTTTACTCTTTTATTTTATATATTCTTTTTATGAAGATCAATATTGCTTTGAATTATTTTTTTAACTCTTTTAGTTTACATATTCTCTTTATTAAAATTAATTTTATAACCCCAATACTCTAATTTTTTAAATCCAACCTGAAAAAATTTCTCCTCCCCTCCAAATCCCTAGTACAAAACAGCCCCTAAGAAAATACATTCTTCCTAGTATATTAACCCTTTTAGACGGTAGAGGAAGACGCTGTATCGACCAATCGACCTCTTAATAGCAGAGATTCCTCAATAACAGTAACTTCTCCGAACTCAACATCCTCGCAGGTAATTTTTATTATATGATTTGACATAACCGCTAGGACTTTGAAGAGATGGAAGAGACAAACACAAGCATGGTTGAAAATGCAAGAGACAATAATGCTAAGTCTGAAGATCGTCCTCAACATCTCCACGACATCATGAATCTTCTACCTTGCGAGGACGCTGCCAAGTTTAGTGTTTTATCCAAAACATTCTATTCTTTGTGGCTTTCCTTTCCTGTACTTCACTTTGACCACAGTACACATCGTCATATCCCATATTTTGGGCTTATAATTTCAAGAAAAATTCCTGGAGACACAAGAATGTAGAGAATAATTCCCCAGATTATACTAGAGGCTTAACTGAGTTATAAATGAGAAAATTTACCTCAGAAAGGAATTTTAAATAATTATTGAATTTTGTTTTAATAAAGGATGATTAGCCAAATTTAAATATGAAAAATCCATGGAGGCCTCAAATAAATGGGAAAACAAAAAATAGGGGAAAATAATTTTATGATAGGAATCATTTCTTCAAAGAATTACTTATGAAAACTAATTCCAAAATATGTCAAGGAATTAATTATGGTAATGAGAAAATTCACTATGGTTAGAGTGGATGGATGGCAATATTAGTAAATAGCATCTCACATCCAAGGTCAAAGGGGGAAGTTTAAAATCTACCTCAATGATAAGATTGCAAGATTAAATGAATGAACATTTAATTTTGATGGATGGATGATATTGATGGTTGATCACTTGATTGGTTAACGGAAACCCCATTCACATTTTCCAAACGGAAGCCAGGGAAGGGGTTGAGATTTTTTGGATTTTTTTTTTTATGAAAAAAATGAGAGGATCAATTTTTTTTTTTTAAAAAAAAGAGGAAGATAAATACGTAGAAGGGAAGCGCGGAAAGCAAACTAAATATGAGGCGGACTGAATAATGATTAGAGCCGGGAAATGCGCCACTTAGGGAAGGTAAAATGACGATATTATCCATGATTTGCTCCCAAAAAGGTGAAAAAGCACAATAGGGTTTGTCCTTTTTTGTCCGTTTGTGATTCCTAGCCGTCCAATTTGTGCTTTGCAATCTTCTCCCACTTAGACACCCTGGTCAACGATCATGCCTCGCGAGCATTACGTTACATTAGCAACCTTTGCCCTGTAATTTACTCAGTACGGCCGCAGGTACCATTTTCCTTAATTTGTTATTCTTATTATAATACTACAATAATAATAATAATTAATTCATTGTTATTATAGTTTTACCTGAGCCTCAATCTGTTAATCAGACTCATGAAATTTTTTTAACATTGGGTCTACCATTTTTTCACATTAGCTTTTATACTCATAATTTGATGATTATAACTAATTACGTGGATGTTTGTTAAATGACATATATGTGTGTGTTTATATAAGGAATCATCAAATAAAAAATAGAAAGATATTTTTTTCAAAATAAAATAATGAAATAAAATTTACTATGATTAACTTAACATACAAATAAAAATACTATTATGCTCGTAACCGTCTACTTACATCTCTATATAATATTACTATGTGAAGTGATTAATGTTAATTTTACTCGCATGACAAAATTAATACATGGTGATCGATCATGATGGACTAAAGTCAAATGTTGGATGCTAACACTTTCTTTGTTTTTAAATAGAGGACAATTTTATTTTATTACTAACTAAATGAAACCATACATAAAAACAGTTGCAACAGTTAATTTTATGTGTAAGCATATGAAAAATTTTAGTTTGTATTGTAAATGTAAATCTTTGAAAATTTTTTAATTAGTTATTATAACGTACATGGATATCTGTTGATTATTTATTTTTAAAATAAAAGATAGAAAAAAATTTTACACTGATTTACTTATAAAATATATAATAGTAATGAGACAATAATAAAGTAGGCAATTTTGTTTTTTGATTTAGAAAAAGTTACCCTTCCATGGTGATATAGATGACATTATTACATATGTGTGAGTTATTGATTAGATAGCTCTTTGGTTTAATTAGTTGGGAAGTGATACGTGGGTGATATCCCCAATTCTGCCTATCATCTATCACATACCAACTCTCTAAAATCCCATCACAGGATAGGAATTACGTTATGCCAACCACCTTCTTGGCTTCTATATCTTTAACAATCAATTACTACAATTAAAACAAAAAATTCAAAATAATACAACACCTTTAAAATGCTCTTGATTAAAAGGTACTTCCTCCTCTCTTGGTTGTGAGAGTTAATTGAGGAGGCTGCTTTGGTTCTAGTAGAAAGATATTCCGTTTGTCTCTTAAATTTATAATTTTTTTTTTTAAAAATTATCTCTATCAATTATACATGTTAAAAGAAGTTTTCATTAATGAAAGTAGTTTCAATGTAAATGACTAAATGAAGTATTTTAGGAAAATCAACACAATTTTATTTATAATTAACCAACTTACTAATTTTATTAATTTTTATAAATTAGTTATTTACTTATTTAACTAACAGCTCCTCCATTCAAAAAATAGGATACGAACTATGGACGTTGCTTAAGTTTTAAGGGACCTAGCGCCTCATCATACTAAACCAACTACCATTGGTTGTATCATTTTGTTTTTTAAAGGAGGTGGTAACAATAATGACATCATGTGAGAAGGTGATGACGTGGGAGAGGGAAAGGGAAAGGGAGCCACGTCGAAGAGGAAATGAAAGCAAAGAGAGGGCCATGCGAGTGGGGAACGGCACGCGTGGGGGTAGTGCGCCGCGCCTGCGTCATATCACGTTCCACTGCTTTTTTCCATACTCAAATTATAATCCAACCATTGACCCAAAAAAATTATAATCCAACCCACCTAAATTCTTCATTTATCTTCTGCCTTTATTAATTAATTACTATGTGCATTTTCATCTTATTATTAATTAAAATAGATTTCATGCTCAATGTACATTCAAATTATTCCTTTTATGCATAACAACATAAGAACTACTTCTAAACTCTTAAGAAAAAACTCCAAATAGATGCCTTGAAGACTTTTCTAACCTCAAATTGGTTCCCCAAATTTAAGGATCTTGTTTGGATACAATATTGTGTTAAAGTGCACCCAGCACCCTGAGGTATTTTACTAGGTACACCCAGTATCCTAAAATTATCAGTGGTGCAATTTCATCCCTAAAGTTTTTAAAATAAAGCAATCTAATCTAATTTAACATATCCTTTAAGTTTGAGCGTTAAATTGCTAACTAAGCTTAAATTTGACTTGGAGAAGCCTAGTTGGCATAAAACAAGCAGGATGACATGGCAACTGTGGTTTTATTTTTTATTTTTTAATTAACCAGAAGGGTTTTTTTTGGGAGAATTGCCCAAAAATACCTTGGAGGCAAATTAATTGCTGATTGCTACCAAGTGTGCAAGCGATCTTTCGTGTGTGCAAAAATCTTCGATATAAATGTGAGAAATAATCTTCCGTTGTGTGCAAAATATCTTCCGTTGTGTGCAAAATATCTTCCGTTATGTGCAACAGATCTTCCATGATAGCAATCAACAATTAATTTGCCTCCAAGGTATTTTTGGGCAATTCTTACTCTTTTTTTGTGTGATTATGCACCATAGATCTACAAAGATTCAAATTACCAACAGCAACATTATAATTAGGGAAAATTGCACATAAATTCTTATTTGAAAATTTATTTGTTAATTGGGACCTAGAATTTTGTACAAGTGAGGAGTCCTTCGGTGTAAATAAATGTGATAGGAGAAAGATAAAACTACCCTTAATGAAAACATTTCTTTTGTGCAATAAATCTTTTCTTTATGTGCAATCTATCTTCATTTATGTGCAATTCATCCTTCTTTTGTGCAATACATACTCCCTTGTGTTGTAAAATTAGTCCGCTATGCAAATTACATTATATGCAGACAATCTTCCTTTAATGCAAATGATATTCTATTATGAGCAAACAATATTTCTTTTATGTAATTTATTTTTCATATGTGCAAAATTAGCTTTCAATGTGCAATTACATTTTATGCAAACTATCTTTTCTTATGTGCTTTCGATCTTCCCTATATACAATTCATCTTCCTATGGGCAAATTATCTTTCCATTGTGCAATCTATCTTTTTATATGTGCAATCTATTTTCCCTTTGTGCAATTCATCTTCCCTAAAACCTTTAAGATTTTTAATTCTTGGACTAACAATTCATATTTACCCTTTCCCTTCTTTACATTTGTGGTCCTTCTACTTTTATGACCACTTACACACAATAATCTATCAAGTGTAAATTATAATAGAAAGATCTGTCAAGGTGGGAGAATTCAATTGAAAAAGATGGAAGACTAAAGGCCGAGATACCAAACCTAAACCCTTCCGGCGAAGAGTGTCGGCGGCACCTTCTCAGGCTTTGTCGGTGGTTATCCATAGTTCCAATCACACCCACTCAATAATCTATCTTGGAAATCACAGCCCCGGAATAATCGATGATCCAAATGGAAGTCAAATATCCAGAGTTGAAAAGTCTTCTTTCTTTCTTTTTTTCAAATACCCCCACAGTCAGGCCATGTCATTTGTCTTATCATTTGCCAACTAAGCTCATATCGGTCAAATTCCAGCCTAGTAAACAATTTAACGATCAAACTTGAAGGATCCGTTAAATTGGATGAGAATGCTCCATTTTGATAACTTTAAAGGGTGAAATTGCATTACTAATAACTTTAAGGGTCTGTTTGATGTGAGGGATTTGGAAGGGGAGAGAGGGGAGGGAAAATTTTCATGAGTTGAAAAAATTGAAGAAATAGGGTAGTAAAATTTTAATAAAGAGAATATATAAGATAAAAGAGTAAGAAAAATTAATTACAAAATTTTAACCCCACTTCTTTAATATTTTTAAATTCAACTCAAAAAAATTTTCCCTCCCATTCCCTCAGACCAAACAAGCCCTAAGATATTGGGTGCACTTAGGATAATACTTCAGGGTGTTGGGTACACCTTAACCCTATAATATTCGTAAAAGTGATTTTTATTTCAATTGATTTTTGAAAATTAAAATTGTAAAAAAAGGCAATTAATGTAGTTTGATATATATTTAGATAGACTTATATAAAAAGAGGCAGTTTAATATAAACTTGCTTAGATAATTTATTAAAAAGTGAGTTTTATAAAATTTAAAATTGAAGAAAAACCAAGGTATTAAAACCCGGACCGGGTACTGAACCGGGCGGGGTACTGGGTTAAGGGTCAGTGGGTCAGACCGGGGCCAAACCGGAGCTAAACCGGGACCAAACCGGTGAGAAATTGGAAATTTTAGGCTTATTGGTATGAAATTCTAAAGAAAATAGTAAAAAAAAAAAAATTAAAAAAAATGGAAACCGGACCGGCCAACCGGCCGGTCCGGTCCGGTTTCCAGAACTATGAGAAAAACTATAAGTCAAAAGCAGGAAAAATTTGCTTTAACTTTCCAGTGACTCTTGAGAAAAAAAAAAAATAATGCCCCCATAGTCCTCAAGCATCATTTTGGTCCTTTGGACCTACGTTACTGGTTTTAGTTGAAAAAGTCAGTTTGCCATGCCAAACACCCCCTTAGCATTAGTTTATAGAATTTCAAAATTGGGGTGAAATGACCTTAATGCTCCTCACTTTTTAGAATACATAGTGCTTGTTTGAAATAGCGATTAGAGTTTTTAAAAACAGCTTTTCAATTATGATTTATACTATATAAGATAAATATGTGAGAAGAGTGTTATCTCGACCTACGTATAGAAGCACTTATAAGCCTTTCAAAAGCTCATCCAAATAAGCTTATAAGCTATTTGCCTTTGTCGCCCCTTGAGCTCTGACGATTAGCAACTAGAATACTTTTAGTAAGAGTGAGTAATCACAAAAATGTTATAGTTAAAAGCTATTGTATTTGTAGTTAATGGTTAATTACACTAGAACTTTATTTTTTTTGGGGTCCAAAATTATTCTAGAATTTTATTAAACTTTTGATAGAATGTTAAACCTGGTGAAAATATAATAGCTAATATATTGACTATATGCTTGTTTGGTTAAGTGATGGAAACTCAGATAAGTCCAATTAAACCTAAAAAAGTACTTATAAATCTTGTTTGTCCTATTTAGGTAATTTTTAAAATAAGGTTAAAGGAAAAAATATTCATAAACTTTTCTTAAGAGTGTTTTTTGGGTATAAAACTACTAAAATACTTAGGGCCCGTTTGGTACATTGGAATTGATTTTGATGGATATGGAAATGGATATGGATATGGAAATTGAGTTTAAAAGTGTGTTTGGTATCTACATGGAATTCAGATATTATTTTTATTTAATATTTATATTTAAAATATGAAATTACTAATATATCCTATCAATGGAGTGAGGAGCAAGGTATTAAAACCCGGACCGGGTATTGAATCGGTCAGGGTACTGGGTTAAGGGTCAGTGGGTCAAATCGGGGCCAAATCGGAGCTAAACCGGGACCAACCCGGTGAGTAATTGAAGATTTTAGGCTTATAGTATGAAATTCTAAAGGAAAAAGTTAAATTTTTTTTTTAAATTGGGACTCGGACCGGTCTACTGACCGGTTCGGTGGGTTCCAGGCCAGACCAGCCGGTCCGGTCCGGGTCCAAGAACCCTGGTGAGGAGGTTAATTGAGGGAAATGTGGAGGTGGAATTACAAATCTTAACTTCTAGGATGGAATTCATTTGGGTGGGATTAGCTAATTTGGCTTCCATGTGGAATTGGAATTGAGAGCCAATTCCATCATACCAAACAAACCCCTTCATGGAATTGAGACCCAATTTCATTTCCACCTCCTCCAATTCCAGCGTACCAAACGGCCCTTATGAACTTTGAAGAATAGAGCAAAACTAACATCTCTGTTGGACGAAATTACTTTTAAATTGGTGGTGCTCACTAAGTGCCACATGTCAATAACACATTGGATACCCTTGTCACTTGTCTCTGTCAACGCTCCCTTCCCCTGTCTTCTCTCTCTTTCCCGTTCTCTCTCTCTCACGCGTCTTTCCTCTGGAGTGAAACAATTACAGAGCCCAATGTACCAGGCTATGTTCCGACTCTAAGACTGTGTTTGGTTTGAGGGGAGGGTAGAGGAGTTAAATTATAATTTTAAACAAAAGAAATTTAAAATTTATTCTCTCATTCTTTTAAATTTTGGATTTCCGCCCAAAATTTACCCTTACATTCCTTTTAAATTTTAGATTCCAGCCCAAAATTTAAATACTTTCAACTTAAAAAGTTAATTTAACCCCTCTCTCCTCCCCTCCCTCTCCACCCTCCCCTCAAACCAAACACACCCTAAGGATCCCCCAAGTTATATCCTCCAACAAACGGGTAGAAATTCAACTTATGGATTATGGAGAGAACTCATCTATAATCTTCCTAACTAAAATCCCACAATTTTGGTCTCCACAGCTCTCTCGCAAGAAAAAGCTAGCTATTAGGACCAAGCACTAATCTCTGCAACAATTTGTACATACACGTTTATTATTCCAAACCTAGCTGCTTTGCCTTTTCCTAATGCAACTATCCAGTACTTTTGGCTTCCTACTCTCATTTCACATTTTCCTCTTCTCTCTATCATTTTCTAGACATCTCTTCACCTGCAAGCACCTCGTCTCCTTCCTTCTGCTCTTACACTTAAAGCCTTCCCCACATCCAATATCCTTAAATAGTTATCAACCTGATACATGACGGTAGGAGTTGTAGACGGTGCAGCCATTAGAATGGAACACAAGTGATTTTGGCCACATTGTGGATCGTTCAGACATCAGAGTTCCAAAAGCGTGAGAGAGAGGGGAAAGAGGGAAGAGAGAGAGAGACAGAGGAAGGGAGAGTTGACAGAGATAAGAGACAAGGGATCCAATGTTTTGTTGACACGTGTCATTTAGTAGGATCCACAAATTAAAAAGTAACTGTCATCCTTGAAAGTTAACGGAAATGGTATTTATGCTCCTTTTCCAAAGTTGGTAGGTTTATCCTTAAAAAAAATTTATGGTGTTAGATGTATTTTTAAGAAAAATTTATAAGTATTTTTATTCCTTAATCCTTTAAAAAATCCCGATCAATCTTGATAAATCATGATTTCATCTTCTAACTGCACATTGAGCATAAGTGACAATGGGGTTGCTTATGCAATTGAAAAATCCTGAAGAAACTTCCACAACAAAAGCAATTTACCCTCTCCTCCAAAATTCTTTCTAAATATTCTCTACACATATGTTGTCTATTATTTCTCAACTAAAGTAATTCAAATAATATTATTTTAAATATTGTTTTGCCCATTACTTAACATTAACTTTTAAACTATTTAAAATAATAAAAAATATTTAAATATTCATATCAATTATTAAATCATATTTAATAAAAACTATTAAATATTTAATTCTCATAATTATTAAATAAAATCATGAAAATGTAAACAACTTTATTGAAGAAATAAACTTGATTATATAATCTGGTGTAATTCTAGCAAAATAATTAGCTATCATATTTATCAATTTAATTTTCTATTTAAATATTAAATCCCATGATAATGATAGATCTTGTAATAATATGCTCTATGACATATACTCCAACATGTATAATTTTTCTTTTGGTTGTATATGCACCTTTTGGTGAAGTTTTATGCCTTTTTTACTTTTAATTTCATTAATTGAATATAACTTTATAAAATTCATACTCTTTTTTGGTAATTATACACTGATAAGTGCTTTAAATAAATGAAATTCAAACATATTGTGTGTATATTATATATATATATATATATATATAGTGCGAGTCAAATTTATGAATGCTTAAATAGTTGGAAAAACTATAAATATCATAAGTATTCATTATTTTGTATTATAGTGCACTTGTCTTTATATTCCTCTCAAATTAATTTTAGCCCTAAAACACCACAAATAATGATAATGTGATCTTTATGTATTTTAATCATGGATCTCTTCATATTTCTTTATATGGTGAAAGATGTATTTTGAATATGCATTAAAATAATCAAATTGAAGTATATTATTATTGATGAATAGTGATGTTATATAGAAATGCCATATTATACGTTAGTTCCTGTAGAACTTATATTTAACAAAATTCATATAGTTCCTAAAGAACTAAAATAGATTTTTTTTTTGGTAGAAGAAGAATTAATCATAAAAATTTATGATCCATAAATTTACATAAGAGATTTTTTCTTTAAAAGGTATGAAAATTGGATTGGAATCTATGATAACATGTGAACTATGAATCCTTTAAGTTTCTAAGTGCAAGATAAGTTATTGACCTACTATATATTGATAATCGTTTTTGAAAAACAGGAAAAAAGGGAGTAAATTTATGTGATTTACACTTGAGGGGGTGTTAGTCGTGAGAATATTTTGAAAGAAATTTTATACTTAAGAATTAATTAATTAAATCAAGAACTTTAAGACAAGAGAAACCTAGGATTATCTATCCCCTATTTATTTCATGAACTAATTAATTTATCCTCAATAAGCAATAAAACGAAGATATGTATTTGTCTAAGATTCAAAGACATTCGATAACGATATCTCGAGTCAAAATCAAATATTTATTCTAATAAACTAATCAATATCTTGTATTAATTTATAAGGATTAACTTTAAACACCAATCTTAATCTGACAATGCTAGGTTAGTAACTATATCTCTATGATACTAACAAATCATCCGTTTAATATACCTAAACTTCAAGTCTAACATGATTTTACCCAATTTCTACACTTAAATTATCTTTCTCAAGATTAATTTTAAATGAACAAGATAACTAAATGGTATAAGGCATTTAGAGGCATTAAGAACAAGATAAAATCAATACAAAAACTTCATTTGATGCAAAAAAGAATAAACAATTAATTCAATCCATAAATAGGTTTAAAAAATCCTAAAAAAAGAAATTTAGCTACTCATGTTCATCATCAAAATCAAAGTGCAACAGTAGTAATTCATTACTAATTTCAGAATTACAAGGTGTAGGTGCTTGAAGCTTAGCCACGTTCTTCTCAGTCGGCGACGGCAACTCCAGCTCAGATCCGCCTCCTACTCTTCTGGTCTGTCATCCTTATTCTCTCGTTTCAGGGGACTTCGGGCGCCTCTGTTTCTCGTTCACAGCGTCTCTGTTGCGTCTCCGTCTCTTCCGTTCGGTTTTGTCTCGCGTCGGGATCTGTGTTTCTGTGTGTTGCCTCCGCGTCCCCGCTCTTGTTTTCTGCTGGGTTCGCCTCTTTATAGATATACATATAACTTAGGTGCTTTCTTTGTTTTTACTGCGGGGCCCACGTTTCCAATCTCTTCAAGATATAATATATCCTATCTGCACCTTCATATTCTTCTTTTCTTCACGTGGGACCCATGTTTTTCATGATATCTTTCTCTCTTTCCCAGTATATGCAAACAGATATTGAGTTTGTTTGTTTTGACGATTGGATAAGTAACTTATTTTTATTTAAATTTATGAAATCTTAAAATTGGAAAAAAGTTAGATTGGGTAAATTATGAGTGTTTGGATTAGCGATTGGATAAGTAACTTAAAGTAATTTATGTAAAAGTTAGGATGTTTGGTTTGACTTTTGCATAAGTGACTTTTATATTAATTAAGAGAAAAAAATTGAAAAAATTATAAAAAATGAAAAAATGAAGGGATAATTGTGAAAAAATTCATCATTAGCAATTTAATTGCCAATGGGGCCTGGGAAGATATCTACACACGGAGGGATTTTTTCACAATTTTCTCAAAAATTAACTTTGAAAATTTGGTAATGGTACAATTTTAATAAAACTATATCAAACTCTAATTTAAATTGGTACACTCCAAAAGTCTTTTTTACTATGCACATCAAGCTTAAATCTTATAAATTATATCAAACTCTAATTTAAATATTAAATCATAACTTATATTTTCACATAGCTCAAAATCTAACAAAATAAACCAATTAAAATTTCAATAATATCTCCAATAATCCAAATAAATTATTTAAACTAAATTTAATGGGTAAAAACACTATATAGAAACTAATTTATGACATGTTTATAAAAAAATTGATTATAAAATCATAAAACAACTAAATAATAAATCTAAACTGATTAAAATTAATTATTAATTATTCTTTACATTTCTACAGTCATATATTAACAAAACTTAAAACTTGTTTAAACTCTTATCCCAAAGTATTCTCTAATTAGCATAAGATTATTATCTAAAGAAAGAGAAAATTATTTAGAACATTTTTCATAAAAGAAGTTTTGTGATTAGAAGTGATTTTGAGTACCTCATCGATCCCCAAAAATATGAAAAATACTCCTATCAATATTTTTTTATATACATACAGGCACATAAGCTCTAATAAGCTTTATTTTGAGGCTTATGACTTTTTCCAACTTATGACTTATTTCACCTTAAATCCAATCTCTGAAACAAACACCCAGTTTTTATCAAAACACTGTTTAAATCCAATTGAGTACTGTTTAAGTCCAATCTACCCTCCCAAACGCTCAAACAAACACGCACATTACCTTTGAGTTATTATCATATATCTCCACACACGTGATTCTGAGTCATAAAAGGAGGAAAAGTCAAAATATTAAAATAATAATAATAACAATAATAATAATCAAATCTGAAATATCTTTATCTTATTTTAATCTATTTTTTTTTTCAGATTATTAAACTATTATTATTTTTCATTATTTTATTAAGAATTTGATATTTATCATAAAATCTCTTCCAATCGGTATCTTATCAAAATCTGACTAAAATCCCTCTGATTTATTATAGATGACTCCCAAATATATTAACATATGTCTCAAGATTATCTAAAAATAGGAAGTCATCAGGGGGAGATTGTTAGAATACAAGTGTGACTTAATGTTGAAAAGTTATACTCACATTTTGAATAAATTATTATGTTCAATGCATAATTTTCATATTATATGATTCATTCACTTCCATAAATAGCTAAATCAATACTTATGAGAACAAAATTTTTATTTTAGTGTTGACATACATATATATATATATATATATATATATATTGGTGAAAAGTGTTGACATATTTGATCTCACTACAACACTTATACTAGTGTTAGCCGTCTAGCTTAACCGCAAGCGCATGGATTACAAGTAATATAAAAAGATCGTTCTCACGAGGACTGTAACAAAAATGAATTAATTATCTCAATTAAGTTCTCAATTAGGTTGAGTGAGAATATTTTGAAATTTAATTTGTTTAAGAAAAAATTTATTTGCGAATTTTAAAGTTAAGATTTTTCTTCAAGATTGGAGGAATCTAGGATTACTTATCCCAATTGTACTTCATAAGACTAACTTAAATTTTAAATTGATAATGAAAAGATGTGCTTTTCAGATGTCCAAAATTAATTGATAGAGCTTTGTCAAGTCAAAACTAATTTTATGTTCTCAATTAACTCACGCAATCTCTTGTCTCAGTTAACAAAAACACTCATTAAGATCTATCCTCAATTAGACAATCTAGGCTAATATATATATATCTCTATTCTATTAACAAACCATCTATTTAACCCCTAAACTTCAAGTTTAGCACAATTTTATCTAAGTTCTACCATTAAATTAGCTTTATCAAGCATCACTCAATTGAACCCAACAATCTAAGTGGTGGCCAATCACCCAGAAGCATTAAGCAGGAGATAAAATAAACACATAAATTTCATTAATAAATAAAAGAAATAAATAAATAAGTCTTAATCCATCTAATAGTTAAAAGAAAATCCTAGAATAATAAATTTAGCTACTTATAGTTATAACCAAAACCAAATCAAAGCAATAATAATCCACAGCAAAATAAGAGTTAATTGAAAGAAAAGAGAAGAAATTATAAAACCAAAAGATTGAGCCTTAAATCTCTTCTAAGTTTCAATTCCTTGGCTTCAATTGCCCCCAATTCTCCACAGCATCTTCTGATCTAGTGGTGCTTCCGGTCTTCAAATCAATCGCCTCCACAATCCTCTCGTCTTCCTGTGAAGATGATGACCGAACCCGAACACCTCTCCTTCCGTCCGTACCTGAACGTGTGTTCTCCTCCTCCTTTTCTAAAGAACCTGAACCCCTGTATATAGGTTAGGTTCCTAGTGTCACAACCTTATCTTATTTTCACCTTTTTCAGAATATTTTACAGAAAATGATATACGGTTCAATGGCCAACGCAGAAATAGCATAAATATACTGATAAAAAGTGCTCGATTACAGAAATTTCCCATAGGAGCTCATACAAGATACTTACAATCACTGTAGCTGTACAGGGCTACTTGGGTGTCTACACTACTCGTCTTAGTAAAACAGAGACATCTTCCTGTCTTCGTTCCATCACTGCAATCCTCTCGTATAGTTCTCTTCTTTGTTCTCAGTAAATCTTCTGTCTTCTCCTATCTAAATTGTTGGCAGGGGAGGGTAAGATTCTAGAGAATCTCAGTAGAAAAACAGTACTAATATGCATGCAAGATAAGTGCTAAATGCATGACATGCTTGCATTACACAAACTTGTCTTTACATAATAACATATTTGCATGCTCAATGTTCATGCAACAAAACTATGACCACAGTATAAACAGAAACAGAGCTTCAATCATTTATATATGTTTCACATAATCAAGCAAAGCAATAACATGCATCAATATACAAATACAAATATCAACTACATGCAGGAGAGGTAAGTTCCCTACCTTAAACCTTTTTCCACCTCAAATTATGTGCCTCGTAAAGTGTGTCGTAGCTCGGCTTTTCACTCAGTCCTACAATTCCAAATGTACCATTTGGCCACTTCTATAGTGTTTCTGGAGATTATATGAGTCTATATTGAAAAATAACCAAAATGCCCCTAGAACCCCCGACCTCGTCGTACTCGATCCGATCGTACTTTTCCCAAAATTTTGACATGGGCTATTCTAACTTATTTTCACCCAAGGAATCCATTTCCAGACTTAAAATTATCAAATTTGCTGCCAAAAGACAAAATTGCCCTTGGCAGCCCCGCTTTAAGGGTTTTAGGGGGCGTTTTCGTAATTATGATTTTTCAGGCTTTTCCGAAGAGTGACCAACTATAACCCTATCTAATTTTCCCTTCTGAACTCAATGAAACTATCAAATTATTGAAAATCCAACTCCTTCCCCCCAGAACAGGTTTGGCCGAAACACTACCAAGGAAAAGGGAAAATTGCAACTTTATGTTTTAACCTCTAAAGCTTACTCCTCTCCACTACTAATCTCTTATTAAACCATTTAAACACATATTAACCATGATTTAAAGAAATTTGGGCAGTATAACCCCTTAGGGTTATCACTTTTCAAATTTACAAACTCAACCAACAATCACCAAATCCAACCACAAACATCAACAACAACAACATATTAGTATGGATTTGAGATTTTTGAAGTTACCTCTTGAGTTCTTATCCTTTCTCTCTCTAGGCGTCTCTTTCCTCTCTCCTTAAGCTTGAGATTAGCTTGCTAAACAATGAGTTTCATGGAGAAGAAGAGATTAGAGAGGAGATCATATAAAAGAGGGAGCTTGATCACATAAACATACAAGCTTATCTTTGATCTTTCTTAGTTGAGCTCTCCTCCTTCTCTCTATATTTCTTAAGGCTTCTCTCTCTCTCTCTGGTTCTTGACCTAAAATGAACAAGAAAGATGAAGCATGGGCTTCATAAAATATCTCCCATTTTCCTCTTAATTAATAAATGATAGGATAATGAAATATAACATAAACTTTTGTATTTTGTCATTATCTCGTGCCAACTTAGGTCATAAAGTCTCATTGCAATTGAACCAAATTCTTCCCTTCCTTGAGCCCATACAAGACGCCATATGGGTCCTTCATAATCCCAATTGGGCTTTTCTCCAATCATATGTACAAGATAATATTATTTATGCTTAACTGAACATTTGCTCAACTTAATAAATTCTTATTTAAATCCCTTGGCTTTAGATGATGCCACTTGACATGTTTATGAGCCAAATAATTATTTCCCCCTCTTATTTCCTTATTCCACAATTTATACAATTGCTAACACATTTTATTTTCCAATTTTTGGAATAGTTGGCCTTCTTGGCAGATTTTCTGCCCTAATTTTAAAAAATCATAACTAAATTTGTAGAGATTGTTTCAAAGCAATTCCAAAGGTTATAGAACCTTTATTGAGTCTAGTTTCAAGAAAAATATAGCCTTTTACTAGATGGAAGCATATCATTCCCAAATTTTAAATCTTTGCATGCTGTTCCAGAAAATAATCAATTCTGCTGGGCAAACTTTAAAAATTCATAACTTTTTGTATATAGCTCTAATTGATTTATATAGCCTATCAAATTAAAGCTTAGGATGCCTACTTTCACTCTGTAAAATTTCATAATTTTTTCTCATCATGTAGTCTTCCAAAACTTCATGATAAGCTCACTGCTTCACAAGAAATTTCATTGAAAGCATAATCACTTTCTTTAAAATTCACCATTTTACTTTTTTAATATCCCAAAGCTAAACCGGGGCTTAGCAGTCCGCTTAATTTAGGCTTATTCTCAAGCCTCCAATCCCAAAATTCAGGATATTACATGATAACTCTCCATATTTTGTACATTTAAAGAATATTTTAAAGATAATTGGAGAGTTATCTATACAATTTTAGAAGATTCAATGAGATTTTATTATGAAAAGATCAAATCAAAGTGATGAATTGTTTGTGGGAGTTAGATTGTAAATATTGAAGATAAAAATAATTAACTTTAATAAGATATAAAATTTCTTAAAAAAAGAAGAAGAAGAAGGAGAAGTTGTTTTTTTATTTTTTATTTTATTTTTCCTCTTACTTTTTGATTTAGATATTTAGATTGTCGGCCATGTTTTAATAATGGTCATAGGTGATGTCATTTGGGATGACTATTTTGAATCAGTAAACAATTCTTGACAGGTAGGGGACATCAGCGTTTTGGGCTTAGGGCTTTTTATTGTCAATTCAATATCTAAAGAAGAGGACCAATTTGAGGTGGGCCAAGGAGCTATGGGCAATAGAGAATTGGATACCTAATGGAAAACCTAAGGAAAAAGAGCAGGACAGAAACGAAAGTGGGGGGCTGGACTAAAGACAAAAAAAAAAAAAAAAAAAACAGCCGCGCAGACAAGAAAGAAGGGAGAGCACAGCCGCAATTGATCTTCATCTTCCGGAGCTAGAGAGCGGTGGCTGCAGAGGAGGGCCACTCTATATTATTGATCATCATCTTCATCTAGCGAAAGGCAGAGGAGACAGCCGCTGAACTGGTACATTCAATATTCATGACTTTTCCTGGGAGCAAAACACAGTGCAGCCGATATTGAGAGAGAGAGAGCTGAGTATTGGAGAGCTGTGAGAGCGATCTTGGAAAAGCAGAGAACAGCGGAGGGACAGAGGAGGCGTCTGGTGTTCAGTTCGCTTGGAGTTTCTTCACCGACGGTGGACCAGAGGAGCGAGACACGCTGATTGTAAGAGTGATTGAGGATAAGCAATTGAATACTAGCTTGATTCTTCTTTCCTGATGAGCTATATCAAGTCCACGGTTAAGAGAAGGGATTAGAGGAGGTGTTGACAATTTTTATTGCATTGTATTGCTTTAATTCATTTTCCTCTCTTTCTCTCGTTGAATTCCAGTATGTCTCTAAGTGCAAAATTTATTGTTGCTGCTGTGATGACTCTGTTTAAAGCCATGTGTGGCTAAACTCTTTGAACCTAGAGTAGTTATGAACTAATTTAAGGATATGAGCATGTATGAAACATTTAATTGTGTTTAGTATTAATTTTTGTTTACTTAATCTTGTATTATTTTATCTACTTAATGCTTGATCACCATTAAGTAGGAATTTGGGGAATTTAGATTAACCTTGGAGGAGTGATCTTAATTGGACCATAGGATTAAGTAATGTGGGATTAGAATTTATTCTAATTTGCCAATAGGATAGGAATATACCTATTGGACTCATATAATCATATTAGAGTGAATTTGGATATTTATTGCCTCTTGAGTAAATTAGTTAGGAATAACAATTTTAACTTGAGAGAGGAGTATAAGTGATTGGAAAATACTTATATTCATTTAAACTCTACATTAACAAATTAACATTAAGTGCTTTTAATTGGGTAAATACATGCTCTAAAACTTAAAGAAGGGATTAGCCACTCTAGGTTGTTTTCATCAATTGAAATCTTTAAATCATTAGATTTATTTCTTTTGCATTTGTTGAAATTTGTCTTTCAATCTCTTTCTTTGCTTTGTTCAACTTAAATGAAAATGAGAATTTTAATACCTAATTATCTATTACCTTGGATCTCTGTGGGATGACCTTGATTTGCTACTATACTATTCTACGACCTGTATACATCTAGATCTTCATTCCATAAAGTGCAATACCCCTCTAGCAAAATAAAATCAAACAAAAAGATAAAAAAAATTAAAAATATAAAAAAATAGATAATGATAATAATAAATAATGATAATGATAATGATGATAATAACAATAATAATAATAACTGAAATATATTTTCCTTTTTATCTTAAATTATTATTTTTATTATTAAAAATTATTATTTTTATTATAAATATTATTATTTTTATCTTTAATATCAAAATCATTATTTTTATTCTAACTTTGATATTTATAATGAAATCCCTCTAAATCGATATCTTATCAAAATCTAACTAACTAACAAAATTCTCTTGGTAAAATTGGTTTTTAGTTAGGAGCCATATATTTTCCATATTAAATGCTTGAATGTGTAATGTTTATTCCTATTAATCCACCACAATGCACATAGATAGATATTTAAAGAAACTTGGGATAAAATTGTTGGACAGGAACCTCCTTTTTGTTTGTCTCTAAATGAAACAAAATGATGTTTCTAAATGAAACAAATGGATTTAGGAGACTTATTCTACATAATTAGTTGATTGTCATTCGACAAATTTTTTCTAACCTGAGGGGGAGAAATTGAGTGGCTAGAAAAGAGAACATAAAGAATGCATCATTACTATTGCTAAATCTCATATTCTAACTAAAAATGCTCCAATCAGTATAAATAAAAGTGATATATACCCAAAGCATGAGAAACCATTTGGTTCCAGATATAAATATTTGTGTTAAAGAGAAGAAAGTAATAAAGATGATCATATTAAGGAGGTAGGTATTCTAGAAGAGTGTCAAAACAAAGCTAATTGCAAAACCCTCTAAAGAGGGTTAGGTACTTAAAAAGTAATAAAGAGATTTCAATATGTCATGTCGCAATAGGAAAAATGGAACCAAAAAGAAGTAGTTGTAGAAAACATTTTTGATAATATTGTCACGTGATCAAATGAGGATTTTATATATAAGCTTGTCAAGCAATGTAGACAAAAAAGTGATTGACCAATTGAAAAAGGAAAAAAAGATGCAATAAAAATAGGATTATGTTATTTCAATATATGAGAATTATGGACCCGCAGTCCAAACATTTGAAAGACAAAGTTATTTGTGATGTATGAATATTCATGTGAAAATAAATATTTTCACAAAGCCTAATGAAAAGTATGATGAGGCATATGATTTTATGGTGGGTACGATAATTTTTGTATATATTATTAATCGGACAGTATATGAAAGAAAATTATGTGTATCTTAGATATTGTTATATGTAGCCTATGATATGACTCACTAAATAGTGAAGTTTGCATGGAAATTCTTGAAGGATCTAAGATACAAGAAGCATATGCAAAAAAAATTATTCTATATATAGAATGCCATGGGGATTGGATATTAAAATAATTTAAGTTTATATAATTGATTCAGATAAATGTGTTGGAAAATGAATAATTTTGCATTATACTTAACATGTAGATTGAGTTATTGAGTGCTTCAATGATTTTAGAATCACGGATTTTTGTTATAATGAGTTCAGTTGCAAAGATATATTAAAATTAATTAGTACCATATATTTGATGACAATATTTGCATATCAAGTTAATATTGTATTTAGTTTGATTTTTCTGGTAAAATGTAGTTCCTGCAAGTACACAATAAATAATATGAAATTGAGATTTGGTGTGATAGTTCTGTGGAAATATTATGTGCTATCATTTTGTTTAAAATAAGTGAATATGTGGATGCATGATATATATATATCTTGGCGACTTTTTAGGAATAATTTTTTTTTATTGTTTCCACAATGATAAATAAGATAAAGGGGAATGTATTGTTATTCTAACATATCCAGGAGATATGTTAGAGGAACACGTTTTAGTAGGTCATTTGGTGATAATGCATCATTCATAATTTGGCAGCTAAAAGGAAGATAAGATATGATTGAAAAGGCAGTGGAAATAACCTATTTGAGAAATTAGCATTACTCTATTGGGAGAAAATGATGAGGAGTGATGATGTCATTAGGAGGAGTAAAAATCAAGCTGTACTCTTTTTTTCCTTAACTAGGGTTTTGTCTCACTGAATTTTTCTGGTAAGGCTTTTGATGAGGCAACTTTGATATATATATATATTGTGTACTCTTTTTCCTTTCCTAGGTTTTTGTTCCATTGAGTTTTTCTTAATAAAGTTTTAATAAGGCACAATAATTGTTTATGGACATCCAAGGAGGAGTGTTGTAAAATTACTTAGATGATGTGGTTGTTCTAAACTCCCAACCCTTGGCCTTTCATATCCCACACTCCATAACCTCTCTAATGATTGGTTTTTAGGACATTTTATTCCCATAATTTAAAGGTTACATAAATGTACACTTATGAGAATTCATTTTGTTATTTATTCTATGTAACTCTTGGTTGAGGTAGGAGACCTATAAATAGAGGTTTTGTAACACATATTGTGAGTACCCATGTGAATAAGAATCACCCCATTTTTCTCTCCAATTCTCCCTTGTCTTTTTTCATTTCCCTCATCTCATCTCTTGTATTTTCTTATTTTTATAAGAATATATTATTAAATATTTCTTTTATTTTTCTTTTTTCATGTAAATATTCATTAATAATTCTTATATTTTTGTTTGAAAAATTGAGAATAATAATATTTACATTAAATATTTTAATTTTAATTTATATTTATAATATATTTATTTTTTATTTATATGTAATATAATATTGAAAAAATAACATATTTTATATTTTAATTTCAATAAAAAATAAAAGCAATAAATTTATATATTTATCTTATTATTCTATTTATATTATAATTTTTTCCAAAGATATTGTTTTTAATATTAAATTATTTTAATAAATTATTATATTGTTATATTATATAAATTATCATAATATAAAAATAAAATTTCTAGAAAATTTTATCGAAATAATTTCCTACCGAAAAAAAATCCCATGGGTAAATTCTGTGCGAAATTGTATTTAAAGATAAAATTAGCTACGGAATTGTTCCTGAAGAATACCGTAAGTAATATATTTTTATAGTGTCAAATGGAATAATCAAATGTTTATGTGGGTAGTAAATAAGATTTGATATAATGATTGGAAAAAAAAAAAGATATGATATGATTATGAGTGATGGACTTGATATGAATTTGGGTGATTTGGGTAACTTTTTGTTTTCCTATTTTTGAGATGGCTAATCCACAAATTGATTATTATTTTTTTATAATTATTATATTAGTTTGGCTCTTATTACGAAAACCCCGTTCTTTCTTGTATATAAACCCTTTTAGACTGTATATATAGTATATATAGTCTGTCTTCGTGCTTTTTGCTCTACGGAATTTGGAAGGGAAAGGAAGACGCTGTATTGTCCTCTCGTTCTCTTGATAGAGATTCCTCAATAACAGTAGCTTCGATCCAAACTCAATATTCTTTCCGAGGTAATTTTTATTTTCTGCTTTGAGGAGATGATGGAATTAGAGACCCGCGCAAGCATGGTTGAAAATACCAGAAACAATAGTGAGTTTGAAAATCTTCCTCAACATCTCATCCACCACATCATGAATTCTGTCCCTTACAATGATGCGGTCAAGTTTAGTGTTTTATCTAAAACCTTTCATTCTATGTGGCTTTCCTTTCCTGTACTTGACTTTGACTACACTTTCTTTTCTGGTCAACACAAAGACCCACATCGCTCCTTCTTGTCTTTCGTATTGGAAACCCTCCACCAACATTGTCCTCATCGTATCAATAAGCCTTTGCAAAGGTTAAGGGTGAAGTACCCCTGTGATTTTCGAGGGTCTTTTCCCTGCGATAGTGTAGTTGAGGGGTTGCTCAACATTGCAATAAAAAACCATGCTCAAGAGATCATTTTTGATGTATGCACCGACAACTGGGTCGATGTGAGTTCTGACTCTCTTCTTAGTCTATTTTCATCACAATTCTTGACTGTGCTCAACCTTAAGTACTTTAGATTTCCAGTTGCTGATTCTATCATACTGTGCCCGAAACTGAAAGAACTAGTCATCTCTTTTTGCAAAGGACCGCAAACTATAACTGTTTCATCTCCTTCTGTGGAGAAGGTTGAAATCAGTTTTTGTAGGGACCTAGTAGGAGTTCAAATAATGGGAAAGAATCTTTTGGATTTTTGCTTTAAAAATCAAATCCTTAATTCCCAACGGTGTGACATTAACCTCTCTGCATGTGAATCCATAAAAGATATGTCTCTATATTGCATAAAGGTCTCAAAGCAGTTAATGGAACTAGTCACTGATTGCTTGTTGATTAAAGAGTGTGACTTGCCTGAGAACTTAAGCTTTCATAACCCTAGCTTCAAAGTGTTGGAGATGGATAATAATCATAAACTGAAGAACATGTTCCTCTTGACTCCCAATCTAGAGCGTTTTGTTTATCACTCGTTCAAGAAATGTAGTGTTGATATCTCAGCATGTGTGTCTCTCAAGGTTCTGAAATTGGCAAGAGTAACCCTAACAGATGAGTGTGTGAGGAGTACAATATCAGACTTAAGTTGTCTTAAGGAGATAGCAATAAGTGATTGCAATGTGTTAGAGAAGATAGAGTTGAAAAATGACAAGCTTGAGATTTTGTCATTGAAGAAATGTTCCAATTTAAAAGAGGCAATTGTTGATGCACCAAAATTGCTCAAACTTGAATATCAAGGAAGCCCGCAAGTTCATCCGATGCAAATCTTAGCAAACAAATGCAGTACTGCCCGTATCAAATTACCAAAATGCAAGATAGATTATGACTTATGGTTTGGTAACCTGAAGCAGTTTCTCTCTTGCTTTGATCACTTCAAAGACCTCACTATTACTTGCTCCAAAATAAAGGTATGTATTGATTTCTCTTTTTGCAGTCTGGCATGTACAAGAATACCACAGAAATTATAGGGCAAGACACTCGTTTGCTTCTCTCTTGCTTCGACCACATCAAATCAAAGACCTCACTATTACTTGCTCCAAAGCAAAGATAAATGTTTTTTTTTTAAAATTTTGGTGAGGTTTTGAAAATGACTTACTTATAATAGTGATAGACGAGAGTATCACTACTAGAAAAAAGGGTTTTAACGTCCCTTTTTTTGGCCTTTCAACGTCTGAAAACAGAGGGACGTCTATGTGAGGGTTGTAGAAAAAAACGTCATTAACGTCTGTAAAACTGGGGACGTCTAAGGGGGACTTTAGACGTCCCCAGTACCCTGGGGACGTCTAAAGCTAGACCTTAGACGTCCCCAGTCCACTGGGGACGTCTAAGGTCCCCCTTAGACGTCCCCAAGTTCAACTGGGGACGTCTAAGGTCCACCTTAGACGTCCCCAGAAGACCTGGGGACGTCTAAGGTCCACTTTAGACGTCCCCAGGTCTTCTGGGGACGTCTAAGGTGGACCTTAGACGTCCCCAGTTGGACCTGGGGACGTCTAAAGTGTCGCCAGCAGTACTTTCCACATCCCTTTTTTTATTAAGGACGTTGAAAGTTTGTTTTTTTTTTTAAAATGGACCTTTTATACATATTGCACTGTCTGGAAAATATGTAAACTGCAGAAATAGAATTCCAACAACAGCAGTTCAGCAGAATGAAAACAACAACAAACACAGTGATCAACCCAAGGCTACTACATGCCACACAAACTTTCAAACCACACAAACTACACAACAATCTATATCCAAGTCTACTACATGCCACACAAACTTTCAAACCAGACAAACTACACAGCAATCCATATCTAAGTCCCCAGTTTGTACAATAACCAAGACTAAAATCCAATCCATATCCAACAACAATTACGCTAATTATATGTACTACCACAAAAGTATGTCCTACACAAACTACTAAAGACTTTACTCTTCTGGTACACGTTGAAGAAGATGTCCAGCCATAAAGTCTCTGATCATATTTAAGTCTTCATATGAGTAGGCATCTTCATTGTCAAAAATCTGTAAATTAGAAAATAAGCTTAGATGAAATAATGAATGAAGTGAATGAATTCCCATTGAATCACAACACCAAGAATATTATCCTCAGAGAATGAAGAAGCGATTACTTGTTCAAAATCTTTCGTAATGCCACTCTGAATGATGTTATACATATAAAGCAAGACATAATATCCACATTCCCAGCCGCCAGGTTGTCGAGGGCACTATAAATCAAAAGCAAATGGTTAAAATCAATAAAGGCATATCTAAAACGACCGTCAATCAAAAGAACTTGATTTGAAACTACGTACCTTTGGAAACAACCATTTTGGATCTTTGCCACCTCTACGTTCGCGTGGCCCGCCAAGCGCTCGATACGTCGTGCATGCGCTATCATGAAAATGAAAATCAACATAAATTAGAATAATTCATTAAGTCAAGAATCAAGAAGCAATGAAATACAAAAAAATAACTTACTGGTTGAAGACGCTTTTAGTTTCTTTGTCTGGTCTTCTATTTAAGGAATCAAACCAGTAAACAACGTGCGACCGAGGACAGACAACACACAAACTCCAGTGATAACTATCACAACATATACAGATTAAAATGAAGTTAGATGGCAAGGCAATTATTTACTAAAAATCTCAAATACACAAAATTAAAATGAGTACCCTTGAACAATCGGTGCTAGATAACAAGTATACTCATCCTCTGACAATAAGAAGCCCACATAGTTCGTCCTTCGTTTCAATGTATTCTCAACCCTTGTCGTATGTGCAGGAGACAAGAATCCATATAAATCAACTTTCTGAGAGTCAATGCATATACGACGGAAGGAGCTATAATAGAATTAAAATGATGAATGTATTAGCTAGTTAAAATCAACTTAAATAAATGAATCAAAAAATGGGAAATAAAAAACTTACAGGATTGCAAATTTGCCCCATCCAATATCTAGCTCCTCGAACTTCATGAACTGTTTAAGATCTTGTTTATCAATTGTGAAGTGATACTCTGTATTCTGGCCCACAATCCCTGGAGGCATATGCAAATCAATCTGGCGAATGCCTTTATAGATATGCTGCAATCGTGCTAAGAAGGGCCATTTCTCTGCTTCCTGCTCGTTCTTTTAGAACATAAAAACACATACTGTTAGTAGGATGTCAACACATCTCAAGTAAAAGTGAGGTAGTTGCATACCATTGGAGGTGTTTGTGGTAACAAGCCAATAAGATGTACAGGCCAAAGGATGAAAGATCCTCTCGCCTGAGCTATCGTGGCAACCTCGGCATCAGGAATAGGGATCGCTGTACCTTCTTCCCCCGCTCGAACACACGTCACAGTCACCCTACGCAAATGCTGTGGAATTTGCTGATGATGGTGGGTAGTAGCTTCTGTGTGAACGAGAGCATCTGCAACTACACGTAGCACTGGGGCATCCAAAGAGAGGATGGCAGGTTCTCCCGGCGCTGGAGTATGAGAAGGTTCGCCAAGTGCTTCCTCCGCAGGGTTGTAACTTCCTTTGGTGCTGTGGAAGGCCGGGGATGAATGGGTTCTACGCTCGGTAGTTGCCATCTGCGATTCAAACATCTTCTGCATTTCAGCTCGTATCTCAGGCATCATCTCAAGACGTAGCTCTGGCAACAGCTCTTGTCGGAGCTTGTCGCGAAGGTTGGCCTCGAGCTCTTGTGAGACTTCCTGACGAATCTTGGCCACAAGCTCCCTACTGGGTTCAGCTTGTGACGAATAAGGATATGAGGCTGAGCCAAAATACTTCGTGACACGAACTCCCACTGGCTCCCCCCGAACATGACCAGGGTGATCTGGCTTCCCAATCGCCGTTGACAAGATGTCCATCCGTCCACTTGGAGTGAACGAACCTTGGCTACTATGATCTTCCAGTTCATCCTGCAGCATAAAAGTTATCGTAAGCACTCCCAATATGAAAAAATAAGTTTGTAATTATGCTCTAACTACTTACAATTCTTGCGGCAACGTCAGCAACAGTCGGATTTACGTACTTCCCACCCTTAAGCCTCCCTGCTTTCCATTTTTTGTGACGTGGTGGAGGTGGCGGGGGCTGGACCACTACGGTAGGATCTGATGTGGCTGCTTCCTTCAATTTCTCCAACTCTTCTGCCATCATCTGTCGCTGAAGCTTCCGGTAACCACCACGAGACATGCAATGTTGATAGTTATTAGCTGCTTGCCTCTCTGCATTTGCTGCACTTAATGCCTTTTAAAGGAAAACAACGAACACCGAATCAATAATGTCAACTATATTCAAATAAAACACTATGATTACAGAAATCTTACCAAAAAGTTTGGATCTTCTCGTGATGCCATAAACAACCTCCAGTCCTCTGGAGACAAAAATGGATACTGATGACATGGATCCTGACCCCTCAAGTCCCCTCGAATGTAATCTCGTGTGAGCCTGTTCTTGAAATCTTTCCATCGTAGACGAACCTCCGTCATCCACTCCTTGTACATCTCCGCGGTGTCAGGGACATCATAGGTTTGTTGCAAGGTAAAAACATACGTTAATTATATTTGAAGCGATAGGAATAAAGATATAATGCAGATGTATTGAAACTTATATACCAAAAGTTGTTGCCAAATCAACTCTTTGGTTTTTGGTGGAACCAACTTCCAATCAGCATAGGTAATGCGAACTTTGCTTCGAGCCAAAAAACCTATGTAGCTAATGAAATGGTCTTCCTCCGGACCAATTGGTTTCATATCTTGATCAAAGTCAATATGCAACCTCTCCTGTTGATGGTTATGACGTGCTACCAATGCAGGCATTTTTGTACTGCCTCTAACCCTTCGTCTCGCAACCGGTTCACGTGTCGCATCACCTTCAGGCCTATTCATTTCATTGTCCCTATCACTTGGAGAGTCACCAGAGTCGTCCATATTCCTGTAAGCACAAAAATCATTGTCAGATAGGTGAATAAATTGTAAGTAAATGAATAAACTGAGACGTAATAAAACAAACAGCACACATTACTATTTTCTAAGTTAAGCTCTTACTCTAGATTGTTTCCCATATTCCTTCACCATGATCATTTCTCACAGCATATTCTTCATCATCTACCAATTCTCTTTCTTCAATTGTTGTAGGTGGATTAATTGTGAAAGGTGGTGTGTCGTCAAGGTTGAAGGTCGGATCACCATGCTTCTGTTTTTTACTCTGAAGTACAATGGACATTTTCTTATTTGCGGGATCTGTGACATAGAACACTTGTTTCGCCTGGCTTGCTAGAATGAAGGGCTCATCCCTATAACCTACTCTTTCAAGATCAACTGAGACAAATCCAAATTGTTGATCTATTACCACAGCATTATTGCTAACCCACTTACATTTGAATAAAGCAACTTTGAACTTGTTGTAAGTGATTTCCCATATTTCTTCTATCTCTCCATAATAGGCCATGGATGCTAATATGGGGTTTTTGTCTTTCGAACTGGAAAAGTGCATGGATTCAGCTTCTACCATCACCCCACTATTTTGCATGGTACTCCTGTCATCTTGGTCTTTTGTGTAGAAAGAATACCCGTTTATATCATAACCGCTCCAAGTAATGATCTGAAACGAAGGCCCCCAGGCTAGCCACTCTATTGTCCCAGACACACCGGACTCATGCAAAACCTTTTCCTCAAACCACTGAATGAATGTCTTGTTTTGCTCAATAGTAATCTGCATGTCATTCTTCCTCGGATTCTCTTTCTTCAATCTGTTTCTGTGTTCCTCTATGTACGGTTGCACTTCTGCCATGTTATTCAGGATATAAAGGTGTGCTTGCAACACCTCTCCACGAGGCATAGTCTTCACTTTCAGTCCTCGTGTTCCCTTGCTCCTCCCCTCTTCATGCCGAGATTGTTCCTTCTTCCCTGATATATAATCGCTGCAGAAGTCCATAGCCTCTTCAACAACATACCTTTCAACTATTGAGGCTTCTGGTCGATAGGGATTTTTAGAGTACCCTTTTAAGATCTTCATGTATCGCTCGAAAGGGTACATCCACCTCAGGTAAACTGGACCGCAGAGCCTTACCTCCCTTACCAAATGAACTATCAAATGGACCATTATATCAAAAAAAGAAGGAGGAAAGTGCATCTCTAATTGGGACAATATGATATAACCCTCAGCTTCCAGTTCATCCAGCTTTTCAGGGTCAATGACTTTGTTACATATAGCATTAAAGAAAACACACAATCTTGTCACAGTGTTTCGAACTTCATCTTTCATAATCCCTCTAATAGCTACTGGTAACAGTTGTTGCATCAACACATGATAATCATGGGACTTCATTCCCACTAACTTCAAATCGTCCATTGACACACACCTTCTCACATTCGAAGAATATCCTTGTGGTACCTTAATTTCATACAAACACCCACACAAACTTCTTTTCTCCGCTTTTGATAGTGTATGCGCTGCTGGCTCCATGTATGCCCTCCTACCATCATCTCGTAGCTGTGGATGTAACCGTTCTCTTATTCCCATATCAACAAGGTCTAGTCTCGCATTAATCCCATCCTTGGTCTTCCCTGGAATGTGCAAAAGTGTACTGACAAGGCTATCACAAACGTTTTTCTCCACGTGCATTACATCAATACTGTGCCTCACGTCAAGACTACGCCAATATGGAAGATCAAAGAAAATTGATCTCTTCTTCCATATGTTCTTCTCACCCGAAGTCTTATGATTCTTACCGAGTAAGACATTGATACGTTCAACCCGACTGTAAACTTCCTCTCCGGTTAATGCCTTTGGAGCCATTCCATGCTCCGGCAAGCCGTTAAAACGCTTTCTTAACCTACGATACGGGTGGAATCTAGGAAGGAACCTCCTGTGACCTAGGTAGACCGTTTTTCTTCCATGTTTCAGTTGGTGGAAGTGAGTGTCTGCTTCACAGATCGGACATGCTTTATGCCCCTTCACACTGTACCCTGAGAGGTTTCCGTAGGCAGGGAAGTCATTTATGGTGGTGAACAGCATTGCACGTAGCTTGAATGACTCATTCTTATACGCATCAAACACATCTACGCCTTCCTCCCACAACTTCTTCAAGTCCTCAATCAAAGGCGCCAGGTAGACATCGATATCGTTTCCTGGCTGTTTTGGTCCAGAAATCATCATAGAAAGCATCACATACTTGCGTTTCATACAAAGCCAGGGAGGCAAGTTGTATATTACAAGGAGTACTGGCCACGCACTGTGTGTGCTATTAAGAGTTCCATACGGATTGATGCCATCTGTACAGAGCCCAAGCCGAAGGTTTCTCGGCTCGCTGCCAAATTCAGGGAACATTTCATCTATTTTCTTCCACTGTGGAGAGTCAGCCGGGTGCCGAAGATATTTTCCGTCGGATATTCTGTCATCCGAATGCCATCTCAACTTCTTCGCCTTTTTTGCAGTGCCAAATAAACGCTTAAAGCGCGGTATTATTGGAAGATACCACATAACTTTTACAGGTTGCCTTTTAGTCTTCCCATCGCCACAACCACCATCTTTCTTCACTTTGTATCGTGCGGTTTGACACTTAGGGCACTCACTCAGGCCTTCATACTCCTTTCTGTACAGTACACAGTCATTAGGGCAAGCGTGTATCTTTTTATACTCCATACCCATTGTCGATAGGATTTTCTTGGCCTCATACATACGATTTGGAAGTACATTATCGTCTGGAAACATATCACACAACAGTTCAAGCAGCAATGTGAAACTACTATCGGTCCACCCACAAGTTGCTTTTAAGTTAACCAAATGTAATGTTCCTGTGAGCCGTGTGTACTTACTCCCAGGGTACAACGGTGTCTCTGCATCACTCCGCAGGCTGTCATATTCATGCGACTGCGCAAACGATTCTACCTCAACATCGTGAATCATTCTCTCCATTGTATCTTCATCTATGACATCCACAGCTTCCTTCTTGTGTGACGGACAATCAGTTACTTCCTCACCATGCCATATCCACCTTGTGTATCGAAGATTTATTCCATCACAAAGTAGGTGATCCCTTATAACTTCAACATCCCGTGTTCTCTCATTTAAACAATTGACACAGGGACAAAAATACTTCCCATTTTTGGCTGGAACGTTCCTTCTAGCAAATTCAATAAACTCTTCAACCCCATTCTCATATTCTTCACTTGTTCTCAAAGCATTCATCCAACTATGATCCATTCTATTACCACCTATGCCATTCACACTCAAGTTTAGAGTCATTGTCAACACTGGGAATTGCCTTTTACTATTTTGTTTTCCAAAATTTTGGCAGCATTTCCCCTTAAAAGTGACACATCCCAAAATCAAAACAACAAACCATCTCAACTTAATTTAAACTAAACTAAACTAATTAAGAAGAGTAAAATAAAAATTCAGAACAGTAAAAGAAGAGTAAAAAGCAGGAAGCTAATATTAATTCTTCTAACCCAAACAAAAGGACGAATACTTTAATTAGTGCCAATAAATATACCCTTTCTTAAAAGAAATAAAAATTTAGCCTCAATTCCTCACTAGTCTTTGGCTTCCTACAATTAATTATCAAAGCCAAATTCTATGTCTACCTACTAACACTCTAACAAGATAGAACCAAATCCTAATCAAACTCAATTCTTTCAATATCAAATCAAACAACTTTTAGAATATTCATAAATCAAAATCCAAACTTCCTAAACGCAATTTTTTTGTTCAAAAGTTTGCAAAACAATTTCTCTATATGTATAAAAGCAAAAAAGACAATTAGTTATGCAAACTTAATATATAGTATTAGTTATAAATTTTTAAAACTTAAAAAAAAACACAATTTAACAATTTTGTAAGGGTTTTGTAAGGGTTCACTTACGTTAGATCACAAGTGATTCTTAAAAGTCTAAACAAATATGATAAATCACCCCAACATACATAACCTTTGACATATTAATCTAACATTAATTCAATTCTAACATTGTTAATTATAACAACATCTGTTCCCCAAAATAATTATTTACATTAACAATATTCTACAAACGCAGAATAATTATTTACATTAACAATATTAACAATAATTATTAACATCTGTTCACCAAATTAATTAATTATTTACATTAACAATAATTATTTACATTGTTAACCCACGCACCTGATTTTCTCAAAATCCAAGTGCAGAATCCAAGTGCATGCAGCAACAATATAACCCAGAACGCAGAATCAAGTGCACACACCAACAATCCAGAAAGGCAGAATCCAATTGCAGCAACAATATTCTACAAACGCAGAAAGTAAATTCTTAATTGCTTCACATAATAATCCAACTCACGCCTCATATGCACATGATCAAAAGAAACCTAGAAACGCACCTGAATAATTCTGAGAATGCTGCAGCAGCAGCAAATGGGAAGACCCACACGGGCAGGGGAATGGGAGAAGAGGGAAGACAAATGCAGGGGAGGGGAGGTGCGCCTTTGCTCAGTGAATGAGTTCTGAAGCTCAGCTCATGGGTTTGGGAGAAGAGAGGAAACGAATGCAGCAAGGGAAATGCAAATCTGAGACGCTCACGGGTATGGCTTTGGAATTTGTTCAGTGCAGCAGAAATGAAATGCAGCTCACGGGTTTGGGAGAAGAGAGAAAACAAATGAAGCAGGGGACATTAACGGGTATGGCTTTGGCACAGAAGGTAAAGCTGCCATGTACAGTGAATGAGGTGATGTTTCTGGGCTGTTTAGACGTCCCCAGTGTCTCTGGGGACGTCTAAAGTGGACTTTAGACGTCCCCAGAGAAACTGGGGACGTCTAAAGTGCAGTTTAGACGTCCCCAGTTTCCCTGGGGACGTCTAAACCCCACTTTAGACGTCCCCAGTTTCCCTGGGGACGTCTAAAGTCCACTTTAGACGTCCCCAGAGACACTGGGGACGTCTAAAGTGTTGAAATTTTACACATTCGGTCAAATTCATCCAGCGCCTTATCCACCCGCCAAATATTTAACTTTGGACGTCCCTAACTTAAAAAGGGGACGTCCTTTAGGGACGTAGAAGGTCTTGTTTGTAGTAGTGTATTTAAGAAGGTCATAAAAAACAAACAATCTTTTTATGAGTTTAGTGATTGTGATTATAGAGACCTGATCCTTGTTATTATTGATCCTACTACCCTCCTTACCAAAGCAATTCATAAGTTGTCCACAAATTTCTCTTTTTAAGATGTATTGAAGAAATGTGGTTTTTAAGTCTTGCTGTTGGGAAAAAAATGGATGATTCTTTAATTGATAGAGTTTCTTGTTGTATTTGAAATCTTAAGTTAGTTTGTTTTCGTTGGGTTGGATTTGCAGGATTTGATCATTCCAGTAAAGTTTTTGAAAAATAATGCATCTCTATTGCGTGATGCGGAACATATTAAAGTAAAATCCTTAGATTTTCCACAAGGTCAACCCATGAGGAGATTGGTGGAAAGCTTACTTCGTTTGGTTCATAAACCCTTAAAATTTACATTCGTCCTCGATGGTGACAGAAGCACCTTGACGGTACGTTTTATTAACCATTTAATTACCTATCAAATTATCAGTTTTATTCAGTAGAAACTTGTTATATTACTTTTCTAAGACCTATTTATAAGTTACTTTTAGCATGTTTCACTCTCAGACATATAAATAGGACCATAGGAGTACTTGTTATTAGAAAACAACGGCACACCTATGCCCAAATACATAGCTTGAGAATCATGCTTTCTAGCTATATAATTTTTAATTAAACATCTTGATACATTGACTTATTAGTCTTACTGACAGTATGGTTGGAAGACCAATCAATGATCACACAACTCCATCAGAAAAATTAGAATATGATTTTTGACCATGTTAATTATTGTGAGGCAAATCAATGTGCTAGCTGGGATTTGTTGATAGCTAGATAATCTCATTGCCTATCAATGCAATTTAATATGTTAACTCATCTTCCTTTAGCATTTATTAAAGTGGATTGAATTATATATGAGAGGAATAAGGTTTTATCATATTATAATTATAAAAACATGCAATGAAATGGATTTGGAAAATATTGCAGTTTGAATATGAGAATAAAGCGGTGAAGAGGAAGAGGGTGGAAAAGAGATGCTGTTTAGGGATTCCCACAAAATGCTGGCGACACTATGCATTCAAGGTGGATATTGAAGGCGTCAACGAAAATGAGAGAAGCAGCTTGGACAAGTTGTTTGATCGTTACATGCCTTAATTATTGAACACAGACACACACACACACCCCTTATTATGATTTACTCTCTGTTTTAAATGTTTTGAAGCGTCCATCCTTGAAACTTTCTAAATGTAAGACTTAATTACTTAATTTGATGGATTAAGTATGTTAGTTAAGTTAGTTAATGTGAGATATTTTTTTCCCTCCAACCATCTTTCTTTGTTCTCCCCCTCCCCCTTTTACTTGATTATTGTTGAGAGAATATCAATATAATTTATTTGGGAAAAAATTGGTAAATATGTGAAGTATATCTTATATTTACTCTGTTTTAAATCTTTGGCCTTAAATTTACTTTGATAGAAGTTTGGTCAATTTGAAGCGTCAGTGATTAATATAAGATTCACAAGAAGTGTTGAGGAGCTCGTACCGTTCGCCATACAGTTTTTGCCACAACAGCTTTGGTGAATTGCTATACATTAAGGTCACCTAAACAAACTTGAACCCACTAAAGCATATGCAAATGAGAGTTTCGTAACAGAGAGTAACTAACTACCTACACTATTATAATACTATTTTTGGAAAGATTAAGAAAGCTAAATAAATTAACTTAAAGTGTTTATATTTATCTTTTTTGTACCAAACTAATTAGTTTGACTTATAAACTGATATATAATCATATGATGCATGACATGTGTTATGATTAACTAACTTATTTAGCTTTCTTAACCTTTCTGAAAAAAAATCAACTAAGTGTTATATTGAGGATTAGAGGTATTATAAGAAAGTATAATAATGACATCATGTGAGGGAGTTGATGACGTAGGAGAGGGAGTAGAAGAAGGGGAAGAGATAATGAAAGTAATGAAGGCCATCCGAGTGGGGAATGGCACACTTGGTCAGCGCGCTATGTCTGCGTCGCCCGACCAATATTCTTCATTTCTTTTCTGCCTTTAATTACACACACACACACACACACACACACACACACACACATTTTCATCTTATTGTTAATTACAAATAGATTTCGTGCTAAATATACTTTCATATTATTTCTTTTATATATAAGGACTACCTTTAAACTTTTAAGAAAACAATTCTAAATAAATACCTCCAACGTTTTCTTAATTCAAATAAATCCACAAAATCTAAGGGTCTATTTGGATCAATGTTTGTAAAATTGACTTTTATTTCGACTGATTTTTACAATGACTTGGTATTTGTTGAATGACCTTTAGCCTCTATCTGTAGACTTTATTCTTACTATCTAAACTAGTCTCAATTAGGAGTTATATGCATACACACACATATATGTTGGCAGACTATATTTAGTGGCATACTGCTGCTGCTGTTTTTTTTTTTTTTTTGGGTGTATGTGTTGATATTAACCGTAATAATTGTAAAATTTAGGGAAAATTCTATTTAAGGACCAAAATGACAATTTTTTATAGATAAGAACATTAGTTTTGTAAAAATATTCTGTAAGATTATATCCTTCAATGAGAATAAAAATAGATGTGTGATAACTGAAAGGTCCTGACTCCTGTGTATAACTATTGGGCAAGGCAAATTATTTGTCTAATGATGAGCATTTTAGTGATAACTCATTTTTTTATTTTTAAAGAAAGCCTGATACCTCTAAGGCTATGGGTGATCAATAATTTATTATAACTTACTTGAGAGTAGAATAAAAATAAATCATTCATTTTTATTTATTGAAATGATATTATTCAATTCAATTGAATAATTTTAGTTAAAATACATTTTAATTCCATTTTTAAAATTATTCTTGATAAATACATTTATATACGTCTATGTGCGTAGGATATCAACCGCAAAATTTTTTTTTACCCTATAAAATATCATATCAATGATATCATTATATCTCAATGGAAAAAAAATATATCATTGTATAGATTTCCAAGCATGCCAACACAAGGTTGATCTAGTTATATAAGGCCTCGTTAGATCTCTTTGGATTTTAAATTCGAGTCTCCGAAAAGACACCTATGAACAATAGTGGAAGGGGTGGTCACATACCCGATAATTGATGATGATGATATATATATATATATATATCCAAAATCTATATTATACGTTATGTTATATAATGTGATATCAAATATGCAATAAATTTATTCTGCGTGATCGATGATAGGCTAAATAAGTCTCCGTATAGATACAAGATACAGTATCTAGGGACCATGTGATAGAATACTCACGGCCGCCTCTCTTTACCTTTTTTAGCATGAAGCTCTAAATTTATAATACCGGCATATATACATATTTATTTAAATATTATTTTATTATTATGATATGCATCTGATATTTGAAAATAGAGATAAATAAATATTGAGATATACATATGATATTTTAAAAATATAAATTTAAATATCTAAATATTTAAACAGTGCTTATAAAAGATCTTTATCAAATAATTATCCATATATCAAACGAAATATAATTAGATGTTCACATGCATGGGTATTTAAATTAAATAGGATTTGATACGATTGCGGGTGAATGGTTTGATGTGAATTTGGGTGATTTGGGTAGCTTCTTGTTTTCCTATTTTTGACCATGATTATTATTTTATGTTTCGTAAGTATAATTATAATATTTTTGGGTTGGATTTAAAAAATTGAATAAGTGGTTTAAAAGTTTTTAATTACTTTTTCTTACTCTTTTATTTTATATATTATTTTTAATTTTTATTAAGATCAACATTGTTTTTAATTATTTTTTTAACTCTTTTATTTTATATATTCTTTTTATTAAAATTAATGTTATAGCCTCACTTCTTTAATTTTTTAAATCCAACCCATAACAATTTCCTCCCTCCAAATCTCTAGTACAAAACAGCCCCTAAGAAAATACATTCTTTCTAGTATATTAACCCTTTTAGACCGTAGAGGAAGACGCTGTATCGACCAATCGACCTCTTAATAGCAGAGATTCCTCAATAACAGTAACTTCTCCGAACTCAACATCCTCGCAGGTAATTTTTATCATATGATTTGACATAACTGCTAGGACTTTGAGGAGATGGAAGAGACAAACACAAGCAGGTTGAAAAAGCAAGAGACAATAATGCTAAGTCTGAAGATCGTCCTCAACATCTCCTCTATCCACGACATCATGAATCTTCTACCTTAGGAGGACGCTGCCAGTTTAGTGTTTTATCCAAAACCTTCTATTCTTTGTGGCTTTCCTTTCCTGTACTTCACTTAGGCCACAGTACACAATGTCATATCCCATATTTTGGGCTTATAATTTCAAGAAAAATTCCTAGAGACACAAGAATGCAGAGAATAATTCTTCAGATTATATTTGTGGCTTGACTGAGGTATAAATGAGAAAATTTACCTCAGAAAGGAAGTTTAAATAATTATTGATTTTTTTTTAATAAAGGATGATTAGCCAAATTTAAATATGAAAAATCCAAGGAGGCCTCAAATAAATGGGAAAACAAAAAACAGGGGAAAATAATTTTATGATAGGAATGAGTTCTTCAAAGAATTACTTATGAAAAATAATTCCAAAGTATGTCACGGAATTAATTATGTTAATGAGAAAATTTACTATGGTTAGAGTGGATGGATGGCAAGATTAGTAAATAGCATCTCACATCCAAGGTCAAAGGGGGAAGTTTAAAATCTACCTCAAGGATAAGATTGCAAGAGATGAATGGTCAAGATTTAGCTTTGAAAAGTAAAGCTATCGATTTTTAAAGTACAAATTTGGCCAAATATGATTGGTTGAAGCCAAAATTTATGGAAAATGATGTAATTATGCAATTAAAACCATATTTGTCCATTTCTTTCATTAATTTCGGTGGGCAACTAGAAAAGAAAGTCTTATGATCTCCTAATAGCCCATGTAGCGTGATCTAAGCCAGGAAGTGAAGGAAGAATAATTATTGGCAATTTGATCATAATGAAAGCATTAAAATAATATATTTATGAGGAGGTAGACTTGGAATTTTATCAAATGTGATTAAGAAATGAGATAAAAGCCATTTTACTCCCTCATTTGGTCCATAAGATCGGTTGATCGAAACAAGAAAGGTAGAGAGAGAGCATGAGCTGGACAATCCATGAGTTTCTAAAAGTACAAGTGTGGCATGATGTTAGGCATGGTGGAGGGGAAGAATAAATTATAGCCATTGGATCATGGAAGTCATTAAAATAACATAAAAACAACGCCACTCTCTCATTTAACTCATATGTGGGGTTTGCATGCCCTGCCTGCGCATCGCATCTATGAGCAGGGCATGCTCATCCCTCAATTTTGGTGTGAGGGACCATTTTTTATTTAATTTTTTATATATTCTTATTTATTTAAATTAAATTGTATGCTATATCCTAAAATATTTTTGGCACCCAGTGTTTCAAATTAATTAATTTCTAATCTTGAATTTAGAAATATTTTTCTTGTAACATTAGCATCCTGAAATATTTTTTCAGTAGCATATAATATTTGAAATATTTTTTCAGCACCCAATATCTCAAGTTAATTAATTTTTAGTGCATGGAGTATTTTTTTTACTAAAAAAAAAGCCTTTTATTTGGGGACGAGCATTCCATGCTCATCTTTTTGATGAGCAGGGGAATGTGGATTCATGTGTCACCAACATGAAAAGGGAGGAAAGAGGGACGAAAGTCAGAATAAAGAGAGAAAGAAGAGAAAAATCGAGAAAGAAGGAAGAAGAACAAGCAAAACCGAGTTAAGTTGACGAGTTAAACTCATCCCTACCCTTAATCCTTTTGTTTGAAGCTTTCTGGTACTGGAACTAGTCTCAAATGTGTTTATTCAATTTCTTGATGTCTGTTTACATTGATTTTAGACCTATTTATACTACTAAACTTGTATTAAAATAAGGAAAAGAAAATCTAGTATTTAACGTTGGTGTGCCTACACCAACTCTCCTTCCAGACCAACCCCCGGTCGTTGGCCGTCTTTCCATGTTTCTTTCGTCATGCCTTACGTCATTTCATGTGCTTTGTTTCATTTTCTGCTATGTTTCATTCTCCCCGGGTGATAAGTATATATTTTATAAGTAAATAGGTATATATTTTGGATATATTCATGGGATTTATTAATATTTTATGCCTATTTAATTATAGTTTATATACTTTTCTATCTTTTCATTAAGAATAGGATAATAAGAAATCTTAATAGAAAATATACTCATATCCTATTTTATTTTGTAGGAGATATTATGAACTTGATGGTAGAAGACAAATAAGAAAAGAATATATATATATATATATATATATAAAATCGTGCAGACCCACACATGGATTAAAAAATGAAAGCAATATCCTGAAGATCCACGTCACAACTCAACAGATTTAGTTGCTGAGAAGAATTCAATATGTTTGTGTGTGTGTGTATATATATATTATATTATTATATTGGGAGATGAAAATCGTTGATAAGAGCTCATGCCAAATTCAAATGCTAAAGAAAATTTGTGGGTCCCATGTATCTCTTTACATATATATTATTATATGGAAAAGAGATAAAGTTGACCAAGTTTAGTGGGCCCCACATGAGGAAAAGATAGAACTAATATGAGATTCAGATTTAGCCAAAATATGGGATATGATATATATTCAGGATATCCAGATAGAGACGTCGCGCCTGCAGCAAAAAGCACTATAAACAATATCTATAAAAAGGGGATAGCTGAGACCGAGGGAAGGCACAGAACGCTGAGACGGAGACACAGCAGGGACACGAGACAGATCCAAGGAGCTGAGACGCGCATAGTCGGACGCGAAGCAGAGTCACGATCAAGCGAGGAGTAGAGCGAGAAGAAGAGATTAGGGAGCTTGGACTTGAAGATTCAAAGAGATTTGGAGCTTTAAAATTGGTTTTCTATTAATTTTCTTTTCTCTTTTTCTTAGTTTATGATATAAACCAAATTATTATTTATGGTTTTGGTTTGTTGATAAACATGAGTAACTAATTTTCTCATTCTAGGATTTTCTTGAACCTATTTATGGATTGAATTATTTATTTACTCTCTTTTTGCATCGAATGAAGTTTTTGTATTGATTTTATCTTGCTCTTAATGCCTCTAAATGCATGATCACCATTTAGTTGTCTTGTTCATTTAAATTAATCTTGAGAAAGATAATTTAAGTGTGGAACTTGGGTAAAATCATGTTAGACTTGAAGTTTAGGTATATTAAACGGATGGTTTGTTAGTATCATAGAGATATAGTTACTAACCTAGCATTGTCACATTAAGATTGATGTTTAAAGTTAGTCCTTATAAATTAATACAAGAGATTGATTAGTTTATTAGGATAAATATTTGGTTTTGACTAGAGAGAGCGTTATCGAATGTCTTTGAATCTTAGACAAATACATATCTTCGTTTTATTGCTTATTGAGGGTAAATTAATTAGTTCATGAAATAAATAGGGGATAGATAATCCTGGGTTCCTCATGTCTTGAAGTTCTTGATTTAATCAATTAATTCTTAAGTATAAAATTTCCTTCAAAATATTCTCACTTAACCTGATTGATAATTTGATTAAGATAATTAATTCGTTTTTGTCATAGTCCTCGTGGGAGCGATCTTTTTATATTACTTGCGACCCGTACGATTGCGGTAAAGCTAGACGGCTAACATCGGGTTGGACAGGACTCGTCCTCGAGTTAGAATCAACATCATCAATATATGGAGACCGATCCGCAACATTGAAAGTGGTTGAAACACCGTAGGCACCACGAAATTCCACTTTGTAGGCATTGTTGTTAATTTTCTACACAATCTTGAATGGGCCATTAGCTCGTAGAGACAACTTGGCGTTCGGTTGTTTAAGGAAACATTCTTTTCTTAAATATATCCAGACTAAATCTCCCATATTAAAGACTTGATGCCTTCGATGCTTGTGCCGTTGTGCCTTGAGTTTCAAACTCTAGTTCTGAATCCTATTACAGACCTGCTCATGTAGTTTCTTAATTTCCTTGGCCCGCTGGTCCGCATTGACACTATATTGTTGCTTATCAGAGGATGGTGTCAAATCAAGTGGGCTAAGAGGACGGGTATCATAAACAACTTCAAAATGGCACTTTCCGGTTGCTTGATTAACTAAATTGTTGTAAGCAAATTCAACTTGAGCAAGAATAAGATCCCATTGCTTTAAGTTCTTTCCAACAAAGCTTCGTAAAAGATTTCCAAGAATTTTGTTAACAGCTTCCTTTTTGTCCATCAGTTTGAGGATGGCTAGCATTGCTAAACTGAAACTTAGTTCCCATCTTCTTCCATAAAGTCCTCTAAAAATGGCTTACAAACTTGATGTCTCTATCAGAGGTGACGGTTTTGGGAATGTCATGGAAACGAACAATCTCCTTAAAGTACAAATCTGTAACTTGAACCACATCATTAGTCTTTTGGCAAGGGATGAAGTGAGCCATCTTTGAAAAACGGTCAACAACCACCATTATAGAGTCCTTATGTCTTTGGGTCCGAGGTAACCCGAGGACAAAATCCATACTCACATCCTCCCAAGGTGCTTCGGGTATTGGCAGCAGCATATACAACCCGGTATTTTGGCTTTTGGATTTAGCCAGATGGCATGTTCTGCACCTTTGGATATGTTTGTCTATATCCCATTCAAGTCTTGGCCAATAGAAGTTCTCTTTTACTAAGGCCACATTTTTATCTCTACCGAAATGACCAGCTAATCCTCCATTATAGGCTTCCCAAATTATAGCTTCTCGAAGTGAGCAATGAGGAATGCAAAGGGTTTTTCTTTTGAATAAAAATCCTTCTTCCCTATAATAGTGCTGAAATAGCTGAGATTCAGTGACACTCCAGGCACCCTAGAAATCAAGATCATCTTGGTACAACTCTTTTATAGTTTCAAAACCCATTACTTTGGTTTGAATAGTCATTAACAAAGCATGGCAACGACTAAGCGCATCAGCTACTGAATTTAGGACTCCAACTTTATGCTTGAGTAAAAATGGATAGGTCTGCAACATTTCACTCCAAGCGGCATGACTTCGATTGATCTTCTGTTGAGAATTAGCTTAATGCATCTTTGATACTCCTCATTCCATATAACTTTGTGTAAATGAAACAAACCCATTTGGAAGATCCCTTATGGGATTCTCATAAATATCATATTTATAATTACCTTTCTTTGAAATTTAAAATTAAAAGAATCAATGTCTGAACATAGTTTTTGTCAATAAGAATTGGATATATAAATACCCTATTAGAATTTAGAGCTTCGTGATAATAGTTTCATTGCTTCCCTATGTAAACACTTCTAATCATGTATGAAATTAACATGAAGACTCCATAAGTAATATTTTCAAATTTTCTTGCAATGACTCCATATATTTAAATCATTATGTAAAATAAATAAAAAGTAAAATTATATAAAATAAATAATAATTTTTTAAATTTATTGAAACTCTTATCACTAAGCCTCTAATATCACAAAACTTTCTTACGTAGAAAACTCAATTGAGCATCAAATTTGAATATAATCGAAAAGGCCTCATTTATATATGAAGTTTTTTTTTTTGTTGGTACAAACAAATATATGAAGTTAGAGTAAGTTGTCATTCACTTACTTGATAAGTTTTATTTTGGCCCAAATAATAAGTACTATAGTGGCACGATTTGCCATCACAGTAGACTTTTAAATAAGAGTTCACCCTTGTTGCTACCTGAGTACCTAAACCAACCTTCATCATGTCACCTATCTTATACTCACATATTTGCTTCAATTCACTAACAATTCTCCTCAATCATAAAAAAATTTCCTTTCCAAAATATCACTAAATTCAATTCAAGAATAATGCACATTCACCATTCAAGGCATCCTTAGTTTTTGCATTCACAAAAATTTTATAACATTTTTAACTTGATTCTTGTTATTTGACTCTTAAATAACTATTCCAACAAAGCTTTTATAATAATATCTCGTTTTAATTTAATAACACCATAGAGTGAAATCTAATCAAGGTTACATTACTCATAGCAAGGTATTAGCTTTAGTTATAACTCTTTTCTTTCAAGCATTTCAACAAACAATTGATCAGCAATTTATAATATATTCATTAAACAAGCTCCATAGATAAATAAATTAATTACCATATATAAACAAACAATTTTCCAAACAACATCCATTCATGCATTCACATTCATATATATATATATATATTTATAAGAAGATATACTAAATATTTAAAATTTGTTTAATTTGAAATTAATTATATTGAAAAAATTATAATAAATATATAAATTTTATTTAATTTATTATTAGTTTTTTTTAATAATTTATTATATATATTTATATATAATTTATTATTTATGATGATATTATATATATATATATATATATATTTGTAATAATATTTTGTAGGTTCTCTTTGGCTCAACTACCTGATAAGGTACGTACGAGTATGAGTAGGAGACACATGACAATGATGAGGGGACATGTGGCGCATTACGAGGCTTGGACACGTGGCTACTGCCAACGATGGGGTGGCGGGTGTTGGATGTGGGTACCGGAGCTGATAGGTGGTGGCAGTCGGCAAAGGATCTAGCAATGAGGTGGTCTTCTGCGGACGTGATACGTGGCTTCTCTTGAAATGGTCAACATGGCATTTTAAAATTAAAAAATAAAAACAATTAGTGACAGTTACAAATTTTCAATGGAATCCTATGGAAAATTTGTGATGGAATTGGAATTCCGTCGAAAATTGATTTACCACGCATCTATTAGCGAGGAAATGGACTCCATCAGAAAACCGTTTCCATCACAAATCCATTAGAAATTGCGAATTTTCGTGGCAAATTTTGTTGGAAGTTTAGTGTTTTATTGTGGCAATTTTTTGAAATTGAAATTTATTTTTAATTAACATTAATTAATGACTAATAATTTAATATTATAAATATTATTTTTAATATAAAATTATAAATATAATTTTAATAAATAATAATATAATATTAATAACTAATAATTTATTTTTAATTAAAATTAATTAATAAATAATATTATAATATTTTTTTATATAAAATTTATTAAACATATAATAATTTTTTTTCCAGGAAATTTGCCATGGAATATTCACAGAATTTTTCGTGGCTAATTTTGCCAAACTAAATAAATTTCTTTTGAATAAAATCTTATTTATCCAAAAGGGAAATTCCCATTCAAACTCATTTGAAATGCTTAAATTTAAATTGAAACTTGCACTTACAAATCCCTAATCAGGCCAAAAGGCTTCATTAGATATTTTTGAATATTGTTAAAAACCATAATGCCTCTCTAATTAAAATAAGGAGAGAGCATCGCATCACATCATGACATTTAAACTAGCTCTTGGTTTTTGATAAAATTTAATAACAATCCTTATTATTAAGAAATTTTAAAGAAAATAACTTACTTTTGCGAGTGCCATACAAATAAAATAATACAGAATAACGTGTATAGCAATGCACAGAACAACATTAATTTGGATAATACAAGTATAGCTAGCAAATACTTGTTCAAAGTTGCCTTTCAGTTCACAAAGATGTACGAAATAGAACTATTCAAGAACAAAAAAATAGTACTCCCTCCGATCCTAAATATAAAATAAAGTTGACTTTTTTAGTTAATTAAATTACTTTAGAATATTTTTATTTTTATTTTTTTCTCCAAACTAAGTAGTTTGACCAATAAACTGATATATAATCTAATAATATGATATAATTAAATAACTTATTTAACTTCCTTAATCTCTCTAAAAAGGTCAACTCTGTCCTATATTTAGGACTGGAGGGAGTAGCATTTAAGTGGTAATTACTGTGAACAATCCTCAAAAGCATTAGTCTCATCACAAGAGATGTAGATTGTAATAACACACTCTTCACATCTAGGTAAATCTCACCAATCCTAATATTTGATTTAGTTTCTATCCTCAATTGCTTAACAAAGAAAGATGATCAGAAACCCTAGAAACCCTATAAAAGGAACCATGGCTAAGACATGAAACATAATTATAATGCAGTACCGGAATACCTATCTAGCTAATCCACTATTATCACGAGAGAAATTAAAGATGATGTTTCCAAGATTCGCTTACAAGAACTTGCATTTAAACAAAATAACTCTTTTATAGGCCATTTAAATGTCATTTTGAAAGAAGACTTGGATCAATCACACGCGACATTCAAACAAGTTCATCAACTTCTTAATCTTCAAATCTCTTGTCTAACGATTTCCAAACACCCATGAATAGAATTACTATGCTTTTCTAATTAAAAAAAAAAGAAATTACTATCCTTTCCAAATTTAATTCATCACCAAGAATCAGTACAAACCCAAGAAAACAGAACCTAAATCAATCTTCCTATTACAACAACCAAAACAATTAGAACAAAATTTCCTATCCAAATAAGCACCTAAAACTTCAACTTCAGTTTGTCTAAACTTTCTTCTTCTCTCCTACATCATGCACAGGCCACAGAACAACACCAGGAAAATAAACACACGGCTGCTACACAGAATCGAGGAAGGAGAGAAGTTTTCGGACATAGCACTGAAGAACAGAGTTGGAGGAGGCAAGGTTGGTGTGTGCTGAAGAAGATGAAGAGGATGAAGGTGCCTCACGCACACCCACGAGACGACGTCGTTTGAAGCAGCAGAAGAAGAAGCATGGCTGACCAGAAAAGGAGAAAACCCCAACACCGTTGTTGCGCGGGCAGCCTCTGATTCCTCAAATAATGGACTGACGAGAAATATCTTTTTAACACCTTTTCTATACATAACTACTAAGCAGCTCCCAAATTCTGTTCTCTTTTTTTTTTTTTACATACAAAAAAAAAAATCGTTAGCGACTCTATTATCATTTGATTTTCCATATTTAAAAATTCAAAATTTTGGCACCACACACCTATTTATTGCATGATTTATTTTTATTTAAAAATATAAACATGTTAAAGAATTAAAATATATGTAAGTATGTTTTGTCGGTGTTTAATTGCTCAATCATCACTTAAAATTGTTAAAGCAGCTTTTTGCTAAATGAGATAAACAATGTTAACATTAAGGACTAAGAATACATTTTACAAATTTAAAGGACTAAATTGAATCGGGAGGTAAAATTAGAGGACCAAGCATCTATGTAGCGCCCGAAATTTGAAAAAAATGGAGCCGCCACCAAAGTTTTAAAATAGGATAATTTTGAAAACTTTATTTTGAGCAGAAACTAGTCTTCAAAACCCAAACCTCGACAATCATATCTCTATAAAACTTTGGTCGCTATAGCCGCCACCAAAGTTTTATATATGGTAATTCCACCGCTCAACAATAGACTTATTGGTATGCCATCACTTGTGTCATGCTCTATCCTCATGACACAAGAGCATGACATGACTCTTAGACAACATCGTGGAAGAATTCGGGATGTCTCCTGAATTACAATTACAGTGTGTTCGTCAATAATAAAGTGATAATAATCATGGACACGTTCACCCCATGCTCTAGAGTCATTCCAGTAAGAAGATATGATTGATGTTCAGTGAATCTGGAAAGGAAAGCGTCCATTGCTTTCTTAGAGTGTAATACCCTGAGTATAAATGTACCCTATGAAACCACAAATAATTATTGTTAAAAGAGTGAATGATGTCGAGCAAGAATTACTAAAAAAGTTAATACTATAACTGTGAACCCTTTTATCATAGAAGATAATCTTGGCGCCGATAAACTGACGACCAATTCGAGTCCACGCATCATTAGTTCTATTGATTTCTCAGGTGATTAATCGATCCACCATTAGATGCAGACGACAATTCACAATGCCTACATGTAAGCCTTCAATAACTGCTTCGTGTAATTCTTCCATTATATACAGCAGACACTGCAACATCGGTGGGACTGCTGTATATAGTATAGAGTTTACACCAATTAAAGATGCACACTTCCCTCACGTATGATACATCAGCATGTCAGTTTCTCCTCTGTTTATATAGGATAGTTTCTTAAAAACACAACTTTTCAGTTTTGCGAAACTGATGTGAAACAAAACTGAATAAATGAGGTATATTATTTAAATAGTGTATATCTTTATTTTGTTTTTTTGTTTTAATTTTTTGCCATGGATATATCTTTAATTTGCTCATGTATATAATAAGTCGAATCTGGACAGTATAAACATGAACCCAAATGATCCAACCTGTTCACGTGAATTACGAACAACTATGCGAAAAATTTCTCTATGGAATGAAATCGCTCGCTTATTTGTCCTGACTGTAATAAATAGTCTCCAATTGACGCGTTGGCCCATACTGTCTGAAGTCATGTACTCTATCAGATACATCCGCACAATGGACGCTGTATGCACGTTATTTTGTGTTCCAAAGGTCATCTCGTCTGTCTATTTTTTTTATTTTTTATTTAAACATGAATCTCACCGACATGTGATACTTTATATGATTACAAATATAATAAAAGAATATCTTAATGATATTTGTGTTCTATGTATATTCTAAACTTGAATTAGAAAATGAATGATATTTGTGTTCTTCATGGTAAAATAACTTGCACTGCCAAACATAATGATATTTGTGTTCTACGTAGTTAATTTCTAAACTTGAATTAGTATGCTGTTACAAAAAATATTTCAAACAACACGACTTCAATAATATTTTTTCAATGCTATTAATTTGTTATAACATGTAGCTATTTTAATATATTTCAGAAAATGAATTAAAAAAATACAAAGTTAGTAAACAATATCTTCTTGCCCTTTCTTCTTCCATTATCATGATTCACATTCAACAATTTCGTGACTGTGTGTGTGGAACTCAGGTATCTTACAACCACTAAATTACACAAGGTATGAGACAAAAACATGCATAATTATTAAGGTTGTCAACACAATTTTAACCACATAACTAACATTGGATCACGGTAGTAGACATGCAGATGGTCACGACTGAAATGAACCTGGGTTTACTACTTTTTGATATGGAACAGGTATTAAGGAGTTGCGAACTTAAAAAAACATATTTGATTTTTGATACAGAACTGATGGTGCACGGTTTGCGTTTACAGAAAATGAACAGATGCGAGTCTTGCCGTAATCCTGAAACTGAAGTACCAAGATTAGAACAGTTGGATGGAAAGTATTCACATTTGTGCTAAACGTTGCATCTTTGCCACGTATCACGGTCCAATCCACCACACATCACGCCGTTAGATTGCAAAGACATTATGAAATGTTCTGATAAAATAAAATATATTTAAATTTTAAATTCATACGCTATGAACATTGTTGTCAAACTCGCGAGTTAATTCTCCGAGTTTACTGTTTTTACGTTTCTAACTTATAAAATTGAGTCGAGTCATTGGTAAACTCATGACCGTTATAAACTCGGTTAAATTCACGAGTTTATACACAGAGTTTACCATTTTTACGTTTCTAGCTTACAAAACTATGTTAACACACCCTTAAACTCGTGTTAACTTTTTCAATTTGATTATGCTCAACGGCTTTATATATGAATTTTACAAAAATTTATTTGTTAAATACGATAAATTATGAATGTTGATAGATTTAATTTCAATTATTTGGATTTAAAATATATTTAAATCAAATTGTTGTTAATTTTTTATATTTCAATTATTTAATTATATATTAATAATATCTATTTAATGGTAAAACTAAACTTTTACGAGTTTACGATACGAGTTCACGATACGAATTTACATCACTATCACGAGTTTGTTTAAACTCGCGAGTTTGACAACCTTAACTATGAATCTATGATACATAAATCAATAATCAGTTGAACATTTACTGTCAAGGCCGTTTGAAATACCAAAACCGAAGCTTATTACATCATAGCTCCATTTTCGGAAGACCTTTTTCTTTAGCCATACTCACCACTTTCTCTGTCATGTTATATATAATTTTTAAAACAACTCATGCCGCTAATTATAAAAGGTAAACATTTATTTAAATGACGTAATGAAAAACAATTTATGAGTAACTATGAAATTCAGAATTGTAGATAGTTTTCATCAACAACATTTTATAGTTTTTTTAATATAATCTTATATTTAGTTATTTTAACGTTTATAATGCAATTGTACAATATTCAGATAAATCAATCTTTTACTTATTACCATCTGGTTAGGTTGCCCTTTACCCTTGGACTAATGGTGAATATAATCTTGCTGGGGCAAGGCATCAACTTTATATAAATTTGCAATAGATCAATTATAAGTTTTAAACAAAAGCAACCTATTTATTAGAAAACTACCTATTAATAATTCACGATGATTCATATGTTATAACATGTACATACTCTGATATATTCCGATTAAAAAGTGAATATCACAAAATTTACTAAACCTTCTTCCACTTACATAATAAACGAACTATAGGAAATTAGCTATTGCTCAACAAATGCATATATATATATATATATATATATATATATTACTATTGTCAACAGCCTAAAAATCTCATATTTAACACTTGAGCACCGTAACTAAACATGCAGATAACAACTAATGAAATTTACCCCAACTTACTGGCCTATGCAACATAACATATATTAGTAAGTTTGAATGTCAATAAAGCTATAATTCTTTATATATAGAACCGAGAATTGAAATGTTTAAATATGTAGGAAGGAGAATTCAAAAGTCGAAATTTGAAACACAACACCGCACTTACTACTATCATGGCATATTCGTATTGCACACAATTTCAATCATATCAAATATCTAGAACAAAGGCTACCAAAAGATGAGCAATATAGTGTGCGCTCAAGAGAACAAAATAATCATTCAGCCTTACATCTCATTAAGGCTGGGCTACATATAACTCTAATCAGACCTCATCAGTATATATAAGGATCATCTTTGACTCAATCTCCTTGAGCTTTTCGAAGTATGGTTGAACATGAAGTCTTGTAGCGTCAGAATATGATCTCATTGTTGGAAGACCTATGACAAATTGAGGCAAAATCAACTATTAATTGTGAAATTGCAACATATAACACTGATGACAACTGAAAAGAAAAACTTTAAAATCTAGCATCACAAACCGTCTAGTGTGGGCAATCCGGTGACGCAGTATTCAATCAGCACAAACTCACAATATCCCTCACCTTGTCTATATCTTCCTGCATCCACTCAACTAAGGCTCCACGAAGAATAACCATGATCGTATCCTTTATTTTACCAGAGTCGATAACTTTTATTACTTTTTTGAAATTGACAGTAAAATGTGTAGGATTAAATAACAGATTACAATATGAAATAAAAAAAACCTTCTTTTTCTGATCCTTCTGGTCTGTATGGTCAATGTAAGCTCCTTCTGAGAAATACCCATATACTCCACCATGTTAATATCTGAGGTGTGCATCAGGTTTCCATATACATCTATAAATTTCATAACAATTTATACTCTACAATACGATTAATAACAGATACACTAGCTTTTTAGATATTGATATTAACTTTCGGGCATAACCAACTAAAAAAAGGGGAATGATTGCCTTCGTTAAGTGATTTACCGTATAAGCGTTCATCCCGAGGAAAAAAGATACTAAATCAGAAGGCGATTTCAGAACAAACAATTCCTTTAGCACATATGCAAAACTTTCATGTACTACTGTAACACCCCAAATTTTATATTCACCAAAAATATATTATAATTAATTGAGAAATTCAATAAAATGGTGAATATTTATGAATTTGGATCTTGTGAATTTTGAAATATTCATAAGGAAATGAGCAAATTAACTCAAGAAAGGAATTAAATTACAAAAGTGATAGCAAAATCATAATTTTGCCAATTTAGCCCAAGATTAATTATTTTATAATTAATTGAATTTAATTTCAATTAATCAAGGAAAATGTATAATTGGATTATTCTTGATGGAATAAATCAAGAATTGTGAAATTGGGGGAGATTATACATAATTCATTTATATGAATTATGGAATTGTTGAAATCATTTTTTTTCCTTCCCTTTCCTCTTGAAATTTTGGCCAACACATGAAAATGAGAGGGAAAATTTAATTCCAAGAGCACATGCTTAATTACTACATGAATATAGTCATGATGGTAATGCTACATGGACATGGTACTTATGGTAATGATGACAATGGTGGAGTGTACACCAAGTGAAGACATGTGCATAGTGGTCATGATAACTGAAGGTATGGTAGAATGCATGATGAGTGATGGTAAGGGAGTAGTAAGTTGAGTGAAGGGATGGCTAAACTTGATTGCATGGTGGAGTACAAGCTTAGATCTAGTTGGAAGAGAACTTGTCTTGTAAGAGGAGAGGGGGGGGGGGGGGGCGGTTTTTCTTGTCTAACCAAGGGAGGAAAAATTTGTCCAAATGTCAAAGGGAACTAAGGGAGTAAGTATGCTATAATTATGAATGAAGCATGGTTGGTGACAAGTGTCACATTAAGGTCCCTTGATGAGATCAATGGTGGAGAATTAAGGGAGGAAGTTTATGAAGCATTTCTCTTCCCTTCCCTTCATACACTTCACGCATAACACAAGAGGGGAGAGAGAGAGAGAGAGAGAGAGAGAGCTTGAGAGCATTTTGAAGAAGCTAGAGAGAAGAAGAAAAAGAGACTTAAGGTAAGAAGCTAAACTCTTAAGGTTTATTGTGATTTTGTCATGGGATCCTTCTCTAAACTCTTGTTTCTCATGAATCCATGGGGTGAAGACACACCTTGAGACCAAGGAAGAGAAGGAGTAAAGGTGCCAAGATTGGAAGCAAGAGGGTAACTTCATGAACTTGCTTTCTTGTGGTGGTGGTGTTGTTGTTTCTTGACTTTTCAAGTTTCTTGGTTGAGTTGAAGAATGAGAAAAGCTATAACCCTAAGGGGTTATGCTGCCCAAATTTCTTTGAATCATGGTTAAGAAGTATTTAAATGAGTTAATAAAGGATTAGAAGTGGAAAAGTACAAGTTTTAGAAGCTAAAACACAAAACTATTTTTTTTCCATTTTTCTTCAATATTTCGTCCAGCACTGTTCCAAGGGGTAGGAGTTTGATTTTCATGAAATAAATGGTTCCATTGGATTCAGTGGGAAAAAATAGGTGGGGTTACAGTTGGGCACTTTTTCGGAAAAGGCCGAAAAAACATAATTACGAAAACGCCCCTGTAATCCTTAAATCGGGGCTGTCAAGGGTATTTTCGTAATTTGAAAGTCAATTTGGTGATTTCGAACCTGAAAATGTATTCCTTGGGCGAAAATACATCAAGATAGCCCTAGTTAAAATTTTGGAAAAATGTGACATCGGGCCGGGTACGGCGGGGCCGGCCGGGGTCCCGGGAGCATTTTGGTAAATTTTTACCATAGACTAATATAACCACAAGAAACACAATGGAAAAAGTCTAAAATGATACTTGGATAGGTTATGACCTATTTCTTATACATTTAATATTTTAGGACCGAGTCGGAGGCCGGACACAAAACGTTTTATGAGACGCATCTAAACAGAGAGTTATAAAGCTTTGAGGTAGGAACATTATCCTTCATACATTATGCCATAATTATGTGATTGTGTGGATGCCATTGTTTGTAAATGCACTTTATTAATCAACATGATTTGCCTAGAAAGGGGCAGTTAGTGCAAGAAGTGCACTTACATTGGAAGTTGGCAGAAGTCCAACAGGTGTAGATTGTGGGGCTGAGCCCTACTCATGTATACATGACAATGATGTGTTTATATTGTTCATTAATTAGTGCATACCTTGGTGCATGTCATATTTACTTTTCGCATTCTCTATGAACGATAGCATGTTTCTACTGGGGTTCTTCGGAATCTCACCCTATTTTTAAATAAACCTCTTAGTGGGTACCAGTGGGTCAAAAGACAAAGGCATAGAGGCTGGAAAGTGAGTGGCACGTGTCTCGAGGCGAGGACATGATAGTGGTTATAATTAGTTTATGTTTAGATATTTTGGAAAATTCTATAAATATTAAAGTTTCCGCTGTATTTTTTGTGTTTCGTTGTCGAACGACATGTGATTGTAAACGAATATTTTTATCAGTGTAATTATACTTTTCTGTATGCCCATTGAATTCCATCTTTATTACTCTTTGATTATCGAAATGGAAACGGGTGTTGACAACTATAGTGTCATCTAAGAACACCAAGTGAAAGAAATCATGGACCTTTTCTCCCCTGTGAACAACGTTGACTTTAGTAAATATCTTACGGATGATTCTTAGAAAATCGTCATAAGAACTTCCGCCTACTAACCCTAAAGTGAAAGCAACCAACAATCCTCATCTCCTACCCATTACATTTAGCTTTCTATAAGTTCATAATGAAATAAAATTTATAAGAATATCATACAATAGACCGAACAACATACCAGTTCGTTGTAAAACACGACATCAGATCCAACATATTCGATCATTTGTTCATCTGCATCTTCATTAAAATGAACATTCATCCTAGTGATAATGCGGTCGACAATGAGAGTGAGACGACTATCAACAGTACCTTCTTCGAGATCGTCAATAAATGTTTTTGGAGAGATGATCCATATCGCTGAAGAAAAACTGTGATTCAGGGTAGAGTTTCCTAATTTTGGTTTGCAGAAGATGAATAGAAAGGAACAATATTTTCACTTAATCATAAAATTGAAGTTCGATTGTCAGAACCGTTCGATGCAAACTATTCAAATCTATCATAACCTTTCGATTAGTGCCACGTATCCAAGTCCACTCCTATTTTTTTTTTCGGAATATATCGAAGCCCATCCCACCAACCATATTGCCAGTAGATTTCAAACTCGTCCTCGTACCTTGTAATTACATTACATTTTTTAAAATCTGAAAAAGAAACTCATTGAATGGCCAAAACGTCGACAAAAAAAAAAAAAAAAGGGGGGCAAAACAGAAAAGAGACAAATGTAAGTTGCCAACGCTGTTCAAAATTCAAATACCAACTCAGGAATTTTTAAAGGCAATTACTCTGAACTCTGAAGACCTGGAATTAATTAGTTAGGTACTAATTGTAATAAAGCAAATTAACGGAAAAAAGGCAAGAAATGTTGCACTTCTGTTGGTTGTCGTAAATGACCAATTACAACATATTTTTATTGGTGAAGATTAACTGCAACGTTTGAATAGAGCTAAATTACAATATTTAAAATTACAACATTTGTTACTTTTTTTAATAATAAAGACTAACCTTTTTATTGGTCTCATATAATAAATAAATCACAAGCTTGTTACGTATACCATAAAAATTAAATTAACAACACTAACAAAACTTCAACGTAATATTTATCTTAAATTATATATAAAGACATAATGTTTAATGTTTGCACATTGCTTTGGAAAAAAAAAAAAAGGTTTGCACATTGCATTATATTACGTACACTAGCTTTTAAATTTTTGCACAAGCTTGTTAAACTTATTTCTAAATTGTATTTTATCTTCTTCATAATCAAGTTCTTCTTCATGTCTCAAAGAAAAACTACTTTTTATTTATACTCTCTATTAAAGACACATCTTTATATTAATTATCTCACACTTCTCAATAATTATGTGTCATCTACCCATTTATTGAACATTATATCAGATACTTTATACTCACATCATAACACAATATATTGAGATGACATGAAAAAAAAACTTGCAAATATGTCCATTATGAAAAGTGACAGTGAAAAGCTAAATCATAAATGTGATCTTAAATGTTACTTCCTCCGATCCTATTTATAAGCAATTTTTCCCTTGATTGAGTAAAATGAACTGGTAGTTAAAAGCAATAAGTGTGTCAAAAATACCATGTCTTTTTTTCCATATATGTGTAAAATAGAAAAAAGAAGCTTGCATCTTCAGAAATAAAGTAAAAGTTGCTCATAAAAAGGATTAGGCCCTATAAAAGAGAATGTTACTTATAAATAGGATCAAAGGAGTATAAACTAAAACCATTTAGAAATTGTAAACTTAGAAATACAGTAAATTAAATAGCAATTTCATTTGTGATAAAAAAATTGATACATATCGTTCGTATAAGCATTTGTTTATTGATCAATGGAACGAATTTTGTTTAACATGTTATATTGTACGATTTTTTTGACTTGAGGACATTATGTTAGATCAGTTCTGACTCATACTACATACAATTGCATTTTCTTTTCTACAACATTATCTCAAACATATAAGCAAGTTATATGATCTATATAACAAATTGTCTTTCAACATACTTAACAAAATAAAAATATACAGATATTAATTAAAACTAATAACAACTAACTTAAACATGAAACTTAAATAACCTACCTATTTGATATTCAAACTCAAACATCTATATATAAGCAAGTTACAGACTTTATATAAGAAACTTGTTTAATATACTATCTTGTTTAGCTTGTCGAATCCTATTCAATGAAATGGAATGATTTGCCTCATTACGAAATGCAATGACATCTGTAAATTGAGGATCAAAATGCACAGTTGTAGCATTTGCAAAATTCGTGACCATTACTTAACCTTGCATAAAAAGAAGAAATTAAAATGACATTCTTATGATCGAACGATGTAGGATTTCGGGCATACTTGGAATCCGTTGATTCACTGAGTACCCACATGAGATCGGAGCACCGATTCGGACTCTGATCACGTTATACGGCAGATTCACCATTGGAGAAGAGAACCCAGAGAGAGAGAGAGAGAGAGAGAGAGAGAGAGAGAGAGAGAGAGAGAGAGAGAGGAGTTTTTGAAAGTTTTCTTGCGGTGTTATTCACTTGCATCCATCGAGTGAGAATAACCCCTTATATTACGTACGGGAGTTATTATGATTTGAAATTCAAATCATAAGGATAAAACTCCTTAATTGAACCCATACTTCTCTATAATTACATAATAGTCCCAACTGAATTGGGCTTGGGCCCTGATCCACCAAGGGTGGACCAGGCATATTCCAACATCTCCCACTCACACTTGGTGGATCAAATGTTATGGGTCATATCTCTTTCTCTTCCATCCTTCTGTCATACTAGGTGCTCTGCCGTAACTGTGTGGGCATGACATCTCCATTTAGGTGTCTTGTATTAGGAATCCCTTTCATAGAGACCAACACAAAACCCCCTGTAGTGCAGCTTGATCATATTAATATAATGCCTCCGATGTCCTAGATTTTACACCATACACACTTTCTTCATGGCCAATCTAATCCCTCTTGAGTCAAGATAAAACTCAGATGGCCTTTCTCATATGCATAGTATCCACACTTATGAAATTACCCAAGTAACATCATAAGGGACTGGTCTCAGACACAAGCATAAGTGTGTATATTCCAAGTAATCTTTCTTTCTCCCATATATCATTTCAATATGAATCAACCGCTTTCTTAACATAATGCCTTTAGATCGTATTGATCATGATCATAGGAAAAATGTTAAAGTAGCAGACGTCAAAACATATCTCCATCATATTGTCAAAGTCAGAGGACATCATGAAAGGGTTAATCTTTCCGAGACTCACACAACAATGAAGCAGGGATCTTTTCACTTGCTTCCCATTTGCGGTTCTCTAGCACATACAGTATGAATCACATGCTACGGTGTTACTCTTATACTATAAGAGCGTATGTCATTTTAATCTTACCATTAACACCGTACAGACTTAAGTTTAGACACACACAGTATTTAAACCAAAATTCTTCAGCTTTACTCATATGACGTCAATTTGAAGAATTTGTTGTCTGGCTACAGGTATCATGGATGTGGGTATCCATAAATTGATCCATATTTATAATTTCGGATCTCATCATGATTGAATGCACTACTAAGTTGAGGCGACATTTAGTGTTGTGTTTCTTCTCTACCATATCAGTTCTCTCACTGCTTTACTGGTGAACACATATGTCTCATCTTTACACACTTCTTCAGAGTGTCAAAGGTGGTCGCTTGTGTGAGAAAGCCAACCTCATCAACCTGTACGACATACTAGACATTGTATACTTTCGCATACACATGTAAAACCATAATGAAGTATCTATACTTTACTTCCTATGCACGCCAAAGGACTCATTATGCTCTTCATGTATTTCCTTGGCCACATGCTTAGTTGGGGGACTTTGCATAGGAATGTGTTGTTCAACAACAACTTTATGTGCTATAGTATTTATAACAAGAATCACATCTTCGTGTTTAGTCTTAATATGATACTTAGGGTCTTTTACTTAGGCAATGGATGTAGAGTTTTCACAATACATTAACACTAGATTTAAATTCTCACTTTCAAATCATAGATGTTTTCCCAAACATCATCAGCCTTATAGCCACATGTACTGACATAGTACATTAATATGCGCATGATCATTATATACCCTAAAAAGTATCTCAAGACCTTTTGTGAAGACATTCCATGTCTCTCACAATGGTTAGACTAGTACCAACATACAAGTCTTATCACAAAATAGATATCTGTTCTTGTACACATCACTGCGTACATAAGACTATCAACAGCGTTTATATGCAAACCTTTTTCCATTTTCTATGTTGATTTAGTTCAGGGACAAAAATCAAGACTCAAAACTCATTATTGAAGCCACTGGGGTATTTATGGGTTTGCATTAACTCATATATAAATTACTCAAGGATATCCTAATATAATTTCCTTATAACAGAGAGGGTTCTCCTTAAGCTATCTCACTGGATTTCTAATCCAAGAATATGCATTGCTTCACCCATATGCTTCTTTTTCAGAATTTATGAGTTCCATTCTTTAACATGTACTACTATATTCAAACTATTTATAGCCAATAGTATATCATCCATTTAAAAGGATAATATCAAAACATTACGTAATAATGGTGTAAGCGGCAAGCTTCACCCAAGAGGGGGGTGAATTGGGTGATGTTATAAATTTTTCGTTTGAGATGGTGATATGTAAATATAGTGGATAGAGTAGAGTAGAGAAGATTTGAACACAGAGAGTTATACTGGTTCGGCCTAACAACAATGCCTACGTCCAGTCCTCAGAGATCAAGACCTACTGAGCTTTTCACACTATCTCCAAGATTCAATGGGCTCTCAGAACGCCACAAGACAACAATCGTCCTTGAATGGACTACGAGCAGAAATATTCTCTCGACAAGAAACTTCTCTCCCCCTTACGACAAGTCTTATGTGCAGAGAAACAACCTATGACTCTTCTCACTTGCTTATGTATACAAGACTTATGAGCAGCAACGTTTTCTTCTGCTTACACCACTGTAAGTCTTATGAACAACAACGTTCTCTCCTGCTTGTATCTTATAAGGCTTATGAGTGACAGATGCTACAAGGAATTCTCTCAACTGCTTCTCTCGTAAGGAATAACTACCGTCTCAAGATCCCAATATCTTGAGATTACACAAATATAGAGTTTTGAGTTTGGATGTGGACTCTCTTACAGAGTAAATGAATAAACACTGAAGATCAAAAGTGTATACAGAGAAATCAGATGAATAACAGAGAATTGATATGAGCTTGTGAATTCTTGTGCTGTGTTGTTATGTTTTCTCCGTGAGTCTCTGTATATATATAGTTGCTCCAACTTTTGCCCGTTTGGAATCTCTTCAGTTGTGGAGCGGGACATTTGAAAATATTGGCAGACACGTGCATATTAGAATAGTTTGAGTGCGGTAGGTGCCAGCGTGTTCATAATCATCTTGTCTGCCGTTGTATCACTTTTCTCATGTGACTCAGTTCAAACGTTCATATTCCTGTATCATCCTCTTAAAACATTCAAAACAATGTTAAACAAAGATAAAGAGTAAAGATGATATGAATTAATAACAATAAATTATATTCGTAATGAACGTTGTGAAACTTATCATATTCTGTGGTCAACAGGGCATCACTCGAGCATGAAAAGCTCACTTCGAGTGATCTCCTATTTTCCTTCATTTACCTCTGTTATCGGGTTGTGCTCGCATGGAGAATCAGAGAGAAAATATCTTCACTCGCGGGTGAAGAGAGGTCTCACTCGAGCACAAAATCTCTGCTCGAGTGATCCTGGCACTTTTACCTGGGAGTGCCTTCTCGGGTCATCACTCGCATACCATTTTGACAAGAGTGAGAATTTGCACTCGCGAGTGATCTGGACCCTCACTCGAGCACACTTACCTCTGCTCGAGTGAGAAGCATATTCTCAAGGAATATGCTCTTTAAACCATCACTCGCACCATAATTCCAGAGGGATAGAATTTTCACTCGCGGGTGATATTGACCCTCACTCGAGCACACTTACCTCTGCTCGAGTGAGAAGCATATTCTCAAGGAATATGCTCTCTAAAACATCACTCGCATCAGAAATTCAGAGGGATGGAATTTTCACTCGCAGGTGATATTGGCCCTCACTCGAGCACACTTACCTCTGCTCGAGTGAGAGGCATATTCTGGAAGAATATGCTCTCTTGAACAAGCACTCGCAACTGACTGGAGAGGGATGGAAATATTACTTGCAAGCATGGACGTGTCACTCCAAGCATGGATGGGTGTGCTCGAGCACACTTGTATTTTTCTGAACTTCAAGTCTCTCGGCCAAGTGCTCGCACAGCCTTTCTCGAGTGAATGATGGAAGCATGCCTTAACTTGCTCTCGGCCAAGCACTCGCATCCCTTGCTCGAGTGAATATAGGAAGCACACCATTGCTTTGCTCTCGGCCAAGTGCTCGCATGCCCTGCTCGCATACGTGCTCGAGTGAGAATGACTTCTCTGCTCGAGTGCGTACTTTGTGCTCCGAGTGATCCATTGATTACTAAGGGAGAATGTCTCTCGGGTACTCACTTCCTGACTTTCTCTCACACCTGCTCGAGTACAGAAGTGATTTGTGCTCGAGTGCAGATTTCATGCTCGAGCACTCAAGTGCATTTTCACAGCAGATATCAGCAAACACCAGATATGCATTTGGTTAACTTGGAATCTTTTCTTAACCTTCTAAAAACATGTTTTAATCATAATTGAATTATTGTTATCATCAAAACTTGGGATCTAACATTCTCCCCCTTTTTGATGATGACAAAACTCTTTGTGATGAAGGTTTAAAAGAAAATGAATGAAATTGAAAAGTTTTGTAATTTCTTCAAAGTTTCCAAAATGCATATCAAGTTTAAGTTCTAAGTTCAAATTCTCCTGCAATGTTTCCTTTGGACACTTAACAGCCAAGATAAGTATAGTATGAGATATACAACTTGATAAAAACTTAATAACTTGAAACATTGAAATTTTGATAATTAAAAACTTGAACAATGTCATTAACTTTAACAAGCTTGAACAACAAGATAATTTCAGAATATAACTTCAAAAAGTAAAATGACATACATATCAAAATCCTACCCAATACAGAAAAAGTACCCAAACACCCATATACACCCTACAGCCTACAGAAAGCTCAGAAAACATCACACATCCTTCTCCCCCGTTTTGTCAACATCAGAAGGGAGTTCTGGAGGTGGAACAAAAGATATCATGGCAGAGAGAGGGTCAATGGGCTGATCAGGAGGAGATGATGGTTGAGGGACAAAAGTAACATCTACATTAGACTCAGGATCAGTGAAAAGTACATGAGTCTCTGGATGAGGGGGTGAGGTCTGAGTAGTCTCTGGAGGTACTCCGGAAGATGAGGAGGGAAAGTGTGAATGCAGGAAGGTCTCCATATTAGTGATCCTCTGTGACATCTCATCTTGTGTTTTGAACATCAGTTCAAAGTTAAGATTGGCCTGATCTACCAATTTAACCACTTGTGTTTCCATCTTCTCCACAAGCTTCTCATACTCAGTCACTAACTCCTTCTTCAAGCTTGATACAGCTTGATTAATTACCTCAGTCAAATGATTGGACAGGGAGGCATTGAGGAATGAAGGAGGAGGAATTGGACCTTGTGCAGATGATTGTGCCTCATCTCCTCTAGATGGAGTGGCTTCTCTCTTTGAAGTGGCTTTGGTCCGACTCACCGGAAGATTGATACCCATGTGTGTTAGTTGAGTCTTTCCAAACCTTGAGATGAGCACCCTTTCTTTCCCTTCCAGATACCAGATTTTGTTCTTCATCAAGATGAAAGAAACAAGTTGAGGGTAAGGTATGGTTGTGGATCTTGTTGAAGAAAATCGAAACCTTCGCATCTCACTAAAAATGATCTCCCCTACATTCCTCTGTTGCCCAGCAACTAATGAAGCCAGAAGATAGTAATCTTTTTGTGCAAAGTGGGTAAAGTTTCTGGATTTATTGACTATGCTCCGGGAATAAATGTAATGGAGGATTCTGTGATTATCAGGCATGTCAATAGGTTTGAAAGTGAGGGGGCCAATTGGATCTTTTGGTCTCAAGATGTTAAAGGTATCATTGGCAGAGAATGGAGGTGGATCAGTAGGAGGTGCCACATAACCAAGCAAATCATTAATGATTTTGGCAGAAATCATAATGAACTTCCCTCTAATAGTTGTAGATACAGCTTCTTCAATCAAATCACCGGATCTAGACATGATATTATGAGTTTTCATGTTGGAATAAAATGTCTTTACAACTGTGGGGGAATATGGCATATGAATGTTTAACCAAGGAGCATAGTACTGAAGGTAAGGGTACAAGTCCAAATGACAATTCTTTTTCAGATAATCCAAATCAACATATACTACTGGACAGAAATGCCTATGTTTGAATTCATCATCATATACCTGCTGTGATAAGGCCTTAAGCTCTGTCACATTAAATCCCTCAGGAGGGCTAGTGAGTTGGTCATCCACTGGTGCTTGGGAGGCAGAAGGTGCTCCAGAAGCAGATGCACTTGGGTGCTTGACTTGATGTGAACTTGAGACACCTGCCTGAGATGTGATCTTCCCAACTAACTTGTCCAATTTGGATTTTTCTATTGCATCCCTGAGTTGTTTGCTGAAGGTATCCCCAGATGAAGAGGAAGATTGGGGTTGCTCTAAATCCTTCTTCTTTCCCTTCCCTTGTACTTCTTTGGATTGGGACCGGGTGAGTATGGGTTCCTTGAAGACCACACCCTTTGCTTTCTTTTGAGGAGGTTGGTCTTTCTTGGAAACTTTAGGTTTTGGATGTGTTTTCAGGGTCCTCTTCTTGGTTTTGTGTTTAGGAGGAGGTGAAGGTGAGGGTGAGTTTTTGGGAGATGGAGGAGTAATTTCAGGGGTTCCAGAAACACTGGCAGCAGAGTGAGTGGAAGAAGGAGAATGAGACTTTTGAGGAATAGAGGGTAACTTTGTTCTTGCCATTTGACAAATAGAAGAGAAACAAGAAACTTGTTTTTGAAAGAAATAGGAAAAAAAATAGACGCAGAGATTAGGGCACAAGTGAAGAATGCAGAGAACGAGAATCACCTCTTATAGAAGATTGAGAGGTTGTAACGTCGATTTGGAGCAGAAGGACGTGATTAAATGATGAAAGAACGGTTGAAGATGAAGAGTTGTGACTCTCGAGTGAGAGAGCACTTCGAGTGAGATGAGGAAGTGCGACGTTCTGAGCTCCCCAGTAACTGATATAAGTGCCAGTGCTCGAGCATGACCCCTAGTGCTCGAGTGATGTTCATACTGTGCTCGCGAGTGTTCTAACTGTGCTCGAGTGATGTTCTGGAAAATAAAGAAACAAGTAGAACGTACCTGGATTGTTGTTTTCCTGACATATTTTCAAACTTTGTACTCAAATCCTCCAAGATCATTTGAGTAACCTTGATTTGGATAGCTCTTGCACAGAGATTCTTCTTCCTCACTCGAGCAGGCATTTCTCACCTCAAGCATGTTCATACCATGCTCGAGTGAGAATTCCTCACTCGCGAGTGAGCTCAATTCTCACTGTAGATTATGTTATATTTCCTTGGTGTTCTTGACTCCTCTGTTAACCTCTGTTCTAACCATAAGAAAACAGAGCTTCATGAATAGTGCTGTGCTCGAGCAGAGCTTCTTGTGCTCGAGTGACACAGCTCCTCACTCGAGCAGTGCCTCCTGTGCTTCGAGTGAGAGTCCTGCAAAAACACATTTTGGCCACTCCGATGCCAAAGTTAGCATGATTATCATCAAAACAAATACTTAATTAGGCATTTTAACAATAAAACTTACAACTCATTGGGATTAACCATTCCCAATTCTCTTCGAATATAGAGAAATTGCTCTTTTGCAATTGGTTTCGTGAAAATATCCGCAAGTTGAAGATGAGTTGGTATGAATTCCACTTTGACATCTTTCTTTTGAACATGATCTCGAATGAAATGATGTCGAATGTCTATATGCTTGGTTCTTGAGTGTTGTACGGGGTTCTTTGCCAAGCTTATTGTGCTAGTATTATCACAATAGATTGGAATTTCTTTTAAATAAATTCCCAAATCTTGAAGTTGCTGTTTTAACCATAGCACTTGTGAACAGCAACTTGCTACAGCTATATATTCAGCTTCAGTCGAAGATAATGAAACTGTGTTCTGCTTCTTGCTGAACCATGACACTAGAGAACCACCGAGAAATTGACATTGACCACTGGTACTCTTTCTGTCAGTTTTATATCCTCCGTGATCTGAATCTGAATATGCCATTAAGTACTCATTCCCTCTCTTTGGATACCAAAGTCCAAGCTCTGAAGTATCTCCTAGATATTTGAAGATTCTTTTTACTGTCTCTGCATGAGATACTTTAGGATTGGATTGATATCTTGCACACATTCCTACACTGAACTGAATATCTGGCCTGCTTGCTGTAAGATAGAGTAATGAACCAATCATTCCTCTATACTTTGTGATATTGAAGCTAGGTCCCTTTACATCAGCATCCAGCAATGTTGTAGAACTCATTGGAGTATCAGCTCCATTGGCATTATCTAACCCATATTTCTTCAGCAACTCTTTCAAATATTTTGTCTGAGATATAAATATGCCATTCTTCTTTTGCTTGATCTGAAGTCCAAGAAAGAAGTTCAATTCTCCCATCATGGACATCTCAAATTCTCCCTGCATAATCTTAGAGAAATCTTGACACATAGATTCGTTAGTAGCACCAAAAATAATATCATCAACATAAATTTGAACTATTAGAATATCATTTTTGTTATGTTTGATGAATAAAGTAGTGTCAACTTTACCTCTGACAAAACCTTGATCAAGAAGAAATTTGCTTAGTCTTTCATACCAAGCCCTGGGTGCTTGTTTCAAACCATATAATGCTTTCTTAAGTTTGAAGACATAATCAGGTTTTGTTTCATCTTCAAAACCAGGAGGCTGTTCGACATAAACTTCCTCCATAATATAACCATTTAGAAAAGCACTTTTTACATCCATTTGATAAAGTTTAAAATTTTTGATGCAAGCAAAGGCTAAGAGTACTCGTATTGCTTCCAATCTTGCCACTGGAGCATACGTTTCCTCATAATCAATACCTTCTTCTTGATTATAGCCTTTTGCAACCAATCTTGCTTTATTTCTCACAATGATTGCAGATTCATCAAGTTTGTTTTTGAACACCCATTTGGTTCCTATAACCGTATGGTCTTTAGGTCGAGGAACCAAATCCCAGACTTGATTTCTTTGAAATTGATTTAGTTCTTCTTGCATAGCAATCACCCAATCATTGTCAGATAAAGCTTCTTCTATATTAGAAGGTTCAATCTCAGAAATAAAAGCAGAAAATGTTACCTCATTGAGGATTCTATTTCTGGTTTTGACACCTTCATGAATATCTCCTATAACTTGATCAATTGGATGATCCTTCATATGTCTCCACGCTTTAGGTTGATCATGATCATCAACATCTTCTAAATTTTGAAAATCATTTGTTTCAAAATCATCCTGTTTTGAAATAGATTTGTTTTTCTTGATTGAATCCATTTCTTCTTCATCATTAAATTTTGTCTGAGATTCAATTTCATCAAACACAACATGAATAGATTCTTCAATAGTACATGTTCTTTTATTGAAAACTCTATAAGCTTTACTTCTATTAGAATATCCTAGAAAAATACCTTCATCAGACTTTGAATCAAATTTACCTAGATTTTCCTTACCATTGTTGTGAATGAAACACTTACACCCGAAGATATGAAGATGAGCAATATTTGGCTTTCTTCCTTTGTAGAGTTCATATGGTGTCTTTCCAAGAGATTTGCGAATATATGCTCTGTTTGAAATGTAGCATGCAGTACTCATTGCATCTGCCCAGAACACTTGTGACATTTCTTTTTCATTAAGTAAAGCTCTTGCCATTTCTGTAAGCACTCTATTCTTCCTTTCCACTACTCCATTTTGTTGAGGTGTTCTTGGAGCTGAGAAGTTGTGATCTATCCCCTCGTTGTTGCAGTAATCTTCAAACAATTGATTATCAAATTCTCCTCCATGATCTGTTCTAATAGAGACAATAGAAACACCTTTCTTATTTTGAACCTTTTTGGCAAACATAATAAATTCAGCAAAAGTTTCATCTTTTGAGGCAATGAATATAGTCCAAGCAAATCTAGTAAAATCATCTACAATTACTAACGTATACAAGTTTCCTCCAAAACTTTTTACTCTTGCCGGTCCTACTAAATCCATATGAAGTAATTGTAAAGGTTTTGAAGTAGAGATTTCATATTTTGTTTTAAAAGAAGATTTAGTTTGTTTGCCTTTTTGACATGCTTCACAAATCATGTCATCTTTGAATTTTAGCTTGGGAAGGCCAACAACTAAATCTTTTCTGATCAATTTGTCAAGTTGATTCATATTGACATGAGCCAGACGCTTATGCCATAACCAACTTTCCTCTGATCGACTCAGAAAACAATTTTCAGAAGAACTTGAATTTAAATCAATTGTATAACAGTTACCGTCCCTTTGAGCTCGAATTTTTGCCTTGATTGTTTCTTTGTTTAAAGGTAGATCTTTCTTACTGACTATCAAGCATTCTTTTGAGTCGAAGATCACCCAGTTATCTTTGTCAGTGCTTTGGCTCACGCTTAAGAGATTGTGACATAATCCTTCAACATAATATACTCCGTTGATTTGAAATCCATCTGTCCTTCCAACCTCACCAATTCCAGCAATACGTCCGGATTGATTACCTCCAAAAGTTACCTTTCCTCCTTCTCTAGGTTCAAACATGGTGAACTTATTTTTGTCACCAGTCATGTGTCTCGAACATCCACTATCGATATACCATTTGTTCGCTCGAGATGCCTTGAGACATACCTAGAATATGATGATCAAGTTTTAGGTACCCACACTTTCTTGGGTCCTTTGTGGTTAGTATTTGGAATATGTGTCCCTTTCGGAACCCATTTATATGTTCCAACAACCTTTCCCTTTTTAAAATAACATGATGAAGTATAATGTCCTTTCCTATTGCAAAAATTGCATGACACAAATGGATTTGATGTATGCACAGAATTCCTAAAATATTTAAGATAGTCTCTACTACTCTTTTTATTCTTATCATGCACAGCGTTATATCCAATTCCAGATTTATCAAAAGAAACTTTCTGAGAACTTAAGATAACCTTGAGAGTTTCACTTCCTTTAGTAAATTTCTCAACAATCTTTGTTAAGTCTTCTATTTTCTTATCTTTCTCTTTACACATTTTATGTGATGACATGACATTATTTTCTAATTCTTTTACTCTCTTCTTATAACTAACCATTTCTTTAGCAACTTTAATGAACTCTGTATGCAATGCATTATATTCAGATAATAATTCATTATAAGATGGTTCAGAGTCACTTACCTCAGAGTCTGATTCTTCTTCCTTAGCTACCAAGCATAGATTGGCTACTTCGTCGTTGTCATTTTCTTCGTCCGACGAACTATCACCCCAAATAGATGATATATATGCTTTCTTTTTCTGCTTCTTTTTGTCTTTGTTCCTGAAGCATTCAGATTTGATGTGTCCTGGTTTTCCGCATTCATAGCATACTATTTGGTGTTCTTTGTTTTCTTTCTTGCTTGGTCCTCCTTGATAATTCTTGAAATTCCTTTGTCCTCTTCGGTAGAATTTCTTGAACTTTCTCACGATCATTCCCATTTCATCATCACTAGGAATTTCTTCATTCTCGGAAGTTTCTTCTTCTTCTTTGATAGCTTTAAATGCAACTCCCCTTTTCTTTCTATCATCAACTTCTTCAAGTTCCTTTTTGAATCTCAACTTACCTTCATATTCAGAAAGACTACCAAAGAGAGCAGCTACGGATCTCATTGACTCTCCTTTGGCTTCTTCGATGGCTGTCACCTTTGCTTCCCATTCTTTTGTAAGAATATTAAGAATCTTTCTTACCTGGGAATTTTGATCAAACGACTTTCCAAGAGCAGATAATTGATTAACAAGATGAGTATACCTTAGTTCAAATTCTGATATACTTTCTCCAGATTTCATACGAAATAAATCATACTCTGTTATTAAAGTATTGATCCTATTTTCTTTGATTCCAGATGTACCTTCGTGAGCAATTTCAAGGGCATCCCACATATCTTTGGCAGTAGGTAGAGTACATATACGAAAATATTCTTTTTGACTAAGAGCACTCTGTATCATTAAAATGGCTTTGCTATTTAACGTTACTAACCTCTTGTCATTTTCGTCAAACTCATCTGGAGTCTTTTTGACTACTCTATCTTCGATTTTCTTCACTGGAACATAGTCACCATCTTGTATAACATTCCATAATCCATACTCGTTGGCCATCACGAACACTCTGAATTTAGCTTTCCAGAACGAAAAATGTTCTCCAGCAAAACCAGGAGGTCTAGTGATTGAAGCACCGTCTGGAAGGATATTTTCACCCATTGTTGCCATTGATAGGATCCTTCTCAAGCTGTTAGGCTCTTCGGAGAAGACGAGGCTCTGATACCAAATGTAAGCGGCAAGCTTCACCCAAGAGGGGGGTGAATTGGGTGATGTTATAAATTTTTCGTTTGAGATGGTGATATGTAAATATAGTGGATAGAGTAGAGTAGAGAAGATTTGAACACAGAGAGTTATACTGGTTCGGCCTAACAACAATGCCTACGTCCAGTCCTCAGAGATCAAGACCTACTGAGCTTTTCACACTATCTCCAAGATTCAATGGGCTCTCAGAACGCCACAAGACAACAATCGTCCTTGAATGGACTACGAGCAGAAATATTCTCTCGACAAGAAACTTCTCTCCCCCTTACGACAAGTCTTATGTGCAGAGAAACAACCTATGACTCTTCTCACTTGCTTATGTATACAAGACTTATGAGCAGCAACGTTTTCTTCTGCTTACACCACTGTAAGTCTTATGAACAACAACGTTCTCTCCTGCTTGTATCTTATAAGGCTTATGAGTGACAGATGCTACAAGGAATTCTCTCAACTGCTTCTCTCGTAAGGAATAACTACCGTCTCAAGATCCCAATATCTTGAGATTACACAAATATAGAGTTTTGAGTTTGGATGTGGACTCTCTTACAGAGTAAATGAATAAACACTGAAGATCAAAAGTGTATACAGAGAAATCAGATGAATAACAGAGAATTGATATGAGCTTGTGAATTCTTGTGCTGTGTTGTTATGTTTTCTCCGTGAGTCTCTGTATATATATAGTTGCTCCAACTTTTGCCCGTTTGGAATCTCTTCAGTTGTGGAGCGGGACATTTGAAAATATTGGCAGACACGTGCATATTAGAATAGTTTGAGTGCGGTAGGTGCCAGCGTGTTCATAATCATCTTGTCTGCCGTTGTATCACTTTTCTCATGTGACTCAGTTCAAACGTTCATATTCCTGTATCATCCTCTTAAAACATTCAAAACAATGTTAAACAAAGATAAAGAGTAAAGATGATATGAATTAATAACAATAAATTATATTCGTAATGAACGTTGTGAAACTTATCATATTCTGTGGTCAACAGGGCATCACTCGAGCATGAAAAGCTCACTTCGAGTGATCTCCTATTTTCCTTCATTTACCTCTGTTATCGGGTTGTGCTCGCATGGAGAATCAGAGAGAAAATATCTTCACTCGCGGGTGAAGAGAGGTCTCACTCGAGCACAAAATCTCTGCTCGAGTGATCCTGGCACTTTTACCTGGGAGTGCCTTCTCGGGTCATCACTCGCATACCATTTTGACAAGAGTGAGAATTTGCACTCGCGAGTGATCTGGACCCTCACTCGAGCACACTTACCTCTGCTCGAGTGAGAAGCATATTCTCAAGGAATATGCTCTTTAAACCATCACTCGCACCATAATTCCAGAGGGATAGAATTTTCACTCGCGGGTGATATTGACCCTCACTCGAGCACACTTACCTCTGCTCGAGTGAGAAGCATATTCTCAAGGAATATGCTCTCTAAAACATCACTCGCATCAGAAATTCAGAGGGATGGAATTTTCACTCGCAGGTGATATTGGCCCTCACTCGAGCACACTTACCTCTGCTCGAGTGAGAGGCATATTCTGGAAGAATATGCTCTCTTGAACAAGCACTCGCAACTGACTGGAGAGGGATGGAAATATTACTTGCAAGCATGGACGTGTCACTCCAAGCATGGATGGGTGTGCTCGAGCACACTTGTATTTTTCTGAACTTCAAGTCTCTCGGCCAAGTGCTCGCACAGCCTTTCTCGAGTGAATGATGGAAGCATGCCTTAACTTGCTCTCGGCCAAGCACTCGCATCCCTTGCTCGAGTGAATATAGGAAGCACACCATTGCTTTGCTCTCGGCCAAGTGCTCGCATGCCCTGCTCGCATACGTGCTCGAGTGAGAATGACTTCTCTGCTCGAGTGCGTACTTTGTGCTCCGAGTGATCCATTGATTACTAAGGGAGAATGTCTCTCGGGTACTCACTTCCTGACTTTCTCTCACACCTGCTCGAGTACAGAAGTGATTTGTGCTCGAGTGCAGATTTCATGCTCGAGCACTCAAGTGCATTTTCACAGCAGATATCAGCAAACACCAGATATGCATTTGGTTAACTTGGAATCTTTTCTTAACCTTCTAAAAACATGTTTTAATCATAATTGAATTATTGTTATCATCAAAACTTGGGATCTAACAAATGGTTCTCTTTAATCATTTGAAAAATACATTAGGTTATCGCTCTTACGAAACCTTATGCATCACTATCTAGATGATCGCTTCAATCCATAAAATGATTTTTTAAAAAACAAATGAGGTTATCCTTCTATGAAATCTCAAATACCATTTTTAGTGAAAACTTATTGTCCTTGTAAATATATTTCGTCATCCATATCACCACTTAAAGGTGTAGGTTTCACATCTTCTTGATGTATATCTAAATTTAAACAGCAGACTGTTGCCAGAATAAGTCTGATTAAAAATGCACAACAAGTAAGATAAAAGCCTTTCTGTTATACTCAACCCTTTGCAATCAAATGAGTATTTGCTAATTCTTAACCATAACTCTTTTTCAATGAATTATCACTTCCATTGCTTTCTTCCATTTTGCCTTTGCAGGAATCTTATACAAAACACGACTCTATCTTCGAGAGCAGCCATGAATTCCTTTCTCAATTACTCCTTCTTATTGGAGCTTCCTGCTTCTCTTGTTTATGTCTCTTTATTGACCCTTCGAAGCTCCTACTCAGAAGGATGATTGAGAATCGCTGGCTGGTTCTATACTGTCTTGTCTATGTGTCTGTGAAGAGACACATAGTCATCATTTTCGCCCTTATTTAGAAACTGATGCAGAATAAATGTGGTAGCTTTCAGTTCTTTTCACTCACAATTCCATCTTTTTGTCAACACCCGTTTCCATTTCGATATACACAGATTAATAGAGACCAAGTTCCATAGGCATACAGAAGAGTATATATATACTGATAAAAGTATTTGTTTACAGTCCAAAGTCAACCCTACAGAATGCGACAATATACACCACTATTACAAAATATCCAAAAGTATTTTAGACATAGACTATCTATAACCACGAACTTTGTATTTGCCTCGAGGCACATGCCAGTCACTTCCCTTGGTCTACATTCTTGCCTTTTGATCCACTGGCGCTCGCTGAGATGTTCGGTTTAGAAAAAGGGGTGAGATTCTGAAGAATCCCAGTAGAAACATGCTATCGTTCATAGAAAATGCGAAAAGTAAATATGATATATGCCATGTATGCACCAATTAATGAACAATATAAATATATCATCTGCATGTATATATGAGTAGGGCCAAGCCCCACTATTCTGCACCGGTTGGTCTTCCGCCAACTCTAGTGTAAGTGCCTCTAGCACTACTGGCCCCTCTCTGGGCAAAACATGTTGATTAATAAAGCGCATTTACAAACATTGGCATTCACACAATCATATAACTATGGCATAATGTATGAAGGATAATGTCCCTACCTCAAAGTTCTATCGACCCCTTTCTGTGCGCCTCGTGAAACGTGTTGACTTTCGGCTCCCGATTCGGTCCTAAAATATTAAATGTACAAGAAATAGGTTATAACCTATCCAAGTATCATTTTAGACACTTCCATAGTGTTTCTTGTGGTTATATTAGCCTATGGTGAAAATTTACCAAAATGCCCCCTGGACCCCGGCCCGGCCCCGTCGTACCCGGCCTGATGGCACGTTTTCCCCAAAATTATGACTAGGGCTATCCTGACATATTTTTGTCCAAGGAATCCATTTCCGGACTCAAAATTACCAAATTCAATTTCAAATTACGAAATTGCCCTTGGCAGCCCTACTTTTAGGGTTTTAGGGGCGTTTCCGTAATTATGCTTTCTCAACCTTTTCTGAAAAAGTGCCCTACTATAACCCCCACCTATTTTCGCCCACTGAATCCAATGGAATCATCAAATCATTGAAAATCCAACTCTAAGACCCATTTACAATGCTGACCGAAATATATAGGTTTTAAGGGGAAAATTGGGGTTTTTCGGTTTCAGCTCCATAAACACGTTCCTTTCTACTCCTAACCACTTTATTGACTATTCCATTAGGTTATAACTACCATTTAGTATCAATTTGGGCAGCATAACAGCCCCACATACCCATTTCCAAAAATTAAAACCAATGGCAATCCGGCGAAATTTCACCGATTAAATTACCCACAGCAACCAGAATAGTCAATATACGAAGGTTTGGAAGTTACCTCAAGCTCCCACAAGTTTTTCCCAAATATTGCTGAAAACCCTAAGTCCTTGAACACCCAAATTTGAGCTCCACAAACCTTGAAGAACGTAGAAGGATAGCTTAGGAGCGGAGTTATACGCGTTAGGTAAGAATTTACCGAAGAAATTGCCTTACCTCGCGAGTTCTCTTCTCTTTCTTCCTCCAAGAGCTCTCAACGTTTTTTTTCACCTTTGCTTCAGCTGAATACGTCGGTTTAGGGCTGATATGAAGAGGATGATGTTACTTTATCATATATATTGTATGACATGTAATTATTTATTAATTTTCCAAAACTTCAAAAACTAATTTTTATGTACATAAACTTATGTACATGTAATCATACCCATTAAGCCCAACCAATATTTCCTTCTCCATGCCACATGTAGGAGACTCCTAGGGGTCCCTCCCTATGGTCTCAATTGGCTTCACAACTTGTTCCGGTTACGTATACACGTAAAGTCTCAATTTTGGTCAAAATTGCACTTTTGCTCAAATTTTCCATAAATTCATATTAAATTGACCAAAATATTCTAAATAAATTTTTAACCTTTATTTTCCTTAATTAATTGAAATTAACTTCAATTAATTAAAAAAATAATTTATTTTGTGCTATTTTGACAAAATTACGATTTTGCCATCACCTTTCTAATCCAATTTCTTCTCTTATTTTTCCTTGGCCAATTTTCATCTATTTTTGGACCAAATATTTTCTCTAATATTCCTTCATTTTTGGACCTTAATATTGGGCTTTTTAAATTACCCAAATTAATTCCATAATTATTTTTGCCCAATTTCCCATGAAATTGAACATTTATAAATTCATAAATTCCAAATTCATGAATATTCACCATTTTATTGAATTTCTCAAATATTTACAATAATTTTGGTGAATATAAATTTTGGGGTGTTACACTTTTCACTTATGAAAAAATGAAGTCAGTCACAATTCCATCTTTTACTTATGAAAAAATGAAGACGTCACTCTAATGAGCTCCCACTTACAATCACAATGGGAATATGCAACTGACCCTTATGGTTTACACTCTTATGGTATGCGGAAAATCGAATCCAATTCGCACTTGACCATAATTCATAGAGTGTAGAAGTGACCACTTTAAGGGGCACATGGTTAAGTTCAATACCACACACACTTGATGAAAACAAATATGTGTACTAATTCACCAAAAGAGAATCTTAATACTCTCCCACTCACATATGATAGGCTAGCTTGAACCATCATAACCATGTCTCATAATGTTTCATTACACTTTTTAGCAAACTCCATATGCTGGTGGAGTGCATCGGATAGTTAGCTATCAACTATCTTTCTTTTGTCACAAAGCTCATTTGATCATTCACAACCTTGATTAGTTCATACATAGAATTTTAAAAACTTATTTAATTTATTCAATTGACTTCACAACTTATTAATTTATAGTCCAAAATACTTAAACTTCAGACTTACGTGGAATTAAACGTGTATGACCATATTGTGAATAATCCTTAACAAGAGTGATAGATGTTCAGCTCTGTGCCTTGCCCTTATACTCAGAACCAAATTTATCATAGTGGAATAATTGCAAAGGAAATATGGCCGTTTTCCCTTTACTATAAATCTTTTCTTGTTGCTTTACTTGCTAGACCATCACAAGGACATCTCCATATAGGAAACTATGCTTAGTAATTCTCATTACGCTAATTCTCATTATGCTTAGTAATTCTCATTACACTAATTTTGGTAGTAATTCCTATGTCCTTGTCTAGCATGACATGTAATCAAGACAATACTTGAATTACAAAGAGTGGTAAAGCAACTAAGCATTGAGAGTCACCAACAATACTCAACTCAAAGAAATCTCATGAAAGAAAAACTGAATTAGAACTATATACGTGTCACAAAATCATGAAAGTTTAAATTAGTTGAACCCATAATCTTGACGGCATGAGACAACAACTCAATCTCATTTGAACCGTGCATGAAGCACTTCACAGAGAATTAAGGTCGTTGCACTACATAAGTGGACTTGTAGGTGCTTATGCCTTTCACTTCAATCCTCATGTCGCCACCAACACTAAGCTTCTGGCTTAGATTTGACAATGGAGAACATTCAATAAAGAATTTCAACCCTTATCATCATGATTTATGGAGCTTATGTCCTTTTGCATTCCCCTTACTTGGAACAATTCTTTGCAAAATGGATGTTTCTTTAGCAAGAAAAGAATTTAACCTTACTTAGGTTAGCCTTTTGCTGGGAGAAATTCTTACCCTTCTTTGAACTTAGGGTTGTCCTTCTATCTCTTTTCTGGAATCTCTTACCTTCCCTAATGTTGGGTTTAGAGTGTAGAGGACTTGGCCTCTCCTATGGGGTAAGCTTGTTCAGAGGACTCGTAAAGCTCTAGGCATTCATTTCTAAACCCCAAGTGCTTCAATACATTATTGAAAGTAATAATGGTTTTACTATGGGTCATACTAACTTTCATGAGCTCCCACCTAGAAAGGATCGTCTTGATGAACAAGTTACACTTGTTCGTTAAACAATGCATGTTTAGCTTCTTTCAGTTTCCTTGTCATGTTGGTTATCTCATATAAGTGCTACCTTATACATGACCTTGCTGTTGAATTTCTTTCACATTTGCACATGCATTTTTCAAGTATAGCATATGCAGGGCAATTGATTTTATGAAGTTTCCCTTTTTCATGGCCATGTTGGTCTCATAATCTCTTATTTGCTGAGAAAATTCTAAGCTTTTTAGTGCCATTTGACCCAAGTCAATGGCTTTACAACATCTTTTATTTATACGAAACCTTTCAATGCTAGATATCACAATTGTACCCATTTAGCTTATTAATTAACATTCTTGTACTTGGTAGCCTTCATTTGTTTAGTCACTTAAATCATCCCACTCACAGGGTCATTCGGAATTGATTTGAATCAAGAATGTCTTTGTTTAGCACATTGAAGTATACAATGTCATATACTTGTATTATTCTTGACTAGAAAGGTAATAACACCATTAGGTCTATGATCAGGAGAATACGTTTGTACCTCCCATTACACAGATTCCAGCAATGCCACTATTATCTATCAATAATTTCATACAAGGACTTCACATAAGATGCTCAATTATGACTTTCAGAAGGCGCAATCATCCCACTCACAGGGTCATTCCTACTTGGAAGACTCATTTTCCAAGAGCTTCAACTCATAAAAAAATGTTGCACATTTACTTCTTCATGTTTCTTAGAGCATTATTATGTTGATAATGTCTTATTATCAAGGAATTTTGGGACAATTCAATTGTTTTCGTTGCCTTCATATTCATCTCATTTCTTCATTCTAAATCTTCAGCTAAACAAATCTTTAAGGGGAGAATTTTATTTATTTCTCAAACCCAATTTGATAAGGTTCACAATAACCATTGTTTTCTAAGGCTGCAAGAATTTTATGTCCCATGTTGTTTTAATCATCTTCCAAAGTTTCTCTATCACTTTGAGAAGATGTTTTAAATGTCTTATGCAATCTGAATTGTTTCATTCTAGAAACATTGCATATTTCCTCTTAAGTCTTTTTTTTATTTCTAATGTTGGTGGTTGGACTGGGCTTAAAGCTCATTTTTACTCATGAAATGAGCTTTACCTTCTGAGGTGCATCACTTTCCTGAATCTGGCGTTGGGAAGTTTCTCCATTTTGAGAATCCCTTTCACTATGATTTGATACTATCTCTTTTAGTATCAAATCCTCACTTTTACCTTCATGAGGTTTCTACTAATACGAATCTTGGCATTTACCTTCTTAAGATTCAACAGATTCATATTTTTATTTAGGTTTATCTCCCGGATTTCTTTTCGGTTACACCTCTCACTCAATTTTAAGTTCTAATGAACCTTAATTTAAATCATTTTCCTCTTGACCCCATTTAGGATCTTCTCCTTCTAGGCTATGTTTCAGAGCTCAAAATTAAAAGAGCAAATCCCTTTTTCATCAATCACTTAGAGGCTCTCATTACTCTAAGTAATTTAGGATTGGATCATTATTTAGAGATAGCAACAAGTAATTTTCACATTTTCAAATCCACTGCAAAGGTGGTTCACACTCAGGGAAGTGTTTTTCAATATAGTGATGATCCAAAAGAATAAAATCTTTTTTGGTTTAGTGCTTTTAGAACTCTCTAAATTCATATTTATCTCAAATAAAATTATTATGAATTATTAAAATATTTTAGGATTTTTAAACTCATAAAAAATCATTAAAGATAGCACTAAATGCCTCTAAAACAAATCCAAATATACTCCAAAAAATTTCAAATATATACCAAAAATGAAGATCTTGAATTTAGGGATTTTTAGAAATAAATCGTGTTTCAATCGGAGCTCAAATGCAACTTCACGTGCCCTTAGAAGGAGGAGGAAAAAGAAATTCTGGAAAAATTAAAAAATCTAGATTTTTTTTTTAGTACTGATATGGGCAAAAAAAACGAATCACAAATATGTATATATATATTTTTTAAAGGTTGATAACCCATGAAAAATGAGCCCATAACCTTTATTGTTTTTTTTGTTTTTATTTATGCCAGCCCACTAACTATGTCAAGTGATAAGTAAAATATTTGCATATTTATTTTCCCTTATATGATGATTTTATGGACGATATTTGCGTTTAATATAATAAATTTGGGTGTGATTGATAAATAAATATTGTTTTTTGGAATAAACAGCATTTTTTAAAAAATAAAAAAAAAGCATTGTAGCAGCCACGGGCACTGTAGCAGCCGCTAGCACTGTAGCAGGTCAACAGGACTGTAGCAGCCACCAGGGCACTGTAGCAGGTCAACGGGCACCATAGTAGTCGCCAGGGCACTGTAGCACCCGCCAGATCACTGTAGCAGTATTGTAGCACACGTTTTTCCCCCTGTAAATAGAGATCAATGCCAAGCTCAAAGGAGGAGGAGAGGAAGACAAGCAAAGGTTTCCTTCTCCGACAGGGAGAGGTCCTTCTCTGACCGGGAGAGATCTTTCTCTGACATTTCTTAGTTCTTTGTGTTGTTTTCTTAGATTTAATTTCATGCATAGCATGCCTCTATCTTGGAAGGCTTAGGATTGTATTACCTTTTGCATGCCTCCATCTTGGAAGGCTTAGGATTGTATTACATTTTGCATACCGCCTACAAGGAAGGTTTTACCTCATAAATGGACGGCTAGATTTCTTCATTTTTCATGTATCTTTTGGTTGTATATTTATGTTTGAGAATTTAATATTCAAGTTTATGCAGTATTTCTGAGGATTTCATTCTAGCTTTATATAATTTATTTTGGTTTTGTTTTTAATTTTATCATGCACTAAATTTTCATTTTCCTAGGGTGATGACGTAACTTACTAATGACGGATTGAATCCTAACTTATTAAATCTGGTTTGAATTTCTCCTTCATGATTGAGTTTTAATTATTATTCTTAATGCTTTTGATTGACTGGCCATCTTTTGAATGATTTCAATATACATGTTGAGACCAGAAGGAGATACATGTGTGTAGACCCTATAATTAAAACCATGACTTGCATATGAAATAGGAATATATTCATATGAGTTGTGTAGTCTTACTGAGTTCCATAAATCTTAATGCATAATTAATTGCTTAAATTCATATAGGAATATATTGGATTAGCAATTGATTATAGAATTGCTTGACCTTGGAAGAGGCTGGTAATTAAATTAGGGAAACTCGACTATCAATCATGTGGAATAAATTGGGCTAGAATAGATAAGTGATTCAATCCGGAATTTGTTAAGTGAAATATAATCCCTAGGGCTTTTTCTCATATTTGCTTTCATATCATCTGCATTCATATTTAATTGTCTTTCTTTTATTTTGTACTCTCAATCACCAACTAATTGATCGACTAAATAGAGTTAAAATTACCTATTTTGGTACTTAGTACTCAATCCTCGTGGGAACGATACTCTACTTACTTCTATATTACTTGATTACGACAGTGTATACTTGCACTATTTAATTGATCATCTTCACACGTATCATCAAGCCCAACAGATTTTCTTTTCAATGTGTTTGTGTCGGATCCCCTATTTAGACCAGAACCAAGTCCACATCACAGCAAGCCCATAACACACTGTTTCATTAAATCTTTTTTTTAAAAGTTTGTATGGGCTTTGCCAAACTAAGCCCAGTTGTCTTTTTTTTATGCGTTGCAAAACGATGCCGTTTTGATGGTCTGGAGGTTGTCTTCAACCTCCAGCCGGGTCACCCCGGAGCCGGTTTCCCTCGCGGGTCGGGTCCGTCGACCTGATACCTTCTCTCCTCCGTAACTTCACCGTCCGATGTCCGTTTTGCGCGTTCTTGTGTCCATTTTCATTGTTTTTTTGAGATCTACACAATGGGATATTTTCAAGGCCTAAAACACTCATTTTAAGATGAACCAATTCAATTTTGCATTTCGTTAGCCGTTCTTTCCTTCGATTTCTTAACCCTATGAGTTATTTCGTTTCATACAATTATAATGTGTATTATGAGGCTTTTGAAGTACACTTTTACTCATAGGACCAAATCTTAAACACATAACAGGAATTCAAAAAAATCGAATCCACAATATATCACCGAAAAAAAACAAGGAAGAAACGACGTGCAGACATATATAATTTTGTTTAAAACATATGAACAAAAACTCAATCTCATACAGATATTCTTATATTAATATATTGAGAATTTTCTGTAGGAAGATTTTCATATATTCATGAACAAAACAAAAAACAGACGGAGAATCAATTTTTTTATTTAAATATGCTTTCATACAGATATTCTTATATTAATATGCTTGCTCCTCCTTCCCCTTCAACCATTCATATGGCCAATTCATCTCCTGCTTCAAATTTCATGCTCTGGCATGTTTGTCTTGGTCACTTATCAACCTCTACTTTTACTGTTTTACATAAGACTGTCCCTAAAATTTATTGTATTCCCCAATCCCTTGCTTGTGACATTTGTCATTTTGCCAAATAGAAATGGAATTCGTTCCCTGTAAGTTTGATTTCAAGAAATAACATCTTTCATCTGATTCATGTTGACATCTGGGGTCCCTTTTCAAAACAATCTGTTCATGGTTATCGCTAGTTTCTCACAATTGTGGACTATTTCTCTCATTTTACTTGGGTTCTTATGTTGAAACAAAAATCTGATGCTAGACCCTGACTTAAAATTTTTTTCACTCTTGTTGAAACTCAATTTAATACTTCTATTAAGATCTTGCATTCTGACAATGGTCTTGATTTTAATATGCCTGATTTTTATGCTTCTAAAGGTGTTTTACATCATACTTCTTGTGTTGAGATTCCTCAACAAAATGGCCTTGTTGAGCATAAGCATCAACACAGTGCTGGAGCTTTGCTTTTTCAATCTCATTTACCTATTTTTTACTGGTCATTTGCTATTCAACATGCTACTTTTATCATTAATCGCCTACCTACTCCTATTCTTCACAATGTCATGCCCTTTGAAAAATTGCACACCTTAGCTCCTAACTATTCTGACTTTAAAGTTTTTTTCTTTTGCTACCACTTTATCTCATAATCATTCTAAATTTGATTCTTGTTCTTGTAAATGTGTTTTTCTGTGTTACCTTTCTGGTTCTAAAGCTTACATTCATTTAGATATCAATACTAATCAGATTTTTCTTATCTCGAGATGTTATTTTCCATGAACTCCTATTTCCTTTTAAATTTAAAAGTGTCCTTTCCCCTGTTATTCCCACTTCTGAACCCGCTATTCAGAACTTTCCTACCTTTCTTGATGATGATGGCCCTCTTTCAGATCCTGTTTGTCCTCCTATTTCTTCCTCTTCTATTGCTTCTATGCCCTGTCCTCCACCTATTCGTCGTTCTACTAGACCTCATAAGCCCCCTTCATATCTGCATGACTATCATTATGCTCTTCACATATTTACTCACCAATCCTCATGTGCAAGGCGTCTTAGATATCCTTTATCCTCTGTTTTATCCTATTCTTCACTTTCACCCCTATACAAAAACTTTGTCTGTACTGTTTCCATTACTCCTGATCCTAAAGCTTATAGTCAAGGGGTTACCCATTCTGTTTGGAGGGATGCTATGCAAGCTGATATAGAGGCACTTGAACGTAATAAGACCTGGGTTTTAACATCTTTACCACCTGGCAAGCATGCCATTGGTTGTAAGTGGGTTTTAACATAACAACTTGGAATAGTGTTGCTCCAAATACAGCTCCACTTGCATATCCGAACACCACAGGTTTCCATTCAAATTCAAATCCAACTTCACAACTTTAAAGTGGTTCTTCGCTTTCCTCATAAGTGGTACACGGAATCATAAGTTGAAAACCATGCAACTCTATTCCTTCAAAGGAATCACTTGAGAAAGTCTCAAATTGTTGGTCCCTAGGAATACAACCTTCAAGTTGATTTTCTGAAAGGTTCAAGACTTCAAAAAAATTGAGATTAGTCAACTCTATGGGAATTTTTCTAATAAATTTGTTTGATGATAAGTCCAGCCATTCCAGATTCTACAAATTTCCCATTGAGGCAGGAATTGCACCGGTGAGCCTGTTATGTGAAAGATTGAGCCATTTCAATGCAAGAAACTCTGCAATAACTTGTGGAATCTCTCCCTCAAACATGTTGTTGGATAAATCAATGCTTGTGAAAACAATCAAGATCTTTTCTAGATGAATGTCCAATCCTTTCCAAATTAACTCAATAGAGTCATGATAATACCAATAGTGTAGATAGGGCTTTCATTATTCAAGTAGTGCAAGCCAGTTTTCCCATCTATTTTATTTATAGCTCCAAAAGATTTGAAGAATGATGCTGGTAAAGGACCTTTCAAGCTATTGCTAGATAGGTCAAGTACTCTTAACTTAGGGAAAGTGTGGCTTCCATTGTCCCTAAATTTGGGGATGAAACCGTGCAAGTTTTTTTGTCTAAGAAAATGTACTTGCAATTCTTCTAGAACTTGTAGCCAACGGGGAAATACATCCTCTATGTTATTGTTTCCATGATCCAAGACTCTAAGCCTTGTGCAATTGACCAAAGATTGAGGTATTGACCCTTGCAAAATGTTTCCATTAAGATTGAGGGTTCTTAAATTGTTTCACACTTCGAATGATTATGGCACAATGCCATAGAAGTTATTCATTTGTAAATCCAACACATAAAGGATGAGATTAGAGCCAACAATACAGTGTGGAATAGTGCCAATGAAGTTATTATTGGACAAGTTAAGAATATCAAGTTTGCTTGCATTGCTAATAGAAGAATGGAGCTCTCCTTGAAGGAAGTTGTGACTTAAGTCAAGAGAATACATGTTTTTCCATGAAAAGTAGTGCAATAACACATTTCCAATGAGAAAGTTGTGAGAGAAATTCAAGAAAGTAAGGTTTTGAAGATGAAAAATTAACCTTGGAATTGAGCCATACAACTTATTATTAGACACATCAAGAATTTTTATTGAATAAGTGGATATTTCACCAATATAACCATTGAATTGGTTAGAACCTAAATGCAGATAATTCAAAGATGGAAGACTAAACAACCAAGGAGGAATTGTTCCATGGAAGCCATTGTTTGACAAATCTAGACCTTAGAGATTTTTAAGTTCTCAAATGGAATACAAAAATTGGCCAATAAAATTATTTGAAGATAAAAAAAGCCCAATGAGAGTTTGAAGATTCGAAAGTGATGATGAGATTTGACCAGCAAAATTATTGTTTGAGAGGTCCAAAGAAGTAAGTTGTGTAAGGTTCCACAAGGATAGTGGAAGTCCTTCAGTGAATCGACACGATGAGAGAAACAATTCATTTAATGATTTTCATAAGGCCAATGGAACGAGGCAACTTTCTTATGAAACTCATGTTACGGAGATTCAAAATTCTAGTGGAATTGTTCCAATTAGATTTAGGAAGATGGCCAGTTAAATTTCGGTTATATCCCAAACATATCTCGTGAAGGTCGGGGAATGAAAATAACTTTTCATCCAAATTCCCTTGTAATCCAGCCTCAACAAGCCAAAGAGAGACCAAAGAAGAGAAAATATTCTTTAATAGATGACTCAAAGGTATCGATGACTTATCCACACCAACTAGATGAAGATCCTTTATTTGAGTGATATTTGTTGTGAGTCACTCCCAAGTTTTTTCGTTAAGAATTAGATGATTGAAATCCTCAAAGATATAAAGTGAAACCAATTTGTGAAGATGAGCAATTTGAGATGGAGCTTCACCAATAAAATTACAAACACGCAAGGTTAGGTGTGTTAAACTTACAAGTTGTGAAAAGTAGATGATATTTGAGACCCAACAAAGTCATTGCCACTAAGGTCAAGCCTTTGATGATGGGTAAGCTGGAAGAGAGCATTGTTGGGAAGGAGTTTGCCATGAAGCCAACTACACATAAGATTGAGGCCAATCACGTGACCCAATTGATTGCAAGTGACACCATCCCCTAAGCAACAATTTGTACCATTTATCCAAGTTGATGTCTTTGGGTATGATATGGTTTCATAAGCATGACAAAGCTCAGAAGTTAAAGAAGAAGGAACGGGTTTTTGAATGGAAAATGAGTTTTTGAAGTGTAACAAGGCTGAGCTTTGGTCAAGGCGACATGATGGGAAAGCAGAGGAATAATAAGAGAGAGAGAGAGAGAGAGAGAGAGAGAGAGAGAGCGAGCGAGCAACACAATGATAAACTCCCCAATCTATGATTGTTAATTCTATACATGCAACAAGTGAAGAGAAACATATGTGTTTAGCTAAAAGGAGAATGAGCAGATTTATATCTATACATGGAAGCGGAACAAGGTTATGTTGGTCCAAAGAAGAAGGAAGCACTGAACAAGCCTCATATGGGTTGATTGGTGTATTCGGTTTGTGACAATGATGTTAATTCTCAAACTCCATTCCATATTTTTAATACATTACAAATGCTTATATCTGTATAATATTACAATGAACAGGGCTCAAATAAAAGTCCATAGTACATATGTGATTTATGCTCAAATTCATGAAATAACAAAAAGCTCGTAAATAATTTTCTTAAGGAAAAAGATGGCATTACCTAAAATGTCCCCGCGTGTACTTGTCATGTAATTTGAAAAAAAAAAACTCTGAAATATTTTTGCCAAAAAAAATGTCTCTCATTTTTTTAGTTGCTAACAGGGATCCTTTTATTAGTGGTAATTTTGTTCAAGACACAACCTAACACTTTAATTTGATTCGTCATGTTGTAAGACCATTGCATAACTAAAATTTAATTAAAAAAGAGTTAAATGCAATTTTTAATTATCAATAAAAAGAGTTAAATGCAATTTCTGTGTATGTGTTTGTAAGATGGAAATTGTACACCTAGTATTGAAAAAAAAAACTCTAAAACTAAAATTTAATTATCACTTAATTTTAATTATGATATGAAAATTATATACTACACTAAAATAGATTACTAAACGTGATAGGGGCCAATCAATACAATTCAATAAATTATAAACCCTGTAAATAGCCAAAGTTATTGCTAAAATTTTTAAAACTATTCTTTGCTGTTATTGAAATTATAATTCATTTTTTGTATTTTTTAAAAAATAACATAAAATAAACTCTTTATGTGAAGGACTCCAGCGTTAGGAAGTAGCATGTGAACCAAATAAAGTGGAGGGAAAAAGAACACAAACCGACCACATACAAACATGAATTGACCTACAAATTCATTATACATTAAAGACTTAGTTTGATTGTTCTTCACCTAATCCTTTCCTTGTGTTTAGTTTCATATCTTCCTGACCTAGTCCATACTATTACTATAAAGCCAAGGTTCTTGAACCAAAATGAAAGTAGGAGGGAACACAAAATTGTTCTTCTGGTAAATTAAAAAATCAAATTGAATTAAATTCTGACCATCTAAATCTAATTTGAATAGTTGAAATTATTATGAGCAACCCATGAGTATGAAATGCGATTGTAATTGTGCCACATTTTCCCCTATGTATAATTAAACATTGTACTTATACATATTTAGCAAAAGCGGCTAGTCAACTATTGGTGTCTAGTTCACAAGTCTATTCACATACATACATAAACTTGCAAAGTCATTTTACAAAACACGTTTGGAAGGTAGCATAGTGATACTATTCATTTATATAGAACATTTTCCATGTGGTGGATAATTTATAAATACTTTAATAAATATCTTTTAAACAGTAAGAACTAGGGGGAAACAAGCAATACTCCTTATAATAAAAAGGGTTAAGGTGCGTACACTCCGGCAAGTATTTTTTTTGGGTGTACTTGTACCCTAAAGTTTTTTCTGGTGCAATTTCAATCATGAACTAATTCTTATGGTGCAATTTAATCTAACCCCAACAAAAGTTTAACTTTTACTAATAAAATGCTGATTAGACAAACTTTTGAGTAAAAAATTATCCCCATGGCATCTGAGTGGTACTCCATTCGGTTGTTTCTCTGAAAAGCTCACAAGGACTCGCTTCTCTCTGAAGAGCTTCATAACCGTGTTGCGGATCTGTTCTATCTGAATCACCTTCAATCCGTTCACTAGACCCAATTTGATCTCGTTCTTCTCCAGATCCCATTTTGTGTTCTCTTGACCTACGCCCAGACACAAGTTAATTCTCACTTTGGTATTCTGCTAATTTCATCATAGGAAGGTTTTTTACATTGTTCTTAGGTTGTAACTAGTGACCGTGGTACAAGTGGATACCAAGGATCACATAAGGCTTGTACTTATTTCTCAGGTCTTACCTTCGATCCTTGGGGAGGCGAAAATCCCTTGAGGGGAGAAAATCCCTAAGCCTTTGAGAGGCAGAGGGGGTAACAATTCTTGGCCATCTAAAAGACCACGGGGAGGTGGGGTGATATTGGTCCGGCACCGCTCTGTATCCCCTTTGGTGGGGGCCATGCCTTTACATAAAAAGGCACCTTTTTATGTAACAGTACTCACCCAGCCTCCCCAAGGTCTTTTGGCACAGGTAGGAATTGTCCTCTCCTCTGGAGGATTTAAATCCCCTCCCCAAGGACTCAAACACTCTAGCTGAGGATAACTAGCGCTCAAAGTGTCACTTGGTAACCACTTGCACTGATTGAGGCTGTTGTTTTGGTGGTTTTGTGGCTAGAACAAGAGAAATTTGGTCAGAAAATTTCTGTCACCAAAAATTTGTAAACCAGTGATTGTGTGACGATTTTGAGGTAAATTTTGGAGTCCTTTGGTTTTGAAATTTGATTATTAACCTCAGGACATATGTGTAGGAGAGTATAGAGTTAAAATTGAGTATAAATTCATGGTTACATGTTAGTTTTTGTCACCCTATTTTGCTGTCCAAAAAATAGAGTACCTACCTGAAAGTTGCAGAAGCTTAAACCAAAGCTATAGATGGAATTTTTGATTGGGTCTATCTGTTTAGATAGTTTAGGATGTGTAGTTGATGACAGAATCAAGAAGAGTACAATTTAGAGTGAAAATGAATGAGTTCTTGAATTTTGAAGTCAGACTATCAAAACTTACGTTTTTGGGAGACAGTCAGCTTTATGTTGAGTTTTGACCAGACAAACCTTATTCAACATTTATGAAATTTTACAGGAATGTAGTAGACATTCATATCTTTAAAATCAATTCAATAATGCATCATTTTAATACTTGTAGAGAGAGTTATGAGTTTTCAAAATTAAGTCAGAAACAAGGGAAATTTTGGACGTTCAGGTTCTGGTACTTTGGTTGTGTGATGTTTTTTATTACAATAATCTTGTTCAATGGCCATGAAAATTTGCAGAACTAAAGTATACATGATAATCTTTAATTTGATATATAATAGGTGTTATTTGAATCAGTAAACTAAGATATATGAATTTTTGAAATTTAGTTGCTAACAGATTATGTTTCTGGAAGTCAAATTGATTGTGGTAAAATTATGGAAAACTAATCCTTGACAAAAAATTATGAAACTTTCCAGATTTAAAGTAGATATTTTGAGCTTTAATTTGATATGTAGAACATAATTTTTGTACTAGTAGATTAAAAGATATGGATTTTTTAAATTGAGCTTTGTTTCTGGAATGCAATCTGGAACAGTATTGGTTGGCCGAATTTATGGGCAAAATCTATAATCAGTGACTATCTTTGGGTATTTTTCCATGAAAGTACATTTAAAGAGCTTCATTTAGACTTTGGAATCAGTCAATTTGGAATCTTCTAGAATTAGTTATGAAATTTCAAAGTTGACTGAAAATCTATCAGTTTTTGGAAAACTGTGAAACTACACTGTGCAGAATTGTAGTATGAAGAAATTGTTGGAACTGTGATGGATAACCATCAAAATTTGATTTAAAGGCAGTAATATTACAAGTAATAACTAGTTACTTATAACTCTAATTTTTATAGGAATTGGAAATAGCTTGAGCCGAAACAAGAGTATAGGACGGACAGTACTCAGATAGTAACTCTATTTTTCATAAACCATGTGAATATTTTATATGTTTGTGTATGCCATCTTCTGTGATATAATTAATAAGCATGGTTTTGCCGAGGAGGGCAATTTGTATGTGGAGGCATACTTATCTGGTTGTTGAGTAAAAACCCAACCAAGGTGTATGGAGAGTGGGGGATTGAGCCCCTAACTCACGTATACTGTTACAAGTTTAGATGATCAATTAAATAGTGCAAGTGTACACTGTCGTAATCAAGTAATATAGAAGTGAGTAGAGTATCGTTCCCACGAGGATTGATCACTAAGTACCAAAATGGGTAATTTTAATTCTATTTAGTCGATCGATAAATTGGTGATTGAGAGTACAAATAAAAGAAAAATAATTAAATATGAGTGCAGATGATATGAAAACAAATATGAGAAAAAGTCCTAGGGATTAGATTTCACTTAACAAATTCCGGATTGAATCACTTATCTATTCTAACCCAATTTATTCCACATGATTGATAGTTGAGTTTCCCTAATTTAATTACTAGCCTCTTCCAAGGTCAAGCAATTCTATAATTAATTGCTAATCCAATATATTCCTATATGAATTTAAGCAATTAATTATGCATTAAGATTTATGAAACTCAATAAGACTACACAACTCATATAAATATATTCCTATTTCATATGCAAGCCATGGTTTTAATTATAGGATCTACACACATGCATCTCCTTCCGGTCTCAACATGCATATTGTAATCATTCAAAAGGTGGCCAATCAAATGAAAGCATTAAGAACAATAATTAAAACTCAATCATGAAGGAGAAATTAAAACTAGATTTAATAAGTTAAGATTCAATCCGTCATTAGTAAGCTACGTCATCACCCTAGGAAAATGAAAATTTAGCTCATGATAAAATTAAAAACAAAATCAAAATAAATTGACATTATATAAAACTAGAATGAAATCTTCATAAATATTGCATAAACTTGAATATTAAATTCTTAAACATAAATATACAACTAACAAGATGCATGAAAAACTAGAAAAATCTAGCCGTCCATTTAGGAGGTAAAACCTTCCATGTAGGCAGCATGCAAAAAGTAATACAATACTAAGCCTTCCATGTAGGAGGCATAAAAAAAATAATACAATACATAAAATTAAAAATAAAAAATAACACAATTTATTTAGAACTGTCAGAGAAAATATCTCTCCCTGTCAGAGAAGGATCTCTGACTGTCAGAGAAAATTCTCCACACCTTCGAATCTGCGCCTGACGCATTAAATTTATAGGCAGCGTTGTGTCACTTTTTTCCACGGTGCTACAGAGATTTTGCCAATTTTTTCCGCAATGCTACAGTAGTGAACAGTATCTTGTCGGTTGGTTTACGCGTTTTTTCCGTGTTGCTACAGTGCTACAGTGATTCCATCCGCTACAGTACGTCCTGCTACAATACTGACCTTTTTTATATTTTTCTTTATTTTTTAAATACTATTTATTTTACACCCAAATATATTATATTAAGCTCAAATATCGTTCATAAAATCATCATATAAGGGAAAATAAATATGCAAATATTTTACTTATCATATACATGTCGTGATGTGATATTGTTGTTAAGTGTTGCATAACATAGAGCATGACATATTACTTTTCACATTTTATATGAATGATTGTATGTTACTACTGAGAATCTTTGAATCTCACCCTTTTTCAAAATTAAAAATATTCTAGCAGAAGCTAGCGGCTTAAAGGGAAAAATAGTGAATACAGGCAGTTGAGGTGTGCGGACCCTGATATAGGAGCTGTTTGGTTATATCTAGTTTATTTTTGATATTTTGGACAAATTTTATATATATTATCAAACCCTGTGGGGAGACTTCTTCTGTATGTAAACAAGTACTTCTTATCAATATATTTGTGTTATTTCTGTATACCTATGGAACTGTGCCTTTATCACTCTGCGTATATCAAAATGTTTAGGGGTTTGATATTTTTGGTATCAGAGCATGTGATTCTAGCAATATCAGAATAGTATACTGAGATATGACTATATGAACTTTTATAGTGAAACATAAAGATGGCGAGACTAAGAGGTGGATCAAGAGGTAAAGGCCAAAATAGAGGTTGAGCTAGGGGTCGACATGGAAATAATGATGAAGAACCGGGTGCTAGACCTGACCCAACATAGCACCAGATTCTAGGTATATTGACTCAATAGTAGGCTACTGTTCGCTACCGCAAGTGCACGGATCGCGTCAAGTAATACAGTGATAAGTGAGATCGTTCCCTCGAGGATTTGAATAACAATTTAGTCAAACAATGGCTTGATGTGTTTAATTAAGTTGAATCAGACAAAATGTTGAGTGTGAGAAAAACAGATTTAAAAGATGTACTGATAACAACTAAGGAAAATACTGACAGAATATGCTTCTTGTGAAGTCAATCAAGTAGAGTGAATCTAGGATTGTTCTCTCCCTTTGTATATCATAAACTAAATCTACTTCCTCTTCGATATTACTGTTTATGGGATGTATATGTGTCAGTCTAAGGTTCAATAGCCATTGGTTAAGCTCTCTCAAGTCATAACCAAACTTATATTCTCCAATTAGATGCACAATCTCTTGCTGCATTTAAGGGAAAATAATCATTAAACAACCTCCTCACTTTGACAATGCTAGGTTAATAACTATATCTCTATGTTATTAACAAACCATCCATTTAACTCTTTAAACTTTAGGTCTAGCATAACTCTACCCACGTTCTTCAATTAGATTAACTCTCTCAAGCTTAATCTAGTTGAACATGTTATTCATAGTGCTAGCAATTCATGAATGGCAGTGAAAACAGAGAAGAGTTAACACATATATACCATTAGCTAATGAAGAGGAAGAAGGGTTCGAGTTTAATCCATACAAAAGTGTCGAACAATCCTAGAATGAGAAAAACTAGCTACTCATGTTCAAAAACGGATTACAAATAACAAGATTAAAATTAGCCATAACAGAATCACAGTGGAGAAGGGAATGAATACAGAAGGATCAAGAAAACTGGAATGAAATCTTGTCCAATCTTCTAGCCCACTCGATTCTCCTTGCTTCTAGCAGATCCCAGCTCTCAGCACCTCTCTAGCCGCCTCTGTCGGTCTTTCCAAAATTGGGAACTCCCCTTTCAAAACCCTGGGTTTGCCTTTTATATCTTCTCAGATGTCAGAACGCGCAGCTTCATTTTAGGGGTTGGGCCGCGGCCCTCCACTCTGTGGGCCGCGGCCCAATAGCATCTGACCTCATGTTGTTCTTCTGGGCCGCGGCCCATAAGATGGTAGGCCGTGGCCCACTCCTTTCTGTGCTCCTGTGAATTTCCTGGGCCGCGGCCCAAGAGATGGTGGGCTGCGGCCCAAGACTTTCTGTGCTGCTGTTCCTTTAATGGGCCGCGGCCTAAGAGATGGTGGGCTGCGGCCCAAGACTTTGCCAGAGTCATCTTCTCTTCTTTTCTGCTCTGTTCTCCTCCCAGCTTGCCTTTCATTCCTCTGGTTGTTAGCTTCAACTTTCTTTACCACCTTCTCACTGCATGTAGCTTCCTCTGGGCTAGCTATCACTGAATCTGTACCAGTTTACACACAGAACTTGCACACATGGTTAAACATTCATAGCAGTTAGTGAGTAATGTCCTTCACAATTTTATTCTGCTGTGCATAGCATGAGAAGAACACAATTTATCACTTTAACCCTTTCAAATGCCCACTTATGCACCCAAAGTGAAGTAAAACATGATGAAATATGAAATTCTAATAAGAATTCCCTGAAGTTAACAGCTACTATGAATGAGATCCAGGAAGAGCTGCGAGAAGTACAGCAGAGGTAGGATTACCTAGAGGAGTTGGTGAGAGGGGATGGCGAGAATAATTCACCCGAACGACCTCAACCAGAGGATATTTTGCATGATCCTCAGGCTGACATAAAGACTTGGGTAGGGAGGTTTAGTAAGCCGTAACCTTCTGTCTTTTGAGGGAAGTTTGATCCACAGTTAACCGAAGACTGGCTCTCGAGATTAGAGAAAATCTTCAACATTCTATTGTGCTCGGATGAAATTAAGGTCTTACTAGCCATTAATAAGCTTAAGGGTGATGCAGATAGATAGTACAAGAATACTGAATTGATTATTCAGGGAAGGAATATTCTGGTGACTTGGGAATTATTCTAAGAAAAATTTAATGAGAAATATTTTCCCCCTTCTGTCAAGAGAGGAAAGGAAAAAGAATTCCTCGGCATATAATAATAGGACAAGGAGAGCTTTTATGACTATTTAGCTCTGTATATTCAGTTGTCTCAATATTGTGCATACCTCAAATATCGAGATAACAAGGAATGGAGTGTGGATATGATGATAGAGGGATCGAAGCCAAAGTTGAAAGAAAAACTAGTTTCAAGGCGTTATATTGAGTTCAATAAAGCAGTTGAAGAATGCCGTGTTGTTGAGAGGAACATGTTGAGCCTATCTTCTGCTAGAAAAAACTAAACCAAGGTTGTAACTGGTAGTGGCAGTTCATCTCAGAATCGTAAAAATCAAGGTGGACCATCTAGGGCTGACTATAAAAGGCCAAACCAGGTTGGAGGCCGCAGAGGCCAGAGCTTTTTAGGAAATAGAACCTGCTGGCATTGTCATAAACTAATCTACCCTGGCACAGCTTGTAGTGGTGCTCTAATGAGACTGGATCTAACCAAGCAGTTATGTATGCGATAAACCAGGACATATTGCTAAAGATTGTCCACAGAGACGTCAGACAGAGGAGACAAGGCCCAAAGTTCCAAGCAGGGTCTATACTATAACACAAGAGGAAGCTAGGAAGTCTCCTGAACTGATACAAGGTACAGTTTCCCTTAATGGCAATTCAGTAGAAGTAATGTATGATTCAGGTGCTAGCCATTCATATATTGCATACAATTGTGTGAGACGGCTAGACATGTAAGTACACAAATTCCCTTGTGATCTGATTGTATCTACGCCCATGGGTGTTAGAGCTATTACGGCCGATGTCTATCTGAATTGTGTAGTAAAGGCTGAGGGGCATGAATCAACCATGGATTTGATTTGTCTACTACTGCAAGGGTTACAAGTAATACTCAAGATTGACTGGTTAACTGTGAATGGTGTAATGCTAGACTGCAAAGGGAAGAGGGTTATATACCCTAATCCGTAATCTCTATCCAGCACAGAAATCAACCTTAATTTACTTTCGGCAGCTGAAGCTGAGAGATGTCTGTAAAAAGGTTGTCAGGGGTACATGGTGTTCTTCTCCATGCAATCAAAGGCTGGTATAGCATTAGAGAGTATCCCTATAGTGAATGAATTTTCTAACATATTCCTAGAGGATATTAGTGGATAACCCCTGGACAGGGAAGTGCAATTTGCAATTGATCTTAGGCCTGGAATAGGTCCAATATCCAAAGCCCCATACAGAATGGCTTTAAGTGAAATGACAGAATTGAAGAAACAAATTAAAGAGCTGCTAGAGAAAGGGGTCATTCGATCTAATGTCTCACCATGGGGAGCTCCAGTGCTCTTTGTTAAAAAGAAAGACAGAAGCCTCAAACTCTGTATAGATTACAAGGAGTTGAATAAGTTAATAGTCAAGAACAAATACCTATTCCCTAGAATTGACGATTTGCTTGATCAGTTATCTAGTTCCTGTATATTCTCAAAAATTGATTTGTGATCGGGATACCATCAACTCAAGGTAAAAGCAGAAGATGTGCTGAAAACTGCTTTCAGGACCAGATATGGCTATTATGAATTTCTTGTGATGCTATTTGGGCTGACCAAAACACCTGCCATGTTTATGGACTACATGAATCGAATATTCCATCAATATCTGGACCAGTTTATAGTAGTCTTCATTGATGATATTCTGGTATACTCATAGAGTAAAGCCGAAAACGAGCAGTATCTGAGAACAGTATTGAATGTATTGAGGGATAAGCAACTCTATGCCAACATGAACAAATGTGAATTTTGGCTTTTAGAAGATAAATTTCTAGGCCATATGGTCTCTCAACAAGGGGTCTCAGTAGATCCTAATAAGGTAGAAGTAGTATTGAACTGGAAGAGGCCAGAGACTATTTTTTAGATACACAATTTTCTGGGTCTTGCTGGGTATTACAGGCGTTTATAAAAGATTTCTCCATATTAGCTTTGCTATTGACAAAGTTAACATGAAAAACTCAATAGTTTGAGTGGGACAGTAGTTGTGAGAGGAGCTTCACAGAGCTGAAACATAAATTAACAACAGCACCAGTGTTAATAATCCCATATCTGCAGATGACCTTTGTAGTCTATGTAGATGCCAGTAGGCATTGATTGAGATATATTATGATGCAGTAGGGCCGAGTAGTGGCATATGCATCCCATTAGCTGAAGCCTCACGAATAGAGATATCTGATAACTTCCCATTTTTAATATATTTGATACACATTTGGATATAATTGGGGAGTTGTCACTGCTAATTTAAGATGATTTTCTTGATATTTTATAAGATATCAAGCTGGTGCATTATTTGGGGATTTTATTTTAAATATTATAGTTTTCAATGTTTTGAAAATAAAGAAAAATAAATAAATAAAAAGATGCCATATTATATTTATTTGGCTTTATGTCAGTTTTGTTATTATTATTACATAGTTCTTTTTCTTTCCTTGGGTGATGAGGTGACGTGGATTATGTTGGGTTGAAAAGGTATTATTTTGTTTTGAATGGAAAGAGCTGAAGAGAATGTCACCGTTTTTGAAATAGGAGATTAATTGAAGACTTAATGCAAGAGAGAAATGAAATGAGTAGCCGTAATTATTGACTGGTGGGGGGATTCAACATTCATCATCTTCCTTGGAGCAAGATAGATAGCAGCTGATATTGAGAGAAGCTAGGAAGCAGTGAAGATTGCTCTTAGGGGAAGTCTCTATCATCGCCAGAGATTGGAGTGTCAGAGGGAGCATCGCGAATCAGAGTGAGAGAGAGAGCGAGAGCGAGAGCTACAGGAATAGAAGAGCTGGAACTTTGAATATTCATCATCAACTGAACTAGATGGAAGCTTCGACACCATTATCGCCAGAGTGAACTAAGGAGAGGAGCAGAGATCAAACACGATTCCATCTTTTTCTTCATCGGGCTAGACAAGCAAGCTAAAAATATCATCAGTGTTAAAGAAGAGGAAGCTTTTGTGTCAATTTCATTGCTCTGTATTATTCTGATCTATGTTATTCTATTGCTCTTGATTTTCATTATGGCTCTAAACTTTGAATTTGATGCTACTGTGATGACTGTGTTTAAAGCCATGTGTGGCTAGGCTCTTTTGAACCTAGAGTAGCTATGAACTAATTTGAGGATTTGAGCATGTATGAACTAATTAATTGTGCTTTGTGTTAATTTTGTTTACTTAATCTGTTTTATTTTGCCTACTTAGTGCTTGATCACCATTAAGTTTGGAATTGGAAAATTTAGACAAGCCTTGGGAGAGGGATCTTAATTAGACAGTAAGATTAAATAATGTGGGATTAGAATTTATTCTAATTTTTTAATAGGATAGGAATATACCTATTAGACCCATATAATCATAGTAGAGTGAAATTGGACAATTATTGCCTCTTGAGTGAATTAGTTTGGAATAACAATTTAACTTGAGAGAGGGCTATAAGTGATTGGAAGATACTTATATCTATTTGAACTCTAGATTAACAAATTAACATTAAGTGTTTTTAATTAGGTAAATACATGCTGTAATACTTGAAAAAGGGATTAGCTACTCTAGGTTGTTTTCCTCCGTTGAAATCTTATAAACATTAAAATTAGTACTTTTGCTTTTGTTTAAATTGATTTTCAAATTCATTTCCTGCTTTGATTTGCTCAACTTAAATGAAATTGGAAATTTTAATGCCTAATTATCTATTACTTTGAATCTCTGTGGGATGACCTTGATTTACTATTATACTATTTCAACGGCCTATACACTTGCGATGCTTATTTAAATTTTAGTAGCATCAATATCCTACACACGATCTTGAGTTAGCAGCGGTTGTGTTTGCATTGAAAATTTGGAGACACTATTTCTATGGGATGACCGTGGAGCTGTACTGTGACCACAAGAGTTTGAAATACCTATATGATTAGAAAGAACTCAACATGAGACAACATAGGTGGATGGAGTTGCTAAAGGATTACAACCTGGAGATTAAATACCATTAAGGGAAGGCCAATGTAGTTGTAGACGCATTGAGCCGTAAAACAGTGCGGGTTGCAAATCTGATGATACATGAGTATAAATTGATCAAGGATTTCAAAGATCTTAATTTGTTTAATCACATGGTGATTTGTGGCAACAATATTAGCGGGGCTGAGAATGACTTGAGAGCCAAACTTAAAGAACTCAAATGCAGGATAGAAGAGCACAATACATATGAGATATGGTTAATATAGGTGAAACTTAGGAATATGATTTGTCACCAAGTGGATTGGTCAAATACAAGAAACGATTATATGTTCCACCGCAGATAGAATTGAAGCAGAAAATCTTGGAGGAGGCTCACAAGAGTGGATATACTTTGCATCCAGGAGCCATTAAAATGTATTAGGACTTGAAGTCCATATATTGGTGGCCAGGCATGAAGAGAGATCTGACAAGGTTCGTTGCTCGTTGTCATACTTGCCAGAAAGTGAATGCTGAGCATCAATGACCATCAAAACTTCTGCAAAATCCTGTAATTCCTAAGTGGAAATGGGAGAGCGTCACCA